>CM076580.1:929603788-930280427 GCA_034641835.2 Pinus albicaulis
TTTATTAAATTGGTGATTAATATTTTATTGGACCGAAATGTTTTACATTATTATTATATTTAATTAATAATTTTTTATTAAAAAGGGATTGTTTGCAAGTAAATGAAGCACTTAACGATGGGCTATCATGTGTGTTGCAAGGAGGATATTTGATAAGTGTCCATTTTTTACTAGTACATATCATTGAGTTACGTTATTATTATATTTAATTAATAATTTTTTATTAAAAAGGGATTGTTTGCAAGTAAATGAAGCACTTAACGATGGGCTATCATGTGTGTTGCCAGGAGGATATTTGATAAGTGTCCATTTTTTACTAGTACATATCATTGAGTGATTGAAGGGCAGATTTTCAGTCCCCTGCAAGGTTGCCAGGTTCGACCACGTGGTGTGGATGCTGCATAATTCTAATACAAAGGCAATATTCACACGGATCCCAGCTTGGGGAAATTGGTCCACTTCTATCTTTGTAATTAATCCAAGTGAAAGCACTCTGAATTTATTTCTTTCATGGATTATCTATATTGTACAATCTGTTACATGTTATTGATAGGAATTTTATTGTTATTGTTCATTACTAGGGTTTTATGAGCGAAGGTAATTTTATCACTAAAATAACATCTATTTATTAAAGTAATTTACCAATACATGTTGTTCAAATGAAAAATTGGATACTATATTTTCGGTGGAAGATAAATTGGGAATATTATTTTATTTATCATTTTAATTTACTTTGATGCATCCAAAATCTGCCTATATGTAATTGTAAACAACTAATATATTCATTGTTATTCATGACTGATTTTGATTTATTTTATTATGTTTACAAGCTTTTTATGTTCTTGCATAAAACTAAACTCACTCATGGATAGCAAGTAGTTGTCAACTAAGTCACCTAATTCATGTTAGTGTTCAACTTTGAGAATATGTGTGTGTGTGTATGTGAGAGATAAAATTATGTATTCTCCCTAAACATATGATAAAAATATCACTTGTAATCTAGATCATCTAATTTTAATAGTAATTTGGTAGGATTTTAAAAACTTCAAAACATAATAAAAATAATAAGTTATTATAAAATTATGATTTTTTTAAAATATTATTCTTATTTATAAAAAAAAATTATTATTTAAATATTTTAATAATAATAAAAGAATTAATTAATTTGATTTATATAATGTAAACCAGACTTAATTTAGACTAAAAATATTTAAAAATTAATATTTAAAATTTAATATTTATGTTTATACAAAAATTAATTCATATTGAAATTATTAAATTAAATTGTATCTATACGTTGTACCGATTTTAGTGTTATGGAACCAATCAAGGACTCATGGTGGTGTCACTAAAATAACATTGTCTAGGTCATTACAATCAGTGAGTATGGAGTTGTTAAATAAAAATTCCTTAAAAATTCACAATATTATCATACAAAGTTGTGACACAATTTTTCATATAGTAAGCTTTATAAAACCATTCCTAACACAATTGGAAGTACTTTGTTTTAGTAATAAGATAGTTATAACAAATACATATCATACATAATCCTTAATATCTATGGTCCATAATCTATTAAACTTAGGTCTTATTATTTTAATTTTCTTTTCTATCTATAATCAATATAACCTTAAACTTATTATTTTAATCCGCTTTGTATTAAATTTAATGACCATATTAGTTTGTTTTTATAATATTTAAACTAAAAAGTTCATATATTATTTAAAACAAATATATTTTAATTAGAACTAAATAATAAAATTGTAATATTATTAAATCTATTATGCTTAAGTACAATGTAATGCTATTTTACATTTCAATAACTTTATTCTTGTGTCCCTATCAACATATGCAACAACTCTTACCATTATCTTTTAAAATAACTCTTTACCAACTCGCAGCTTTTAACAATGAACAAAAATCCCAAACAGGTAGAAATGATGTGCTGCTATCCCTTCAAACGGCTAGAAACCAAACGGCTAGGGAGGACGTGGCACAGCCACTCACAAATTAGCCGTTGATTAAAAAAGCTGCCAGGCAGAGTTTATATAATGAGGATTTTGATTATGATGTTCACAAGTTAAATTACTTTTGATTCTCCTCTGCAAAGCTGGACACAGAAATAACGTTTATTTTAAATGACTTGGTGAAAGAGACCGTGCGAATGCATCCTCCCCTAGGAATACTTGAGATTGCTCTAATTAAAAACCCCTTCATTTCTACATTTTCTAATTGATAAAAATACACAAGTCAGAAAACCAAATATAAGAATAAGGTGAGTTGAAGTAACAAGAACAAGAAAAATGGAATTCAAGTGAAGAATGTTAGCTCTATGACAAATAGATCCACAAGTATTCCCTTCTCATGTAAATATGTCAAATAATGGAGAAAGTGAAAATAATAGCTCTGGAATAGGTATAAAATAATAAATATAATATTCAAAATATTTATAAAATAATAAAATAATAAGCATTGTACTCAAAATTTTACAAATGAACCTATGAAATAATTAGGTATCTTCGTCTTTAAAACAAATTGAAGGGTTGCAAAATACTTAATTCAATTCTATTCTAGGTATCTTCATCTTTGAAATTGGGTCAAATGGGAGAAGAAAATACCTAGAATTCCATTAGTACATCCAAATAATTCCATTTTATTTATAAATTATTTTTTAGGAGTCTCTTAATAACCATAACATCAAAGCATAAGTATTGGTATTGGATGATTAAATTTATAGTTTTTTTTTATGTTTTTTCAATTATGGTTTGAGGATTTTGATTTTATAAATTATATACTATTTATTTCTTTCCAAATAAAAATATTTAGAATATTTATAGATTAATAAAATAATATTTAGAATATTTATAGATTAATAAAATAATAAACATTATGGTGGAAATTTTACAAAGGAATCTATGAAATAATTAGGTAATTTTTTCTGTCAAATAAATTGAGCACCTATATGTATTGGAAATTGGGTCAAATATGAAATAATTAGGTATCTTTTCTATAAAACAAATTGAATTGGAAATTGGATTTAATTAGAAAAGAAAATACTCAAATTGAAAAATTCCACTAGTATGTCCAAATAATTCCATTTTATTGATAAATTATTCTATTCTTAAGTAGAAATAATTCAATTTTTTTTAAATAAATTTTTTAAGGAGCCTTCTAATAACCATAAAGTCAAATCACAAGTATTGTACCGATTTTAGTGTTATGGAACCAATCAAGGACTGATGGTGATGTCACTAAAATAACATTGTCGAGGTCATTACAATGAGTGAGTATGGAGTTGTTCAATAAAAATTCCTTAAAAATTCACAATACTATCATACAAAGTTGTGACACAATTTTTCATACAGTAAGCTTTATAAAACCATTCCTAACACAATTGGACGTACTTTGTTTTAGTAATAAGATAGTTATAACAAATACATATCATACATAATCCTTAATATCTATGGTCCATAATCTATTAAACTTAGGTCTTATTATTTTAATTTTATTTTCTATCTATATTCAATATAACCTTAAACTTATTATTTTAATCAGCTTTGTATTAAATTTAATGACATATTAGTTTGTTTTTATAATATTTAAACTAAAAAGTTCATATATTATTTAAAACAAATATATCTTAATTAGAACTAAATAATAAAATTGTAATATTATTAAATCTATTATGCTTAAGTAAAATGTAATGCTATTTTACATTTCAATAACTTTATTCTTGTGTCGCTATCAACATATGCAACAACTCTTACCATTATCTTTTAAAAGAAATATTATAATTTTAATATAAATATTATAATTTTTTAATAATTCTCTTATATTCTAAAAATAACCCTAAGCATTTCCATGGTTTGTTCCGTGACTTCATAATAACTACCTACCTTATCCCATCAACATAATTGATGTTGATGACCATGTAAGTGGATAGAATGTAGTTATGAAAACAATATTAGAAAGTGGATTGTTATATTCCTTTTAACAATGAACAAAAAAATCCAAACATGTAGAAATGATGTGCTGCTATCCCTTCAAACGGCTAGAAACCAAACGGCTACGGAGGACGTGGCACAGCCACTCACAAATTAGCCGTTGATTAAAAAAGCTGCGAGTCAGAGTTATATAATGAGGATTTTGATTATGATGTTCACAAGTTAAATTACTTTTGATTCTCCTCTGCAAAGCTGGACACAGAAATAACGTTTTTTTTAAACGACTTGGTGAAGGAGACTGTGCGAATGCATCCTCCCCTACTTGGTGAAGGAGAGCCTGCAAATGTTTCATGTCACACTGTGACTACATCCCCGCGAAGGCCAACGTGGAGTTCTACAGTGTGGGGATGGGGAGTTTCGACCCCAGCGCTTCCTGGACTAATGAGAAGGACATTGACATTACGATAGTGAATAGAATTAAGATGATTGACATTACGATAGTGAATAGAATTAAGATGATGCCCTTCGGTGCTGGGAGGAGGATCTGGCCATTGGCACTCACCACATCAATCTAATCATCTTATGGATGCATGCAATATGGAGTAGTATGCTTTGACTGTTGTCACAAATAATCCACCAGAAGTCCCCATGTTCCATTACTCCTGTGGAATGCAGCGCAGGGATTTGCGGAGGCAAAGTATCGATTGTATATACCTTTCCTAAGTGAGGCCGACATCGAGCTGCTTCCACTGGTGTAAATCTATTTATGAGGTTCTCTCTGGCTCTTTGATTCGATTCGTTTTCTAGTTGGTGCCTTTTTTGGATTTCTGGGTGTTGTGAAATATTCATTTATATTGCATATTTTTATGATCAATTTCTAAGAAATATGGTAGCACACAAACATGATCTCTATTCTTGTTTCCATTAATGTATAGTTTTATGAGATTAATTTTCTTGTTTCCATTAATGTATAGTTTTATAGTTTTATGAGATTAATTTTCGGATTAATCATATTATTAAAAGATTTGATTGATAGGGTTTGCACCTTCTTTTAATCAGGATAAAGTTTGCACCTGCTTTTAATTGCTTTCTTTTAAGCTGATGTCTGTCCAATTCAATATGCAGGGTCTTCCACGACAAGATAAGATTACAACAAATTGGATCATTGGATGTAAATAAGGCCCTAAAGAAACCTAGTTCCGGCTAGACAAGAAAGGTAAGTTTCTGCCTCTTCATTTTGTATTTCTTGAAGTAAACCCTTTTCAATGAATTATATGTAGTCTTTTCTTCATTTTCAAGTGGTTTTATAATTTTTGGATTAATACGGTGTTAGTAATAGCACCTATTTTTGTTTATTACAACTCTATTTTCGGTGTCTAAACCCAATCTATTCATCTCAGTTTTATTAGTAAAACCCAGTTTATTCATCTCAGTTCTATTATTCCATTTTCTTTATGGTTTCCTGGGCTCGCCATAGTTTCTTTTTAATTCATTTCAGCCAGTTGTAATCTCTTTGTCTCAAATTTCTTGGTTATAGTTTAGATATTTCTTTGTTAGATATATCAAATATCAAATCAAATCTCTTATGGATGTGTGGGATATGGATGTGTGCAATATGGAGCAGTATGCTTTCACTGTTGTCACGAAGAATCCAATAGAAAGAATCTGGACGAATGAAGCGCGACGCTCGAAGACCCCATGTTCCATTACTCCTGTGGAATGCAGGTGCTGATGCTTGCATTGGGAATTTGCGGAGGCAAAGTATCGATTGTATATGCCTTTCGTACGCGACATCGAAATCGAGCTGCGATGCTTCCACTAATGCAAATCTATTTATCAGGTTCTCTATGGCTCTTTGATTTGATTCTTTTTCTCTGTTTCGATTTGTTTTCTAGTAGGATGCAATTTTTGGATTTCTTCCAAGTGCGAAATATATATTTATATTGCATATTTTTATGATAAATTTCTAAGAATTCTGGTAGCACACAAACATGATCTCTATTCTTTTTTTTCCATTGATGTATAGTTTTCTATTTTTTTTCCCATTGATGTATATATTTATGAGATTAATTGTAGGATTAACCATGTTATTAAAAGATTTGATTGATAGGGTTTAGGCCTTTTTTTAATCAGGATAGAGTTTGGGCCTTCTTTTAATTTTTTACTCTATGAGATTAGATGATTTAGATGAGATTACTGGATTTCTTAAAATGATTTTCAATTATGTTTTTATGATTTACAAATATGTTTTTCATTTGTCTTATAATTTATGTTAGATTTTATTTTCACATTATTACTTTGGTTAAATTCAATGTATTTTAAATTAGCCGTTGATTAAAAAAGCTGCGAGTCAGAGTTATATAATGAGGATTTTGATTATGATGTTCACAAGTTAAATTACTTTTGATCTCCTCTGCAAAGCTGGACACAGAAATAACGTTTTTTTTAAACGACTTGGTGAAGGAGACTGTGCGAATGCATCCTCCCCTACTTGGTGAAGGAGAGCCTGCAAATGTTTCATGTCACACTGTGACTACATCCCCGCGAAGGCCAACGTGGAGTTCTACAGTGTGGGGATGGGGAGTTTCGACCCCAGCGCTTCCTGGACTAATGAGAAGGACGTTGACATTACGAGAGTGAATAGAATTAAGATGATGCCCTTCGGTGCTGGGAGGAGGATCTGGCCATTGGCACTCACCACATCAATCTAATCATCTTAAGGATGCATGCAATATGGAGTAGGTTGTCACAAATAATCCACCAGAAGTCCCCGTGTTCCATTACTCCTGTGGAATGCAGCGCAGGGATTTGCGGAGGTAAAGTATCGATTGTATATACCTTTCCTAAGTGAGGTCGACATCGAGCTGCTTCCACTGGTGTAAATCTATTTATGAAGTTCTCTCTGGCTCTTTGATTCGATTCGTTTTCTAGTAGGTGCCATTTTTGGATTTCTGGGAGGTGTGAAATATTCATTTATATTGCATATTTTTATGATCAATTTCTATGAAATATGGTAGCACACAAACATGATCTTTATTCTTGTTTCCATTAATGTATAGTTTTATGAGATTAATTTTCGGATTAATCATATTATTAAAAGATTTGATTGATAGGGTTTGCACCTTCTTTTAATCAAGATAAGGTTTGCACCTGCTTTTAATTGCTTTCTTTTAAGCTGATGTCTGTCCAATTCAATATGCAGGGTCTTCCACGACAAGATAAGATTACAACAAATTGGATCATTGGATGTAAATAAGGCCCTAAAGAAACCTAGTTCCGGCTAGACAAGAAAGGTAAGTTTCTGCCTCTTCATTTTGTATTTCTCGAAGTAAACCCTTTTCAATGAATTATATGTAGTCTTTTCTTCATTTTCAAGTGGTTTTATAATTTTTGGATTAATACGGTGTTAGTAATAGCACCTATTTTTTTTTATTACAACTCTATTTTCGGTGTCTAAACCCAATCTATTCATCTCAGTTTTATTAGTAAACCCCAGTTTATTCATCTCAGTTCTATTATTCCATTTTCTTTATGGTTTCCTGGGCTCGCCATAGTTTCTTTTTAATTCATTTCAGCCAGTTGTAATCTCTTTGTCTCAAATTTCTTGGTTATAATTTAGATATTTCTTTGTTAGGTCTATCAAATCAAATCTCCTATGGATGTGTGTAGTATGGAGGAGCAGTATGCTTTCACTGTTGTCACGAAGAATCCACCAGAAAGAATCAGGACGAATGGAGAGTGGTGCTCGAAGTCCCCGTGTTCCATTACTCCTGTGGAATGCAGGCGGTGATGCTTGCATTGGGAATTTGCGGAGGCAAAGTATCGACGGTATATGCCTTTCATACGCGGCATCGACATCGAGTTGCGCTGCTTCCACCGATGCAAATCTATTTATGAGGTTCTCTCTGGCTCTCTGATTTGATTATTTTTCTCTGTTTCGATTCGTTTTCTAGTAGGGTGCCATTTTTGGATTTCTTCCAAGTGCGAAATATTCATTTATATTGCATATTTTTATGATAAATTTCTAAGAATTCTGGTAGCACACAAACATGATCTCTATTCTTTTTTTTCCATTGATGTATAGTTTTCTATTTTTTTTTTTCCATTGATGTATAGATTTATGAGATTAATTGTAGGATTAACCATGTTATTAAAAGATTTGATTGATAGGGTTTGGGCCTTTTTTTAATTAAGATAGAGTTTGGGCCTTATTTTAATTTCTTACTCTATGAGATTAGATGATTTAGATGAGATTACTGGATTTCTTAAAATGATTTTCAATTATGTTTTTATGATTTACAAATATGTTTTTCATTTGTCTTATAATTTATGTTAGATTTTATTTTCACATTATTACTTTGGTTAAATTCAATGTATTTTAAATTGTATTTTCATACATTTAAATTACTTTAAAGAAGTTTTCTTATATTTAAACTTTTATTAATAGGTTTTAATTAATTTATTTTTTGAATGATTTCTTCACTAATATTCTGATATAGAGTAAAGTACCATAAGATTGAGTAGCCTAGCCTAAGCTACTAAAGGATAGACTAAGGTAAGTTAGAATAGGCTAGGTTAGGCTAGAATAGGCAAGAGTAGCTTAGGGTAGGCTAGACTAGACTAGGATAGGTTAGGTTAGAGTAGGTTAGGCTAGTGTATGCTAGGGTAGGCTAGAGTAGGCTAGGTTAGACTAGGGTAGGTTAAGCTAGGCTAGGGGAGGCTAGGTTAGGCTACTATACTGTAGGATAGACTAGGTTAGGCTAGGTTAGGTCAAGATAGGGTAGGTTAGGGTATCTTAGGCTAGGCTAGGATAGGCTAGGCTAGGATAGGTTAGACTATGTTAAGCTAGGCTAGGTAAGAGTACACTATGTTAGGCTAGGGTATGTTAGGCTAGGCTAGGTTAGCCTAGGTTAGGTTAGGTTAGGTTAGGTTAGGCTAGGCTAGGCTATGTTAGCTTAAGTTAGGCTCAGTTAGGCTAGGCTATGTTAGGTTAGGTTAGGTTAGGTTAGGATAGGATAGGCTAGGATAGGATACGCTAGAATAGGGTAGGCTAGGTTACGCTAGGTTAGGTTAGGTTAGGGTAGGATAGATTAGCATAGTCTAGGTTGGGCCACGATAAGATAGGCTAGGTTAGGATAAGATAGGTTAGGCTAGGTTAGGTTAGGCTATGCTAGGCCATGTTAGGTTAGGTTAGGTTAGGCTAGGCTAGGCTAGGCTAGGTTAGGTTACGCTAGGTCAGGTTAGGATAGGATAGGATAAGATAGGATAGACTAGGCTAGGCTAGGTTAGGCTAGGATAAGATAGGCTAGGTTAGGTTAGGATGAGATTGATTAGGCTAGGATAGTTTAGGCTAAGATAAGCTAGGCTAGGTTAGGTTAGGCTTGGCTAGGCTAGTCTAGGCTATGGTAGGCTAGGCTAGATAGGTTAGGATAGGTTAGTTTAGCTTAGTTTACTTTAGGTTAGGGTACATTAGGCTAGGCTAGGCTAGCTTAGGCTAGATTAGGCTAGGCTAAGCTAGGTTAGGTTAAGCTACGTAGGTTAGGATAGTATAGGTTAGGTTAGGTAACGATAGGTTAGGTTAGGGTTAGGCTGGGCTAGGCTATGCTAGGATAGGGTAGGTTAGGCAAGGCTAGGGTAGGGTAGTGTATGCTAGGTTAGGGTAGGGTAGGGTAGGCTAGAATAGGGTAGGATAGATTAGGGTAGGTTAGGCTAGGATAGGGTAGGATAGGGTAGGGTAGGTAAGGGTAGGTTAGGCTAGGATAAGCTAGGGTAGGCTAGGTTAGGGTAGGTTAGGCTATGCTAGGTTAGGCTATGGTGGGTCAGGGTAGTGTAGGCTAGGCTAGCATAGGGTAGGCTAGGCTAGGATAGGTTAGGCTAGGGTAGGCTAGGCTAGGCTAGGGTAGTTTAAGGTAGAGAAGGGTAGGGTAGGCTAGGGGAGCTTAGGTTAGGTTAGGCTAGGGCAGGCTAGGCTAGGGTAGTCTAGGGTAGGCTACCCTAGGCTAGGCTAGAGTAGGCTAAGCTATGGTAGGGTAGGGTAGGGGAAGGTAGGTTAGGCTAGGCTAGGAGAGGCTATCTTAGGCTAGGCTAGGATAGGATGGTCTAGGGTGGGCTAGGCTAGGGTGGGCTAGGCTAGGCTCGGTTAGGTTAGGCTAGGTTGGGCTACGCTAGGCTAAGTAAGGTTAGGTTAGGCTAGGATAGGTTAGGTTAGGTTGGGAAAGGTTGGGTGAGGCTAGGCTAGGTAAGGTTAGGTTAGGCTATGCTAGGTTAGGCTAAGTTAGGTTAGGTTAAGCTAGGTTAGGTTAGGTTATGTTAGGTTAGGGTAGGCTAGGCTACGTCAGGGTAGGGTAGAATAGGGTAGGTTATAGTGGGTTATGCTATGTTAGGCTAGGTTGGGCTAGGCAATGCTAGGCTAGGCGAGGCTAGGCGAGGTTAGGCTAAGCCAGACTAGGCTAGGCTAGGCTAGGTTAGGCTACGCTAGGCTAGGTTAGCCAAGGTTATGCTAGGCTAGGCAAGCCTAGGCTCGGCTAGGCTAGGCAAGGCTAGGTTAGCCGAGGCTAGGCTAGGCTAGGCTAGGCTAAGTGACGCTAGGCTAGGCTAGGCAAGGCTAGGGTAGTCTAGGTTAGGTTAGGATAGGTTAGGTTAGGTTAGGCTAGGTTAGGCTAGGCTAGGTTAAGCTTGGTTAGGCAGGGTTAGGCTAGGTTAGTTTAGGTAGGCCTAGGTTAGGTTAGTTTAGGTTAGGCTAGGCTATGTTAGGATAGGATAGGTTAGGCTAGGCTAGGCCAGGGTATGTTGGGGTTGGCTATGTTAGGCTATGCTACGGTTGGGTATGTTAGGCTACGCAAAGTTAGGATAAGGTAGGTTACATTAGTATAGGGTAGGCTATTTTAGGCCTGGTAAGTTAGGCTAGGCTAGGTGTAATATCCCAAAATGTGAACTATGAGCAAGGGATGCCTGAAAAATGCATTTTTCAGGAATGTCTCCTAGAGGATTTGAAACCAAGACCTGGATCTCTTAGATCAATGTATCTATGACTGAAATTCAATAGGAGGTTCCAAACAAATCACTCTAGGTGGGTTGAATAGATCTCCCACACCTAATTGTCTTGAAAAAGTGCCCAATGAAGGGACTGCAACTATGTATGAACAAGGGATAGAGTAACAGCGTTATTTTTATGAGCTTGAATACATGAAGATGTAGGTAGCCAAAAAATTTATAATATAGTAGCAAGAGAGTACAATTCCTTGACGAAAGAGTCTGATCTGGATTTATGCAGGAATGAAACAGAATACAGAAATAAGCATAAACGTAGAGATGCAGTGGAAATAATGCGTCATTTCATTAATATCAAATAACAGAAATATGCTTACAGACATAATGAAAATAAAATAGCTAGGGTGCTGGTAGCTATCTCTGAGAAGAGATGTGGCAGCTACAACCCTCTGAACTGTGTTATAATGAGGCTCGAGGGCTTATTTATTGTTGAGAAACAATGTAGAATCCAAAACGTCCAAAAACCTAACTATAGGAGATGAGGCGCCAAAACTGTGGGCGCCCGTTTGGGTAAATTGGTGGTTCAACTTCTCGGGGATGTAACTTTGGCATCTGATCTCCGTTTGACATGCTCAATAGCTCATTAGAAAGATCTATCCGAGGACCGTAAATTTCGAGAGGAATTGGATGATCTAATTCATTGGTAAAATGATACCAAAAAACGTCGTTTAGGGCCTCAAAATGGCTCCGGAAGTTCAAGACCAGAAAAACTGCTAAAAATAGTAAGTTATGCTGAAACTGAAAAACTGAAAGAACTGGAGATGGGGGTTCAAACGGAATAGGTGGGTGGCCACCAGTATCCACCTGGATTATTAAGCCCCCAAAATGGCTCCGAGAGTGGAGGACCTGAAAACGTGCTAAAAATAGTAAGTTGTGCTGAATGTGAAAAGCTGTAAGAATTGATGGTGCTGGTCCAAATGGAATAGGTGGGTGGCCACCGATATCCACCTGGATCATTCCTCCTTCCTTAGGAAGAAATAGTCCCCATTCCATTGAGATCCTCCATGAGATGAGGCAAATTCTGTTTAACTGAGTATGCTGGATGCATTTAGTAAATTTGTTTTCTTTATCAGCCTTAGAAAGTACATGTTTGGATTCTGTATGTGTAGTTGCAGGATGTATGGCAACATCAGGCGGTGGTGCATTGGGAGTCAGATCAATGGAGTGCTTGTCCTGATAGTGTAGAGGAACCTCTATGAGCGAGGAGAAATTGTCATCGTATTTGTCCATCTGCTGCAGCCGTGCAAGGGAGCCCTATTTCAAGGTTGTGGCCACAATATTCTTCTTTCCCTGTGAGTGAGTCGTAAGGAAAATGAATTTCCTAGTTTGGGAAACGATCTTACTGCGTTGTTTTGCAATAGTCAAAGAGATGACAGGAGGCGGTACTACCTTCGATATCTTGTACAAGTTATTTCTCAAAGTAATAATAACAACACGAGGCCTAGACTCATACACAGCATGTCGCCTCCATAAGTATGGTTGGCCCAATAATACATCAGCTACATCAAGAGGAGCAACATCACACAATACCTCATCCGTGAATGGCTTGATACTGTACGGAAGGCGGCACTGCTGGCGAATGCGGAGATCTCTCCCTGGGTGGAGCCACCCGATGGTATACAGCTGCGGGTGGGCTATGGTCGGTAGGCCAAGCCGCTTCACGACCTCTACTAAGATGAGGTTCTTTTGGCTTCCGCTATCGACGAGAAATTGCAGCGGAGAACCCTTTACCCACATTTGTGACTGGAAGAGGCGCTCCCCCTCCTCTGGATCCTCTGGACCCTCCTTCTCGATCCTTGTGGTGGCAACAATGGCACTGGGATCCGCATCAATGATCTGCCTCCCTTTGTCATTTCCTTTGTCTAGTTCTAACTCAGGATCAGAAAATGCATCTGATTTAGGTGCCTTTAGTTCGGCCACTAAAGACTATTTGGCCCGACACTCATTTGTGCTGTGAGTGGGGCTGTTATGAAATTCACACCACTTCCCTATGTCCTTCTTTGGATTTGTGGTGTTTTTCTCAGTCACATTGCTTTGGCCTTGCCCCTTGTTCTTCGGTTCGGGGGCACCTTTCGGATTTGCAGATCCAAAGTCTCTCTTCCTCTGCTTAAATTTCTGCTCGATATTGGCAGCATAGTGATATGTTGTGCCAAGCGATGAAATGTCGAGGAACTCCATTTCCTCCTAAATTTGTTTGTGCAGATGGCCGCGGTACTTGAGCACCAAATGTCTCTCTGAATATTTAATACCCAACTTTGTGCGTAGGGTATGGAACAGATTCGTCAGTTCATGCACATCTTGATCCTTTTGTTGCCGTAGTGTGGTCCATTGGATGTATTTGTCCTGATAGCTCCCCACGGGGTAATATTGTTCCTTGATGCCATCTCGGAATGAATTCCAAGTGGGTGTGGCCGAGAACAGAGAGGGTTCCCCTTCGCTCTCTTGCTCACGGTAGGTTTCCCACCAGTCTTTGACATGGGGGGCGGCTTTGAGGAGTGAAAAAATAATCTTTTCTCGGTCAGAGAAGTCATGGACCAAGAAATACCCTACCAGCAAGTTTAACCATCTGTCTACAGCGTCTGCATCTATTTTTCCTTCAAATATAGGAATGTTAAAGTTTACCTGTACCTTGAAGGGAGTGGTGCCTTCAGAGTGGCTGTTGGATGCAGATGCGCCATATGTGGGCAGTCGTTGAAGGATTTGAGCAAAGTTATCCATCATCGCATTCCTTTGTTTCTCGAGTGCCTCCTCAAGTAGTATTTTGATAGGATCTCCTGCTCCCTAGTCTTTCTTTTCTTCCGCCATGGGAGGTCGTCAGGGTTTGCGAGGCTGATCTTGCAAGGGTTCAACCAGATACAGCCCTAACTCCTTATACCCTGACCGCGTTGGGGACATGCAAAGAAAAACAAAGAAAGGGCAGACCCCCTCTGATACCACTGATCCGGATTTATGCAGGAATGCAACAAAATACAGAAATAACCATAAAAATAGAGATGCAATGGAAATAATGCGTCATTTCATTAATATCAAATAACAAAAATATGCTTACAGACATAATGAAAACAAAATACCCAGGGTACTGGTAGCTATCTCTGAGAAGAGATGTGGCGGCTACAGCCCTCTGAACTATGTTACAATGAGGCTCGAGGGCCTATTTATTGTTGAGAAACAATGTAGAATCCGAAACATCCAAAAACCTAACTGTAGGAGATGAGGCGCCAAAACTGTGGGCGCCCATTTGGGTAAATTGGTGGTTCAACTTCCCGGGGGCGTAACTTTGGCATCCAGTCTCCGTTTGACGCGCTCAATAGCTCGTTAGAAAGATCTATCCAAGGACCACAACTTTCGAGACGAATTGGATGATCCAATTCGCTAGTAAAACAATACCCAAAAAACATCATTTAGAGCCTCAAAACGGCTCCAGAAGTTTTGGACCTGAAAAAAAAACATCATTTAGGGCCTCAAAACGGCTTCGGAAGTTTTGGACCTGAAAAACTGCTAAAAACAGTAAGTTATGCCGAAACTGAAACATTGAAAGAACTGGAGATGGAGGTTCAAACAGAATAGGTGGGTGGTCACCAGTATCCACCTAGATTATTAAGCTCCCAAAATGGCTCCTAGAGTGGAGGACCTGAAAACCTGCTAAAAATAATAGGTTGTGCTGAATGTGAAAAGCTGCAAGAATTGATGGTGCTGGTCCAAATGGAATAGGTGGGTGGCCACTGATATCCACCTAGATCAGAGTCACTCAGGATTGAAAATACAAGCCTCAATAGATCATATACATGAAATGTGAAATATACTGCTACACTCAGAATGCCCTAGGCTATGACTGCAAAGTTTATAGGAGATACTGCAACATGCTGAATGATAATACAAATATATAACAATATATGGCTCAAGAAATGTGCAGGAGAAAGTTCTCAACCCCATAAAACAATAATACAACAATCCTTAGAAGGATTGTCTGAAATATACAAAATGGAAAAACTGCAGAAATGTCGGAGTTGCAGTAGCAGTCGCAACTCGAGAATTGGAACTAGATGGAGATAGTTAAAGATGATGCACAATATGAGTATATCTCCTCTAATGGATCTTCCAAGTGAAAATATTATCCTATCACTGAAGATCTTACCCTCCAATCAACATTGCAAACCCCCTGTGCAAATGTACTATGAAAATAAAATAGTCACTAAAGGATACTATGCTGTAGGTGGAATAAAATGTGTTGGCCAAATTCCAAGATCTGGAATATGCTATGAGTCCTCCCTTACTGATCTCCCAAAGGAAATAAGTCTCTCTCCTCTGAAGAGCAAGCCAAGAAATGGTGTTTTGGAACCTCCAGTGCAACACCCTGCAACACAATGTTATAATTAAGCAGAAATAACATTGTAGTTGAAGGAGGTGGCTTGGCCTTGAGCATGAATGTGGAGAGATAAAGTGAAATCCCTCGAGAGGCCTCTTAAGAAAGAGAATGAATCCTAAAGAGGAATTCCTTATGCTAAACAACACTAAAAATCTGCTAAACAACAGGAGACTGCGAATAGTTTAAGCAAACTAAGAAATAACTAATCATAAGCATGAGTTACAATGGATGCCTTGCTCTCCTTTTAAACAAATGCAAGCTCACTCTCCATGGGTCCCACTCATTAGGGTTTCCTTTATGAAGGAAAATTCCCTCCTCTTTCATTGCGCTGCCCCACAAGATGATCTCCACCTCCTATCACTGCGCTATTTGACTTGGTCAAACTTGACCTTGTCTTTATGCAAATGTCCTCTTTCACACATGAGGGTGTGAAATCCAACTCCACTACTGATATTGTCTCATACGAAGAGGGATTTTAATCCTATTTCTGAATTATATGGGCCTCCTTACCCATTTATTCATTTCCTAAGTGAAAACAACAAAAAATAATATTCCATTTAGCTGCATGCTAAAAGTGGAATATTACAGTCCTCCACTCCCAACTGTTGCTTGTCCTCAAAAAACTACATAAGATAAAATCCTCCAAGGATCAAGAAGTTGTCTCATCAATATATCTCCAAGTTTTCCCTCCAACATATGCAAACTAGCTTTTGGTGAGCATCCCAAATAGCTATCATGTAAGAAATAAACATCTATGGAGGCAAAAATTGGCTGCCTATGAGCCTTTTTGAGGCATGATATTTGACATGAATTGGGATTTACCATCCACATATGAATCTCCCATCCCAAATATATCATCCATACAAAGTGAGTTACCTCCCAACATGGTAACTCATGGAAATCTCATTCAAACTTGAGCTCCAAAAATGAAGGTGGGCTGAAAATTTTCATATGGTAAGCATCATAGCCTACCCCACGCTATCCTCCTCTCCACTTGTGATAAGTGTAGACTGTGTTATTATCTCATGTTGCAATGGTATTTCCCTTAAGTGGCAAAATTAAGAACAATCCTCCAAGGATCTCCCTTCCAACATTGGAGAACAAGGTGGCCCAAAACATTTCATCCATGGTGAATAGGACATGGTCATCATAGAGTATCCAAATGGGAAGTATGTTGAAGGTTTTACATGATGATGCATGATATAAACAATGTATCAAGAGGACACAACACAGTCTCATCCACTGTAACTTCAAAAATTAGCATGGAAAGTAATATAAAAAAATCATCACATCTACTAATGAATAGTAAATGGTTGAATGTGTCAACAATACATGATCAAACACTTGCTCATGGTTATAGAGTGAATGGCTATAAAACTCATGGCCCAGCCCAAAGGAAAACAAATGTGTGGCTATGTTGGACATATCTCCTCCCATGCTCCCATTAGAACATGTAATGCAAAAAATGTGGGAATTATCTCTCCTTAAGGACACATCCAACTCATGTGTCAATTCCCCAATCATGCTCTCAACAAGAATAGAAACAATATTAGCAAATGAAGTCATGATCAGTACAAGAATGAAGGAGATATTGATGGCTTCATGTGGTGCTTGAAGATACCAATAGCCTCCTAAGGATGTACAACACAGTCTTACAAACTGCTGCTTCAGAAATTTACATGGAAAAATGTTTCTTGGTACATGGTCAATCATGCATGTCATCATATAGTAAATGGTTGGGTGCAAAAAATAAACATACATGTAATGATAAAACATTTTCCCAAGGCCACATAAAACATGGCTACGTCTGTCATATAGTTTGGCCCAATTTTGATCATGGAACAATATGAAAAACTTGCCCTCTTGTGGAGAAATGCACTGCATAGTAATGTTAAGATCATGAAATTATTGTGTTAGCCAATCAATAATTGGAAAAAAAAAATTCTTACCATATGTTGGAAGTAAGATGACACATGGGTCCATAAATGAGTCCTCCATAGTGGTTTGGTATGCATCCATGAAGAGGAATGAACTATGTGTTGCATGAAGATCCTCCTTCTCATGCTTGGAAGCCCAAGTCAAGAAGAACATATCACCGTAATGGATGTCTCCATCCACTACCCTATCATCCTTACCCCCTCCTTTTCCACCAAGTGCATCCGATGTGAAGTGATCCTAGGGACAGTCCATCCATATACCCTTAGAGAAAGTGCATGACATAGGGATCATGGAGGAAAAAGCGACTGAGTTGGGAAGGGAATTTTTTGATGTTAGGATCAAATATTCCATGTTGAAGAGCAGCTTTAGGAAGCCCAAGCATAGAATTCAAGATTGCAATATCAACTTCAACAAAAAGAAAAAGAAATGGCCACCATGGAAGATTTGTGCATGGAGGCCATTAAACATAGATACCCATCATACCCCTATGCACTCTACCTCAAAGAAAAATGGATCCTATCTAAAATCATAATACTAGCCTCTCATGGTTCCTTACCTTTTCATAACTAATGAGAATTCATTGAAATTTTCAACCAGTCAAGTATGGCACACAAGGAAAATATGGTAGAATTCTACATGCACAATATTTTGTTGGAAAACTTGAACATTTGGGACCATAATCGTAGAATGGGAGACATGCGGTTGAAGGAATTAGCCTCTTAGATGGTTAACGAGGAAGCTAGAGCACAATAAGTAAGTAGGGTCATGAGGAGAGAAAATAGGGAGCCTATACATATTAGGGAAAAAATATTTAGTCGTAGGGGCATCATCAAAAACCATCTAAAGATAGAAAAGGATGATGCACTTGTAGAAAATTACCTCAACACACAAGTACAAACCATGGCCCATTTTGATGATGCTTCTAGGTTTTTGGGAGATGAATGCATAATGGCTAGTCAAAGGAGAAGGAATAGCCTCCCTCACTACCTCATAAACATGGACTACCACACATAAAAAAGATTGAGAATTTCTCTAGAAAGGGCACCACTATACAAGAGGCCCATGCAGGCCAAGAATATTCAGTTGCCTAGTTTGAAACTTAGTCCAACCTTATTTTTGGGACTTAGTGACGGGAAAAACCAAGATGAGTAGAAAAAATTATGGTAGGAAGAAGAATAGAATGATGGATTTTACCCTCCTGAAGGGAATCCCACACTTCTTCCTTGTGAAGTTAGAGGGTTCATTAATGCTTTGAAAGATATGCATAATGAAGACTAAGTTTCTTAGAGGATGAGCAAAAATTTGGTAGGGCTGTGATGATGAAATCCATCATTAGGTATAATTGGAGGGGTTAACTGCCACCTATTTATCCTTATTAAGTCTCTCTTTCTCACATTTAAATTATATTATGGTCTTTTCTTGCTAGTGTAGATGGTGATTAAGGCTTGTCATACTTCCAATACCTAATATGGGTTAAATGGAAGATAATCATGAAGACCTTCCTTCTGCAATTTAAATTCAACCATTTACTTCATGAAGATACCTAGTTTGCTTCTATTTCTTGTGAGAGTTTAAATCATAAATCTATTTCCTTGTAGAATAGCTAGATTTATTTTCTTGCTTTAGAATAGTCATTTGATGGTTAATAGAGTAATGGTTTTGAGTTAATGGTAGTTCTAGGTCTAATCCAGAAGTGTGGAAGACTTCACTCAGAAACCCTAGAAATAACACCCTTTAATAGGAATCAGAAGAGGATGACATGAGTAGAATACATCTGTTGTGTATATAGCACTTTCACCTTCAATTTTTTAAGAACCTCTGGCTGGTAAAGTAAAGTATATTAGCCCCTGGGAGTTGCAACATTCCTGGTAAAATACAAGGGCTCACCAAAAACCAAAGAAAAGTACATTTAGGATGGAAACCTATCCAAAATTAGCACCACAATCTTGTGGACAATTTGAAACTTAGGACTAGGTTGGACTAGGTTGGACCCGTAGCTTATCAATTAGATTTACCCACTCGCATTAAAATTCATAATGTTTTCATGATTCTTTACTGAAGAAATATATACATGATAGTTCTCACATTATTTATTGGAAAATTATATAGCTAGAATTCAAAGGAGACTCCCTCGAAGAACATCTCTATATTCTAGAGAGGAAAGAGATCTAGCTCTGAAATAGAGTATTTTTTTCATATTAAAGTGCAATGAAAGAACTTTACTACCAAAGAGGCTACATGGGAGCGAGAAGATGCGATTCTTGAAAACTATCCAAAAATTTTCCAGAGAGAAGAAACTAGGAATTAAACATCGAGGAAAATATAGTTAAAAGGGTGGAAGATGTGATATCCATATGTTTTTTGAAATAATTAATATTTTTATATTTTTCCAGAATTAAACTATGTTGGATTCAATGGTGATTCCATAACTTATGTAAATGAACAATATACATGTGGTTATGAAATCAATAATTGCAGTTATAAATTAATGGGAACGGAAAATTACTTGAAATGAGACACTTAACTAAATAGATAATTTCTAATCTCAACCATAAATAAGAGTGAGATAAATATTCCATGATAAATAGATGTTTCTAAAATAAAAAATTTAATGTATGGGAGACAAATATCCATTAAATATACTAGCTAGAGAAAACTTCCAGTACATTGAAGGATAAAGAACTCCTGAAGATAAAAAAGGCTTTAATAACAAAAGTACTTCCATAAAAGGAGGACAATGCTAATAGAAGAAAAGTTAATTAAGGAAGAAAAGGTATAAAACACCTAGGGAGGAGATGAAAGGGTTGCTGAGCTCCGAGGGATATTACTTGATATTAATCTTGGATTGGGGGGAACTGGTGGTCAATTCATGGTTGGTGGAAAGTGTACTCATTTAGTGATTCTTTTGATTCTCTTGTTAGAAATTCTATGAGATTTATTTTGTTGATGAATAGGTAGCTGCATATTGTGTATTTAAGGAATGGATTGAAGTTAAAATGGTAATTAGGTTGGCAAGTAAACATATGCCTACTCTCTATTGAAGAACAAAGATACAATTTAGTGTAGAAAATATGTATTGTGCTAGAAATTATTTATGTACAAATGGTGTAGACAATATATTTTCATGGCTAAAGAGTTTGTATCTGGGTAAATTCTTTGTAGTGATAGGAATTATATTTTTTGTGATTAATATATAGGTTGAAAGGATTTTAAATGTGACTTTGGTTAAATTTTATTAATACTTGTCACTGATATGAAGGTATGATCTCTTGTTAATAAATTGTTTATTATTACTATTTTAATATTCTTGGTGGTACAGTTGAGCTTTAACTATTTTATTTAGTTTATCGTATATAAGAAAATAATAATTACTGGTTAGAGTAAATAGATTTTGAGAGTTAAAGTAGTGCACTTATAACACTGAGGTCATATCCTAATTTCTAAAATGTCCAAAGTTAAACCTAGGCGTAAGGAATAACATAGGAGCATGATGGTTACGAAAGAAATGATTAAGTATTTCTGGTGCAACTTGATGTGTCATTGTAAATATAGTTAGGAAAATTAGGTTGTGTTGGAAGATAAAAGATATTATATGAAATTAGGGTAATAATGAGTATGAATGCCTTCACTCTGATACAAAAAACTAGGGATATATTTTTAAGCGAGATGGATATTACGGTAATATATCAAAAAATTAGATTATTAAATGAAATAATTTTTTGGAAAATAAAATTATAAAAAAATGAGTACTAGAGTAAGTTAACTACTGTATTCAAAGAACACCCATAAACATAACCTCTGTAGAAATACTTTGTTAGTTAATTGATATTTATATCTTAACAAATTGACCAGTGAACCTAGTTTCAACCATCGGTATTAGTATGAGCTAAGTTAATTCACTACGGGTTAATCAAGTGAATTGATCATTGAATTGTAATATAAATACAATACACATATATACTATACAAAGCCATATAACTATCACAATATGCATTTGTAACACCCCCAAGTTCTATGCTTTTCAAATGAGACATTTGAACATAAATCCAAAGGGGAGTGGACCCCAGTGGATGATTATTGTGTGGATGTGGTTAAATTTGAAATTATGAAAAATAAATAAAATATTATGTATGCACTATGACCAAAAAGAGAATTGAGATCACTTGCCAAAATCCATGAGGATAGATAAGGCAACAAATCCCCAAAAAGCTTTCAAAAATCCTTGAAAGAAATTTATTTAGATTTAAGGAGAAATCTAAATTTCCCCAATGAAGAGGAGTAGTTGGGAAGAGGTGAGAAAAGCTGGAAAATCTGAGGAAAAGCTTAAAGCAGCTTTAAGGAACCCCAAGAGGGGAAAGCCTAGGCTAAACAGGAAAGAAAGCATCCTGCTATTCTGGACGCAGAATTAGAAACATGCTTTGGGGTATGAGCTTAAATAAGCTGATCCTAGACAGATTAGTGGTTGATCTGTGCTGGGAGGTGATCTCTGCTCGGGGGTGAATCCTTGGAGATAAAGAGGATTCTATGGTTGGGAGGTCTGGTCATGGTAGAGGTGTGCATGCATAAATTTGGAGATATCTGTAAGTCTGTGTTAATCATCTCTGTTTTTATGAAATGGTGATGTTATATTCCTTTACTCAATTTATGAAATTGTGATATGATATTCCTTTATGCAATTTATGAAATTGTGATGTTATAGGCTTTTATGCAATTTATGAAATTGTGATGTTATAGGCTTTTATGAAATTTATGAAGTTGTGATGTTATAATCCTTTAGGCAAATTATGAAATTTCAATGCTATAGTGCATTAGGGAATGTATGAATTGTATGTTAAGTTGCAGTATGCCACTGTTAGCTGGATTAATGGTTCAGTACATTATGTAATTGCAACTACAGCTATTGACAATAGAGAAAATTGGTTGGGTGTAGAGATGAGTACATTGAAATAATGAGGTCGAGATGATAGATTAATGGAGCAACCAATATAATAACTATGTGTAGGTATAGATGGCTATCTTCTAAATGAGTATTTAATGCTGTGTGTATAAACAGAAGCTGTTAATAACCCAGTACCCCTGAACATTCAGTTTCAAATAAATTAATCTATCATAGTAATACTGATGGCACAGAAGTCACTGTGATCAATAACAGAATCCCAGGACATATAAAAAAAAAAAAAATGGGTTTGGGAGACGTGACAGCATCCATATACAAATAAATTTCCCTTCTAGTGAGCAAGAACACACAGTTATAGGATCTCTTATGAACCCATGTAAACAAGATAGCTCATAAAGAATATCAAAAAAATCCCATAGCAAAAAATTTAAATAGAAAGAAGAAAAAATATCAAACAAAAGGGAATAGACTACCCAATGAATAAAAATTAGCCATAATTACACAACCATTAAACAAAAAATAAAAGAACAAAACACAATTGAGTTATTCATATTTTCCACCACATTAGACACTTGAAAAAATCAAGTGTTGGAAGGTGAAACTTGAGGAGAAGTACTAAAATCATCGACTTGAAAAACTCTATGTCAGGTCAGTTGAGGATGGGTGCAAAACCTCCATAGTCGGAGATAGGGTTTGAGGGTATCTGGTGTACCTGCAAAGTAGATGTCACAACCAACAAATGAGAATGATGTTGGAGAAAAACAAATAATATGCATTATTAAATAATTAGCGAGGGAATTCCCATTTATATTACCCGAGTATGAGTCAATGGAGCTTCTGTTCTTCACCATTTTGCTGAAAATGGAATATAAGTTAGCTCTGAGGTAGGAAAACCATATCCAAAAGAATATGTAATGAAAAACAACCATACATGCATACATGCAGTTGGAAGATCCATTAAATTACCTAAGAAAGTAAAGCAAAACAAAGGATTGATGCCTTTGTGCAATGATTGGGTCTTATGGCTACATAGACACCTTGCAAGGGCGAGTAAAATTGTTATTAGGAAAGAATCAAAATTTGAAGAATTTTCCTTTGGCATATATAAAACCCTGGTGCTTATAAGAGTAAATATTTTTCTAATGGAAATTTAAAGCAGAATAGGCATAAAAATTCAATTAGTAACTCACTAGTACATACAAAAAGGGAAGAAGTGAATTTGTCACCTTATGTAGCCATGGTTCTTGGAGATGAACCAATGAATCCAACAAGACACATCGACTTGTTAACCTTTGCAATAGAAATTGAGTATTGATGACCATAATTTCACACCTTTAGGAGGATATGGAAAACCAAGAAACCAAATTTCAAAGTGATAATAACCACTCTTAGAAAATTTAAATTTACAAAACGGTCAAGTGTAGAACCCTTACTGTGGAAAATGAAAAAAAATGAAATAGTGCATTGAACCATAATACCTCAACACCATAAATAGTGCACTATAGTTGTGTTGTAAAAATAGTGTTGGTATATTTGAGGCTATTACCAATTTCCAATTACAGAAGAGAAAAAATAGAGTGACGACAGCGATATGAAAACCAGGAAAAAATGCCGATTAGTTCACAGGAAATGTCTATACAAGCTTAAGGTTTGGGTGGAAAGATAAGAACCATTAAATGGGGACAACAAATCTACGCCCTTCACATAGTCATACGATACCTTGTCCTCATCATGTGTTATCATTCGCTCATTCGATGGGATAGCGTTGGCCACATGGATGCATTAGGGGTAATGTACTTGTCATGTGGTGAGTTACCATACATAATTTATGTGATATGACCTAATGGTATAGTAATTAATAAATCACCATATTACTTTGGGAAATAAATAAGAAATGGAGGTCAGATAGTTAGGTTTAAATGTTATGAGATTCATCTAGGGAGATGGTACTTCCATATAGTAATTATGCAAATGATCCAATTATCAGCATAGGGGAAATTAAAGATGCATGAAACATTAGGTAATAAGTGCATAGATATAATTCATCGGGATCAACTATTTTGCAAATACAATAAGAAAATATAGGAATTATATGCCATGCAATAACATATGAAAATGATTAGTAAGGAAGTTAAAAAAACAAAATAATGTGTGATATATGAAGAGAAAATGTGACATTTTAATTTATATTGTAAAATCGATGTTAATTTATAACTACTATCTATATGTTATATATTTTAATGTGATATGATTTTATTTTATCTAAAAGAAATGTTAGTAATTTTATTAATTAGAAACAAAATTACAATATAAAAAAATGAAATTAAAAAATATTTACATCTAGCTTCTAACATGTAAGATGCAATGTCTACACATCTACTCAATATTGGGTTGTAGAGGGCCTCTCTGTGTAATGATTATAAAAGCTATGATTAAATATATTTTTCATTTTCAAACTTAATTATTTAATGGATGATTGGTAGTATCGATGTCTATTGTGACAAACTCTAATATTTTTAAATTGATTGTCCTAATCTTATTATTGGGCTTATATATGTCAAAGTTTGATAAAGATTTAATAGGTGTTTAACTAATGTGTAGGAATTGACCACTAAAACTTTATGTTGCACTCTTTCAAATCATAAAGTTCATATGAACCTTGTATATCCCATTTTTTTTATATAAAAATACATTATTCTCACACACTATATATTCTTTCATTCAAACATAAGCTTAAACACACACAAAGGTCTTCCATACTAGTTTGACCACAATCTAGTTCTTTGTTTCACTTTAAATTCCATAGTATCCACATAAAAAAACTATTCATTGTTATTCATGACTGATTTTGATTTCTTTTATTATGTTTACAAGCTTGTTATTTTATTGCATAAAACTAAAATCACTCATGGATAGCAAGTAGTTGTCAACTAAGTCACCTAATTCATGTTAGTATTCAAGTTTGAGAATATATATATGTGTCTGTGTGTTTGTGTGTATAGTAAAATTATGTATTCTCCCTAAACATATGATAAAAATATCACTTGTAATCTAGATCATATAATTTTAATAATAATTTGGTAGGATTTTAAAAACTTCAAAACATAATAAAGATAATAAGTTATTATAAAATTATGATTTTTTTTTTAAATATTATTCTTATTAAAAAAAAAAATCATTATTTAAATATTTTAATAATAATAAAAGAATTAATTAATTTGATTTATATAATGTAAACCAGACATAATTTAAACTAAAAATATTTAAAAATTAAAATTTAATATTTAATATTTATATTTATACAAAAATTAATTCATATTGAAATTATTAAATTAAATTTTATCTATACCTTGCACCGATTTTAGTGTTATGGAACCAATCAAGGACTGATGGTGATGTCAGTAAAATAACATTGTGGAGGTCATTACAATCAGTGAGTATGGATTTGTTCAAAAGCTAACAGAGAGGTCTCAAATATCACTAAGCTTCACCCCTTTTTTTTTCAAAAAAAAAAAAACAAATTGTGGGTCAAATTCTGTTGAACTTCAACAGCTCTTCATAATTTTTCTAGCATTAATATATGGATTTCATTAGAGATTTAGGTTTATTTAAAATTTAATTTACTAGCAATTGCACCATATGTTGCAAAGGAAACGCTGTAAAGCCGTAACATAGAAAATAGTAGTATAGAGGAAAAAATATGTGATATGTTATGTGATTTAATTGAATATTGAACTTACAAAGATGCATTAATTTAGTTAAATTAAATTAAATTGGTTTTTTATAACCTAGGCATGCTCTTCCTTTCATAGTGATGTCTTATTATGCACTATGGGCCACATGGCAGACTATTCTCTGGTGAAACAACAATAATAACATCCATAATAGCCATCTCTTCTTTTATAATACAAAATAAAAAAATCAAAACCCTGAATACTTTTGCTGTTGTGAAGCAGAAACATCAAAATTTCCCACTTCAAAAACCCAAAGCTTGCAGTCTATCTTCAAAGCCTTAAAGCCTTAATTTATACTAAATGAAGCCATTAGTGGGAAATGATTTATGGTGAATGAGATGCAACTAATATCTGACCAGAATATGAAGACAAAATTAAAATATCCACCTCTTCTTTTATCATACAAATTAAAATATCAAAACCCTAATTACTCTTACTATTGTGAAGCAGAAAAATCAAAACGTCCCACTTCAAAAGCCCAAAGCTTTCAATATGTCTTCAAAGCCTTAATTTATATTAGAGGGAATAACTAATATCTTTTTATTTGCATTTTTATTATACACTAAAAGAACTACTAATATCCTTTTATCATTTTTAGCATTTTGAGCATGCAATGCTATAAGAGTGTTATAAGTCCTTGCAAACAATGAATGATGAACAATTAGGTAGAAACCCTGCTTCCTACATTTTGCTAATGAAGTAATTTGATTCATCTAGAAGTCCCGAACTTGCAAGTGTCTAAATGACAGAGGAATAACATCTCAAAATTAAATATAACAACAATGACAATCTTTAAAGAGCACGCTCATTTCAAATTCTTGAATAAGAACCATAAAAAGAATTAAATCTTCTGCAAAGAACATTTTCATCTTCCATAAGGTATATAAATTTCATCTTCCATAAGGTATATAAAGTCTTTGTATTAAAAGAGTATTAACGATTGAAAAAGTTCTATTGCAGTGCCGAGCAAAAACACTGCAGTACTAGGCCTAGTGTTGGCTTCAGCCCACCACATATACATAAATACGCATGATAATATAGTTGACACAACATAGTAAACACAGACAACCACACATAGAGCACAGTAGACACAGACAACTACACATACAAAATCACCTTCTATTCATACCCTAATAGGTATCACAAAAGACCAACATAACTTTCACTTCGACGAATCACCACCACAAGTACACACGATAATATAGTCGAAACAACATAGTAAACATAGAAAACCACACATACAAAACAGTAAACATAGACAACTACACATACAAAAGCACCTTCTATTCATACCCTAATAGGCATCACAAAAGACCAACATAACTTTCACTTCGACGAATCATCACCGCAAAGACGGAGCACCAGATGCAGATTAGATTCCTTATCAATGTTATAATCAGCAAGAGTACGTCCATCTTCCAGCTACTTATGAACAAAAATCAGCCTCTGCTGGTCAGGAGGGATGCCCTCAGGACCAGTGTTTCATTATTAGTGGCCACCGGCTCGAAATTGAGCTGCAGGATATTTATTTTCTGACTGGTTTTTCCAAAAGGGGTGAAAAAATTTCCTTGTTTAGGACTAGGCCAGGTGGCTAGACTGTCGCTAATCATCGACAAGAGTTCTGTAATGATCAGGCAGACCCTAGGGACAAACAGATCGATATAAAAACTATCATTCATCCCTAGCTGAAAGTTATTTCATTTACTGTTACTAGACTATGTGGGAGTGCAACACTGCACGTGGCTACCGGTTCCCAAATGCGCATTGCTGTAGACTGTTTTCGAGGCACCATTTTCAACTGGTGCGAAGCTGTGTTAGCCAATCTAAAAGGCCAACTAGCTAGAGCGAAGAATGTAAAACTAAATAACTTTGGATATGGATCCATTGTAGTCACCTTTGCTCTAGAGAGGATCCCCATGTTAGCTCTGCAGAGTATTCCTATTGATGTCGGTCGACCTCGAGAACCTAGGATGGTTCGTTGGGTTGCATTGATGGCCCGCCATGGTATTGAGGGTGTCTAGATTGTTCGATTTCCTCCTTCATATTTTCGTTGGCTAGAACGCCAAAATTTTGTTATAGAGGATTTTCCATACGCTGGGATAGATTTCCACGGCGACCAAGAGATGAATCTCCCAGCATGGGAACAATGGGATGAATCAGGTAAAATCATTTTCAACAATTTCTAGTTCTAAATTTTTTATTTTGATCATATTTTTGAAAATTAATAACCAAAATTTTTGAATGCGGATGTGGGACCACGGCGACCAGCCCATCTCCAGCCTTATGAAAGAAGACAACCAGTTGCAACCGCACCAGCCCCAGTAGGCCAATCTGCATAAATCCTGTCTAATTTAGAGCATCACCTAGAGCATCTGACTCTAGACATTCCAGAGACAGACATAGATGGTATTCCTCTCAGATTACAAAGATACATGATTGGTGTTCCAGGACCTTTTAGGAGGTTCCCTGTGTAGGGTGGCTTGGGCAGTGGTCTCTTATCGTGATCACCATCAGTGATGGGATGATCATGTCATAGACTTATACTTTTGACCTTTTGTATTAGCATTTTGCCGTTCATAAGGTGTTTCCAACCTATGATCGAAGACGATGTATATATTTTTTTGAAAACACTTCTATACTATGATATATCACTATTTACCGGCTACTTGTGTACATGTTATGAATGTTGTTTAATTTACTGTTTTGATTATTGCAAATGTCGATTTATCATACTAGAAGGAACTGCATCTGCTAATTTATTTAAATGTCTTGGAATATGTTGATATTCAATGTAATTGAATTCACGTTCCAAGAGATGAACTCTTAAAAATAACTGTAATAACACTGGATTTCTAATGGCATAAACCCTCTTGAGCTATAATACAACAAGTTCAGAATCCAACCTAACAATCAAATTCCGAATTCCAAAAGATATGGATTCAGATAATAACTCAATCACTTCACTATACTCTGCAATGTTATTCGTTGTTTGACCAAGGCTTACCCCATGCATGGATACTAACTCGTCAGAGGGTGAATAAATTACCCAAACTGCGGAAGAAATGTTTTGTGTACTATGACAAGCACCATCAGAAAAACCAACGTAGGTTTGAAGAGACATCGACATCTGCAATATCAAGAGTAAAAATTAGATAAGCAGGAATAGTGACAAAACACACTTTTAAACTAGGCACGCTTTTCTAATCTAAAACACACTAGCTGTAATGAAATCTAATATAATTAAATCTCCACACCATGTTTAAGCATAATATCTCTTTAGATAAAGCCCATTTCTAGGTTTATCTAAAGGGACACCGTCAAAATCTCTCAGCTCATAGGCCCCTTTTGCCAGCTTTCTCTTAACAATGAAAGGACCATGCCACATAGGCATGAATTTCCCAGCTCCTAGCTTATCGTTGGCTTGATCATAAACTAAGACTAGGTATCCTTCTAAAAAATTTCGAGGGGTGACACTTCTATCATACTAAGCTTTTATCCATTTGACATGAGCCTCGTTTGCTATTGCAGCATTTTGTCGATTGTCATATAGTTGATCCAAGTAAAAAAATCATTTCTCCTCCTCAGAAATAGCTGGAAGTAATTCTATGGCTAATTTCAAAGACGAAATTTCACACTCAATTGGTAACACAGCCTCCAAACCGTAAACCAGTTGAAAGGGAGTGAAACCAGTTGATGTTTTTACCGAGGTTCAATATGCCCAAAGTGCTGAAAATAACATGGAATGCCAATTCGTCTTGTGAATACCAATAATTCGTCTAATCATAATGACTAAAACTTTATTGATAGCTTCAACCAGACCATTAGCCTGCGGATAATATGGAGTGGAACTATCATGGCGCAGGCCAAGTTGATCTGTCTGTTCAGTCATCATGATATTCCGAAAGTGACTTCCATGATCTATAATAATGGCTTGAGGAACACCAAACCTAGCAATTATGTGATTGAGTACGAAAGTTGCAGCAGTCTTGTTGTCATCCAAAAATGTAGGCATCGCCTTGGCCCACTTAGTAAAATAATCTACTGCTAAAATAATATATGCATGCCCCCCAGCTGAGTGAGGGTTACATGTAATAAATTCAATACCCCATTTTGTGAAAGAACCGACAGCAATTATAGGGTAAAGAGGAGCAGGTGGCACACGCATCTTATGATAAAAAAGTTAACAATTGTGGCATTTCCGGACTACATAAATACAATATTTGAATAACGACAGCCATAAATAACCAGCGCGCAATATCTTTTGAGTTGTGGCATACCCAGACATATGACCGCCACATGCCCCAGAATGGCAGTCATTTAAAACCTTCCCAGCTTCTTTATGACTAATACAGCATTGGAAAATAGAATCCACACCACGAAGATAGAGTGTATCACCAATAATATTGTATTGCTGGGATTGGAAACGTATTTTCTGTCGCTGAGATCGTAAGATTTCAGGCCGAAAATATTGGGTTTGGAGATAAACGATAATATCCCCATACCATGGATCAAGTGTGCTGATAAGAAACAAAGATTCGTCTACAATGGCCTCTTCTACCACAGTTTCAGTATCAGTAGAGGGGAAATCACACATCAATTCTGCGAAAACCAAATATTTCTTTGCCTTGGATTTTTCAAACTCCAAGTCAAATTCCTGCAGGATAAATATCCATTTGGAATACTTGGCCCCTAGCAATTGTTTGGTCAAAATGTACATCATAGGGTTACAGTAAGAAATTACTGTGGTTTTTCATAATAAGATGTAGTGTTTAAATCTTTGAACAGCTTGAATAGCTGCCAAGGCCAATTTCTCCACATGTGCGTATTTAATCTCAGTCAGATGAAAATTTCGACTAAGATAGTAAATCACATGTTCAGTTTTAGATTCATCTTCTTGAACTAAAACCATTCCAATTGTGGAATGAGAGGCAGCAAGGTACAAAACGTAGTCCTAGTTGTAGTTGGGAGGATGCAATAATAGTGCATCGGTCAAGGCATGTTTAAGTGCATTAAAAGATCGATCAGCAATCTCATCCCAAAAGAATGGAATGTTCTGTTTTAGCAATCGAGTAAAACCCTTTGTTAGCTCGGCGTAGTTAGGAATGAACCGACGTAAAAAGTTTGCTTTCCCCTGCAAACTTTGGAGTTGGCGCAGAGTCGAAGGAGGAGGTAAATTGACAATAGCCTCGACCTTCAACGGATTAACGCGAATGCCTGATTTCGAAACAACAAATCCCAGTAAGCGACCCGATTCTACACAGAAAACACATTTGTGTGGATTCAACCTTATTCAATAATGCCTACATCTCATAAAGATAGCTCGTAAATGAGTGATATGATCGAACCTACGCAATGAATGAGTAGGTAAATCATCGAGATAAGGCTGTATAGTGTGCTTAATGTCATGAAATGTGTAATACATAGCCCTTTGAAAAGTTGCTCTAGTGTTCTTTAATCCAAAAGGTAGTTTGCAATAACCAAATGTTCCCCATGGACAAATGAAAGCTTTTTTTGGCTGGTCAGTAGGGAGTATGTTTATTTGATTGTAAGCGGAAAAACCATCCATAAAGGAAAACATCTCACTGCCAACACAATCATCGATTATTTGATCGATATAGGGGGCTGGATAGTTGTCTTTGGGACAAGCTTGATTAATATCTCTATAATCGATACATACTCGTATCGTTCCTTGCTTTTTAGTAACAGGAACAATATTTGATACCCACTCCGTTAAAGGAATTGGATAAATAAAACCTGCGTGAAGTAATTTTTCAACTTCGGCTTTGATAGCAGTATCTTTTCTAGGATGTATTTGACGTAAATGTTGACGAACAGGTTTGGCATCTGGGTAAGTCTTGATTTCATGTACGACAATTGACGGACCAATTCCTGGAATTTATTCATAGGACCAGGAAAAAACATCACGAAATTCTTCAAATAGGGTTTTATAAGTTTGAATTTCATCTTCTGTACAACAAGCACCTATATGAATGTTTTCAATTATTCCTGTCTTTACTGAAATGTCAATTGGAATCGTTTGAGAGATATTTTCCAAATTTAACTCAAAATCAAGATTTTGCAATGGATTCTGCGGTTCTTTGACATATTCAGCAGTAAAAATAGAAGCGAAATCATCTTCAAAATGATCCAGCTTAGGTAAGAACAAAGATCGATGATGTAGATCTTCCCATGGTAAATCTTCGACAGACAAAAGTTCACAAATCTGCTCATCAGTATGAACAAGATCAGGAAATGTCGTTGTCGTTGAACTAGATATAGAAAGTGATTCCTCATAGATCCCATTCATTGGATCATTTTTGGTTGAAGAGGTGTTAGAAAGTGACTGTACAGCCTAATATGCAATTTCAAATGGACTCAAAGGCATCATGCCATCAAATGAATCTAACTTAGAGTCGGACGGTACGATCCAAGGATCATCAAACATAATAGTGTTTGATGAAATCATATGAATAGTTGCGGTAGAAGGCGATACGTTAGGAGGAGGAAAGGAAAAAGTTCCTAGTAAACCAGAATCTTTAAGCAAACCTACTCCAACATCCTTGTAAGGGATAGCCGCTTTACCAACGTGCTGGATTGTTTTTGTAGAGGCTGGATCGGAAGAAAAATAATTTAACTGATCTATTGTAACGATCCTTCCTTGATGTGGAAATTTTATGAGCCGAAAGACCGAAGAAACAATAGCAGTCATAGCATAAGACCAACTGCGACCCAGAAGAAGGTTGTAATCTAGAGGGGCATCAACCACTTCCACATCTAGATTTACAGTTTTACCTTCGACCCCTATGGGTAAATCCTGCAAAATACCAAAAGGGTGGAAACCTTGGCCATCAAAAGACTTTAGAATTGTCAGAGATTGATTGATTGTAGGAGAACCAAGTGATTTCCAACACTGGATCGACATAATACACGTTGAAGCTCCCTCATCAATCACAGTCCGAAAGATTGGTATGTTTTTTACTAACACTGGAATTTGGAAACCCATTTGATGAGGTAGGCGAGGTGTACTATTTTCTAAATCGAATATTATAAGGTTTGAATCCTGAACATCGACATCTCCTATGGAAGACAAAAGTAATTTAAGCTGTGATGGGAATGACTGTAGCACTTCCAAAGCCGACATTGCTGAAGGGGAAATAGCTAAATCTTCAACAATGTTGTAATTCTGAGCAGCTCTCGCATGTGGATTGAAAGCTGATTTACTAAGAACACCCTTAGCAGGCGATTTTATTATTAAGTCTGGATTTGGTTTCTCGATTTGTAGCAGACCAGAAACAGGAGGAGGTGTAGTTGATGTGTTTGCAGTAGAAGATTCTACTTCTTTAACATCAATAGGATTCTTAGTACCATAATATTGCGATCACATCGCAATCCGTACATGAGACATCATTAGAATAGGTTCTTCTGAGGCATTCAAGGTAGAACCAACCATTTTACTATCTTGAGTTGGAAAAGGATCCTTCAAGACAGCAGGTTGTTGTGAACCTTTAACGAATTTTTCAACCTTTGGTCGATGTGAGCATTCCTTAGTAAATGATCCTCGTCACAAATGTAACAAGGATAGCGAGGTTTGCATTTTTTCGTCATTGGATTTGTTTTTATCAGTTTTCTCTTTTGAATTTTTTTTGTTTTTATTCTTCCCTTTATTTTTACCGCCGGATTTAGATTTGGTCGTAGATGTCACTACGACATGAATGTCAGCAGCAATTTCAGGGGAAGATTCTCCTTTTGTGGAATCAGGTAAAGTTATAATAGGAGAATAATTCTTTGAAGATTTCTTCTTGCTTTTTGTATTTACTATACCGATCATACGATCAACGGCATGAGACCCTGAAGGAGCTGCAGCTATTTGACATTGTTTTGAAAGATCAGAGATTTTTTCATGTAAAGTACCTGAATACATATAAACGAGGTCAAGGTACTGAGCTTGAGAAATTACTTGCTCCCCAGTAACAACACCAGCCTTAGTTACATCCTCATGATCTTGGGTAATAATGATTAAACAAACCATTTCGCTAAAATTTGATCCAAAATGTAAACTTTCACCAAACGCCTTCTATGTCGCCATTCATGAATATGATCAGAAATATATGTGGACATAAATTGCTTTAGTGAAGTTAATAGTTCCGTGCCATTGTCGTATCTGACATGCAACTGAAAATGAGTCAAGAAAGCAGTTGCTAACTGAATGAAATTATTAAAAGAGCCTCGTGGTAACTCAATGTACCATTTGGCGGCAAGACCAATAAGAGTTCTTTGGAAAAGACGTAAGAGAATTGAATCATCAATTCTTGAATTAGACGCACACCAGAGGTGATAAGTCATCACGTGATTTGATGGATCCTCTCTTGACTTACCTTTGAATTTGGGTATATCACTGGGCAAATTATGTGGCATTGGCGGCCAGTACGGATAATAAAAAATTGGATCATTCGTAAGGCGCGTTAAATCAGGTAAATCCAAAGTTGCAATAAATGGTAACTGATGGTTAGGGTCGCGAAAACCTTGAGTATCCAAATTAGTTCCAGGAGGAGGATACCCAGGATAACTGGGAATCAGAGTTGCATTAGGAATTGTGTAACCTCCTAGGTAAACAGGATTACCCAGACCAAACTGGGGTTGTTGAGGCTACTGATAAGTGTAGCCAGGGTACGGTTGACACTGATAATTTGGATTTTTTGAAATGGGACCGAATTGAGGCTATCCTTGGTATGGTTGATACATGAATTTCAGTTGACTTGTGACCACCGTACTTGTACCAGCTTGTCCCGCAGGCATCTGGACCGAAGTCTAAACTAAAGGTCCTGACTGGGGTATAGAGACTTGAGGGATTTGCACAGATGCATGGATAGAAGAACTCGGAGATAAAAATACTCCGGAAATAGGTGTTGTAGGTTGAACAGACGTTACAGCAATTGCAGCAGTTTGAGGCGGAGTCTGAGGTATACTAGGCCCAGACTGCTGAACAGAACTAAGTGCAGGAGTTTGAATAGTGGACTAGACGGGTTTTTGGGTTGGACTAGAAACCAAAGGCTATCCAGGTTGAGAAGGAAACTGCACATTAGGCTGCATAGGCTGTTGATATTGGGATGGATCCCACACCATATTCATTCTGGGGTATTGTCCCGTAGAAGGTTGAACGTAAGGACCATAGCCTGGTTGAACGTAGGGTTGATAAGTAAGTGGTAAATTTCCGGCTCCTTGAACAGATGATTGACCAAAAGGCTATTGGAAACCTTGAATTGGGTAATGACATTGAGGTTGATAACCCTGAGGCATGTACTGAAACTGGGGTTGATAAGGACCTTGAGGAGCATATTGAGTTTGGGGTTGACCATGGGGCATGTACTGTCCTTGAGGTTGATAACCTTGAGGTATGTATTGTCCTTGAGGTTGTCCTCCAAAATAATATGATTCCACAGATTGTCCTGGGAAAAATTTACCTTGAGGTTTCCCCCCAGCATGACCGTGCATGATCGTGTGAGTCTCTGTTAAGTAGTACGCCCCTGCTCTGTGGAGGTTGAATCCCAACCAACCTCTAGGGTGTTAAATCCCCGAAACAGTTATAGGTTGAACAGATGTTGCAGTAGTTGCAACAGTTTGAGGCAAATTCTGAGGTGTACTAGGCCCAGACTGCTGAACAGAACCAGGTGCAGGGGTTTGAATAGTAGACTGAACAGGTTGCTGGTTTGGACCAAAAACCAAAGGTTGTCCAGGTTAAGAAGACAATTTCACATTAGGTTTCATAGGCTGTTGAATTTGGGACGGATCCCACACCATGTTTACTCTTGGGTATTGTCCCATAGAAGGTTGAACGTAAGGACCATAGCCTGGTTGAACGTAGGGTTGATAAGTAAGTGGTAAATTTCCAGCTCCTTTTACAAATGATCGACTAGAAGGCGGTTGGAAACCTTGAATTGGGTACTGACCTTGAGGTTGATAACCCTGAGGCATGTACTGAAACTGGGGTTGATAAGGACCTTGAGGAACATATTGAGTTTGGGGTTGACCTTGGGGTATGTACTGTCCTGAAGGTTGATAACCTTGAGGTATGTACTGTCCTTGAGGTTGTTCTCCAAAATAATATTGTCCCATCGTTTGTCCTGGGAAAGATTTACCTTGAGGTTGCCCCCTAGGTGGTAACTGACTGCCTGAAAGTTGCCCTCGATGCGGTAATTGACTACCCTGAGGTTGTCCCCCAGGCAGTAACTGACTTCCCTGAAATTGTCCTCCAGGCGGTAACTGATTGCCTTGAGGTTTTGGATTCGGAATATTACCAGACAACATAAAGATTTTCTCTACGTTTGACATTTCAGTTTTAATTCCATTAAGACCAGATGATAATACTTGTTCAATCGGTCGAGGAGCTGCTCCAGAGAAAGTACCAGAGAGAGCCTGATATCCCGAAGGAACAGAAGGACCACCGTGTAAAAATGCTTCCGGTGTCTGGGAAAACATAGATGACTCTCCTACCATAATGGATGAAGGATATTAACCTCTGGGCGTAAGATGAAATGGAATTCGAGGTGGAGAAAAAGCAAGACCCAGGTTTTCTAAAAAGTTTGTCAAAGATAGATACCAAGCGTCAGTTCGAATAGGGCTGTAGAAAATGGATTCACGCTCCCTAAGATTTAAAGACTGAGGGGATTCGGGAAGAGATATCTCTTCGTCTGGACTAGCAAGTTCTTCAATAGAAATGAGGCCATATGGAAGATCTTCAGTAACAATATTTTTTACCCTAGGTGAACCAGGATCGCTAGAAGTTGGTGTAATAAATCCTAAGGATGTTTCCAAAATAGAATGTTCAGTTTCAGGTTCGTCAACTAGTTCACTGGAAGGAGAAATACTACCAGTAACTTCGGAAACTGAAATCGGTTCTTGAATGTGTTCTGTTGTGGGTATTTGATGATCAAGATGAACAAATATAGATGAACTTCCAATTTCTGTTGATCTAATTCTACCGCTACTAGATGATACTAGAGCACGCAGCCCTTCAAGTTGACTTGGTGTAAATTCATGGGGCTTCCTCTGAAGTCTCCAGGATTGTCTCGGTAATTCTGCCATGATTAAGTATTAACCAATCACACGCAAACAAATAAAATATCAATAAAAACACCTAAATTCTCTAAAGAAACAAACAGCTGAATCACACACCTAAGAATCTAAGAGTTCAAACCACACACAAACAGTAACTTCCCGTACTAAAAACACTAGTTGGTGATGAAATCCAACTTAGTAGAAATTTAATACAGAAAGGACGGTTGAAACAGTTACCCCGACAACCTACTTAATGAAACAGACTGGCACAAGTTTCTTCAAAAAACCATCTCATGTGAAGAGAACCCCCCAGAGAGTCCAAGTGAGTGTAGTTGACGTCTGCTCCAGGTACAGTGAGATCTTTCCTTCACCGTCACCTTAGGAAATAATCTTAAGCTTATGGACACTAAGGTTACCAACAGTAACAAATACAACTGGGGGAACAGTCTACGATCCGATTCCACGCGCAAGGGTAGAGTAACAAAGCTCAATCACCTTGAAGGCTCCTGGACATGGTTAATCCAAGGTTTACCGACAAGTGACCCCAGGTTCCTCGACAATGGTTAATCTGAAGTTTACCGTTTGTAATGCGCGGAGATCTTCTATCTTTCCCAATGAAACAAAATTGATTGTCTCAAAGGTTCGGATATGATCTCGTGATTAACTCCTTTAAGAGAAGCTTCCCAGATTGTACCAATTACAATTGGATTTGTTTCCTACCGCAAGATTTATCTACTTGTTTTTTTTTACTATCTTGGAGAGTTAATTACTCCCTACTCCAAGATACTAGCCTAAGCTATATTGGTGGTAAGAGCCCTAGAAATAAAAAGATTACTAGATGAATTTTAATTAAGCATTACTTTTATGGGCTGTTATTTAAGTCAATAGGTATGGAAATTAAACTTTGATGGTGTGAAGACTCGACTTCCAAAAACACTAAAAATGCACCTAAAAATGATAATAAATTCGTTTTCTTTCAATGAAATTCTAGCTAAAGAAAGATTTTGAGAATGCAATTCTTTTTAAGAGACAATTCTTTCTTTGAACATAAAGAATAACTGGAAGAAAATATTTTTGTCTTTTCAAAAAGAATGCAAAACGAGACAAATTATCAATGCTCACACTAAAATCCTTTCACTTTCAAGACTAGAAACTACAAAAACAACTTTCCTTCAAAAGAGATCTACAAATTTTAAAAGCACTCAAAATTACAAAAACTAATCTTGAGATCTACAAACTTTGAAAATCTAATTCAATAAAAGCTTTAATATTTTTTGAAGAATGTTTTACTTAGTTGTTCAGTAAAATAAGGATTTATTTGTCCAGAATAACAAACAATCAAAAAACATCCAGATATGTCTCCTTTTATAAAAATGAAATTCAAAACCTATAACAAAGTTTTTTCAAAGATTTGCAAAGAAACAACTAGATCTATTTCTCAATAAAGGATGGATTTCACAACTAGGTCAAACTCAGAAAGAAGGAAAAAAGACCAATGTAATCTGAGGTATTTCAAACTTCCAATGCTTTGAGTCACTACATAGACCAAAAGAAAATAAATCCAACTTGCAAAACTTCTAGAAAATCATCGAAAACATAAATACTGCTGGAACTCATTCACAAAAGGCTTTTGATAGAAACAACGCCAATCTGGGTAGATACTAAAAAAATCTAAATCAAATTAAATATAAACTGAAAAAATAAATGTGGAGTTTTTCAAAATTTTAACAGGGTCCGCAAGCTCCCAGAAGTAACAGGTGCGGTCCCACACTGGTTACTTAAGAAAAGTGCGCAACTGCCCGCACTGTGCAAAAGAAAAAAGTGTGGTCCCTAGAAAAGTTCAAGAAAAACATAAAAGATTTCAAAATTTTCAAAAACAAAGAAAACCTAAGCTACCTAGGCAGATATCCATCAATCAAAAACCAGGAAAAACTTTTCCTCAAATCAAAATAAAGGAGAACCAAAAACAACAAGAATCTTCCCCAGCGGAGTCGCCAATTTGTTGGCCAGATAAATCAATCTTGCAAACAATATCGATCTCCCTAGTACCAAAAGGAAATCTAGCAACAAACAGCCAAACGAACCTATCTTTCTCTAGAAATATGCGATTTACAAAAGAATACTATAAAGGTGTTAAGGTCTTACCGTAGATCCAATGCTTGTTCGAAGTAGTTGTCCTTCGGTCACTTGAAGGAGTTATCTTTAAAGACCTGCAGTCACAAACAAGCAAACATTAAATAGCACCTGTATAGTAAATATTATAAATCATGCCTATCATGGTGATCAAGGAATCCATGAAATAAATAGTTAATTAACAACTTATTGAGAAAAATGAATTCATTTGTATTAACTTTGAAAGAAGGAAAACCTTACAACCTTAGCCTTGATGTTGAACAGGCCTTCCCGGGGTCCGAAGTAGGAATCTCCTCTACTCTGACAAGCCTTGCACTCTTCCAACCGAGACAGATAGAGGTATGTGATCTCTCCTCACAGAAATCTTAGTTAAATGAGTCTGAATCCCAACAACACTTAACCTCAAATAATTATAAAGCTTGAACTCCCTTTGAGGCTACCCAATGCCTCTTTTTATAGTGGAAAAGAGGAGGTTTCAGTTCCAACTATGAAGGGATATAATCCTCCTTCAAAGGGATAAGCTCCTCACATCAAGGGGTTAGCTCCTTAAGGTAAGGGATACATGAACCTCAAAAGAGCGGTTCTGCCACCGCAAGATTCTTTCTAGAGGCTTCTAGAATTTATTGAAAGAAAGCTCTTTGAGTTTACTTGCACCTTTTTAATCTTTTATAGGGGTCTACACCCATAACACATAGAAAGTGCATTCAGGTACACAAGAGTCATGAACATTAGGTGCGGGACTGCAGGCAAGATAAAGAGAAAGTGTGATACCAGAGTTAAGGAGATTTTTAAGAACTTTTCTCTTATTTTCAAGGCTTGACATGAAGAACTAATATGTTAGACTTGCAAAGGAGGAAGTATGAGTGATAATGAGCTCATACACATAGCAGAATGTCAGGATGACAATTTTCAGTGCAACAAGAGCTCTAATTTCATCATAAAAGTTTACCCCTATAGAACTTAACTGACTAGTAACTGTATTAAAATAACTTAAATGGTCTGAAACAGATCCACCTTCCAACATATTCATATTAAATAATCATTTCATAAGAAATACCTTGTTTGAGGTTGAGGTTTTTTCATATAGTTTTGCCAACATCTGCATCAAACCCTCTGTTGTTGTGTCCTTCAAAATATTGAAGGCAACTGATACCGCAAGGCATAACCATACTGTTCCGAGTGCCTTTCTATCGAGAATGCTCCATTTCGTGTCTTTCATGGCCACCGACTTCTTCTTTTTTCTGCTCAATGTTAGGTATAGATCTTTCTGATACAGATAATATTCCATCTGCATCTTCCACAGTGGCAAGTTTTGGTCGTTAAATTTGTCGACCCTAAACTTACCATCTTCTGCCATTGCTCCCACTCGAACCAGGAACCCTTCTTTCCTGTGCTTTTATCAGCCAAATATACCTTCGGCTCTGGTACCAGTTGTTAGAAAATTATATATATTGTTGAGCCCTAGAATTGCCTTCACTTTTACAAACCTTCACTTCATTTCATCATTCTTTTATCACTTCATAATTCTAAAATCAATGAAGAATGATTAGGATTGCTTAAAGGTTACATGCAATTGATTATCATATTGTATTTTCATGGTTTTTGTTGTTTTAATAATTTTTTGCAAAATAGCTACAGAATACAGATGTTCCATAGCCGATCAGGCGTTCCACAGCTATTTTAGTGTTTAAACAGGTTTCAGGTGTCATCTAAGGGAAATATGTATATGGTTAGACTCCAAAACTCTCTTGCATCATTCCTTGTCCTCCACGAGGGCTGAGCACAAATCTGGCAGTGGTTATGCACGTGGATAAAGCCAAAACCAAGAAGCAGACTTCTACAAGGAAAAGGACTCTTGAGGTGTCTTCAGCAGAATACGAGTCCTCAACAGGAGTTCTAGTTCGATTTTGATTATAAAAGACACCTATGCCTATTTCTACTCAATGCCAGTTATGTATTTCCTTATAAAAATAACTCGGTGAACCGAGAGACAGTTAGTTGATATTTTGTTGTTAGTTCTCAAAGACTGTGATACTTTGTTTCTGAGCGTTTTTCCTTTAATGAAAGAAGTACAACTTTGATGCATGATCTGATGCAATTTTAAGGAGTTAAGGATTTGTCTGCCAATCAGATGGTAGAGGGCCCCTACTGTCCAAAAGGCTTTGTGCATATTTTCTAGATAAGTGACCTTTAGCTCTGTTTTGTTCTTAACATAGGTAGTTTTCTGAGTTTATCCTCTTTCATCATGCTTATGTCATTTACTTATATTGAATATTACAGTCAATCTTGTTCTCATGAGTTGCTCCAATATATCACTAATGCGTGAATGAGATATAGTTGTAGTATTCTTGAGTTAATTGCACTTTAGTTCAGTTCTGTTCATTGCATTTCAGTTTTATTAGTTAATTGCATTCTAGTCCTATTAATTAGACTTAAAAGACCCTCATTATTTTATAAGCTGCTCTTGTTCTTAACTTCTTCTAACACATCATTATCATATGAACAAGAATTAGTTATATCATTTTGAGTTCTTGACTGTTCTGCAATTTCTCATAATTTTACAAAACAGCCTTTTTCCCAAGTTGTTCCAAGAAATTTCTAACCTTTGAATGAGGCTTAATAGTAACATTCTGAGTTGCAGAATGAGTTAATTCTAGTGTCACAAGTTATTTTAGCATAAGGATCCTTACTATGTTGCAGATAATCTTTTCTCAAAATGTTCCAACAAATTTCTAACAACGGATGAGATTTTCTCTGTGATATTTTAAGTTGTTGTTTACTAAAGAGAACCTCATTACATCAAACTAATCCTTTTCTCAGTTTTTCCAACATACCTCTAATGAAATGAATTGGACTGAGTTTAATGTTATGAGTTACTTTTCTTATCAGCTTTACAGTCTGTGGATTAGCATTTTCTGTTCTTAGGTGCCATTCATATTTTAGAGTAGATTTCATTCTGTTTTAGTGTGATCAGTAACTTCTCTTTGCCAACAATTTACTTCTTATCCTCTTAGCATAAAAACAAAAAACCAAAAACACTAGAAAAACACTAAGCACAACGAAGTAGGAAGAAGATACCTAGGCACATATAGTGCATTTCACTTCAATAGTTTACTAGCCCTGGTTGACAATTTATGACATCAATTTAGGAACACTAAGTTGACTAGACATTTTGGCGCCATTGCCGGGGAAGTGTAACTAGGTAACCTTATTTCTTACATCCAAAAAAAAAACTTCAATCACCTACCACACCCACTATATCTTGTGGTGCAGTAAGAGCCACACATCCACATCATGAATTCATATTTTTTTGCAGGTAGAAGAAGAGGTGACAAAGGAGGTTGAAGAAATGGATGGAGATGATGACAATGAGGAAGATCCTTTTGGATTTCCCATTCAAGAAAATGATATCAACGTTTAAATGAAGAACATCCATCCATATGTACTTCCTAACTTCAAAGGTATGAGATTAGAAGACCCGGAAACCTTTCTTTTTGAATTTGAAATAATTTGTAGATCTTATGGCTATTCATTGCACATTCAAAAATTGAATTTTTTTCCGGAAACATTGAAGGATAGAGCTCTTAGATGGTTCATGACTTTAGGAACAAATACTATAAGGACATGGGATGATATGAAAAGAGTATTTTTGGAAAAATATAAAGATTATTTCATGCACCATGACCTTAGAAATAAAGTCTTTAAGATGAACCAAAAAGAGGATGAAAGCCTAGAAGATTTAGTAGAGAGATTTACTTATAATATCAAAAGATCTAAATTGCATAATTTAGGATCAGTTGAATTAAAAACTCTCCTAATAAATGCTATAAAGGATGAATGGATTGATATTCTTAATATTGTGGGAAAAGGAGATGTCTATCAATTTCCATTTCAAGAAATTTGTGAACTGTGCAAGAACATATCAAGAGGAAAAGAAAAGTGCGTAAGGTCCCCTCAAGATCAATTTATGGCAAAAGTAAGTAAGTCAACATCAGGATTGGTAAGTCAAACTGAACCTAACAATTTGCTAAACATTCTTGGTAATTTAAATGAACAAACTGACATGCTAAGAATGCAAAACAAGCAAAAAGTTGCTTCATTTATATTTTGCCTTAAATGTAGAAAGAAACATGCTTTGCATGAATGTCCACGTGATAACATTAAAAAGTGTAAAATTTGTGCACGATCACATACTACTGAAGATTTCCCATCATTACCAGGGTTGAAGGAAATTTACCAGAAGGATAATGGAGCAAATCAAGCACAAGAGCAACTTTGTTATGTAGCTCCAAGAGGACTATGGCAGCCTCATCAACCCAATATGATGCAATATCCTTATGCACAGTTTCAAGGTTATGCACAACAACCTCAAGGTAATTGGAAAACACCCTTGCCTTGGCAACCTTGGGCATCTCAATCCCAACCTCAAAACCAATCTTGGCAACAAATTTGGCAAAGGCCCTACAAAGGAAATCCACTATCTCCTCAATCTTTCCCTCTCTATCCTCAATACCATGATCAATGTTATCCATACCATTTACCTCCACTACAACATCAATATCACCCTCATTTGACCTCAATTCAACCTTTCCCATTACCATCCACACAAGCACCCCAAAGATCCATTCCCACTCCACTACATGCATAACCATTTCATATCCCCAACAATAAAACACCTCAATCAACTTACAATTTTCAGGTATTGCAAAATGATTCACCAGCTATCATTGAAGAACAACAACCAGAAGAAGAAGACTCAAATAACGTCCAAGAATCATGGGTGTCTGTTGATAAAGAGAAGTTATTGGAACCAGAGATTGAAAAGTCTCATACATGCCTATCACCAGATTCTATGAATGAAGATCACATCTCCGAAGACTTGCATTTCATGATAGAGGAAAGACAAGGAAGACAAGATTACATTGAATCTTGGTTCAAGTTAGTCATCAGATCCCAATGCTCAATTATTCAATATCTTCTGACATCATCTAAATCAAGACAGTTGGCATCTCATATACAGGTACATATCAAAGAGTATCTTTCAAACCTTCATATGAGTTTATCTATCATCTTGTTACAGACATGGTTCCATTGGAAGTATTCATATACTTGAACAAAATTTTCTTTTTCAAGTAGAGTAGGACATTTAAAAAATTAAAAAAAAAAAGTAAACAGAAAAATAAGTCCTATTGTGAAAACCAGCTTGCTGGCGCAATTGGACATGAGCTTTGCTTAAAAACCAGGCAACTGGCGAGCAAATTTCACAATAAGTTCTGCAATTTCATGATGGTTTCAATCTTTCATGGTTCTTCAAATCATTTTTGGTTCTATGCTCAAGTTGGATGATGTGGAATTCCTTAAGGTCCACCTTCCAACATCTCTTGTCCCATCGACCTCAACACTTTATCTGGGATCAAGATTAGAGATTATTTGGAGTTCCTTGGAGCTTGCATTCATCAATGGAAAGCCTCCTCGTTGATAACGATGGGAATACAACAATGTCTCTTGATTGTCAAATCTTGCAGGCGACTTGACTTCGACACATTCATTCATCCCTGTCAAGATGCACTGAGGTACCTTGACACTCATTTACATTATCGGTGAGTTGTCTTGCATTGGTTAACGATTTTCATTATTGATCAGTAATCCAATGATTTCTTCCCATGCTTGACTTCAACACATTTATTCGCATGGTAAGAATTGTACCATGAATGTTGGCTTTGATGAAGACTAATGGTTTTATGGAATCAACAACAACTTGCAGCAGTACATTTTATTAGTTTCTTGTAGCAGCATGTTCATATTTTTTTCAATTCAACAATAGCTGCGAAAAGTGGTAGTTTCTGCAGCTATTGCTGTAGCAGCCTGTTTTTGCTTTTTGCAACTTTTTCCAGAGGCAGTTTTGGCGCAAATATTGCAAGAGATTGGAGCAGAAATAAAAAATTCTGAGCTTCTGGGTTTTCTCATAATATGATAAATTGAGTACAACGTGGACAAAATTTGAAAAAAAATAATTTTTAAGGGCATTTCAGATGGGTTTTTAAGGCAGATTTTCATTCTTCAGCATTATGGACAGATTAGGACAGATTTCAGTATTTTTGCATAGCAGCGCCTTTTCTTCATCAAAATTAAATTCTAAAAGCATGTGGAAGTAGAAAAGGTAAAAATACACAGTTTCCCTTTTGAATCACTCAATTCGGCCTTAAAAATGAGTTCGTGGCGTATTTTTTTGTTGCAACATTGGGCAGAATGAAGGGTGAAACAAGGCAGAAATTGATTTTATCATAACTTTCAAACCGTACATCCGTTGGTCCTGAAATTTTTATGGTAAATGAATTGAGGTAGGGTGAATAAACAAAGAAAATTCAGAAAATTTCAGTATGTATTCTTCAAGAAATTGGCCACTTTCACCTACAGCCATTTCTCATTTTTCGGGCGATCCATGCAACCAATGGCTGAGATTTTTTGTCGGAAGATGCATAATAATATTGGTAACAACCTCAAAAAAATTTCAGGGAAGTCTGATGTACCATTTGAGATAAATTGCAAAATTTATTTCATTTTACAATTCCACTCCATCTCACTCCACTTTCACTCCATCTCACGCCACTTTCATTCCATTTCACAAGTCATATTCCACTTTCACTCCATTACATTTCACATCCATATTCCATAGTCATACTTCATTTCTTTTTACAGATTGCATGTTGCAGCCACATCTTATTCAGCAGTTCTGACACAATTGTACAGCCTACAAAGAGATGATGATTACAATAAATTGAAGGACTCTGTTTTGAAGACCAACATGCTAAAAGAGAACCAAAGGAACAACATCAAGCACAACAATTAACAAGGTCAAAATTCTGAGGTAAATTGTGAAAATTATTTTAATAGCAAAAAGTTAAAACATGAAATAGATACAATGTGTATAATCATATGTTTCCTAAAAAACCTATCATTCGAATTGATTAACATATCTTGGCCATATCCCTTATCCAAAATTCCATAACGATCCTCATTAAAACCTTGATTAATGACTAACGGTCATAATCACAAACGTAGCCTACTAGTCCACATCTCCTTAAGATTGTATCATTCACTTATTTCACCACAAGTTCATCATAAATTCTCCATCAGATCCATAGCCACTTCATTTTCCCTTATAGCTTAATTACCTCCATCCATTCACCTCCATTACACTTTGGATCCAATCCATCTCTAAGTACAGAGAGGTAATTCTGAGGGTGAAGCATCATTCTACAGCTAATCCATCTTCAGACACAGAGATATAGTTTCAAAAATAAAGAATTAGACTCTGTATTCAACCTAGCTTCAAGCATAGAAAAGTAATTTTGAAACGAAGATAATATACACAGAGGAGAAATGTGGCTAATTGTTAGGACAGAACCAGTTGGAGTCAAGTATTTGGAAGGATATCCACAAGTCAAGGAGCTACTACAACAAGCAGGGAGGTTAAATTTTATAGAGAAATTTGATGGCTTCCATAAGGAGATTACAAAATCGTTTGCCAAATCTTTTGATGGGGCAGAAGAAGAAAAACTGACATGGTTATTGAAAATAAACTTGACACTCCACTAAAGGAGGAAGATGAAGAACCAATTTCTAAAAAGTTAACACAGATTAGAAAATAGATTAGGGCCAAAAGAAAGGAAAAGACAACAAGTGAGTATATTGATGAAGAAAATGAGAATCCACCAAAGTTAAGGAGAAGTTCTAGACTCAAAGGAATGATGAAAAATACATTGGTTAAGGAAATAGGAATTATAAATGTTGAAGATGAAGAAACTCCGGTTCAAACACCAGTTGATAGATCTCCTTTACATCAGTTTGAAGAAGACCCTAACAGAGGAACTCCTGATATAAACCCAGCTCAACAACAAATTTATGATTATGTGGAATCTTTGGAAAGAAAGGCCTCAAAGAATCAAGAAAGATCCCTCAGTCCACAAGAACCTCCAATAGAAGCCCTGAAGAAAGATAATTATGAATTGGAGATATTGAACAGACACATTAAGAATGAGAATGAAATCTTCAGAGAACAAGTTAAATTGAAGAATGCTATGAATAATACTCTCACTCTGCAAATGGGGACACTGCACAAAGAAAACAGGAAGCTAAAGAAAAGGAATAAGAAATTGAACAAAGCCCTCATAAATCTCAGGTTTAAATTACTCATAAAGAAACCCAGAATGACACTAACCAGGAAAAGAAGCAAAAAGATAAGGTTGGATGTTCTAACAGAGGTTTCAGAGCACATGGAATAAGTTTTGATAAAATTGCATGAGGACATGCAATAGTTTTGCAATGGGGTATGTTGAGCCCTAGAATTGCCTTCACTTTTACAAACCTTCGCTTCATTTCATCATTCTTTTATCACTTCATAAGCCTAAAATCAATGAAGAATTATTAGGATTGCTTAAAGGTTACATGCAATTGATTAACATATTTTATTTTCATGGTTTTTTTGTTTTAATAATTTTTTTCAAAATAGCTACATAATACAGACGTTTCATAGCCGATCAGGCGTTCCGCAGCTATTTTAGTGTTTAAACAGGTTACAAGTGTCGTATGAGGGAAAGACGTATATGGTTAGACTCCAAAACTCTCCCGCATCATTCCTTGTCCTCCACGAGGGCTGAGCACAAATATGGCAGTGGTTATACACGTGGATAAAGCCAAAACCAAGAAGCAGACTTCTACAAGGAAAAGGACTCTTGAGGTGTCTTCAGTAGAATATGAGCCCTCAACAGGAGTTCTAGTTCTATTTTGATTATAAATACACCTATTCCTATTTCTACTCAATGCCAGTTATGTATTTCCTTATAAAAATAACTCAGTGAACCGAGAGATAGTTAGTTGATGTTTTGTTGTTAGTTCTCAAAGACTGTAATACTATGTTTCTAAGCGTTTTCCTTTAATGAAAGAAGTACAACTTTGATGCATGATCTGCAGCAATTTTAAGGAGTTAAGGATTCGTGTGCCAATCTGATGGTAGAGGGCCCCTACTGTCCAAAAGGCTTTGTGCATATTTTCTAGATAAGTGACCTTTAGCTCTGTTTTGTTCTTAACTTAGGTAGTTTTCTGAGTTTATCCTCTTTCATCATGCTTATGTCATTTACTTATATTGAATATTACAGTCAATCTTGTTCTCATGAGTTGTTCCAATATATCACTAATGCGTGAATGAGATATAGCTGTAGTACTCTTGAGTTAATTTCACTTTAGTTCAGTTCTGTTCATTGCATTTCAGTTTTATCAGTTAATTGCATTCTAGCCCTATTAATTAGACTTAAAAAACCCTCATTATTTTATAAGTTGCTCTTGTTCTTAACTTCTTCTAACACATCATTATCATATGAACAAGAATTAGTTATATCATTTTGAGTTCTTGACTGTTCTGCAATTTCTCATAATTTTACAAAATAGCCTTTTTCCCAAGTTGTTCAAAGAAATTTCTAACCTTTGAATGAGGCTTAATAGTAACATTTTGAGTTGCAGAATGAGTTAATTCTAGTTTCACAAGTTATTTTAGCATAAGGATCCTTACTATGTTGCAGATAATCTTTTCTCAAAATGTTCCAACAAATGTCTAACAACGGATGAGATTTTCTCTGTGATATTTTAAGTTGTTGTTTACTAAAGAGGACCTCATTACATCAAACTAATCCTTTTATCAGTTGTTCCAACATACCTCTAATGAAATGAATTGGACTAAGTTTAATGTTATGAGTTACTTTTCTTATCAGCTTTACAGTCTGTGGATTAGCATTTTCTGTTCTTAGGTGCCATTCATAGTTTAGAGTATATTTCATTCTGTTTTAGTTTGATCAGTAACTTCTCTTTGCCAACAATTTAGTTCTTTTCCTCTTATCATAAAAACACAAAACCAAAAATACTAGAAAAACACTAAGCACAACGAAGTAGGAAGAAGATACCTAGGCACATATAGTGCATTTCACTTCAACATTTTACTAGCCCTGGTTGACAATTTATGACATCAATTTAGGAACACTAAGTTGAGTATACAGCCAGCGTTAGGCACGACGCATTTTTTAGGAACTCATTAATAAGAATTTTGAAGTGATCCGGGCAATTTCTAATCAGTTGAAAATGTTGCATTTGCAGGTATTCAGCTGTTAATCATGAGTATCTGGTGAGAGAGAGAACATGAACGGGAAGAAAGAGATATGATTACTAATGCTGCAAGCTTGATGGCTCTCTGCAGATGCGGTTTGCTAAAATATGCACGTTTAGAACTGATGAGGGGTCAAGAGGACCTCCTGAGGTGGCTGATTCAAATTCCGCTATAGGGTAAAATTGTCGTGGAAAGGGTATTCCATTGCGAAACCAGAGATTCTGGGTTCGATCCCCAATGGAGTCACCAATTCTGCTATAGGGTAAAATGCTTGGGTTGTTGGTTTTCTAATATCCCTCTCAGGGTTCTCCGGTGCACGAGGCAGACAGTAAGATTAGTTGTATAGTTCACAAAGAAGGCATATACATGTTCATATCAACTTAAATAACTTGATGGAATAAGATGGAAGATTACCTCTTTAATGATCTTGAAGTCTTTTGGAGAGCGTTGAACAGCGAAGCAGGGATCCTTCTTCACCAGCTCCAAATCTCGACCCTACAATCAATCAAAGCACCTGTGTAATCTCTACCACAACATACATTTCCTATCAATTAAGTTAATATATCATAAACATTTAAACAATGTGCATCTAATTTGTTACACCATTTTTTGGTCAGATAACCTATTATCATTAGATGAACCCAAGTACACCATGTAAGACCAATTTTACCCTAAGTAAAATTGCTTTCACCATGTGAAATAACTTATTTATTTATATTTCCCAGTCATATTTAACTCAAAACATGGAAATAAATCCTTATTTATTTAATTATTTCCTAAGAATAAGTTATTTAAATCATTATTTAAATAATATTCTTAGTTAAATTTGACTAAATCATCCATGAATAATTAAATAAACCATTATTTATTTAATTATATTCCCATCATTTCCCTAAAATGATAAATAAATCATTTATTTTTTTTATTATTTATAAATAAAGGAATTGACCCAAGTCAAAAATCATTTTCCCTCCAACAAATATAATAAAATATTCCTAAAGGGTGGTTCTAGAATTCGATTAATAATATTTTATTCATGCACCGAGTTCTAGACCGCCCTAATATTTTGTTATAAATAGAAGGGTTTTCCCCATTCATTGGTCACCTTTTGTTGCCTAAAGATCACCTTTGGATCTATACACTTGGTCACATTTTCTCCATTTTTGCCTTGTGAGCTCCCATTGAGTTCTATGTTTGTCTGGGTTTTCTATACCAACAAGAGAGAGAGATTCTAGATCTGAAGTGCTGAGGATTATCAAGAACCCATCCCATTGAGGAGAACCGGAAAACACCTTTCTTGTTTTCCCCTCAGGTGCCCCTTTTCAATATAATATAAAAATTCTTTCAAATACATCGTTATTGTCTTGTCTATTGGATGCATGGAGCCTCATTTTATTTTATCTGTTTAATGTCTTTTATGCTTAGATCTGGATTTGTCCAGCATTATTTAGATCACCTGATTGCAGATTTAAAGATATTTGGCAGCCATAATTGATGTTAGGGCTATTTGTTATGCATAGCTAAAGTGGTCTTTTACGACGAAAGATTCATACTAACAATTGGTGACTCCACACGGGTTTTCTTTTGCGACCGCTGTCGTTTTATCTATTCCTGCATATCCAGCTATTTCAGACCCTAGGGTTTCTCTTCAGTTTTTTTTTTTTCCTATGTTTATGGTGTTTTCACCTCTAAAACCCTCAAACATTCAAATTTTTAACTTCCATGTGTTTCTGGCCCTATTGCGCAGGTGACCGACATCAGCCGCAGCTGAGACGACACTTTTTTCTGAAATCTGTTGCCGAGAGACCCGGATCTGCAGGTCACACTTATCGGCCCAAAAACTGCGACCTAGACCTGAGGACGCATTTTTCTGCCCCAAACCTGCGACCTAGACTGAAAACAGATCAGAACCTGCGACCTGCACTTTTTTCTGCAAATTTCCAGCAATTTTTCTGGGTTTTTCTGAAGCTTCTGTCAGGGTTTTTTAGCCTCCGTCTCTGCTCGTTTAGACCTGTTTCTGATCTGTTTCACTCAACTAAGTGGGAATATTTCCCCTTAGGGCTTTAGTACCCTCCACTTTTGGTGGGCGAGTTTTAGCTGTTTCAGACGTCTGAATTTTCAGAGTTTCAGCCTTCTTATTGTCAGATCTGATACTTCCTTTTCAGCTCCATTTAGATCAGCTCTTATCCCTTTTCAAATCACCTCATATAGTTTTTTTTGGGTTTACCTCTAGGGCCACCTCTTCTTCCCTCCTCCCTTTAGCTAATTTCCCCTTTTGTTATAGCAACCTTTCCTCTGCCTCTTTTTTTTTCTCTGCACCTCTTTCCAGCAGATTTATCCTTTAGATCCATGTCCCTCTCGACCTTAGATCTATCGGCCTCTTTTTCGTGTGTTTTGACTAGATTTTTCCCTCTTTTTAGATTAGTTTTGAGAGACCTGCCTTCTTGGGTTAGATCGATGCATTATTAGCTATTAAATGTTCTGTTATTTCATCATTATATACTGTTATTTACAGATTTATTTTCAGTTACGCATCACACTTTTTCTTTTACTCTCAAAACGTCTGGGTTTAAAAAATTAAAATCAACACACGCCACACACTGACCCTAAGTGAAGAAGAGCCTGGTTAACACCGCCTGGCAAAGAATTTAAAATCAATTGTCACTGCACCTCTTTGCCCTTGACCTCACTTGATTTTTTCCCTCCCTGCCCTTGTCGGTTTTTCTTCTTCCCATCCTCATTGTGCCCCCAAGGTGCTTCTCCCGGAGACTTCTTGGCCTTCACCCTCACTTTCCGGTTGGTCGACTTCCTCCTTCCCGTCTTCATCGAGTAAGTCCTCCCCTGAGTCCGCACTTCGACTCTTCTTCTGATTGTTCGGGTTCTCCCTCTACTCCTGGTTCTCCCCCTGTTACCTTCACCATGTCTAGTTCAGGGCCTAGCACTAGCGGCAACCCCAGTTCTATTGCTAGGTCTGTTTCCAGCGGAACCACTACGGGACCTACCTCGACTGCCCCATTGCTCCCTTATATGGCCGACCTTAGTCTCCCCGACTTCAATCAGCTGATCAATGATCCTATCTAGCATGATGTTAGTTGGCCTACTATGCCAGCCAAGCTCCCCTCCGAAATTCCCAAGTTCGAAGGCCTTGCTAGTGAAGATCCCCCCAACCATATCCGATATTTCCATATGTGGTGTTCATACAATTCCATTATTGATGATTACATCCATCTTAGATTGTTCCAATGCACGCTTAAAAGAGAAGCTTCTAAGTGGTATGTTGATCAGCCCACTTCCTCTCATACCACCTTTGTGACTCTTGCCCGGGCTTTTTTATCTTACTTCCAGCTTCCCCTTTGTTATGACACTAGTATCGAACTTTTGACTTATTTCCGTCAATCATCTGCGACCCGCCTATCCGATCATGTCCAAGAATGGTGGAAAAGAAAGAGCCTATGTCAATCTCCTACCTTCGAAGACCCTGTCTACATGGACTGGTTCCTTAGATCTCTCTTGCCCCCTATCGGGAAAGATGTCGCATCGCATTTTCCTCAAACTGAAGAAGCTGCCCTCCAAATGGCGTTAAAATATGACCTGATCTACACTCAGACGGGTTATGTTTATACTATTCTACCTGATCTCCCCAGACTCGGTGATGCCAATGCACCGAGGGAACCTCATGCCGCCAACGGTAACGTTGGAGATATCTCTCATACATGCGCCCAACCTCCCATGGGTTATGGTTTTCCTGGGGGGGGAGGCGGCACCTCCCGCACCTTTTTCCCCTCCCGGTAGCACGTCTCTAGGATACAGCATGCCCCCTCTTTTGGCCCAACCTCCTACTTACCACACTGTTACCCAACCCCCTTATTATCCGTATCCGCAGCTTGGTGCTCCAGCTCCTCCAACATCAGCACCTCCGCCTCCCTTGCCTTCTCAACCCCCGCAACAACAATCACCGCCCCCTCAAGAGCAGGTGGATGCACAGCAGGGATTTGTGGCTACCCAACCACCTGACGGACAAGAGGCCACTCAACCTTCCCCTTCTGGTTCCTTCGATTACCAGACTCTCATGATGAACTCTGATCAACCTTTACCTGTTGACCTTAACCTTCAAACTCGGTCTCGTCAGTACCCCAAGCCTCCTGCTCCATCTGTCCCCGAGTCACCTTCTTCAGATTCTACAGAGCCTCTTTCGACATCTAATGGTCCCTTGCATATCCCTCAACCCAAAGTTGAGGTTCATACCAAGATTCCTAAGGGCCCATTACGCCGAAATGCTGCTTTTGGTCGAGCTGCGCATTCCTATAGCATAGTAGACGATTTGGCGCAGTCTCTTGCTGCCATTTCAACACTGGAACTCCTCCAGTCGTGTCCTTCTCAAAATAAGGCTCTATTATCCGCCATGGGTGTTGTAGATCCTGCTGATGACCAATTGATTGTTTTTTACGCCCGTCAATCAGAAAATCCTCCCCTTCCTGCTTCCGTAGCTTTCCAAATCCCAATCAAAATCCGGAACGCTCATGTTTCTCGGTGTATTATTGATGAGGGGGCATCCACCTGTGTAATGTCTGCTTCGGTTTGGAAACAACTCGGATCTCCTGAGCTGGCTCCTTCCACAATCACCCTTCGTGCATGGGACGGCCATGCCTCCCAGCCCATTAGCCTATTCTGTAATTGTCTTATCACTCTTGCGGGCAAGACTGTTTGTGTTGATGTTGAAGTCATCGATGCCCCTCTTGATTATAACATTCTTTTGGGGCGTAGCTACACCTATTCCATGTCTGTTGTCCCATCCGCGGTCCACCGCAAGATGTTTTTCCCTCATAATGGAAAGATAGTCACCATTGACCAATTGACATATCATGAGCTAAAATCTCAGACCTCCCTTGAGTCGACCATCTCTTCTGTAGCCAATAAGAAAACTATCGATTCTTTGACCAATGTCTCCCCCGGCGTCTACAAAGACTCCTCCTTGCTTGGAACTTTCCCTGGTATTCCTCCTCCTCCTGTCTCTGATCCCAGCTTAGCAAATGTTTGCATGATGCAATCATCTCGGGCTGACCTTAAATGGCCCGCTTCGGCTAGTCAGCAACCTCAACCTCAACCTCGCCCACTACAACCTGCTTCTAGCCCTTCGCCTCAACCAGCCAGACCTCTTCCTTCTGGCCCTTCTCCTTCAACTGGTACCCACGAGCCCCTCTATCCTCCTGGGTCGGTTCCACCAGGTCTCAACCATCTTGGAGCCATCCCTCCTGGCCATTACCCTGCTGGTCAGATACCTTTCCTTGCCCCCCCTCCCAGAGTCTATTTGGTTCCCATCATGGCCACCCTCTCCCTCCCCAATTTGACCCTGAGCATACCCGTCTGGTACCTTGACCCTCCAGCCACTACCCCGCCTCGTCAACCCAAACCTTATCTTGCTTTGACCCTGGTTCAACCAATCCCCATGACTTCTCCCGCTGCAACAGTGCCTCCGTCACCTCAACAGAAACCACCTCCTGTTGCGACCACTTCGAGTAAGAATGGAAAAGCTCGCAGGAGGGCATCAAAATACAAGGCTGCCCCGAAAAACCCTGCCCCTCCTCGGCCTCCAAATCATCCCATCCAGTGTGCTTTGTGTGATGTTGTCGGTCACGCCACCCATACCTGTCCTGAATTGCCTCATCTCAAGCCCATGGTTAATGTCGCGTTCCCTAAGTCCACGGTCCCAGAAGCCTTTGTTCCTTCCGTGACCGCGGCCAATAACCCCAAGACTATTCACACCAACCACCCATGTGCTCTGTGTGATCTCCATGGCCATTACACCCACCTTTTTCCCCGCCTCATTGACTTCCGCACCTCTCTAGCTGCGATCCGCCAATTCGAGGCCAAGCGCAAGGAGTCCACCTCTCCCCTATTTGCGCGTTTTGCTTCGACAGAACTACTAGACATGACAGCTACCATTGACATTCCCCCTCCTGATGTCGAGATGACAGAGCCTTCATCCACCATATTCTACCTATCATCATCCATGAGACCCTCAGGGAACATTCCCTCTAAATCCTCTCCTGTTGTTTCGCTTGACCTTCCTTCAGCGATCACCCTGGGCTAAACATCGGTAGATCCTTTATCTGTTTACTCTTCTGTCACCCCTTGTGACGATGCACATGTGAACCTCTCTTCTGATGATGATGAAACAGGTAGCTTCGCCACGTCAAGTAGTCTTTCTTCCACCAGTCACCCCATATTCTATCACGATGACGACATTATGGAAGAAATCCCCACCCCTGAATTTATCTATTCCCCCTTACATTGAACCCATGTGTTCGTACTACATACACCTCGTGGACATGACATTGAAACCCCATGTTTGGGTAAGGGGGCACCCATATTTGAGAGACCAGGAGAAGAAATTCTCCACAACTCTCCTAGTGTATCTAGTCATGTCGACTTTAGTACCATTATTCTTCCACATTTAGACAAACCTCTAGAGTCCCATATCACTTCAGATCACTCTAGGGATGATACCCCTTATCGTTCCTCCATCATACATCAGCAACCCAGTCTCTTATATATTATTGTTGACCAACCTATGGGTTTTATAGGAGAGAATCAGTTCATTATCTCCAATTCCTCTCTTTGGGATAGTGACACTAGGTATGCCAACCCGGAAAATTAAATTCCATTTGATTCATATATGTAGTACTAAAAGAGATTGGTAGTCCTCCATTTCCTTTCTCATACTGCATAACCATAACGAAAAAAATGGCACACCACATCATTAAAATATGTTTAGATTCCCCTTTATACATTTTGGCATGACCACAACATGCTTGGAGGCACTTATGCCCCTCAACCATAACCCTCCTCAAAATCGAATTTCTTCACTTGCAACACTCATACTAGGGGCACCACTTGGCCTCCATACTTGTCCATGCTTGTGTTGATTTTCGTCATGAGTTACCATCTTGTACTCATGTTTTCATGGTCCCCCACTGGACCTTTACTATGTGGAAGCACCATCGAGTCGCCCTTGTTTAGAGCATCCGAGTTGAGTCATCATCGCATTCATGGAGTCTATCCTGAGTCCCTTTGTACCCCGCTATAGTCCTCCATCCTTCATTGCTTGGTCACTCTCTCGTGTCGCACATTATGGTTTTCAGTCCCATTGCCCCCTATCCCTCATGATATTGTGTCAGTTGTTGCTAGGTCATCCATGCCATTTGTGATTTAACAAGGGAAGTCATCCATCCACTACTCAGTATCCCTCATTTCATCATCATCATTAGTGTTCGTTTGTTCGTCACTCCACTATGTTCTCTCGCGCCTTAGTTGGGGACCCCTTATTGCCTCACCTATGGCGGACCTCCTTCTGTCGACATCAGCTCATTTACTCCAAAAGCCAGGTCTAGAGGGCAGTGTACCTTGGTTCGAGCTCTTGTCCACATGATCGCGATCTGTATACTTGATGGTCCAGTGATGCAGCAGCAGCTATTGATGATTCCCGGGTGTGTGTGAGATGTCTCAACCCTCATGAGGGGGTGGCCCTGCAGGTAGCCCCCCACATGCCCAGATGACTTCTTCATTTCAGCCTTTGATGCAGCTCCTTACATTTGATGATGTCGGCCTCAGCCACTTGCAGCGCCTTTTCGATTTGCATGTATCAGTCAGATTTTGTGAGCTCTTCCCCATGTATAGGGGGCATTTGGGGTGTTTTTGTATCTCATGTACTAAATTATTATTGTATAAGTCTTGGCTGTTATCCCAGGCACAACATGTATGTGGGATTCATCATTCTATTTTTTGGCTTGTTTTTATGCCAGCATGTACTTTATAGTTCAGTTCCTTGTTTACTGGACTTCCTATTCTTTGTACTTTGTCTCGGCAGGCATAGGTATGCCTCCCCTGCCGCCTTTCGCACAGGTACCACTTCATAAACTAGAGACTTGTTGCACCTGTAAGTCTCGTCTCCTCAGGGTATAGTCCTTTAGCACATTAGACTACCTTACATTTCTCTCTCTCACTTCCCTCTTGATGTCTAGTGATTGAGTTCTTACAACGTACTTCGGTCATACTATTTGGTCCTAACACTCGTCCGTTGGGGGGCAATCTGTTACACCATTTTTTGGTCATCTAACTTATTATCATTAGATGAACCCAAGTACACCATGTAAGACCAATTTTACCCTAAGTAAAATTGCTTTCACCATGTGAAATAACTTATTTGTTTATATTTCCCAGTCATATTTAACTCAAAACAGGGAAATTAATTAAATAAATCCTTATTTATTTAATTATTTCCTAAGAATAAGTTATTTAAATCATTATTTAAATAATATTCTTGGTTAAATTTGACTAAATCATCCATGAATAATTAAATAAACCATTACTTATTTAATTATATTCCCATCATTTCCCTAAAATGATAAATAAATCATTTATTTATTTATTATTTATAAATAAAGGAATTGACCCAAGTCAAAAATCCTTTTCCCTCCAACAAATATAATAAAATATTGCTAAAGGGTGGTTCTAGAATTCGATTAATAATATTTTATTCATGCACCGAGTTCTAGACCGCCCTAATATTTTGTTATAAATAGAAGGGTTTTCCCCATTCATTAGTCACCTTTTGTTGCCTAAAGATCACCTCTGGATCTATACACTTGGTCACATTTTCTCCATTTTTGCCTTGTGAGCTCCCATTGAGTTCTATGTTTGTCTGGGTTTTCTATACCAACAAGAGAGAGAGATTCTAGATCTGAAGTGTTGAGGACTATCAAGAACCCATCCCATTGAGGAGAACCAGAAAACACCTTTCTTGTTTTCCTCTCAAGTGCCCCTTTTAAATATAATATAAAAATTCTTTCAAATACATCGTTATTGTCTTGTTTATTGGATGCATGGAGCCTCATTTTATTTTATCTGCTTAATGTATTTTATGCTTAGATCTGGATTTGTGCAACATTATTTAGATCACCTGATTGCCTATTTAAAGATATTTGGCAGCCATAATTGATGTTAGGGCTATTTGTTATGCGTATCTAAAGTGGTCTTTTACGACGAAATATTCATACTAACATAAGCCATTCATCTCATGCTATGTAAATAATCAGATAACAATGACAATATCAACGCATAGAATGGAAAAAACAGATACAGTTCTATTAATTTGTAAAAAGGAGGATTACAACCATCGGTTGCACCAAGCCCTCCTCAGCCTTCCAATCTCTCTATCTCTCAATGTGGTGATGTCTTGGTCAACAAGTTCTCAATGAACCTCTTTGAATTTTGACCATTTCACACTACAACAATAATGCTCTACTTCACAAGTATTCAAAACTTTGACAATCCTTCGACCTTGAACCAAGAGCCTTCAGCTCCATTTTATAGGAGATGAAGAGAGAAATCATTGCCCTTCTCCTTCCACCAGTTCTAAACAAGAAAAAACCAAGATGTTTCCTCAACTTCCATGCTTTTTCCTTCCTTGAAAGTTCAGTTGTTTTTGGCAAGGCCCAATAAGCGACTAGTGCTTTGCAGTTTCCTTTTTGTACTGACTCTCTTGTGAGAAAAAGTTGGAAATTCAAATCATTCTCCGTGGGTTTTTCTTGTTTCAAACTCAAAACATCGGCAATGTTGCCCTCTAGTGTAAATAGAGCATTTCCCTAGCCACTAACACGGCCTATTCATTGATCAGGTGCGTTATAATGCTCTTGTGATGTTATAGTAATGCATTACCTTGGCAGAAGTAGGTTTAGTTTAGGTCTTTGTATTCCTTCCATATTTATCTTCTCCTCTGAGCTGATGAGGAGGTTTTTTGACCTGTAACAGATACCACTCTGCACTTCATTTTTGAGCAGATTCTTACCAGGTTCGGCTGCCCGAAGATCTTAATGAGCGATAGGGGTACGTACTTTGTTAATGAAACAATACATGCCTTGACTGAAGAATTTCGGATCCACCGCGCGAAAAGCACTCTGTATCACCCACAGGAAAATGGAGTGGTAGAAGCTTTAAATAATATCTTGGAGCAGGCACTAACTAAGGTCTGTAACATCGATCGCGGTGACTAGGATGTGTGCATCCCGTCTGTCTTGTGGGCATATCGAACCACTTGCAAGAAATTGACTGGAAAAACACCTTTTCGGATGGTTTATGGAAAGAAGGCCATTATGCCGATGGAGTGTATTATTCCTAACCTACGCATCGTGGCCTTTACAAACATGGCAGAGCCTGATATCATGGAGGAGCGTTTAGCATAGCTTGTGGCCTTGGAGGAAGATCGTTTCATTGCTAACTTCCATCAGCAGGTTCAGAAGGCTAGGATAAGGCATGGCATGATCGACATATTTGGAAAAAGGCATTTGCAGAGGGCGAATTGGTCCTGATGTACGATAGTCAGTTTGCAAAACACCCGAGAAAGTTCCATCAGCACTGGCTAGGTCCTTATATGGTAAAAGAAATCACTAATGGAGGAGATTTTCGGTTAGCTACCCTGCGCGATGATTTGATACCAGGTTATGTTAATGGCAGCCGGCTCAAACGATACCGGATCAAATGAATATATGGCCGGAGTAGCTGTATGGGGTGGGATACATGCAGAAAAAGTAATAAATGTAGGCAGACTCATGGTATGCGTAGGGATCGATTGCAGGTCTGGAATCCCAGAGGGGTGTGCAGGGAGCACAGGGGTATGTTGGGAGTGCAGGAGGTACGCTGGGAGCGCAGGGGTGTGCTAGGAGCGTAGGAGGTATGCTGGGATTGCAGGGGTGTGTTGTGCGCACAGGAGGTATGAAAACTAGCCGTCAGAACAGTAAGAATGGGTAAAAAGAAAATTTTACCATTGAAAGGAGTGGGTGGCTAGAAATTAATGAGTCGATTTCCGAATATTTTTTACGGTTTACTTGATGGTAAGTTCCGAATAAGGTTCACCCAACCATTGATTGATCCTCGCGGCCATAAAAGTAGAAGGCTAGATCAGAAGAGGGTTCTGTATCTCTTGTACTATTTGTGCTTTGCGAGTTTGTGCCTTGATAAAGTATATGCCTATTGCACTTTGTTAATGTTTGGGCATCCTACACCCTCTGATAGTAGCAACCCTAAGTTAATTTTCCATGCCAGAATGACGGCAACCAATCCCGTTGAGTCCTCACAAACTACGATCTCGCCAGAGCAATAATCTGAGGAAGTACTGGAATTCCACCCCGAAGTTGTGGAGATTGTGTCTACGCCAAGCAAGGGAAAGTAGAAGGGGAAAGAAAATGCGCAAGGGTCAGGGAAACCTGAAAAATGGGCTGGGGTAAATCCCCACACCTCTCCTCGAAATGTGAAGTCCTCGTGGGAGGTGCCCCAGGCACGCTCACCTAACCCAGCAAAGAGGCCTCTGTCTACCCAGGAAGAGGCCCAGATAGTCAAACCAATCAGTTGGCTACCACCCTTTGTTTGTCCCCGCAGGCCCTCGACACGCACACTAAAGAATCTCGATGGCCTGTGCACCTATTTGTAGATGCCACTGACTCCGGGTGAGGTCCCCATCATTGGAGAACCCTTTGGCAAGCTCCATGAGGTAAAATTCAACGACCACGACTTGGCCAATTTGGAGGCCTTCCCCGAGTTGGCACCCAAGCTATACCTCAAAAGGATATTGGAAGATGACGGGATAAAGATAGTCCCCATGTGCTCGGTGTACGGATTGGCGGGTTCCGGGCTCTTAAACCTGCTGAGGATGCCCCATTTTGGCCACTATAATATCACAGACCGACTGGTGCACCAGCTGCTTGCCCTGGTTCACGATAGTAGTTTATGGATACAGGATAGAACACCCATAGACGCAGCACTTATCCATCGGATTACTAGTCTCCCTATGGAAGGGCCAGACCCTATGTTGTGTGTCAGCAAGAAGTATGAACAAAATATTTCTGACAAGGTGCGTGAGGATTACCACGTGGAGCGGAACACTCGAGGGTTCATGATCAACACCATTAGCAACCTCGGTGCACAAATGGGCACCTTTTTGCTAGCATGCAAGATGATGCGCAAATGCTAGGCTGCCATCATCCCTACGTATGTGATTCAGCTGGTGGGCCGATGCGAAAAGGGGGTCTGCTTTAATTGGTCCCAGTACATGTGCAACAAATTTCTGGCAAATGTCCGCGAATCCCAGGATCAGGGACGAGAATTTTTCTACTCCTGGTTGTTGCTTCTCATCGCGTTGGTAGCATGGGAAGCCCCAGAAGAGTTGGTCCTCCCTGAGCTCACACTAGAGATGTGCGAGGGAGCGCGATATGAGAGTTTGTGGGACTCCAAGGATGCGCAACGCATTGAGGACAATCAAGTCTTTTGGGTCCTCTTTCAGAGTGGACTTGCAGCAGCAATCAATTCTTGCCACACTTGTCACCAAAATTTTATGATAAGTATAAAAGCATCACAACATTTCAATTCACCATGCATAATGTATAGATCAGAGGCCGTAAGGATCTGGCATGGGTCTCACTGCCATCAATGGTTGTTGATCAGGACATTGACCGCCTAATCGCGACTTGGCCTCCACATTGGAAGCTTGGTTTCAAATTCGGTACAAAGGGCACTACAGGGATGAGTGATACAAAGGTCATCGCACCCGACACCACCAAAGAAACCTAAGGACAGGGAAACAGTACTGAAAATTGCGCGGAACCAGCATCATAGTATGGTTTGCAGCAGGGTAAGAATACTGGGAAAGGTGTGGAACTGACTTCCCAGAAGGGTTCGTAGCAGGGCAAGGGTGCTTAGAAGGGCATGGAACCGGCATCGCAGAAAGATTCGCAGCAAGATGTGGGTACATACGACCTGGATGCGGGAGGTACTGACTCCCCTTAGGGGACAAAGAGGACCGGTGACCCTGTTAAAGGGCCATGGAAGAAGCAACGAGCTCAACGACCAGAACGAAACACAGGCGTAACACTGACAAAAGAGGATCTAGAGCAGATCACAGATGCGGTCACCTTGGCTGCAGAAGACAAATGGCTCGCTCTGGAAGAGCAGCAGAAAGCCATAGTTGATACACTCCAGGCTGAGCTCCGAGCTCTGCAGCTCAAGATGGATACCTTGAAAACCAGTATACTTCAGGTGAGATCGACCCCAGCAACGAGTAGCGTAGTAATCAATACGTTGGAAAGCCACCTCTGCCCTCTACCAGGCGTAGCCATCATACTAAGTCCACCCAACTTAGGAGTGCAAATCCAAGAGGTACAGTTGGATCTTGCCCACCTACTGCATGAACCATTGCAGGCCCTTCATGCATCCCTATTCGAAGAAATTCAACACAGAGATCGTTGAGTGCACCAGTAGCTCTGCACAGCTGAGCAGGCAATTGAAGAAAAAACTGCTGAGGTATCCAAGGCACAGGCAGCATGTACCCTCGCAGTCGTGCAACAGATAGAGTTGGAGCACCTAATTAGTAGGCTCTGTGCAGACGTCACCAAATATATCCCAGCTTCGGCCACCCCCCAGTCTAAGATTGAGGGGTTGGTTGCTGCGCTAAAGGCCTCAAGGACCGAAATCCAGGCGGTCAAGACAGATATGGAGCAGCAAATTGCAGCCTTGCAGCCCAAGTTACAGCCAGAAATGCCACCTGAGATAAGGGCCTAGCGAGCTGCACTGGTTACAGAGGCTAAAAATGTCATTACAGGTCAAATTTCTCAGGGTGCAGAACTGTTGGAAACAGCTATGCAGTTGTGGACCAAGGTGCAGCGTGACCCTCTCCTACATGAAATCAACCAAGCACTGCGCTAGAAGGAAGAAGAGTTTGACCAAATCGAGGCTACACTGACCACTCTACTCCCCGCTCAGCGCTTGGCCCGACTGCGTACTAGCCATGCGCTCAGGGATGAAATGGAAGCTCTTCAACAACGGAAGAAGACTTTAAGTGATCACCTCTAGCCATGGGCAGATGAGGCCCTCAAGCTACAGCAGGATGTCAACGTCACAGTTAAGCAACTAAACCAGACGTTGGAGAGCGTCGTTGCTACTACAGAAGGCCCAACTTCGCAAAAGTTAGTGGATATAGCTCAGACTGCTGTAGCACAGAGCGAAGGAGTGTTGCCCCCACTGGTCGAGGCAGTCAAGAAGCTTCAGGCGCGAATGGAAACCCCACTGCTGTAGTGACTCGGGACACGTCACAAGATTGTGTTGGGGGCCTGTTGGAACGAGGCTCCCTAAGCTGCAAATTTTGTACATTTTTGTATTAATTAGTCTAACGCAGGGGTTTTGGGTGGGTCAAAACCCCCAAACATGGGTAATGGGTCAAAGGGTAGACCTAGAGTCTGCAAACCACGGTTTTCAGACCACAAGATAGCGTAGGCTAAAACGATATAAATAGATGGATAGTTTGAGTCTAGAGGTAGGCATGAATTAAGACTGATGCTATGTGCGAACTGTTAGATATATTTTGGGTTGTTTTTTGGGTAAAGGACTCTTGTTGGCTGTGTGCGTGGAGCTCCTCAATCATGCTATGTGCAGACCCCGCTAGGCTATGTATGCGGGCTGGTTTAGGTTGTAAGTGAATCTCTGATATTAATGAATGCAAAGCATTGTTGAAGTATCAGTATGTTATCTGAATTAATTTATTACTTAAGCATATCTGTGATGGCTATTTAGCTGCAAATATATTTGTGGTTTTGCATAAGTATATCTATAAATGCTCTGTGGTGATATTTGTTTAAGCTGCGAATACGTCTATGTTATCTTTTTATGTTGTGAAAGTATCTGTAGCTGCGTTTACGATATTATGTGCCGGTAATTTGCACGTGGATGTGAAGGTATTGAATAGATATGTGAATGATAATAGCTCTGTTATGGTTAATAGTTGATTATATTGTTAAAAGGCCTGCGAATAGACTCGTTCTAGGCGAATCTAGCAAGTTATGACACAAAACTGCCTCGAATTACCTACCCTCTCTCTATGGTGCAAAAACCTGGTTCTAGCACCCTCCCATACCGCTTCGGGTGAGACTTTGGCCTGCGCAAGGGGGTCATTTCTGAAAGTTCCAATAGTATAGGGGTTTGTTGGCAAACCTTAACCTCTGAACCTAGGTCAGGACCCCTCAAGCCAACAGTGGCTTTTCCCTACAACATTAAAGTTTGGACCAATATACAAAACCATATTACTGAGATTTTTTTGTAGCCAAAATAGTTTTGAAGAATAGAGACCATTTTTGTTGAAACTTTTTTCAACAACAATGCACTTTTCCTCTTGTAAATATTTGCTTTTTATTATTTTTATTACTTTCTCCTTCCAACTCACTCCTACGACTTTGTTTCAAACCACTTCAAACAGGATTTTGTCTCAAACCACTTCAAACCTTTCAGTCTACAAGTCTTAAAAATAGGATGAAGAAGGGAAACTCAAGAAAAGTAGTTAAGTTAGTTTTTTTTGGATATACGATAATTTTTGAGACATCTCACTGTTGTAACTAAAAGTGGTTGTCTCCTTTACGTTGGCAAGAAAAAACAAGTAGAAGGCAATTATGTCAGTTTGAAATATCTTTTTGTATATAAACTATGAGAACCAAACTTAGAGGGTTTAATTTTTGGCTTTGTTATTATCATTTTCTTTTATAAAGAATTAACTGTTTTTTTGTTCCTACGAGTGTATAAGACTATAGAGCAAGGCCACTCTATAGTTGTGGTGGTTATTTTCTTGTTGATATAAATTTAGGCATATTTGTGTGAATCAATTTCTTTTACTACACATATTTTCCATTGTACAAATGTATTCATCTTTGAATATAGGACATATTTTATCCATTTTCTTAATGCAAGAAACCATTTATGTATTTATTTCTACTTTACAACATTTTTTTTGACAACATACTCTATTTTTTTTTTGTAAGCTTAGGTAGATCCTTCCGATTTTCTATTAATTTAAAAACCGGGCAACACAGATACAAAAATTAGACCTCAACCTGCCCGAAGGAAACCAAATCTGTTGGCCATCTAAGTGCAATGTATGTCAACCAAAACATAAACAGCCTTAATAACCTATACGGAGTTTTATGATAATTAATATCTAAGTCTGGTAATAATAAACTTTTACTTAAAATAAAACAAGCCGCTAAAAAGAAGTATTGATATCTCTAATCATCTTCTGACTCCACTGGGGCAGGGTCTTTAGCGCTAGAACCAGGGATTTCAACTTGCTGCAATGCTTTTATATCCTTCTCCATTCTCGCTAGTCTAGTATACTGATGTAGTTGACAGTGGTTGATTTCCTGAATATTTCTATTTATATCTCCATGGTGGACCCTAACTTTGATTCACCTATCTCCTGAGTTGGCATAACAGATTTTTCCAACAAACATTTTATCAACCAGTAAGTTCGAATTGAGTGCTGGAACAGAGAAATACGTCCATGGGTATGCCCCGGATTCCCAATGACATTATGCAGATCTTCTAATGCCATATCATCCTCTTCATCCATATTGTTTATGACTTTTGTTTCCCATCCATAAATATGGGATTTAACAGAACATGGAATTTCTTCTACAAAGGTTTGAATTATCGGCTCTATGAGTTCTTTTGTTGACTTCCTACCTCTTTTTGCTGGTTGGGGAGAGATAGGTTGTTTTCCTTTATCTCCCTTAGGCTTCCTACCTCTAGTTTTCTTCACCATCTTATCAAAATCAATAAGAGGCACTTTTGATACCATCATCCAAGAAATATTTCCACGACATATACATATCAGAAAACTAGAATTATAAAAATTTGGTAAGCAGACGGACATACCCTTCCCCTTAACCATTCTACTATCAACACAAACTATCTTTACTAGAAGCAAAAGCATTGAAACGAAATAGAGAAACCCAGATATACAACTCTGCAAACCTGGAACAACCCAAATATTCAACCCACTAACAACCCTCTTCTAGTTAGAGCCCGTAACAACCCAAAGCCAAACAATTAAATTACTAGCATGTAACTAGGGCCATAACCAAAAGCAAAAACATCAAACCATGCCCAATTCCAAGATTTTACCAACCCATGAAACTGGTAAATCATTAGACAAAAAGCAACAGAATGCCCTATTTAATGGCCTACTAAAATAAACAACACTCGCAGTCTCATGAAAATGCGCGACAGTCTTATAATTATCCTGCATTCTCATCTTATAATCATCCTGCCTTCTCTCGAAATTTTGAACAGAGTCACAAGAAATTTCTTCCAAGCTCCTAACAGAAATATATTGAAGACTATTCCATGAGCAAATTCCAATGCTTACAGAACTCCAACAACAACATCCTTTCCAGAACTAAACAAAACAACTTTTATACAAAAATTCTAAAAACACCATGATAATTTTCTACATGCAACGGAATTTTGATACCATCTTCATTTGCATAGCTAGGATAGAGGAAAATACATACCAAGTATCAACCTACAGAGGCACCCAACGTCTTTGGCTATGTCTTCCCAGGGACGCATAACCAACTTCACAGAAAAACTAGAATAATAAAAAACTTACCATGTTGCAGCTCTTAACATTCCTCAGGACATTCCTCTGGCACTTTCCCCAAAGGTCGCCTGACATCCTCGCTGGATTAACCAACTATTTATCGCATATTGTAAAGGGCATTTATTACATTGGATGGGAGCTGTCATATCCACTCCCCCACCGACCCTCCTCTAGCATAGAATGCATGCAATGGCCACATTGGCGTCCAGCCTCCACACGCGGCATGACCCTTTCGCCAACATGACCACTTGGCCCCCTCGTCATCGTACTCCACCCCAATCGGGGAATCGAAAACATACTCTGTTCTTGTTCATTTTTGTTTTACTTTTATTTAACTGTATTCTTTTTGTAGAAACATTTTAATTGGATTTAATTTTTTTCAACACAATAGGTAATTAAATTTTTTGCAAAATAGATTAGCCGCATTCTTGATAGTTAGTTTTATTTATTGTTATTTAGTATTGCTATAGTTAGTTTATTTACTTAATTAAATAATTTCAACTACAATTATTTATACAAATTTTCTTGTAAATAAATGTAATTATTTGTAAATAATTGTATATAATTCTCTCACCATCTCAAGTTATGGAATACATTAAATCCATAATGCATATATTTTGTTGAGAATTTTGTAATTAAAACGACTCTGGATTGAAAATAAAGTAAGGCTTATATGAGTACATTACAGGAGCTTATTAAGTAAAAAGATAACACTTCTTTTAACTCCCAAATATTTTCTAAAAAAAAAAAAAAACAAATAATGTAAAAAGAAAACACCTTCATTTTCTCTTTTCAATGTAGGTAATGAAGAAACAATCTATGTTGTCATGATATTAAACCTAATTTAGGATCTAGGTCCATATTAACCTTGGGTCGTCCAAAATGATCAAATTTCTTAAGTTCTAGGTGCAAATCTCTTTTTGAAAGTAAAATTTGGAAAAATATTTTCACTACTCAATTTGATCCATTTAACATTTGATAAATTCAAAATTTTAAAAAAAATATATATATATATATATATTTCTATCAAATTAAATATTATTATAATAATAATTCAATAGTGAATAATTATGATGAACGGCATTTTATTTTTTGGCTTGGGGTGGGAAAACACTGTGCACCCCATCCAATGAGAGAGATTGAATTTCCCCCTTCCAACTAATTAAATTTTGCCATGTTTTTGTCCCTCAAACCAATGGAAATTTTCCATTTGTCCAGCTTGCTTTTGGCGCATGTTTTCCCCTACATGTCTGCAGTTATCTACCGACATTGCCTCCTCCGCCATACCTATTTGCTAACATTTCCCTCCCTTCCACTTTTTGTTTTCACGTCGCTACCCAGAATGTGCTCTAGGCCCATTCTGCACGATAAAACACAGAATGTGCTCTAAGGCTGAAAGCCTTGCATATTTTTCTATCCATTACGAAACTACACTTGTCGTCGGCTCCAAAACTCTGCAAGCGATTTTCATGGTGCATGACATGCCGCAACACTAGGTAGTGTGAAGCAAGTAGTGTGCAATCACAATGATGGCCTTTCCTCTCCAACGGATTTGTCCAAAAAAATGCTACAATTCCCAGGTATACTCATCTCTAAGGAGTGTTTGGATTTGTTTTCTTGTTCGTAGGAGTGCTTAAGCAATGTAAATCCCTGAATCTACTGACTGTTTCACCCATGCATCCATAATTTTCTTTAACCTTTCATCTAAATGGGCTATAAAGAGTTTAGTTCCGCACCCTCCACAGGTACTCCAAAAAACACAACCACAATTATGATAACAATATTGTTGTGTGGGAGACCATCTATAAGGCTAAACCTCTCATGAAGGCTGATATTATTTTGACATTTTCAAATTTTATTATGGGTTCATATTAATTTAGAAATAAAAACCTGGCATTTTGGAATGAATAAGATGTAGGGAGAGGAATATATTTGGGTTTCATTATATTCTCGGGGATATTCTGTTCGATATTTTCCCCCTAGTTTCGAGTTATCTCTACTCACACATGATTTTAATTTTGTATGTTTTATTTTTCACGTATTTGCAATTTATTTCATGGATGACACGGGGCAACAGAGTAAATTCAGTTAGTTTTGATTCTGAATTTTCTTGTTCCACGGATTTTAACTGTATTTGGTTTTTAATTCATTGTTGAAGTATCTAAACTGGTTTTTTCTCATGGGATTTTTTGGTCGCTTGATTCCATGTTTTTTTATTCAAGGGGATTTTTTTGTGTGTAAATTACTCTACTAGACCTCAAGAATACATCATCATCAGCATCATGGACACAAACCATTATTTAAAAATCATGGTTACTCTATCTGCAGTTTCTTTTTCCTTTTGGTGGGAAAACACTCTTTTGGGAAAGACACTATCAGGTTAGAAAACTTTATCATAGAACCTGCATCCCAAATATTTCCATTCTGGAAAAATCACCCTCCAATTGCATCTAGACTTATACACTTTCCTCGAACAAACCACCCAGATTTGTTCTCTATAAGATATTAGAACAACAAATTGGGCACATTATCGGTTACTCTGGTTTTATTTGGACAAATAATACGGAATAAATTCCATGGAAATATATTTAAAATATAGCTAGAAATATACATTTGAATTAATGTTTATATGGTTTGGATTTCTAGATATCCTAATTTCTGAACTGGCGATTATTTGGAGTGGCACAGTAATGCTCATAAGTAGAAGTAATTAATGGAAGTTGAGTCCTCTTACAGAGTCTCAACATTTAAATATTAATTAATAGGTATATGGCCTAAATCCCCAAGCTTAAGTGACCATCTGATGTCTCATATCCCTTCATGTTGGAAGTGAGTATGCCAAAGTGGTGAACAATTTCCTAATTCAACATGCAATAGGTAAAATGTGATCTATTGAAATTCAAATCATTGTATGAATTCTAACAACTTATGGTATTGTGATCTTTTTTTTAATAACTTAAAGAAATATCACTAACATTTCCATGGATTCTTTCAGGAAATTGAATGGTGTCGGGTGTTATTTGAATGGAATGGAGGTTGAGAAAGGAGAATCGTTTAAAACAATGAGTTCAATGGCTAACAAAGAGTATATATATGCAAGAGATAGCACAGGGCATGGCATCCATATTGATTTTATTGCAACTGGAAGATATGTGAGAAATATGAATTACAATGGTTTAGGAGTTGGAGGTGTTCCGGAGGGGATCTCCACTAGCCTGAATTGTAGTATAAAAAAATATGTTTGGAATATGGATGTTATGATGTAGAAATATTGGCAGCATTTGATGATACCATCGAAGATAGAGTGGATATATTATCTCTTTCATTAGGTCATGATGCTCCTCAAAATGACTACTTTAGTGATGCGATATTAATGGGGTCATTCCATGCAACATGAAATGGAATTACTATTTTTTGCTAGTCGAGAATGATGGGAATTTTTCCTCTGCAATAATTCTTGATCCTTGGCTTATTATTTTGGATGCTACTCTAGAGACAGGTAATTTACTTCGGCCATAAGATGCAGAGTACTTTAGGGCCAATACTTCGCGGACTGCTCAGTGTTCTATACATTTTTTTCATGTATTAGAGTGAGTGCAAAAGTGGTTATTCTTGATTTTCTATGGAGAAATGAGATCATTCTTTCCATTTTATTTATGCTTCCTTTATTTTCATTTTTGGGTTTTGAGAGGGTAGTGCATAGCTTTTGGTGAGATTGGTTAAAATTTTCTTGGGACCAGGGATTGACATCTCTTTAGGGCATGTTGAAACAAAATAATGTGTCTTTACAGTTATCCATTGAAGTGCCCTAGGCCGTTGAATTCACTATGAATGAAATTTAAAACAGAAAATGAGAGTCAAAAATTTGGGTCTCCCAATTCAAAGCATAGAAGTCATTTCTCGCTTTCCTAATATTTGAGAAGGGAATGGAAAAATTACTAATTTGATTTTCTTGCAAGCTACTTCTAGAGCCATTCAGTGCCAACTTATCGATTTTTTGCACCCCACCGTGGTTCCCATGCACAAGGTCTCTATTCTAAACCTTTCACGATATTTCATTTGATTTTATATCACAAAGCTCTTGACATCATTATTTTTCTTGGCTTCAGTTGTAGGAATATCTAAATAGATTCAACTGATCTTGTAATGTACGAAAACAGAATATTGAATCAATTCTACAAATTGGGGAAACAAGTTACGATCGCACAATCACGTGAAAAAAGAAAGAGAAAAAATTTCAATCGCACAACACAAATATGTATATGGGGAAAGCCTAAGCTAAAAACCCCGCTATTTGTATATTGCATAAAGTCAAGAACATGAAATAATACAATTATATTTCTCTTCCTGAGAAACCTTTGCACTCTACTGACTGTCTCACACTGATGTAAGTAAGTGTGGTCCAATATTTAACCACTTATTTTCTCTGCTTGACCATCCTTGCTCGCACATTCCTAAGATAATTAAGAAACTATTAATTAGGTAATTCCCATCAATAGATTGTGCAATACATCCAAGGCATTTGCATGACCTATACAATTTTCTAATTATAAAATTGATTGTTCTCTTCCCCTTAACTCCAATCTCAACTAGGCCTTCCTTAGAACAGACATGAAATAGATATTTATAGTGAAATATGAGTTATATGATTGATCACTACATGTGAATTAAATCAGATTTAATTCACTTGACCTATCACTAGCTTATCTCTCAGTTAGAACTAGTCAAACTAATTTTAACTCAAGTAATTGAGTTTTAACTAACTCAAAATAAACTACAATTGGACCCCCTATAACTTAGGGATAACTCTACATGACTCTAGTTTGACCCTCAAATCGAATTCACTGAGCTAACTAAGTCTTCCTAACTCATTTAACACTTACAATTTGTCATGTGATGTGGAATTACAATTTACTTCTAATTCAATTAAGGGAAAATTAAACAAGAAGCCTCATGGGTGTCATTTTCAACACTCCCTCTCAAAAAGAAAGGAATTAAACTCTATCCTGATCTGGTACCTTTGGAACGTTCTGCATGCAACACTTCTTTAGTGTTGATTGTTGCTGCAACTTCTGAAACTGAAAACATCCAAACTAAATCAGTATGATGCATTTGTCTCCAGAGTCTCTCACTGTTGCTAGCTACTACATTGTCTACTGAAAACTCTGTGATGTTGCTGACTCTGCATTTGTGCCATCTGCACTGCTGCCAATTATGATCTGCACTCTAGTATCTGACATTTGACTTCATCAATCACCATTGATCCATACTGCTACTGTGTATTGTGGGCTCTTGTAGCAAGGTAATGATCCATGATACAAGACATCTGAATGGACCCTTCCCAAATTTATTCTCTTGGGATTATGACTTCACATCGCGCCACCTCTCACCTGGAGGTATGGATTCATGTGCTCCCTTTTCCCACTTGGCTCGAAATTTCCCCCTACTGGAGGTCTCTACTTGAGAGTATTCCTCCACTCCATCTCTTCTCTACTTCTCCAATTGTGGTTTCTCCACAACCTTTTGAGGCTTCTTCTGAGGCTGCATGTTGAGAGGTAATTTATGCTCCCTCTCAACCACCAATTTTTTAACCTTTGCTTTGCTCCTCAAATATTTGCAAGTATCTTCGACCTTGAGAGCATACAAGTTCTTGACTCGCACATTGATCTATTTCACTTGTCCCATGGTGATATGTATAAGGAAAATATTTCCTTTTTTAAATATCACATCATAGCCACGGTCTTCCAATACTGCTACGAAAACAAGATTATTCTTTAGTCCTGGAAAAAACAAAACATCAGTCAGTCTAAAAGGGGAGCCAAACTCCCTCTCAAAGGTAATTGTACCTATGTCAGTCGCGTTATACCTCTCGTCATCTCCAAACTCTATGTTTTGCTAGAGGTCCTTCTCCTCCAAGTCACTAAAGAGATCTATATTCCCCGTCATATGGAACGAGGCACCACTATCAAGAAACCACATGCATCCCATTACAGTGTTGGACATGCAATGAGAGTAAAATCAAGCTCAAACAGTGAAGTTAGAGCTTCACCTGCTACTGAAACTATAAGCTCCTTCTTGCTTTCCTTCTGTGGGCATTTCGTGGTATGGTGCCCATACTCATGACAGTGAAAACACTTGATCTTGGACAAGTATCTCTTTTCCTCTTCGCCTTGGAACTTCTTTCCCTTGGCTTTCTTTCCTTTTCCGACTAATGCAAAATCTTCTTCTTTGTCTTTTGAAGAGGTCTTGTCTCTAGTGCTTTGCCTTGTCTCTTCTGATGCTAAGTCGGACCATAATCGCTCCCACTCTGGTAACATCTCCCTCCCTTTTACCAAACCCTGGTAGTTATGTCAACTCTTGAGAAGGCCTATAAGTGTTAGCTCACCAAATCATGACCGAGAACGGTAACACCAACATTTACAATCTCATCTCGACATTGAGTGAACTTTGTCAAGTATTTTGGTATTTTCTCACCCTCCTGCATCTTGATCTTTCGGAGCTTTTCCTTCAGGGCCATATTCTTATGGTTGCTGCTATTATGAAGCAGGTTTTTAAATGCCTTCCATATAGCATATGGAGTTTCATTTCCATGGAGGTTTGAGACAATATGATCTCGAACTCCTTCTAATAGAATCCTTCTCGCCTTTGCTACATTCCTCTTCCATGCATCAATATTTTGAGCATATGCTGCTATGGGCTTGGGAATATCAATGTCTATGGATTCCTTCAACATGTTGTCCTCCAACACTGCCTCCATCTTATCCTCTCATGCAATGTAATTCGAACTACCCTTTAACCGAGACCTTTTAGTTCGGCTGATGTGTTAGAATTGCATCAAATAAAAGCGTTAATGAACATAAATGAACATCTGCATGTTGTAAAGAAGAGGAACATAACAAGCATTAGCAACATAAGAGATTGATAACAGAGTTTTTCAAGGAGGGACTACGTCTCTGGGCCTCGATTTCAAGATGGTGTAGGTCGCCGCATTAAGTGCTGGAAAGAGTGAGGATGTACATGGATGGTATTTTCTCTGTCATACAAGGAAAATGCCCTCACGCAGGAATGGCTGGACCTCTCCAAGAGATGTTCCACTACAGGAACTCTCATTCACAAAAAGGACTCTTTTCTGTATGACAATAACTCACACAAAATGACCATGAGTATCCCGCCATCATGGCAACAAAGGGATCCCAATCAAACATGCATGTGACAATGAGTATCCTGCCAACATGGCATCGAAGGGATCTCAAACAATATGACAAATCCATGATATAAATTACTTCTCACATCAAGAACAAAACAAGATCCCACATCAAACATCAAACAGGGATCTATACAGCACAATGCATCTCATAGCAAAGAGACAAATAATTACATTATCACACTGCATATACCTCATATCCTGGAGCTATCTCAAGAAAAGGATGATAAACTGTTGCGATCTAGTTGTACCATCAATCTTGTGGTGTCGAATATCCTAAAAACAACTACTCACACATTTAATGCTAACACCTGCAACTCCATTTTGAAAAGTGGCCGAAAAACATAAGGCTCAGATGGAAAATCTGACTGCATCGTTGAACTCATGTCGCTGAGAGGTGTAGGATCAACTGGAAATTTGCTGAATTCTGAAAAATTGAAAATCTGGGCCTTAAGGAATCTTTTAGATTCCACCTAGATTCCTCAAAGATGTTGTTCCATAGGGAATCTGTAAATATGCAACTCAAAACAAGAACCTGATATCACCATTGAGATCCTTGTGAAATTTCAAGAAGAATGAGTATAAAGTTGACCTCATTCTAACACCAGCAAATTTCGGCCTCTAAGGAATCTGAAAGATTCCCTTAAGATTCTTGAAGATTCTCCTCCATAGGGAATCTGAAAAACTGCTACTCAAATGGAAAATCTGGGCACACCATCTTTCTCCTTGCGAAATTCTGGTTAAAATGCATATAAAGTTTAATACATTCTCACACAGGAAAATTTTACCTCCTTGGAATCAAAAGATTCCCTTGGCATCAAAAAAATTCCCTCGAATTATGTGCACCATCCTGCCTCGAACTGTGTGTCCGTCTGTCGTCCAACCTACCTTCTCTTTTTTCACGGCTTCATTGACCCTGTGTGCCCTCATCTCTCATGTATTCTCCATCATTCTCCATGGTTTCCTTGAACCATTTGAATGGCATTTTATAATAAAGTGTGAGAATGAATAAGACAGAGTGTGAGGCTGGCACATTGGTTGGCATAATCACATGAAGATAGTTGTTGTTGGGAGGTTTTGAGTTCAAATCCCATTAAGTCCAAATATTGTTCTAAAACCCAATTTTAGTTTTAATATAGTTTTTTCAAACTATATAATATATGGAATTCATATCTCCATATTATAATGACTCCCAAAAACAAAAATGGAGGTTTTGTTTAGTATGGAATTTAACCATATTTAATATGATTTTCGTTACATAACAATTTACCATATTTAAATTTATTTTTATTGTTTAACTATATTTAATATATAGTTATTTTTTTAATGATTTTTTTTGTTTTTATGTGGGAAATTAAATATCATTTTGTGTTGTCTTTTCTGTAGGGGCAAGGGGGCAATGGAGGAGCGCCATGTGTCAATATCTAAGGGGATTTCCATGTGGGTCCCACGTTCTTACTAGGACACCATGCGGCATGTTGTGGGCCCCACTTCCCTTGCCTTAACAAAAATTCAAACTGCTCTAACTTTCGCACCGTTGCAATCAGGGCGACGAACTCTTCAACCTGAACCTGGTTTGACAGTAATACAAACACTTTTATTTTTGAGCTTTCATCAACCCTCTTTGTCATGTGTGTGTCTCTGGAGCCACCTGGATCACTCTAGTGCTTTGCCTTATCTCTTCTGATGCCAAGTCAAACCACAATCGCTCCCACTCTGGTAACGTCTCCCTCCCATTTACCGAATCCTGGTAGCTGTGTCAGCTCTTGGGAAGGCCTATAAGTGCTAGCCCACCAAATCATCCTCAGGAACAGTAACACCAACATTTCCAATCTCATCTTGACATTGAGTGAACTTCGTCAATTATTTTGGTATTTTCTCACCCTCCTGCATCTTGATCTTTCGGAGCTTGTCCTTCAGTGACAGCTTCTTGTGGTCGATGCTATTATGAAGCAGGTTTGTTAAGGCCTTCCACATAGCATATGGAGTTTCCATTCCATGGAGGTTCGAGACAATATGATCTCGAACTCCTTCTAATATAATCCTTCTCGCCTTTGCTACATTCTTCTTCCATGCATCAAGATTTTGAGCATTTGCTGCTACGGGCTTGGCAATATCACTGTCTATGGATTCCTTCAACATATTTTCCTCCAACACTGCCTCCATCATATCCTTCCATGCTTTGTAATTCGAACTACCTTCAAAGGAATATTCGTTTCTCAATCCACAGAAATACATCCTGATCTGTTGCTGGTCCTGACAAACAAATATACAAATTCAATTCACCTATTCAAAACAAACTTTGGTTCTTCTCTTCTATAGTGTTCTTCTCTTCTATAGTGATTCTTGATCTAATACCATGTAGAAATATCTAAATAGATTCAACTAATATTTTAATTTATTGAAACAAAATAATAAATGCATTATACAAATTATGGAAACCAATTACGATCGCACAATCACATGAACAAGAAAGAGAAAAAATTTCAATCTCACAACACAAATATGTATATGGGGAAATCCTTAGCTAAAAAAATCGTTATTTTTATATTGCATTAAGCCAAGAACATGAGACAATACAATGTTATTTCTCTTCCTGAGAAACCTCTGCACTCTATTGATTGTCTCACATTGATCTAAGAAAGTTTGGTTCAATATTTAACCACTTCCTTGCCTCTGTCTGACTAGCCTTTCTCACGCATTCCTAGGCTAATCGAGTCCCTATTAATTAGGAAATTCCCATCAATAGATTGTGTAATACATCCAAGGCATCTTGATGACCTCATGCATGACATGTACAATTTTCTAATTATACAACTAATATTTCTCTTCCCTTTAACTCTGATCTCAACCGGGACTTCCTTATAACTGACATGCAACAATTATTTATAGAGAATTATCAGTTATCTAATTAATCACTGCATGTGAATTAAATTGGATTTAATTCACTGGACCTATCACTAGCTCATCTCTCAATTAGAACCAGTTAAACTGATTTTAACTCAAATAATTGATTTAACTAATTACAACCCAAAATAAACTCCAACTAGACCCCCTAAAACCTAGGGAGAACTCTACATGCCTCTAGTTTGACCCTCAACTCGAATTGACTAAGCTAACTAAGTCTTATTTTCTCAATTAACACACAAAATTTGTCATGTGATGTGGAATTACAATTTAATTCTAATTTAATTAAGGGAAATTAAACTAGAAGCCTCCTCAATGCCATTTTTAATATTTCTTGTTTCCATTTTCAACATTAGTTGCAGGTCCATTTTGATGCGAAGACAGCGTATGACATGATATAAAACTACAAAGAGTTGCAAGACATTTTTCAACTAGATGAATATTATCAAGGTATGGTTGTAAAGTTGTGGGGCGTGTTCAAAATGTTGAAGATGAGCAAAGTATGAATGTCCTTGAGATTTTTCTTTCTTCTCATAAGTTGGTATTTATAATGAAATTTTTAGGTGAATGTAACTCTATTTTTATTTTTAGGTTAAGCAAAAGACCTCTGAGGGAAACATAATTAAATTTGTCTTCATTGGCTTTACAGAAACCAGTATGCTTACCTTGGTGGAAAATTCAGTACAATATATCTTAGCCTAATTTTGGACTAGAGCCTATTGTGGTAGCTTCAGATTTAGTATAAATGTCTTGGGCGTAATTTTGGAGCTGAATTTTCCCATTGTACTGCAGAACCAAAAACTATTGTTGAGTTTTCAGATATGTGCCTCTTGGAATTGGCATCCTATCTAGTCAAAATTTTGTGTGTTAATTATTAAAAGTTCAAACAGTGGTTGTATTGTTATATTGAATCATTGTATTGAGGTAATTGTTTCATTCATAAGACGTTTTGTATATATGTGATTTACAAACTAATTGCCATTACCATGGACCATTTGGTTCCACTAGTTTTTGTTGGAAATAAAGGCAGGCATGACCAATCTATTAATTAACTTCACAGTGTATGCAATTCACCCATCTTCCTTCTAATGATTGGGAGTTATCAATGAATCTTGTGTTTTTTTACAATCCTTGTGTGCATTATTTAGCCGTATATTCCTAACAATTTCCCTAACTTTTGTTATTAATGGGTTGGTGGAAATATTGAGTGGCACTTTCAAAAGTGGGTATACAATAAGTCGGTCCTTCACAACCTCTGTGATAGATTCAGTCCCATGTTAAAGTCCTTTTCTTGGCTAACATCCATAGAAAGTGTGACACTTTTGGCCATAATCTCTGTTTTCAGATCCAATCCCATAGTTTCCTTGTGGGGTACTGATCAAAGGCTAAAGCCAGGAAGTAAGCTTCCTTAACGAAAAAATATCATATTTTTCTGATTCCCCACCTTAACTTTCCAGTTCCCTCCAAGACTAGGATTTTTATTTGTTTCATGATTCCTTCTAGAAGAGACTAGTCGTGCTGAGAAAATTCAAAGTCCCAGTCTTATTTGGTTTCTTTAGTGTCGCCAAGGAGAGTCCACTACCCATTGTTTCTAGTAATGGGTTACTTGGGTATGTCCCTTACTCTTTGTCAGCTCAACAAGTTGAGAATATTTCTCTTATGCTATGGGCATTGTCATTTTCTACCATGAATCATCCCAGAATTTAGTAAACAACCATTCATGATTTCCTAAAAGTAGTGATATTGAATTATTACCTTGTTTTGATCTACGAGATTCCAAATTATCGAGTCCACAGTATGATGTCTTTTTTGAAGCTTAGAAGTCATACTTAATCCATGAATATATTTATTGTTCCATATTGCTTTTTAAAAGTATGTTCTCCCTTGGAGCCATTGCCACCAGAGATTGGCTCCCATGACTTTGCTAAGCATTTCTAGATCTCACAAGCTAAGGGTGCCACATTTCTTAGGTAGACAATTTTTTTCCCATGCACCGAGAGGCCACTTATGCTCACGAGAACTTTGACACAAAGAAAAGAATGATAGATATTAAGAATAGATCAAAATATATCTTTAAGGCCAGATAAGACAAAAATTATATAGATTGGAGGGGCTTGTAAAACTAACTTGAGCTGAACTAACCTTCCAGCTATGTTAAGGGCCCTGAAGATCCATTTGTCAAATTTTGTCATTATTTTGTTAATAATATCGTGCCAATGGATGGTCCTAAAAGAGTTATTTATTAGAGGAGCACTAAAATACATGACAGGGAGGGAAGAGTTCTAAAATCCCAGGTTACAAGCAAGGTGGGCTTGTATTATAGGGTGAGTATTGAACATAAAGACTTTTGATTTTGAGGGGTTGACAGAGGTTCCTGAAGCTTGCATGACATCGTCTACAATTATCTTTATGGCCCTTTCCTCTGGGATCATGGTACAACCCATTAGAAAAAAATTTCCAATAAATTGTTGATGGGTCATGGGTGTTATAGACTTATTAAAATTGTTGACATGGTGGTATTGAAAACCGGAGGAAATCAAGGTTGCTTGTTGATGGAAACAACAAGTCTTTGTTTTCCTTGCAACCTGTGATTCCTAAGCATAGGGAGGAGAACGAATGCTTGGAGGGAGGGGGATGTCTTCTGGTGGTCTGGTACGACAAAGCTATATAAAATGGGTTGAAGGAAGCATCGATGGCTTGATTGGATTGTCAGTTGAGGGTTGGGTTTTCAGCATAGAATCTTTGCAATTTTTTTATAGGTTATTTTCATTCTATATAAAATAGTGTAAAATTGTTATTCAACATTACCTCCCGCGGGATGTAATATGTTAGTAGTATCAGACCTTTCAACCTAGATAATGATTGGTTGCATTTCAAAAAATAATTATTAAACATGTGCATCAAAATTGGTTGCTTTTAATTTTGGCTCATGTAATTCGACTAGTGTTTTGAAATATCATAGAGTGCATGTGAAATTCTCAGGATCTACAGTTAGCATGTGGGAATTTTCCTTTCTAGCTTATGTTCATGTTATCTGTTGTTTATTTGTGAGCTCTTTGTATTTCCATAAACGTAGATCTCATAGCCTTTTGGTATTGCTTATAACGAAGTGTCATATTTTGTTTGGGATCACTATAAAGAGTTGGTGGTTCGCCAATCCCTCTTATTAGAGTGGCATGCTTGTTTCCATGGATATATTAACCTTCTTACGTCACCAAGAGACTAAACATAATATATTTTAGAAACATCTAACACTTTTGTGTTCCAAAAAATAAGGGACCTCTGGAGTCATAAATTTCTCCATTTTCATTGCTTTGTGTGTAGAATGAGTCACCACAAAGTTGAATCTGGAAATGCAACATTTTTCCATTTGTAATATGCATACCAGCTTCCACAATTCTTAACTTTTAACAGTGGTAATATAGATTATTTTTAGTGTATGCTTTCCCAGTATGTGTGATGGCTTTTAATGTGGGAACAACATAGTTGCAAAGTAAACCTAAACAATCCTTGTTGATGGTTAATGTGTAACAAGAATATGGCATTCCAAAGAAGAATGTAAAGTAGGAAAAAAAATACAGTGATGTAAATATGTTAACAAAATATATCATCTTAAATGATCTTATGGAATTATAAAACTACAGACATTGTACAAGAAAATATATTATAAAACTACATACATTGTACAAGGAAATATGTGGAAATAAAAGAGTGAAAAACCAGGGAAGAAAAGTTAATAATCAATCCAGGAATTCAACCCTTCGTAATTGTGAGTTTTTTTGCTCAAATAAATATTGGTAGACATCGTCATAGTGAGTACTATCGATGGGAGTGCTTGTATGCCATGTTTATCAATGGCCAAAACCAATGGAAAATTTTGGATTCTTATGAAATTTAAGAGTACATTGTGACTGATATATTATTCCTCAAGAAATGTGTGTTTAACATTATGACTGGAATGTGGAAGGAGTATAAGATCATATGGTTAGAGTGGTGGATTATGCAACTTTTACATTGGAAATTTACATTACTAATTTACCATAAGATGTTTGGTGTATTCTCTTCTTTTTGTGAGAGATCTCTAAATCAGTTTCAATCTATGATGTGTGCTTCAATATCTTACTATATAGCTCTTTGTGAGCAAAAATTTGCTCTATTGGAGCAATATGCATGGTTCATAAACTGTCTAAAATATTTGAAGTGTAATTCTTTAAGCAGTGAGAGGTCAATTTAAACCAAGTGCATTGTTTCGCTAGGCAAAATAAACTTTTTCATGTACAAACATAGGATTTTTTAGAAAAGCTCACCTGAAGGATGTTTGCATTTTTTATGAAATGTTGTCTCAACTATTGCAGTTGTTGGTTAATTTTTACTTTTTTCCTCTAATCTAAAAAAAATATCTTTTGCCTTTTCTTGCAAAGTTTTTTTAACATAACTTAAGTTTTTTTTTTTAAGGAAGATGATTCTTCCATCTAAACCATCTAATTTGGTTTCTCACTTATGTTTATCTCACAATATGTATCATTGTTCTTTAATGTTGATTTACATAGAAGTCGTCCATGACAATATGTTTTTTGCATATAGCTCATTGAATAGGTTATTGTGTAATAATATTTCCCAGAAAAAATTAATGCAGGGTTGGAGTTGTAAATTTGATAGGTAGAATCAAATTATAAAATTGTTTCAATGTATTTAAAATTATGGAAGTTACCAAATTTTAATCTCGAAAGTAAAAATTTCTACCACAATTTGGTCAAATTACCTTAAAATAAATTGATGCAGCTTTGAAATCTTAAATTTTGATAGATAAAACTACATTATAAATTTGTTTCAATGAATTTATAATTGTGGAAGTTACCAAATTTTAATGTCAAGATTACAATTTTCTACAACTCAATTTGCTCAAAATACCTTAAAAAACATTTATTATAAAACAACTTGTTTCTTTATACTTGTATATGGACATATGCATCCTTTAATACTCTCATTTTCCATTATCATGTAGAACACTTTGACATGATTGTGGACATGAATAATTCAGTGTGATATTTGAAGTCATGACTTTAAAGTGTTATAATTCTCATTTTGCCATTATATAACTATTTTTCAACTAATATATGTTGTATTTCTCTCACTGAATAATAAAAGCAAAATAGAATCATTGTTGGAAAAAATGTGCATATGGCACCACAACCTATTTGATATGTATATAAAAATTATGAGACTCCATGGAGATGGGGCATTGTAATGTTTATGAGTTACTCCAAACATGCATATGTAGAATCCGATGTACTATGAAAGAACCTATGGCAATTGGCTATGGTACATTAAGCATTATCTCTTTAACCACACAATGTCATCCAAAAATTATTTTTGAAGCAACCAATATAGAACAACAATAGGATTCTTCTAATTTGTCATCTTTTTGCTCATATAATGCCTAAAATGAGGAAAAATTAATCTAAATTAATTTGTACCTGTGGTTTCCTCTTAGTAAAAATTGTTGATTCTAAATACTTATTAATATCTTAATCGCATTGCTTGCCCTAGCCACATGCTACTGCTAGCACCCGCGCCCTGCTCTCGTCTTCGCTGCCATGGCTCCCCCGGAGGCTGCTCCGCATGGGGAGCCTCCCCCTAATAGCAATGGTACGCCACCTCTGGACGCTGCAGAAATCACATTTGATTCATTGATCTCCTCAATAGGACCTCAGAGAACTCGACCTACTGTCTCTAAGTTTGTTAAAAATCTTAATGGAATTCCAAAGATCAATCTGCCTCCTAGCCTTCCTTGCAAAGAAGCTCTTTCACTTTCTAAAGAAGGTTTAGTCGAATATTTCATAGGCCTATGGCCATCCCCAAAAATAGTTCAGTGATGGGTGGAGCATAGCTAGTCCCAAGTCATCCAAGGAAATATTGCCACAAGATTTTGTGGAAGAGGCTACTTCACCTTCCACTTCGAATCCAAGGAAGATAGGGATCTCATATTTCGAAGTGGCCCATACTTCATGGATACTAGAGGCATTTATCTGGAGTTGGACATTCCAAGTGTTTTTCTGGTATAAGTGAGGCTCCCGCACCTTCCTCTCCATTGTTGGGGAGATGATTCATTGAGAGAAATTGGCAACGTAGTCAAAAAATACATCGACAGGAGTGAGCCAAAAGATAACATGCAAGCCTGCATGAGGATATGAGTGCAATTAGATCTTGGGAAAGGGCTCCCAGAAGCCTTCAAACTCAAAGTTGATAACTGGACGCACATCCAACAGCTGGACTATGAACAGATACCCTTAAAATTCAAGGTATGTCATGAATATGGACAATTTTCTAACATATGTAGAAAAAATGAGACTCAATAAAATAATACTGGTGAAAACCAAGAGCATAAATGGGAACAAGTAAAAAAAAAGACTGCAAACAAAACCTTGTACACAACCAACATTATTCCATCAGAAACCCCATCCTCTCCTCCACATAGAACTTCCAACCATCCCCCCCTCAATTCCAGACTCCTCCACACTCCTAGGTTCGAACCCCTTTGAGCCTCTCATTTCGCCCTTTGATCCCCCCCTCTCCTCTTTCGCACCCCTCTTCACTTCTCCCATTTCCCCTGGCCCTTGTCTCCCCCCCCTCATTCCTCTTCCTCGGTAGGCTCTACACCCTATGTCCCTCTCCTGAATGCCCCCCCTTCCATTCCCAGCCCTCCCCCTTCCTCCTCCGTCAAAATCTTAACAAGAAATTGGTCGAAAGAATCCCTGCTCTCAGCTAATACAAACAAGAAATCCGAAAGAAAATACAACAAGGAACTCAAAGATGAGGCATCCGCAAAGGATCTCACCCTAGGAACACAACAACCAATGGAAATTTATATTGACATAGGAACAAAGAGAAAAGATAAAACTCACCAAACACATCGAGGGAAATGACCCTCGATAGCAACCAAAGATAAATAATGAATTTGGTCACTTGGAATAGCATAGGTCTTGGGAACTCTTCCAAATCTAACATCATAAAAGACCTTATCAAAGGGGAAAACCCAAATATTCTCTTGCTCCAAGAGACCAAAATCAGCAGTCAAGAAATGGGCCATCTTATTCAAAAAATGAAAAATTATGATGGAATAGATTTGTCTGCCTTGGGAGCATCAGGAGGAATCAGCGCAGTTTGGCATAAAGCAAAATGGGAGCTACATAACCAAAATATGGCAACACATTGGATAAAAACAGAGTTAAAAAATAAAAGCATCGGAAAAGAAATAAGCCTCTATAATGTTTATTCTCCAAACCATTAGAAAGACAAGGAGACATGTTGGAGAACGTTGAAAGAAAGATTAATAATTGAAAAGGAGGAAAACCTGATCCTAGGAGGAGATATAAACCTTGTACTTAAAGTAGAGGAGAAAAGAGGTAGCCTTTTCCATCCAGACCCATCACGATATTCCCTTGAATAGATTATGGAGAGCTGCAATTTGATGGACATTCCTCCAAAAAATGGGAAGTACGCTTGGGATAATAAGAGAGTATGAAAGGAAAATATCAAGGAAAGGTTAAATAGAATATTAATTAAGGACAACATTGTAGCTAGCTACAAAAAAATATCCTCCAAGATAATTCCCTCCACCTCCTCAGATCATAAACCAATAGCCATTGATCTTGGATCTCTAGAGAACTATGGGCCTCTTCCCTTCAGGTACAACCAGCTTTGGAGCAGCAATGAAGAGGCAAAGCAGGCTGTAATAAAAGCATGGAAACAGAAAATAAATGGATCCCCCAGCTTCATATGGGAATCCAAACTAAAAATGGTGAAAGCTAGCCTTAAGGAATGGGCGAAAAATAATTATAGTGAACCTCAGAAGGAGAAAGAAGAGATGCAAAAAGAATTGGCAAAAATCCAAGAAATATTGGAAAATATGGAGAATATCAAAGACAACCAGTTGAAGGAGAAAAAATTGCATTGGAATATTTATAGAAATAACAGGCAAGAAGAAGAGACATGGAGACTAAAATCAAGTCTGCTTTTGATTCAAGTAGGAGACAAAAACACTTCCTTTTTCCACAATTCAGTAAAGTTGATAAAAAATAACATAGAAAAAATAACAAGATTTGGTGGGGAAGAGATCAAAGGCAAAGAAGAAATAAAGATAGAAGTTTTCAGCCACTTCAAAACCTTGTTAACAACTGAAAATGATAATGTTGACATGGAAGAATTCACCAACCATATTCCTCATATCATTGATGAAGAGAAAAATGCAGAGATAACCAAAGAGGTATCAGAGGAAGAATTAATGCGGTGGTTTGGTGCCTTCATCCGGATAAGGCCCCGGGTCCGAATGGACTTCCAATCTCAATTTATCGCACCTTTTCACCCCTCATAAAAAAGGATTTGTTGAAGATGATAAACAACGTCTTCAAAAAAAAATATGGGCGGTTTCAAAAACTCCACCTACCTCGCTCTCATCCCCAAAGACTCTTGACATTCCTCCCTTAGCAGATCTTATCCCATATCCCTTTGTAACACATCCTACAAGATCATTACCAAAATTCTAGCTAGAAGAATCAAACCCCTCCTTCACCTCCATATATTTGAAAATCAAGGAGGCTTTGTCCCTAACAGACAAATAGTGGACAACATAATTATTTTCCGAGAAGCTCTCCATTCAAGCATGGCTAGAAAAGAAGAGGGCTTTATCCTAAAAATGGATATGGCTAACGCTTTTGATAGGGTCAATCTATCATTTTTAACAGTTGTCCTAAAAAATTTTGGTTTCTCAGATGATTTCATAGATATTATCAAACCATGCACCAATGGGCCATGGATTTCCCCTTTGATTAATGGTATGCCTTGCAATTTTTTCCAGAGCTCAATAGGACTCAGGCAGGGATGTCCCTTGTCCCATTTTTTATACATCCTAATGGCAAATTCATTGAGTAGGAAGTTGGAGCATTGTCGCAAAAATCTCACTTTGACATGGTTGTCAATCAACAAAGGAGTAAAAAGTGTTAATCATTCTTTGTTTGTGGATGAAACTCTCCTTATGGGAGGTGCTTCGTGTATGGTTGCCAGAAGATTCAAATCAGTTTTGGATAACTTTATGGAAGTTTCTGGAGGGTTGGTTAATAATGATAAGAGATGCATCTACGGATGGAACACTCCCCATAGAACCCTTCAAAGAATGTCACAAATATTGGATATATATTTCCAATCTAATTGGAGCCACTTCCAATATCTCGACCTCCCTATAACAAAGAAAATTATGAAGGCTGAGATATGGAACAAGTATAATGAAAAAATAAAAATCAAAATTCAATCATGGGGCATGATACGGCTAAATCAAGCAGGAAGATTTATTCTTATTAAATACATTCTCTCATCCCTTCCCCTCTACCAGTTCGCTATGATTTATGCCTCGGCCAGTATACACAAACAAATTGAGATCATCATCAAAGGCTTTCTATGGAAAGGAGGAAAAACTGAAACAAAAAAATTCAGTCTTTTCAAGTGGAGCCAAGTCACTGCTCACTATAAGAATGGATGACTCTCAATCAAAATTCTTGGTATGATGAACCTTGCTCTGGGTTCCAAGATAGAATGGAGGCTCATCACCAGGGAAAGAAGTTGGTGGAAGCACGCTCTCGAATCAAAATATCTAAATGCTCCTAGGACTTCAATCCTCGATAAAATCCCTCCACTAAGGCCTTGCACCAAAATCTAGAAACTCATAATCAGGGTAATACCCCTTATCAAAAACCATATTACTTTAATGCCTAGAAATGGGAAAATCATCAATCTATGGACAGACAGCATAATGGGAGCCATCCCCTTAATCAGCAACCCATAAATACAAGGAATAAGGGATTGGTTGATCTCAAAGGGTCACTCGAACCTGGGGAAAATATCAAAATGGAACCTCGATGGATCATGGAGAAAATGGAAAAAATTTAATTTGCCACAAGAGTTAAAGGAGCAGTGGTATATTTTAATTTCTTTATTAAAAGGGGCAGCTCCTCTAAACTAGAACAAATAGGATGATCAGATCTGGATCCCCACAGGAGGAGAATATATTGTAAAATCAGGCTATTCAATAATTCAAAATCAACAAAACCAACAAGTCTGGAAATTCTGGAAAATGGCCTGAAAGGTGGAAAGATTGACAAAAATCAAAATATTCATATGGAATCTTCTCAACAACAAGATTCTCACATCAAAAAACTTTTAAAAAAGAGGTATATTGGGTCCATCCCAATGTCATTTGTGTCTTCAAGAATAAGAAAACATCCAGCACTTGTTTATCGATTGCTCTTTTACTAACGAGTGTTGGAAAGGAATTGTTTCACCAATTGAATTTAATCTAAACTTCGAATTTACTCTCAATGACTTTTTAACCAAATGGCAGAGAAGTTACCCCTACTCTCTCAAGAACAAAAACACCTTGCAAACACTCTGGCTCATCTTACCTTCTTTTCTCTGTTGGAAAATCTCGCTTGCCAGGAATAGTAAGATATTTAAAAATAAGAAACCCTTGGTAGACAGAGTCCTCTCTAAAACTTGGGGTCAAATGTCTGAATATTACTCGACCAAAGGGTACAAAGAAATAGATCCAACCTAGCTCCAAGATGAAGAAAGAGTTTGGGCAAGATTTGTTATAAACAGGCCTATCCACAGGGGGGTGCCCAAGCTCAAAAAGGATCAAGAAAATTGGAAAATAAGGTAGACTAAAGAAAAATTCCATACTTGGATTAATTCTCTCATAAGACCTTGCCTCTTCTTTGACGGGGCCTCAAAAAGAAATCCGGGCAAAGTTGGTGCTGGAGGAATCATTCTAAACAGGGACAAGACAAGTGAAATCAAATTCAATTGGGGTATGGGAATTATGACAAATAACAGAGCCGAGGCTTATGGCCTCCTCCTTGGAATGAAAAATTTAAAAGACAAGAGAATGGAGAACCCAATTATATTTGGGAATTATTCCATCATTATTTAGGCAATGATAAAATGTAATAAGCTTAAAAATGCAGCGCTCGGGCATATTCTGGAAAGAGTTAAGCAATACTCCTTCCAACTAGGTAAAATCGACTTCTACCACATTCTAAGAGCAAATAATAAAAATTAGACATGCAAGCCAATAAATTTTTTGATAATCTGGAGGGGCAGGCCAATATTGACGATGATCCTATCATAATACCAATCCCTTAAATGCATAATCCTTTTAGAAATCGAATAAAAGTTGGCTCGTTCTTTTATGGGATTGGATGCCTCTGTCAAAGAAATGATCAGAGCCTCCTCATGTACAAAGTGCATAACCACAGACAGCAGATTTTCTCAGATCTGAATCCTCCTTGGATCTCCTATCCCTCTCGCTCAGAGCTCGTGACTTTCCAGATATAGCATCTCTCCTTATTATATATCCTCCACCGCGCTCTCCTTCTCATCGCAACCATCTTTTATTGTTGTCTCTGCGCTCTGCGCGATCCTAGTCCCGAGTCCCTGTTAATCTTTCCAAGTCCAAGCTTTATTCTAAGTAGCACTCCTTCCTCTGCCTTCCATCCCCTCTTCACCATCAGAACTCACACCCTAATCTTCTCTCGAGCTTGGCTTTCCTCTCCGAGTATTCCTTTGCTCCTTCCACTCTATTCGTCCCCTAATCCTCTGTTCCTCTGCTTCATTATCTGTTACGCAGCCTTAAACCAAGCCTGGGTCGAACCTAATAATATTGTCCTCCGCTATATCAAGTGCCTCCATCTTCCCCGTTCCCTCACTTCTCCTCGGTTCCTCTTTGATTGCTTGTGGAGATATATCTCTCACAGTATTAAACAGGCTTGCGCTTCTTACAGCAAATCATGCATCGCTCCAGAGTTCCATCACCAGTTTAAAGAGCAGATCATTCATCGATCAGAGGTCTTCAGCGTGCAAAGGAGTATGGATAGCAGTGGGTCCAAGCCACAATCTTGTGCCTACTGTAGAACCCATGGAGCGTTTATTGACCAGATGAAGGAGTAGATGGCTCAAAACAAGAATCACACTAGAGAGGAAATATCCCTTCTCCGTCAGCAATGGGCCACCAACACAAAGGATTTAATGGAAATTCAGAACATATGCACACATACGGAGGGAACTATTAATTTCCTTCATGATCAAATGAAAAAATTAAATTGAACATGGCTCCAATTCTCTTGACCAAGGAAGCGGTCACAGAGATAGTGAGAACACAGTCAATAAGTAGCTCTTTCTCCAGCCCAGTTTTTTTCATTTTTGGAATGATCTCAGTATGAACCAGCCTTTAGTCCTTCCGACTCTTGTTTTTCTTTCATGAAAGCGAAGTATATCTTTCTGTTACAACAGTTTGTAAAAATTTACAGTTTAAATTCAATAGTCACTATTGCAAATAGTAAGGCAAGTAGAATCAGAGTTGGCAATGTAACGGGATTTTATCACTCCTTGCAGACAGCCTCTTTTTGTAAACTCATAAGGAGTGATCTTGTAATTGGGAAGTTCTCCTCTCCCCTTTTCTGATATTAATATATCGTAGCCGACTTTGTTTAAAAAAAAAATGTCGATTCTAAAGAATCAAAATTTCTTCACAATGATTTTAAATCTTTCATCGGTATAATAAGTGATAAATTATATCTCTCTCAACCTTCATCATCTCAATATTTCAATTATTATTTTAATTGTGTATTATCAACTTAACCCAAATACAATAAACAATCTAACTCTAATACAACAATTATTATTTCAAACCAAAGTATCACTTTTCTAATTCAACAATTTCAAATTAGCAATCATATCAAAATCTCTTTACACCTCTTAAGCAATTATTAATTAATATTTTTTTAAATTATTATAGTTAATAATTTTTTTAAATAATTTGTATTATTATTATTTTAGTTAAAATCATTTTATTTTATTTCATTAATTTAAATAATTGAATATAACTAACATTTTCCATATGCTTCCTGGATGCGGGTGTTAATGGCGCATGACATGGGTGGTATGGGTGGGACGACACGTGGCCTGGTGTCACGCCCCCACAACTCGGTTGTCCCTTAACCGCTCTATGTAGGCAGGTGCGGCACTACCGTGCTTTTTCTTTTTCGAAATACTCAAGTACCCAGACTACGCCTTAAGCAACATTCGTTATTTATTAGCAAATGTTCTTTCAATTATGCGGAAATAAACATAAACACCAATATCAAACCACATGTACGCCCATACATACAAGGGAGGGGCAACTCCCTTTTAAAATGAGTCTGCCCGGATATTATGTTTCATCAAAATACAAGTACAACAATCAGGCTATTTGCCTCTTGGCCAAGTTCCAAGACTTGCCAATACTCAAACTAGCATACAACAGACTTATACAACCATCGAAGATCACCGTCGGAAGTGCTGCCCAAAACTGCCCAAGTGCTGGTCACCCGGGTCACTCAAACCGTTGCCCCGAATCAGTGCAGAGCGTTTTCTGAGCTGACCGTGTGTCCAATCCGCCCCAAACCTGTATGGTTGGATGCTCCTCGGAATTACGCAACTTTTGGTTTTTACGGCACCTCAATCCGACACCCGTAGCTCCCGGAATCGCAATTTTCGTGTTGGGCCCCTGCCGTTACTCGGCACCCAGGAACGACCCGACTCGACCAGAACTGCGCACGACCCGACCCGACCAGAATCTGCGGTGCGGCCTGCACGAGCTCGACCCGACTCGACCTGCTCCGTTCAGCTGCGCCTTCGACCAACGAGTTGTTGACTCGTTGCTGCGGCTACCCTTCGTCTTGCTCGACTTGTTGCTTGCTTGACTTGATGCCTTCCACTCACCAACGCTCATCCTATATATATGAACGCGTTGTGAGTCGTGGTCGCTCGCTCCACCACGAGCCGACCCACATGTTACGTCGACGCCCACGAAACGTCACGTTTGTGGGTGTTGGGGCGCTCGGCGGACCCGAGCCGACCCCCCGTTTTGGTCGACGCCCACGAAACGCCGCGTTCGTGGGGTGTTGGGGCGCTCGGCCGACCCGAGCCGACCCCCCGTTCGGTTAACTCGCCCTCCAAGTGTGGTGTCGCCGCGCGCCCAACGCGCCGGCCGACCCACCGACTCACCCACCGGTCGCTCGTCCAAGTGCGCCCGCCGTGTATAAACTCCAAACGCCAACTCGTGTTGACTCGTCCACTTCCACGACGCGCCCGTCATGACTCGCACGCACACCTAGCGCGCCCGTGACTCTCCAACGGTGCGACGCGCGCCCGTTACGTCGACGCGCGCCCGTTACGTCGCACGGCGCCCAAGCTCACCAAACGCCCGTTTCGGCGCGCCCGTTCCACCGACGCGCCTATGAAGTGTCGGGGCGTTACATTCTCCCCCACTTCAAAGCGTTGTCGTCCCTTGACAACATCATCCTTCCGTCGCACGCCCGTCACAACTCCATGTGTGAATATCGTCGCAACTGCCTCCAAAGTGTCGTTGCACGAACTATCGTCGCACCCATGTGCACGGTATCGTCGCAACTGTCGTCGCAAAGTGTTGATGACTCCAACATCCTCCAAAGGTGTTCATGCCTCCAACTCTGCTATAAATATGTGAAGAGCATCCAGATGTGAACGCTCTTGACCTGCTACATGCCTCGGTCATGTCTCAATTCTGCAAGAAATCATGTGTTGGATCCCCTTGCGTAGTGACAAGTTGGGTAGCTAATCCAACCGAACGTCTCCTCCACAAGAACATATGTTCCTCCCATCATCACGACTGCCAAAACATCCTGCTATCAAGTGCTCCATCTCGCTCCATGGTCTGCTCATAAGTTAGAGGTCATCATTGTCTTGAGCAAATGACAATGAGCCTCATCCAAGTGCCATGTTTGGGTCCATGAAGTGTCTCCATCTCATCCACAACATGCTGTCCAGGATGCTAATCCATGTGCTCTACTTGTATGTAAAGTAGGCTCATCCTCCAAGCATCATCAAAGTAATAAGTGTGGCTAAGTCAAGTAGACCCAAGCCCATGCCAAAGTGTGTACCACCAAGGCATCCCTCGCTGCATCTCCATCAAACTCCAAAGTGTCCCAGCTCTATCATCTCCATCAAGTGACTCCTCTTGAACACACCCCATAATGTGCTCCAAGGTATGCATCCCATACTGCATCAAAATCAGGACCAATCCTGACCTTAGCTCCTCAATGAGTCAGATACTCCAAGATCACCATAATATGAAGTCTCCAATGAATGCAACTCCACCATGAACTCCCATGCCTCATCATATCCAAAGCGTTGGTAAGCCTACTTGTATTGGCCATGAGTGCCATCACAAGTTCTCACCTGCAAACATATGAATGTCTCATAGGCTGCTCATCCAACCAATGTCCAAGTTGCTCATGGTGAACAACGTCCCATCAGTCCATCTATAAAAGATCTCCATGTAGTCCATGTCCATGACTTTGGCTGTCCATGTGTTCATCCAAGTGAACTCAACTCAACTCTCATCATCATCATGTCTCCACATATCGAAGTGAAGTGCTCTCGGTCACTCCTACCTCCATCATACATACGAGTACTTCCTTCAAGCTGCTCCCCCACTAAAGGTCTGCCAAGAGTTCCTTCTTGGTTGAAGCCATGAAGAAGTCTACTCCAACAACGTGCCCTACCACCAAGGTAGTGTGTGGGTCATGCCGGGCACTTGCCATTCTATGTGGCTAAGCATGACCCCTTTCCATCACAAAGGCCATCACGTTCCACCCTTGTCTCGGGCATTTGGACCATCAAGTGTAGGGTCACAAATTGCCTCAACAAGGTTTGCTTCGTCCCATGTCCCTTGCTCCATCAATGTACAAGGTCTCATCGTAGGCATCCAAGGAGTAGTTACCAGTGGTGTTGGCAAAGAAGTCATCTTCCTCCTCATCTCCATATGCGGTCCATCCTCCTTACGCTTCCATGAAACACAAGTCATATCTTCATGAAGACTCCTCAAGTGAGTGTCCTCCATCCTCATCAATGCCTTTGATGTATTCGATCCTGGTACCACCTGCTCATCAAGTTCCTCCATGATCATGCTCACATTTGCAACATCTCCATGTGGTTTGTCCACCAATGCTTGCAATGTGTCTTGTCTTGGTTCAACTTGTGTCACAAGTTCGTCCTTCATCTCTTCCATCATATCATCCTCATGAGAATCATCCAACATCGATGCTTGCAACGTGCTTGGTCTTGGTCCAACTTGGTTATCAAGTTCATCCTTGACATCTTCTACATCTGCAACATCCTCATCCATCACTAATGCTTGCAATGCGCTTGGCCTCGGTTCAACCTGTTCATCAAGTTCATCCTTGACATCTTCCACATCTGCAACATCCTTGTGTGGTTCAACCTGCAATGTTTGTAATGTGCTTGGTTCGGGTCCAACTTGTTCTACAAGTTCCTCCTTCTCCTCAACCACATCCTCAACATCTTTCGGTCTAGCCAAATATGCCTCCATAAGCTCACTTTTCATTTCTTTGAGCTCCTTTCCATAACTGTCCAACATCTTCGTAAGTTGGTTGAATTCATCTCGGTTCATGTCGGATATCCCTTCTGCACGCATTGTACCAAGGGTCTCCTTCAACTCACGAAACTCGGCTTCCATTTCACCCCACCTTCTCAAAGATATACACAGCTTTCTTCCAAAGTCTTCCTTTGTATCTCTAGCCATGGCCATTGCCTTGCTTCAGCTAAGGTCTCAAGAGAAACCCAAATATATAAGTCAGCTTCAACACCAACTGCAGCCCTGCAACCGTGTTCCTGCTTCAGCAAAAGCTCCCTGCGGAGGTGTCCGATACCATTTGTCTTGCAATCCGTATCAGTCCTCTGATACCATCTGATGTGCAACAGCAGATGTGTTATCAGAGTTCCATTCGTATCAGCCCTCTGATACCATCTGTCACGCCCCTCTGATACCAACAAATTGCAAGGCGTGAAGACAAAGATCGAGAGATTGCTTCAACGTGCAATGAAAAAGTCATTGGAATGAGGTAGGATATCTGTTCCAGTCCTTATTTCATTTACAAACTAGGAATTTAGGAATTCAGCATGTTCCTATGTTTTTAGACCCACCCTAGGGCTAGAGGGATCACCTATGTCCATAGAGGGGATTTTCCTGCACAACAACCTCAGAAGAGGTTTTCACCTAGGATATTATTTCCTTTCTTTTTTCTCCCTTTTCCAACCCATTAACTGCCTCATGGAGGGTTTCAATCAATGCGCCAATCTTAGGTTCCTCAAAAGAGGTTTTCACTTGAGATTTTTTAATTTTTCTCTTATTTTTTCTCTTTTTTATTTTTTTATTTCTTTTTTCTATCATACACTACTTGAAAAAAAAAATCTCTTTCAAGTATAAGAATAATTCCAATGGAGCCATGTGCATATCAAGATGATAGATAAAATCATGTGTAGGCTCGAAAGATATGCTTTTACAGGTACCTGAATATGAGAGACCAACTACATTAACTGAGATGAGATCAAGAATTGTTGAAGAAGAGTGTATTGTTGCAACTACATTTAAATATACTTGTGATGCCCTTGGGTCACTTGCACATTTGGATCACTTTTTGTGTCCTCTTCTACCATGACATTCAAATCTTCTTCTTTTTCTTGATTAGTATTTTGAACACATAAATAATCTGATGACAGTAATAACATAAATTCTTCATTCTCAGACTCCAATGGTTTATCTCCATTAAATGTGGTCCATGATTCCTTGGTATCCTCTGGATCTTCTTCTTTTGGATGTTGTTCTTCAATGACATCAAGAGAATCATTTTTTAACAAAAAAAATCCCGATCTAAGGTAAATACTTTTCAGATAAAGAGGAGTTGTTTATAAGTATTGTACCTCAACATTGTAAGTGGGTTAAGCTGCTAAATTTTTTGGGTTATGAAATGGTTGTACGTGTATTTGAGTGGGAGTGGACATTTGAGATGAATGTGGTTGAGGTTGTGGTTATGGTGGAGATGGATGGTAGGTATAGCGTGGAGTTGGATATGGAGGATATTGATAAAAATATTGAATATATTGTGGATATTTCCCATAAGGTCCTTACCAACCTTGTTGCCAAGATTGGTTTAGGGGTTGGATGGTAAAGGTTTCCAAGTAAAGGGTGTGTTCCAATTACTTTGAGATGGATGTGCATAACCATGAAATTTTGAATTAGATTCTTTCATCATACCAAGTTGGCTAGGCTACCATGGTCCTCTTGGATCTACATAAAAAAGCTTCTTTGGTGATTGAATTGCTCCATTTCCTTCTTGGTAAAATTCCTTCAACCTTGGCAATGAAGGGAAATATTTAGTAGCACGTGCTTCTGCATGGATAACACGAATATCAACATCTTATTTTTTCTCATTTTTCATTCTTAACATTTCTACTTGTTCACTTAAATTGCTAGTAATTTATGTTTTAAATTTATCAAGTAAATTTGCAAGTTCAAATTGGCTTGACGTTGATTTAGTTACTCTTTCACTTCCTCTTGATATTTTCTTGCATATTTCACAAATTTCTTCATATGATAATTGGTATATATCACCTCTACTCACGAGATCAAGGAGATCAAGAAGATCATCCCTAATTTTTCCAAGTAAGAGGTTTTTTAGTGTGTCAAATCCTAAATGATGTAATTTTTCCTTCTTAGCATTATACATGAATCTCTCTATTAGATATTTGAGGCTCTCATCTTATTTTTGAGTCATTCTAAATATTTTTTATTTAAGATAATTATATTTATATTTTTCTTGAAATATATTTTGAATATCATTCCATGATATTATTAAATTAGTCCCTAAACTCATGAACCCTTTAAGAGCTCTATCCTTCAATGTTTCCAAAAAAATATCAATTTTTTAGTTTTTAATAAGTAACAATAGGATCTACATATAATTTCAAATTTGAAGAGAAAGGTTTCTGGATCCTCTGACCTCATACCATGGAAAATGGGAAGGAAATATGGAGGAATGAGCTTCATATGAGCACTAATATCACTATCTTGCGTGGGAAATATAAGAGGATATTCCTCATCGTCATCATCTCCATCCATTTCTTCTACCTTGTCTGCCACCTCTTTACTTTTACTTGCAAAAGAAGATGGTGATGTGGCTCTTTATTGCACCACATGATCAAGTGAGGGGTTGTGGTATTGAATAAATTTTTTTTTTTATGATTTTTTTTGAATGAAAATACTAATGCAATGTAATATGTTTTTGAAATGGAATATGCCTAATGGATTTTTTGTGTGGTTTTTCAAAACATAAAGGAAAAGAATCAACTACGGAAGAACACAATGCATGCTTTGACACCTCCTCGACAATGACACCAAAAAGTGATGAGCCACAGTATTTAAACAAGAATGTTGCAACATGGAATTTTTCCTTCTTTCATTAATCTGATGTAATGAAGTGGATGTCATAAAATCAAAGCCTAAACTAATTTTAGAAATGGAAATGTTACTCAGTTCGCAAGAAATGTAAGTTCTAACCATAGTTGCAGGAACGTAAAGGTTATGCTAATTGAAGGAATGAAAAGTACTTGTCTATTTGTAGAATGTAAAGCCTGTGTTACTTAAAACAATGTGAATCATTATTCTAATTGCAGAATGTGAAAAGTTTCCTTGAAACGAAACTAATTCTATGTAAGAAAACCAATTTATAAATGAAATCCTAAGAGAATGAATTCAAATAAATACGTATAATCTAATTTTCATTGGAAAATCATGATTGTAATCACCATGCACCAAGGTAATTCACTGGAGTAACATATTTCATATGCATTTCATAAGATAATCATCATTACCATTAAATTTAGAAATCTATCACCTAAGTTTAAATACAAAATTATGCTTGCAGTGAGAAAAAGGAATGTTTAGAATGGTCTTGGGTCCTCTTCAATCTTGGATTTAGAGCCTAGAGGTCATTATTCAAGCCTAAGGGACAAAAAACAAGTTTTTTGGATTGACTCTAATTAATTTTAGGGATTGCTACACGACTGCTACTCATCGAGATAAATTTCCAAATACCCAAGAAAATCAAATGAAAATGAGATGGGAATTTTTTATTTTTTTTATGTATAAAGTAGGATTTCCTAAGACTCAATTCCAAGTGGAATCACTCGAAAATACCTCTATTAACATGTGCTAAAATATAGCAAAAAATTACTACTCTAAAATTCAGAAATTCAAGAATTAGTGAACTAGTTAACCTACCAAATGCCTAACCTAATCAATTAAAAATGATATAGGGTGAAATTTTTTATTAAATTTTATTTTTTTAGGAATTAATAAAAGTGGAATTAACTCAAAATAGCCTTGTTAACATGTGATAAAAAATAGCAAAAAATTACTACTATTTTGTTATAAGATACTTCTAGAAATTCTAGATTTGTGAACTAGTAAACCAATCCAAATAGCTCAATGATGAATATTACCCTCCAAAGATGTTCTAAGGATGCATCATTCTTGTGACTCTGTAAATATCCTGCAAAAAAACTCACTTCAATCATTTATCCAATATGACCTACAACAAAAGAAGCATGAATAGTGGTGAACCCTAGTATTGCACCAAGAGTGCTGCAACTCCCAGAGGCTACTCAACTTTACTTTATCAACCCGGAGTTCATACAAACTTGTAGGTGAAAATTTTATATGAAAAATAGATGAATTATGTTCATGCCATCCTCTTCTCAGTTATACGATGAGGTGCTACTGCTAGGGTTACTTCTAGGAAAGGAAGTCTGTCACACTTTTGAATGAAAGCTAAGAATGAAAATAACTCATGACCATGAATCTATCAACACGAAAAGAAACTAATATAGATAATAATGATTCATATAGCTATCTGGAAGAAAGATAAATTCACACCTAAGCTAATGCAAGAAAGGAAGTTAAAATAAGTGGCATTCATGATTTAAATTGTTGAATTGAACTTGCAGAAAGGTAAACTAATCTAGGAACACATGTTGAACCAAATAACTGATTGAAATATATATATCTCAGGCTTGGATATTATGCTTAACAATGCATCTATCAATGAGCTAACTACACTTTTAAAAAACTCTGTTTTGTAGAAAAATAAGGAGGCTTTGAGGTGACCTAAGAGGTTCCGCGACTCATGGTTTCAGAGTTGAAGGTGCCTTGGAGGTTGTGCTAGGCCTAGATGAGGTAAAAAAGAGGTTTTGGGATGAATTATTGAGTGGTTGGAACTACTACAGGATCTGCTATAGGATTTCCTGTAGTGCTACGAGATGTCCGCGCCACAGGAAACAAGACAAGGGTAGTTTGAGGCCATAAATGGTGAGGAAAGGGGTAGGAGAGGTGGAATGAAGGTGGATAAAAAGTATCCAACTCCTTGCTCAAGCTCAAAACTTCTCTCAAAGCCTGTCTTGCACCTCCACGTTGGATCTTGGTGTTTGATGAGCTCCATCATTAGACATATTTGGAGGGGTTAATGGTCACATTTTTTCCTTATTAAATCTCTTTTTCTTGCATTTTTATTTTTATTTGGTTTTATGATGCTAGTATAGGTGGTGATTAAGGCTAACATACTCTGAGTGCGTAATATGAGGTTGAGTGAAGAAAATCATGAGTAATTGGCATTATTTTTGAAGATTTTATCATAAATAAATGAAGGAGACAGCAAGGAAAAATTATAGGAGGATTTTCCACCCTCCTTAACTCTCGAAGGAAGCCAAAGGATCCCCAAGGATTCTATCCAAAAATTTGAATTCTAGAGGTGGCCAAGCAACTCAAAGACCAAAGTGCACTCAATCTATGTTTACTTGGAGTCAAGTGGACTCAATCACTATTTTCAAGGGAGATGTTGGTAGCTGCCCTATAGAATAAATAGATTAGAGCTAGAGCTAGGAAGGATTCGATTCTATTGGGAACTTTGCTGCAAACTATTGATATTTTTATTATTGTACTCTACAATTACACTTTGAGAAACGTATGAGACAATTCTTTGATGAAATGAGCAGACAGATTTCATTTTATTGATTTATGTTTCATAGAGATAGGCATGTGGGTTAGGGCCTAATCCATGTGCCTCTCCCTCTCTACTGTACTTGTTCCTTTCTTTCTGCCATTCAGTTAGTTCTGATTCGGATAGTTTCAACGTTGCTTAGTTTTTTCTTTCAATGTTCTGTTGTAGGTTTCATTTGCTTATGAGTAATAGAATAGAGGAGAAAACTCTAGAAGATGTGGATCAACACCTCCCTTCTCATCTCTATGAATAGAGCTTGAGGACAATGAACCTTCCCACTGACCCAAAAATTGATTTCTGTTCACTATTTATGAGATTAGAGTAGAGTTGCATTACGATTTTCATCCTTCCTTTTGTACTGTATTTTCACGCATTTTTCTATTTCTTTGTGCATAATTTAGCAGCGTTGATTGTAGGAACTATTGTTAAAGCCCCAGAGCAGCTCTATGGTGCCTTCCTGCTTCATTTTCCATCTCTGTCTTCATAACCTAAGAAATGTTGTTATGCCCTCCGTTCCCTCTTTTTCCTCTTCATTGCAATCGCTGCCCTTCTCATTCCCAAAAACACTTACAAATGCGTTAGAATTTGACCTCCGCCCTTGCTCCTTGAAACTTCCACTATCGTACTTCGCTCTATCGCAAATCACAAATCCTTGTTCCACTTGGTCTTTGTTAACACTTAGCACTCCCAACCATCGATTGCGACATTACTGTAGCACTCTGCCACGCCATCCCTATCAGAAATCACATTTTGTAGTTTCTATCCCCATCACATATTGCATTTCACTCCCGATTAGTTAACACTTACCTCTCCCAACCACCGATTCCGACATTACTGTAGCACTCTACCACGCCGCCCATCGCATTTTACAACATTTCCCCTTTTTCCTTTAAAGACTTACCGCAAATCGCAAATCGCATTTTCTATTGGTTCCCATTAATACTTTCCACTCTAGAAGCCGATTGTGATACTGTCGTACTCCATTTCCATGTCACCCATTGCATTTCGCATTTCACAATTTCGTCTGTATCCCATTCTGCACTTTGCACTTTCCACTCGATTTCACTACTGCTTCTCTGCCAACATTGCCATATTGCGATATTGCATATCGCATATAGCACTTCTGTCCCTCCATTAAAATCCCACCATCGTACTTTTCAAAGCCTCCCACTCCAAAGAATTTTTGCGATATTAAAAGTTTTAAACCCCTTTTTCACTCCCCTAAGCCTTTTTTCATGTGGTTAAGCCCTCCATTAGCACCTTTACCCCTTTCTTCTCAAAAATGAAAGCAACACCTTTTCAAATTAGAATTAGGTCATGAATAAATGCATAGATAGGAGCATGATAGATAGAGTAAGGTGTGTTTAACTAATTGGCCAAGTTAAGTGTACTTTAAATTAGTTTCCCTTCTGCCATTTCCTTTCTTCAAATTAAATTAGTTTCATTTCTGCCATTTCCTTTCTGCAAATTAAATTAGTTTCATTTCCATAATTTTATTTCTACAAATTAAATTAGTTTCATTTCCATCATTTCCTTTCTATATTTCTTTCCAGCAATTTACTTCCCAAATCTTATCATAGTTTAAGAAATAGCACCCTTTCGTAAAGCAGAAGAGGATGACATAATAGAAACGCATATGTTGTGTATATAGCACTGTCACCTCCAAGTTTGTACGAACACCGGGTTGATAATGTAAAGTAGGGTAGCCCCTGGGAGTTGCAACACTCTTGGTGCAATACTAGGGCTCACTAGTGTTGTTGTGGATATTTCCAAAAAAATGGTTTGAAGGTGACTTGCATGGAATTTGGTTGATGAAGGGTGGAGACTAAAGTTGATGGTGTTGGGGAAGTCCTCATCTGCTGCTCTAATAAAACTTGCAAGAAAACTACCTATTATTGCATTCATCATTGACAAATCTATCATGAAAATGGTGGAAAATATGAGTTGAATTTAAATAAACCTACCTATGTACTTGAAACATATATTGACCTTTGCATATACAACATGTACATGACAATAAAATTAACCTATCTAACTTTTCCAAGAAATCATAAAATGATTTTCTTTTTTGGGTATGTGGTGAAGATCTACCCTCCTCAAGCTCCAATGGAAGAGGTAAGAGAGGGAGGCTTTAACATACAGTTTTGAGATCTTATATGCTATTGAAACATGAAATGTAAAGAGACTAACTACATCAACATGAAATGTAAAGAAACTAACTATTGCAAACATTACTCTCTGTTTGAACACCTTTGAGTAGTGTCTTACTAGTGGTGCTTGATCTGACTTCACAGTCTTGTGCTCTGAAAAGAACATCACAGCCTTTATCACACATTTGACTGATACTCAACAAATTTGCTTTCAGCCCATCTACAAATAGTACATCTTGGGCCTTTCCTCTGCCATTATCTAAGCTAACTAAGCCTTTTCCTTTTATCTTTCCTCATTTATCATTGCCAAAGGTAACATTGCGAGATTTTTTTTCATCAAAAGTTATAAACTTGCTTCTGTCTCCAGTCATGTGTTTAGAACAGCCACTGTCCAAATACCACTAGCTTTTCAGGTCTTGGGCAGTTAGAGCCAGGTCACATTTATTCACCTTCTTTTTCCACTAGAAGCATCCTTTTGTTTGGTATCTGTGGTGAGATGATGAACTACATCTTCTAAGAGGAAATTTGGAAGGCATATGTCCAATTTTATTACACACACAACATTTGATTATGATTTTTGCAGAATTGTGAGTATGAGTAAAATTTCCTTGATTCGCAAACCTCCTTGAGGTGTTAAGCATCAATATTTGTCCATATTTTCTGCATTCAATGATTTTATTGCCAAATTATTTACAATAAAAATAGTATCCATAGAAACAATCTGCATACCTGATGTGAGGTTGTCTTCTCCATTTGTTTTCTTTAGGTAGTCTCTTCATTGTTTGTTTCTTTTGTTGGTTTGAATTACTCCTCCTTGTATGACAATATGCAACAATGTGTCCCAGCTTGTGGCAGACATAACAAGTAGCATTTTTCATAGGAGGGAAGAATCTCCTTTGATGGCTTCCAAATTTGACATACTCAGGGGTATATGAATATTTTTCTATTGTCTGAGTATTTCTTTCATTCTTTGTTATTAGAGGATTCTTCTAGGTTCTTTCTTCCTCCTTACATGTTTCTTCTTTTGTAGGAATTATTTGAGCTACTTCATCATCCTTCTTTGCTTTTACAAAAATAATCTCTCTGTTTTCCTTTTCTTTGCTTTTACTTGATTCTCCTTCATATACTATTCCAGTTTTTATCATAGGAGATCTTTGAGCATCCAGAATTTCGTTCAACTTATCAGAGCTTGTTGTTTGAGAAGAATTTATAGCCACTTTCCTTTCAACATTTTCTAATTTATTCTTGAGACATACTACTTCTTCTTCCAAATTCTCTTGTTCCTAATTTTTCTCCTTGATTTCCTTAATTAACATGTCTTCTATCTTCTTGGCTTCTTCAAGCTCTATCTTCAGCTACATGAGGACTTCTGAATTATGTTCTTCTCATACATACTTGAGGAGAATGTCCTTTTGTTTTCTGCACTTCAGTTTGAGTCTATCAATCTCCTTCAGAGCACTTCTTAGTTCCCCCTCAAGGTCGACTTCACCTTCTTCTTATTCATCTTCTAGCAGGAGTCCTTCAAGATCTTCTATGGCCATCAATAAAAATTCAGAGGTTCCTTCTTAGCTTGAGGGTTCATCTGAGTCTTTGGATGCACTGCTGTCTTGTTGAGCATAGAAGGAATTTTTACTAAATTTCTTTCCTTTCTGCCAGTTATTTGATGTATTTTTCCCTGATTCTTGAGCCTAATTATTTACTTTCTTATGAGGACACTTAGCAGCATAGTGTCCAACTCTTCCATAGTTAAAGAATTTGAAAGGAAGTTTTCCTTTGTATTTACCTGAGCCTCTATCCAGCTTCTTGACAAATTTAGCCTCTTCTTCATCAGAGGAAGAACATGTATCATCCTTTTATTCTCTCTTCTTTTCTGTTTTAAAAGCTGCCTCCCTCGTACTTGGCTTCTTCTGTGGGAGTCTCATCTCATATGCTGTTAGATTTCCAAGTAGCTGGTTCATGGTCAAGGTTTCCCAATCAGCGGTTTCTTCTATTGTAGACACCTTGGGGTTAAAACTGGGTGGAAGAGATCTTAGAATCTTTTGTACAGTTACAACTTATTTTATGGTTTCTCCTAGAGCCTTCATGTTATTTACTATTTCTGCAACCCTTAGAAAGAAGCTTCCACTGTCTTCATCATCATTCATTTTTAAGTTCTCAAATTGGGCTCTATAGACTTGAAGTTTGGCAGTCTTTACCTTCTTGTCTCCCTCATGGATGTTCTCTAGGGTATCCCACATCTCTTTGGCAGTGTCTTTGTGCATTACTTTGATAAAATATGCCTCACACAATCCATTTAAGATGGAATTAATGGCTTTTGCGTTAGCTACAAAATCTTGTTTGGTTTCTTTCTCTGATTCAGTTGCCTTTGGGGCATATCCTAATTCGACAGCAGCCCAAACTTCTATCTAGAGACATTATGTATGTCCTCATTCTGATTTTCTAGAAGGAATAATTTTCACCAGTGAAAAAAAGGGGCTTTATTGGTTGAGCACCCTTCTTTACTAGCCATCCTGGGAACCTAGGATCTCCTTTCAATTGTTAAACTGGTACAAAGGAACCAGCTCTGATACCAATTGTTGAATCTTTGGTTAAACTGAGAGGGGGGGGGGTGAATCAGTTTAACACATGCATTAGCCTTTTAAATTTTCATCAAACTTATTTATAGCTTAATATGTGAACAATTTTAAAATGTTGCAGCAAGTATTAAATTAATGTGACATCAACCTTATTGTGAGAGCAACAAAAAAATAAAAAGATGGAGTGGATCATATAAACATATAAGCAACACACATAGAGACAACAGATGTAAGTGGAAACCCATAAAGGGAGAAAACCACATCTTATTATTGTTGTGATGCAAAGGCAAGCTACAACTCCCTTCTCACCACTATTTTTTTGCAGGCACCAGCCTACAGGAGGCTCCAACCTCAGTCAGCTACCACTGACAGCTATCAAGCTTCAACTTGATAGGGAAGCTCCAACTTCCTCAAATTATCTAAAGAAATGTTTGCTGATTTATCTCAAATATCAGCTCTGTTCTATAACATCTCTTTCTGCTCCTATCTTCCTTATCTTCTCTGCCCCAATCTTCTATACTCAGCAATCTCTATCCTTCCTCTCTCTAACCTCACTATGCATATCTAGTTGATATTATATATAGAGTTCATCACATGACTGTTTATATTCCACAAGGACTTTGGAGTGAACAACCATGACTCTTTGGCTTCTGCCTTCTCATTTCTTTGTCCAAATCATTTAAAAAATATAACAATATGTACAAAGTTCAATGTTACAGTGGGATTTTTCTTCTCCTTCAGATACTTTCCTTTGCATCACAAACAATATAAAAGCCATTAAAACATTTACATTTTCAGTTATATTATATAAACTTCACTCAGCCCTTGGATTGCTGGTTTTTTCCTTTATGTTGTTGTCATGCAACTGTCCTGCATACCTCCGTTTACTTCAACTCTGTGCAGTTGTGTAGGTACACCTATTCACTACTATTTTAAATCCCTTCGCTGCATACCTCTTCAATTCTGTAGTCTCTGTTTACCTACACTTTCAATCTCTAGCTGTGTATAATGCCTTCACATTTCATGGCCCAAACATTTCCCCAATCTGTCCTTTTACTTGGAAAATTAAATACATCTGTGTATATTAATATCTCAATCTGAGATTGAGATATTAATAAAAAATCCTCTTTTAGTTAGGAAACCACACACCTCCTAACCGGCTTAAAAATGCGAGAGCTCAAAGGTTATAAAACCATACAATACACCCTCTTATAATTATTTTACAGGCGGGAGCTCTATTTTTCATTGGCCTAAGGTAAAAGCCCAAATTGTATATAAACCCATCTGTTTTCACATGTGGTGTCCTCATGTCATGTTAACTCCCTTCTCAACCTTGAATTATAGTCAATCTACATGTATACGCGATATTAACTAAATGATCATAGAACATTTCAATTGCAACTATCCTTTCACCTTAAATGATGTTGGGCTACACATATATAAAATTGTGTCAATGTAAACACACGTCATACCTCTATTGAACTGCAACCTTAGCAATGATCAATATATATGTGCATGGCCCCAACGCTAACGGACCTTCTCATCCAACGGCTGGTAGCACATCACATTTCTTCAAATGGTCTGACGTTCATAAATGGATATCACACGGTGTAGATGTGTGAGCGTTAACTCGTGATGAGAGTGGGTTTTCAAAACTGCTTAGGGACACGCGTCACCCAGTTTATGGGATTGAGTTAATTTCTTAAATACTTCTTACCACTCTTGATCATTCACGATATACTGCTAGTTAATTTATGAACCCGCTTCTACTATTCATCCCTTCGTGGTTCCGCTCTCATGGTTCCGTCTAACTCCTGAATACTCTGTTCACACAGAATCCTAGATTCTCTGCGTATACATGATTTCAGGTGCAATTTCTTCGTCAAATTATTCTATACGATCCAAATTTACTGGTTCGGTTACATTTTTAAGCTCTAATCCTTTCGAAAGTTGGCTTCTTCAAAACAGGGGTTTAACCCATTATTAATAATCAGAGATAACCCATCCACCCTTCATCAAAGATCTTGACATCATTGATTCCTATCAATATGTCCCATAAAATTATATTCTCTACTAACTACTTCATTGTGGCCTTGACAACATTGATTATGTGGATCGAATATACCGGTTTCTTACACAGATGCTGAACTACTTACAATTACTGAGTGCGATATTGAACTCTTCTCACAATACTGGCGTGCATTCAATCCATACAAACTTCATCATACACTTCTTATACATTCTCTCATCACAGAATATACAAGCAAGTCTCTGTAAATAGACTCTCCCTCTGTTCTTCTCATGTTGCCTGTAAAGACCTGCTGTCTTTTGTCTGTCTCTGCCTCTGCTGCCTCTGTTCCTTGTCTTCTACTTTGCCTTATTGCTGATTCAGGTGTTGTTCCTTTGTGCTCCTTTTCCATCAATGACAACATTTCCAACACCCGGATGCATTTTTCTTTTTGATAAAAGAACGCCCTCAACGCTCGGATTCACCCGCGATACCATTGTCTGGTGCTTTTCCCTCTACCGCTTGCCAGTTATTCCCTAATAGCATTTCTTCATCCGACATGGATGCCTCGAGTCCTCTAAGTAGTGAAGAGACTTTTGTTTCTATGGAAGAATATCAATTCCCTCCATAGAATTTTCCTTATGTGACGACTCAGCCTTCCTCCCAACCTTCATCCCTCCCAGCTAGTTATTGATCTTGGGGCAGATAATATCTAGTGCTTCATCCTTGTATCAAAATCCATTATGGTCAAGTAAGACGGCTCTGTCTACAGGGTCATTTGTGTCGAGTCCATCATCTTCAATTCCCATTGTTTTGAATATTGTCACGTTTGTCCCAACTTAGCCCACTATTTGTGTGGCTTCTTCCACACCATCGGTTAGTGTGATTTCATCATTACCATCATCCTCTACTATTCATGGGATGCATCCCAATGATTCCACGATATATGTTGGGCCCGTTGTGAGTGGATTACAACCTCATGTATCGGGATTCCATCAACTTATCAGTGTTATGCCTATCTCTTCTAATCCTATTCTTGGAGGTTTTTCGTATGACCAGTATATGATGAATATTCAACATCATAACTACCTCCCCCAGGGTTCTCAATAGATTCTAACTCAATTAAATCTACCACAGTACTACGATGACCATGGTAATCATGTCTATTACCATGGGCCTCTTTCGCAAGGTCCGTTGCATGTCCAAACACCACAAGTTTCAATTTTCCTAACCTAGTTTACGTACCAACAGGAGAAACCCTATGGTCCGCAAGGACAACCCTCTCAGGGGAAGCCTTTGGTCCAACAGGGACAAACCTATGGTTCTATTGGTCAACCTTATGTTCAGCAAGGAGTGCCTTATTTTCCTCAGGGGAAAACCTATCCACCTCAGGGAAAACCTTTTATGAAACAAAACCAGCCTTACGTTCAGCAAGACCCATCTCTTGTACAACAAGGCCAACCCTCCGTCGGTCAACCGGGTCAAATTGGTCTCCAGGGACAGCCTAAATTATCTCAACCATAAGTTCAACCTATTTTTCAGGGACAACTTGGTCCACTTCCTTTAGGCCAACCTAGTTTTCAGGGGTAGCCTGTTCAACCTCAGTACCAAGGCCAACTTGCACCCTAGGGATAGCATATGCAGCCTCAGGCCCAACCTTTTATTCCTCAAGGCCAATCGATGGTCTCCCAAGGTCAACCTTTGATGGTACAAGGTCCACCCCAAGGCACTTCTTTCATCCCGCAAAAAAATTTGTATGTTTCTTAAGCTCGACCTGAGTGGTTCAGTCAAAATCAGTACCATAGTCCTCAACCAAGTTATGGGCAGAATTTCCAAAATTATAACCCCTATGGAAAAAATCCTCTGGGATAGAATATAAAGGCTCAAAATTTCTCCCAACCTGGTTGGAACCCTAACACCGGTCTTTATCAAAGGCCTATGATTCCTTTCAATTTGAAATTTCCATTGATTGCTACACTGGAACTGCTTGATGTGTCGAATTTAACAAATGGTCCTATTCTTCATAATCCATATTGTCCCCTAGTTCCAACCAATATCCTTGGCGATTGTCCCAAATTTGAAGGCAAGTCCAAAGAAGACCCCCGGGCGCATGTTATGACATACCACCTATGGTGCTCGTCTAACTCGTAGATTGATGATTTTATTTGTTTATGTCTTTTCCAAGGAATCTCACTCGTGCCACTGCAAAGTGGTACATTGAACTCTCCCATGGCATCTTTCAATATTTCAACGCTCTTGCAATGGCTTTTCTCAAACACTTTCAGTTACCGGTTCATTATGAAACTGGAATGCACCTCCTAATATCCTTGAAACAAGATTGGGCCACCCATATCTCCAATCATATTCATGAATGGAGGCGGCATTGTAATTTGATCAAGATTTAAATCCATGATAAACTTATGACTGATTGGTTCACTACCTCTTTTATCGGTTTGATTGTTAAGGACATCACTATGGGAGCATGTGTTACTGAGGAGTAGGCCATTGCTCGTGGCTAGTACCTCAATGATGTGTACTCTCAATCTAGCATGCTTTATGAACTCTTTCTCAATGCTCCATGACCTGGAACTACCAAAGCACCGGGGACACCATCCTTCGACAATATCATTGGTTTTGTGTCTCAGACTTCCCGTAAGTCTTCTCCTAATTTTGGGAAGCAAAAATGTATTGCTTCCAACTATACTAATTCTCAGCCACCTTCCAATCTTGGAAAAACCATGGAATTGAATGTCGTCCAATATACCCATGCGGATAAATATTCCAAAGGTAAGAAGAAGGGTAAAGGAAAGGCCAAGGCTGATACCCTAAAAAAAATTTATCCTAAAACAAATACTGATGATAGCTCAAAACATTAACCAACGTATCCTTGTATGATATGTGATGATGAACATTACACCAAGGACTCTCCACGATGGGCCGATATGAGTTGAATGCTCAAATTCACTCAAGGAACTCTGGTTGCTCTTAAAGAACCGTTCATGTCACAAGAAACTCAAATGGTGGATCAACCTCAGTCCTCCACTTCTTTTCACTCTCAATTTTTCATTATGAATGGTGTTGAGCCCATATCTATTGCTACCATATCAAAATATTATACCAAACCACATCAGGCAGTAGGGAAAAAGATTACAGATGGTCCACCTCCGCTGCCTACTTCTGGCCCTCTTCACATTGAAAGGTCCAGTCCTGAGCCCGTTGTACGACCACCTTCTAAAGGCGTGCTCTGTAATTCCTCCTACAAACCAAACACCCATTCCACTCAACATTAAAATATTTTTAAGGATTTGGCTCAGGCGTTGTTCGTTATTTCCACATTGGAGGTACTTCAGAGCTTTCCATCACAACAGAAGCCTTTGTTATCCACTATCGGAGGATTTGACCTTGCTGATTCGAGCCTTATCACTTTTGATCTGGAAAATTTTGTTCTGCGTCTCCCTCACCAACTTGATTTGATTATCCAAGTTGGTATTTATGGTAAGAATATCAATCGAGCAGTCATGGACGAAGGTGCATCTACTTGCATCATGTCTGTTGCATGCTGGAAATCCATTGGTTCTTTGGCCCTTAACCAATATCCAAACACTTTAGAAGCCTTTGACGGAAAGGAATCTCGCCCTCTTTGTGTCCTCACCATATTACCTATAACATTGGAAGGAAAAATGGTTAATGTCTAGGTTGAATTCATTGATGCCAAAATCAACTATAATCTCCTCCTCAGTCGTAATTGGACTCACATCATGCTATGCATACCATCCACTCTCTTTCGTGTTCTTTGGTTCTTGAACAAAGGAAAGATCATCATTGTTGATAAATTATCCTTTTTCACTTCCACTTCCTCCGAGAGAAACGTTCTATACATAAACCACATTACTACACCTTATGAAAGTGTGGGGCCAGGGCTTTTCAAAGATCCTGTCTTCATGGGTATTTTTTCTCTTCCTCCACCCAACACTGCTCAAGTCAATATGATCTCCACGTCTTCTGATCCATGGATCATCGCTTTGCCTGAGCAAGTTGATTCGTTTGGTGATGTGATTCCATTAATCCTGAAAGAAATTGATTATTGTGAAGTTATCTCGGATTCGGCTCCTCCTCCTTCTGATCATACTCCTTCGAGTATGTCTCTTGACATGTATTCTCAATCCCCTTGGCTCGGTGCTTTGGATTCTCCCGACCCCTTGAACAAGATGTTTCCAAGTGATGAAGCCATCATAGAAACCATGTCTCTTAAGGATCTTCCTTGGGATGATATTCATCATTGTTCCTCACTTTTACCTAGCACTGGGGCAATGTCTACTTGTTTTAAGAAATTTTCTTCCCAAGATTATTCCCGTCCGCTTCAAATGCCTATCTTGACACATGAAGTTTTTATAGAAGGTAACATGGGAAATATCCATCAGACGATGCTTATTGAAATCTTCGTTAAACTGAGGATTTTCAAGAACATCCACATTGGGGTGACCTGTTCTCCTGATGGGATCAAGGTCTATACTAGTCTCTTCCGATAGTTTCAAGACATTTTTGCTTGTTCCTACATGGAAATGTTCAACACTGATCTGAGTATAGTCGTGCATGAGATCCGTATTTACCCTGATGTAAAACCTGTTTTCCAACGCCTTCGTCCCGTGCATCCTAGAAAGGTAGCTGCCATAAAGGGAGAAGTTGAAAAACTTCTCAAAGCAGGCTTCATTTATCCCATCAAATTGATATATTGGGTCTCTAACATTGACCTTGTGGATAAAAATTAGGGTAATATTCAATTTTTATGGATTATCGTGATATCAATCATGCTTGTCCCAAGGATAACTATCCCATTCCCTTAATCTACCAGATCATTGACGAATGTGCTGGGAGTGATATTTTTTCCCTTATAGATGAGTTCTCTGGTCACAACCAGATCAATATACTACCGGATGATCAACAAAAATCACCTTCATCTATCCATGGGGCACCTTCGCATACAAGAAGATCCTTTTTTTCCTTAATAATGCTGGTGCCACATTCCAACGGGAAAAGGCATACAATTTTCACGATATTAAGTACATTTTTCAACCTTACCTGGCTGATATTCCGGTTCATTCCACTAAGCATCGGGACCACCTAGAACACCTTCGTCAAATATTTCTTCGCTGTAGATGTTACAACATTCGGCTTAATCTGCACAAATGTGTCTTCTGCGTTGATTCTGGAAGACTCCTTGGTTTTGTCATTTCTAAAGATGGAATTCATCTCAATCCTCTTAAGGTCGAGGAAATCATTAATATCCCCTCATATTCCTCTTTACACCAGTTGCAGAGTTTGCAAGGGAAAGCTAATTTCCTGCTTCGTTTTATACCAAACTATGTTAAGGTAGCCAAAGGTTCATGCGATTTCTTAAGAAAGGCATCATGTTCGTATAAAATGAGATTTCCCGAAAATATTTCAATGCGCTATATAATTTTCTTGTCAATGCTCCTCTTTTGCGTCCCTCAAATTATCATCGCGACTATTCACTCTATTTGGCTACCAATTTTAGCACTATTGCCATGGTTCTGGTATAGGATGATGACAATGATTATGAGCATGTCATTTATTATTTGAGTCGCAATCTTCTCGACACTGAAATGTGTTATGCTCATGTAGAGAAATTGGCATTAGAAATTTTTCAATTCATCCAACGTTTTCACCATTATATTTTACTACACACAACAACTGTGATTTCTGATTACAACCCCATGACCTATAATTTAACTCAACAATTTCTAGGGGAAAATACTCCAAGTGGATAGTTATCCTCAAAGTTTTCAATTTGGAGCTCACTACCACAAAATCGAAGAAGTCATTAGTTTTTTCTGAGTTGATTCGCTACCACTGCTCCCTCTGGTTCTGAGGAATTTCCAGATGACACTCTTTTTCTAACTAGCACCCTTGATCCATGGTACAGTGATATCATCATTTATCTCCAAACTTCCAGCTTCCGATCTGAGTTGATGAAATATGCTCGTCGACGTATCCATCATCATACGTAACCCTATCGCATAGTTAGAGATACTTTATACTGCGTCAGAGCTGATTCCATCCTCCATCATTGTTTGACCCTTGAGGAAGATGAAAAATTCCCCAATGACTATCATTCTCGCCCATGTGGCGGTCACATGTCTGGGTATGCTACTGCCTAAAAATTCCTTTGTGTTGGATATTTCTGGCCTACCATTTTTAAAGATTATATCCTCGTTGTCCATAAATGTCACAAGTGCCAAATATACCAGTGCAAGATGCACGTGCCACCATCTCACCTGCATCTCGTTATTACCGTTGGTCCCTTTGTAAAGTGGGGTATCAATTTTATGACGTGTAACCCTCCCTCGGCCAGGGGGCATGGTTATATTATCGTAGCCATGGACTACTTCACTAAATGGGATGAAGAAATGCCTACAGTCACAACTAACGGTAAGACAACCACCCAATTTCTTTTCAATCATGTGATTACCAGGTTTGGTGTCCCTCAAGCCATTGTCATTTACCATGGTTCCCATTTTCACCATTATATGATGGCTGAGTTAACTACTAAGTTGGGTCTGCATCACGACAGCTCAACGTCATACTACCCCCAGGCTAATGGCCAGGTTGAAGCTGTGAACAAATTTTTAGTCACCATGCTTTAACGTATGATTGGGATGCACAAGTCCAATTAGCATCTCATGTTGTTTTCAACTCTCTGGGCTTACAGAACCTCGATGAAGGATGCAACCAGATTCACCCCATTTCCACTTTTTTATGGTCTGAAATCTACCCTTATGATTGAATGTGAAATTCCTTCCCTCAAGATAATTGTCAAATTACTTCCAAATACCTCGCTAGTGGAAGAAAGTCTTCTATATTTGGAGAGGCTTGATGAAACTCACTGCTTCGCTACTCTAGTTATAGAAGCACAAAAAAAGTGGGTAAAAGCCCACTTTGACAAGATGGTTTCCCCTCATACCTTCATAGAAGGAGACTTAGTCCTGCTGTATGACCAAGGTCATGATAACCTGGGGGCAGGTAAATTTGAACAAATGTGGCATGGGCCCTACATCGTCAAGCGTGTTTTGAAGAATGAGGCCTATTAGATTATTGACTATGAAGGCTATCCCTTGGATCAACCCAGAAATGGGCTGTATCTAAGAAAATTTTATGCATGAGTTTCTCGTGCATTCTTTTTGTACATAAGTGTGTTTTTCATTTTTGTACACTTTTTGGCTTGGTGTGCTTTGGGAGCAGTTTTTCCTTCTTATTATGTCTTTTCTTACTGTGCAGATGTCTGTCACTCCTTATGTCACTTTTGCTAATGACACCTCCTGCAATACCCAGAATCTATCCTCTGTGGCTTGGGTGATTTATGATCCTAATGGTGAGTTGGTAAACCTTCAAGGTATTTTTCTAGAATGTACAACCAATAATGTTGCTAAATATAGTGCAGTCATCAAACTCCTAACTAAAGCTATTTCCCTCTACATTCATGAATTAATTGTAAACGTAGACTCTCAGCTTGTTGTTCTCCAGCTCAATGGGCATTATTCTGTCAGAAACCCATAGATTTTAAGGATGTATTTGTGTGTTCATTTGTTAGAAATGAATTTATCACATATCATCATATTCCCAGAAGAATGAATACATTAACGAATGTAGTGCCAATATTGTATTAGATAGACATTTGCGAAATTTGTAAAAGCAATCATCATCACATAGTAAGATTTAGACAGGAAAATAAGCATATATATATATATATATATATATATATCATATATATATATATATATATATATATATATATATATATATATATATATATATATATATATATATATATATATATATATATATCATATTCCTAGAAGAATGAATACATTAACCAATGCAGCGCCAATATTGTATTAGATAGACATTTGCGAAATTTGTAAAAGCAATCATCATCACATAGTAAGATTTAGACAGGAAAATAAGCACATATATATATATATATATATATATATATATATATATATATATATGTATATAAATTTTTTGCATCCACTTGTACATCATAGTTCAAAAAATATGTGTTTTGGTTACATCTTGAGACATCATGTCTCTCAAAAATATGCAGAAATGAAACCTAGGCATCTAATTTGCATGGTGCACATGATAGCATGTTACTGTCCGTATGACCCACTTTAGTAGTCGATGGATGCAGTTAGACACTCCTACGGTGTACCTCTGATAAGCACTACCCTCTGGAGCTTGAGATCCAGAGGCCCAAGTTATAGTATGTAGCACTACCCTTAATTCCAAATCAAGCACTGTCTGAATGTCTACCTTGCTGCTCTTAGATCCTTTCTTTGCTCCAGAACAGAATCTGACTATCAAAATACACATGCTCTCTCAAGGAGCTCGAGTACTTGTCAGCAATCATTTCTCTACCCTCCATGAAAATCCAGTTATGAAGTAAATGTCAGAGACTTTTATCTCCATCTCTTGGTCGTGAATCATGAATCTCTCTCGATCAGTGTCCCATACACTAATCAAGTACTGCAATTTCTCTAACTGAGCTCTTAAACATGGGGTCATGAATAACTTCAGGAGCCCACAATTCCTTAGGGCATCCATGCATGCATCATTTTCCATGGCCTATTCATCCTCTTCCCCATTCTCTCTTTCTTTCCACTCTGTTTCCATTTCACCTACCAATTCTTCCTCCAAAACCACAATTCAAAATCCCATTAACCATAACATTAAATTTGAAGTCGTTTCGGCTGTGCATTTTTAAGGATAAATTGATATTATTTGGGCACGGCATTCGGCACTGCTATTTTTCAAACAGCAGTGCTGACTAGTGCCTCCCCGTTCAAAATTTTTGGGGTTGGGTGCGACTCTGTGCCCGGAATCCGCGACGACCACAGCAACTAAGATTTTAAAAAAAATCCCAAAAATGCATCAACCATGAAAGAAGATAATAGAAAAGGTCTTAAATTGAAGATGAAGTTCAGAGCTCCTACCTGGAAGAAACATATTCGTAAATGACCTCCTATATTTCCTGTTGTCAGCTCCATAAGTTCACAGTAAAAAAATGGAAAAAATGCTCTCAAGAAGGTGAAAAGGTAAAAAGTGAATTGTTTTTACTATTTGCATTGTTTTATAACCTTTTCTAAACCCTAATTAGGTTTTTGGACGCCTTTTTCTATTATTTTATTATTTTTCTCGAAAAATGGTATTACTTTTGTTTCTTGTGCAACAACAGGTCCTAAAATGATGACAATGAGGAAACAAGTTTTATTTTATTACTTTTTTTATTCTCGATAAAAACATGAAAAATTCACTCCCTGGAGTCATCTTTCAGCTCTTTTATGACTCTCAAAAATTGAAAATATTTTCGAGACTCTTGTCATTTTGAACTCGTTAAAGGATGTGAAACGTCATCTGCCTACTATACGTTTACCCCTTTTTCGGGCTGGGACAGATTATTTATGAAAAAGGAATACCTTAGTAGAACATGGCTAAGAGGCTCTCTCAGATACTATTTTCTACCTTCTCGAATCTGTGAGGCTACCTACGAAAAGGGACCCGCTGGTGTTTTATTTTCCGCTTATTTTCAAACTCTCTAAACTTGAAGAGATGCCAAGTTTTTCCTTTGTCAGACTCGTTAAAACTAAATGACATCAGATGCTGTCACCTGACATTACCAAGTTATTTCTTCCTAGGGCTCGTAAAATGTAGTAGGATGGATTTTTCTGAAGGAAAAACTTACATGACAAACATATGCTATCCCCTTCAAGCTTATTTCCAAAAATAATTGGGGTAATCACCAGAAATGGTGGGGGAAAATGGAACCAGTTCTTAGTCATGTCGAAAGTATGTCACTCTTGAACATGACACTTGTCTACAGTTCATGTCGGGTTGGGGACATCCCACATTTTTCATCTTACCTCCATGGGTTTGGGTTATCTGTTTTGACCTCTCATTTTCTTTTGTCTCATTGCCATCACCTCAGATCCCTTGATCTCAAATACTACCAAATTCCGGAGTCGTGTCATCAATATGTTCAAGAGAAGTTCCTTCTTTAGTTCTCAACCCCTGATCATTTGTTCATTTTTTATTCACTATCATCTTATTCCTATGTCTTGTGTCTATTATGTGGGAAACATTATGGCCCTCCTTCGGCTGGTCACTTCTTGTCAGCTTCGGCTCATTATCCAGGAAGCTGATCGAAAGACTCCCTTATGGTACCTTAGAGCTTGCATGCCTCAATGGAAATTTCTTCTCATTCAAAGACATGTTTTCATCATTGGCCTTTGATCAAGTGATTTCATGGATGTTCGACTCTAGCTCATTATTCACATTCCATGGATTGCACTAGCAGTACCTTGAGAACCATTGTCATTATTGGTGGTCTCTCTCACGCCTGTTAATAGCTTTCATCATTGGCTAGTAATAAGATTACTTTATTTCATGTTTGACTTCAGGTAATTCATTGACATACTTTAAATTGTACTTTTTCGGTTCGAGACAGACCATAAGACTCTAGGTTTTGTCTGATAAAATCTAGGCTATGGGACAATTTGGTTTATCATTACTATGTGCATGAATCTTCTGATTGGATGGATGCGACCATACCTGAGTCTATCTGATGATCCTTATTACTATATGGTTACATCCATACCTTGGATCTTATTAAATGTTCTCTATTATGGATGGTTGTGGCATACCACATATTCATGTATCAAATATATCAGCGTACTTGATGTTGCAGGTCTTCTGATGGCGACATTTTGGTTTGGGCATGTTCTATTAAATAATTTCACCCCTCCCTCTCTCTCAGACTTCATGCTTTAGGGGGCATCTGTTACACAGAAATTTTCCACCGTCCCTGCAATCCCCATTCCAAAAATTAGAGGACCATTTCAGTGACCCCTGTTTACTTTCATAAATTTCCATAAAATGTCATTGCATCCCTTGAAATGTCAGGAACATGATCTTTCTTGATCATTCCTCAAGTAGACCCTAAAAAACCTATTCTTTTGGGTCGGCACTGGTAGTTAGTTATGTCCTCACGCCCATGGAAAAATTGACACTAAGCCTCGCGTCATGGTCACTCTGTCTTGGAAGGGCACCCATGCTAAGCTAATTTTGGAAAGTTTTTTAAAATAGAAACGAAGCTTCCATGATTTAACAACTTCATGGGCAGAGTCATAGTTGTTTGTTCGACTGGATCAAGTCGAGTTTCTCCATTTGGCCTATTAGTTCCTACAAATGTGAAAATTCCAAAAGGGATAGACCACACCTCCATCTTATGTGGATCCTAAACCTCCTCCTCCTCCTCCTCTCCTATAAATTCTTCTTCCTCACATTGATTCTGCTAGCTGAACAATCAATACTTATAGTTGATGTGTTGAAGAGAGCAGAGAAGAGTCCATTTTTGTGAGAGTGAGTTTAAGCCCACTGCCTCATTGAGCTGAGCGACGAACGAATGCTTGGAGATGTGCTTGACTGAACCTGTTGAAGGAGGGCTACAAAGTCAAGGCGTAGGTTGTAAACTTATTTTTCATATATCAATATTACATGACTGGTTTCTGGTTCCAAGTTTGTTTCCATTTATATTCGAAGTTCCTAAATCTCCTTAACTAGTTATATAATTATAGATGAATATATATATTTGTTTGGTGTTAGTGTTTGTTTGACCTTTGTGCAACTGCATGAACGTCATCACCAATGGAGCACAAGGCATGAAGACAAATATCGAGAGATTTCTTCAACGTGCAACGACAAAGTCATTGGAATGAGGTAGGATATTTGTTCCAGTCCTTATTTCATTTACAAACTAGGAATCTAGGAATTCAACATCTTCCCATGTTTCTAGACCCACCCTAGGGCTAGAGGGATCACCTATGTCCGTAGAGGGTATTTTTCTGCAAAACAACCTCAGAAGAGGTTTTCACCTAGGATATTATTTTCTTTCTTTTTTCTCCCTTTTCCAACCCATTAAATGCCTCATGGAGGGTTTCAATCAATGCGCCAATCTTAGGTTCCTCAAAAATGGTTTTCACTTGAGATTTTTTAATTTTTTTTCTTATTTTTTCTCTTTTTTATTTTTTTATTTCTTTTTTCTATCGTACACTACTTGAAAAAAAAAATCTCTTTAAATTATAATAATAATTCCAATGGAGCCATGTGCATATCAAGATGATAGATAAAATCATGTGTAGGCTCAAAAGATATGCTTTTACAGGTACCTGAATATGAGAGACCAACTACATTAACTGAGATGAGATCAAGAACTTTGGAAGAAGAGTGTATTGCTGCAACTACATTTCAATATACTTGTGATGCCCTTGGTTGACTTGCACATTTCGATCACTTTTTGTGTCCTCTTCTACCATGACATTCAAATCTTATTCTTTTTCTTGATTAGTCTTTTGAACACATAAATAATCTGATGACAGTAATAACATAAATTCTTCATTCTTAGACTCCAATGGTTTTTCTCCATTAAATGTGGTCCATGATTCCTTGGTATCCTCTGGATCTTCTTCTTTTGGATGTTGTTCTTCAATGACATCAAGAGAATCAATTTTTAACAAAAAAAATCCCGATCTAAGGTGAATACTTTTCAGATAAAGAGGAGTTGTTTATAAGTATTGTACCTCAACATTGTAAGTGGGTTGAGCTGCTAAATTTTTTGGGTTATGAAATGGTTGTATGTGTATTTGAGTGGGAGTGGACATTTGAGATGAATGTGGTTGAGGTTGTGGTTGTGGTGGAGATGGATGGTATGTATAGCATGGAGTTGGATATGGAGGATATTGATAAAAATATTGAATATATTGTGGATATTTCCCGTGAGGTCCTTACCAACCTTGTTGCCAAGATTGGTTTAGGGGTTGGATGGTAAAGGTTTCCAAGTAAAGGGTGTGTTCCAATTACTTTGAGATGGATGTGCATAACCATGAAATTTTGAATTATATTCTTGCATCATACCAGGTTGGCTAGGCTACCGTGGTCCTCTTGGATCTACATAAAAAATCTTCTTTCGTGATTGAATTGCTCCATTTCCTTCTTGGTAAAATTCCTTCAACCTTGGTAATGATGGGAAATATTTAGTAGCACATGATTCTGCATGGATAATACAAATATCAACATCTTATTTTTTCTCATTTTTCATTCTTAACATTTCTACTTGTTCACTTAAATTGCTAATAATTTATGTTTTAAATTTATCAAGTAAATTTGCAAGTTCAAATTGACTTGATGTTGATTTAGTTACTCTTACACTTCCTCTTGATATTTTCTTGCATATTTCACAAATTTCTTCATATGATAATTGGTATATATCACCTCTACTCACGAGATCAAGGAGATCAAGAAGATCATCCCTAGTTTTTCCAAGTAAGAGGTTTTTTAGTGTGTCAAATCCTAAATGATGTAATTTTTCCTTCTTAAAATTATACATGAATCTTTTTATTAGATCTTTGAGGCTCTTGTCTTATTTTTGAGTCATTCTAAATACTTTTTCTTTAAGATATTATATTTATATTTTTCTAGAAATATATTTTGAATATCATTCCATGATATTATTAAATTAGTCCCTAAACTCATGAACCCTTTAAGAGCTCTATCCTTCAATGTTGCCAAAAAAATATCAATTTTTTAGTTTTTAATAAGTAACAATAGGATCTACATATAATTTCAAATTTGAAGAGAAAGGTTTCTGGATCCCCTGACCTCATACCATGGAAGATGGGAAGGAAATATGGAGGAATGATCTTCATATGAGCACTAATATCACTAACTTGCGTGGGAAATATAAGAGGATATTCCTCATCGTCATCATCTCCATCCATTTCTTCTACCTTCCTTGCCACCTCTTTACTTTTACTTGAAAAAGAAGATGGTGATGTGGCTCTTATTGCACCACATGATCAAGTGAGGGGTTGTGTTATTGAAGAAATATTTTTCTTTTATGAGTTTTTTTTGAATGAAAATAATAATGCAATGTAATATGTTTTTGAAATGGAAGATGCCTAATGGATTTTTTGTGTGGTTTTTCAAAACGTAAAAGAAATGAATCAACTAGGGAAGAAAACAATGCATGCTTTGACACCTCCTCAACAACGACACCAAAAAGTAATGAGCCATAGTATTTAAACAAGAATGTTGCAACATGGAATTTTTCCTTCTTTCATTAATCTGATGTAATGAAGTGGATGTCATAAAATCAAAGGCTAAACTAATTTTAGAAATAGAAATGCTACTCAGTTCGCAAGAAATGTAAGTTCTAACCATAGTTGGAGAAATGTAAAGGTTATGCTAATTTAAGGAATTAAAAGTACTTGTCTATTTGTAGGATGTAAACCTTGTGCTACTCATAAAAATGCGAATCATTATTCTAATTGCAGAATGTTAAAATTTTCCTTGAAAAGAAACTAATTCTATGTAAGAAAAACAATTTATAAATGAAATCCTAAGAGAATGATTCAAATAAATACGTATAATCTAATTTTCATTGGAAAATAATGATCGTAATCACCATGTACCAAGGTAATTCACTGGAGTAACATAGTTCATATGAATTTCATAAGATAATCATCATTACCATTAAATTTAGAAATCTATCACCTAAGATTAAATACAAAATTATGCTTGCAATGAGAAAAAGGAATGTTTAGAATGGTCTTAGGTCCTCTTGAATCTTGGATTTAGAGCCTAGAGGTCATTATTCAAGCCTAAGGGACAAAAAAAAAGTTTTTTGGAGTGAATTTGATTAATTTAAGGGATTGATACAAGATTCTACACGACTGCTACAAGACTACTATATGACTGCTACTCATCGAGATAAATTTCCAAATACCCAAGAAAATCAAATGAAAATGAGATGGGATTTTTTTTTTTTAATATGTATAAAGTAGGATTTCCTAAGACTCAATTCCAAGTGGAATCACTCAAAAATACCTATGTTATAATTTTCTAAAATATAGCAAAAAATTACTATAAAATTCAGAAATTCAAGAATTAGTGAACTAGTTAAGCTACCAAATGCCTAACCTAATCAATTAAAAATGATATAGGGTGAATTTTTTTATTAAATTTTATTTTTTTAGGAATTAATAAAAGTGGAATTAACTCAAAATAGCCTCGTTAAAATGTGCTAAAAAATAGCAAAAAATTACTACTATTTTGTTATAAGAGATTTCTAGAAATTCTAGATTTGTGAACTAGTAAACCAATCCAAATAGATCAATGATGAATACTACCCTTCAAAGATGTTCTAAGGATGCATCATGCTTGTGACTATGTAAATATCCTGCAAAAAAACTCAGTTCAATCATTTAGCCAATATGACCTACAACAAAAGAAGCATGAATAGTGGTGAACCCTAGTATTGCAGCAATAATGCTGCAACTCCCAGAGGCTACTCAACTTTACTTTATCAACCCGGAGTTCAAAAAAAAATTTAGGTGAAAATTTTATATGAAAAATAGATGAATTATGTTCATTCCATCCTCTTCTCAGTTATACGATGAGGCGCTACTGCTAGGGTTACTTCTAGGAAAGGAAGTCTGTCACACTTTTGAATGAAAGCTAAGAATGAAAATAACTCATGACCATGACTCTATCAACAAGAAAAGAAACTCATATAGATAATAATGATTAATATAGCTATCTGGAAGAAAGATAAATTCACATCTAAGCTAATGCAATAAATGAAGTTAAAATAAGTGGCATTCATGATTTAAATTGTTGAATTGAACTGGAAGAAAGGGAAACTAATCTAGGAACACATGCTGAACCAAATAACTGATTTAACTCTATATATCTCATGCTTTGATATTATGCTTAACAATGCATCTATCAATGAGCTAACTACACTTTTAAAAAACTATGTTTTGTAGAAAAAGAAGGAGGCTTTGAGCTGACCTAAGAGGTTCCCTGACTCATGGTTTCAGAGTTGAAGGTGCCTTGGAGGTTGTACTAGGCCTAGATGAGGTAAAAAAGAGGTTTTGGGATGAATTATTGAGTGGTTGGAACTACTACAGGATCTGCTATAGGATTTCTTGTAGTGATACAGGATGTCCGCGCCACAGGAAACAAGACAAGGGTAGTTTGAGGCCATAAATGGTGAGGAAAGGGGTAGGAGAGGTGGAATGAACGTGGATAAAAAGTATCCAACTCCTTGATCAAGCCCAAAAATTCTCTCAAAGCCTGTCTTGCACCTCCACGGTGGCTCTTGGTGTTTGATGAGCTCCATCATTAGACATATTTGAAGGGGTTAATGGTCACATTTTTTCCTTATTAAATCTCTTTTTCTTGCATTTTTATTTTTATTTGGTTTTATGATGCTATTATAGGTGGTGATTAAGGCTAACATACTCTGAGTGCCTAATATGAGGTTGAGTGCAGAAAATCATGAGTAATTGGCATTATTTTTTAAGATTTTATCACAAATAATTGAAGGAGACAATAAGGAAAAATTATAGGAGGATTGTCCACCCTCCTTAACTCTCGAAGGCAGCCAAAGGATCCCCAAGGATTCTCTCCAAAAATTTGAATTCCAGAGGTAGCCAAGCAACTCAAATACCATAGTGCACTCAATCTATGTTTACTTGGAGTCAAGTGGACTCAATCACTATTTTCAAGGGAGATGTTGGTAGTTGCCCTATAGAATAAATAGAGTAGAGCTAGAGCTAGGAAGGATTTAATTCTATTGGGAACTTTGCTGCAAGCTATTGAAATTTTTATTATTGTGCTCTACGATTATAGTTTGAGAAACGTACAAGACTATTCTTTCATGAAATGAGCAGACAGATTTCATTTTACTGATTTATGTTTCATAGAGATAGGCATGTGGGTTAGGGGCTGATCCATGTGCCTCACCCTCTCTATTGTACTTGTTATTTTATTTCTACCATTTAGTTAGTTTTGATTCTGATAGTTTCAACGCTGCTTAGTTTTTTCTTTCAATGTGTTGTTGTAGGTTTCATTTTCTTATGAGCAATATAATAGAGGAGAAAACTCTAGAATATGTGGATCAAGACCTCCCTTCTCATCTCTATCAATAGAGCTCGAGGAGGGTGAACCTTCCCACTGACCCAAAAATTGATTTCTGTTCACTATTTATGAGATTAGAGTTGAGTTGCATTACCATTTTCATCCTTCCTTTTGTACTATATTTTCACGCGTTTTTCTATTTCTTTGTGCATAATTTAGTAGTGTTTATTGTAGGAATTAGTGTTAAAGCCCCAGATTAGCTATATGGTGCCTTCCTACTTCATTTTCCATCTCTGTATTCACAACCTAAGCACTGTTTTTATGCCCTCCGTTCCCTCTTTTTCCCCTTCGTTGCAATCGCCGCCCTTCTCATTCCCAAAAACACTTACAAATGCGTTAGAATTCGACCTCCGCCCTTGCTCCTTGAAACTTCCACTATCATACTTCGCTCTATCGCAAATCACAAATCCTAGTTCCACTTGGTCTTTGTTAACACTTACCACTCCGAACCATCGATTATGACATTACTATAGCACTTTGCCACGCCATCCCTATCACAAATCACATTTTGTAATTTCTATCCCCATAAAATATCGCATTTCACGCCCGATTAGTTAAAACTTACTACTCCCAACTGCCGATTGCGACATTACTATAGCACTCTACCACACTGCCCATCGCATTTTACAACATTTTCCCTTTTTCCTTTAAAGACTTACCACAAATCACAAATCGCATTTTCTATTGGTTACCATTAATACTTTCCACTCCGAAACCCGATTGTGATACTGTCGTAATCCATTGCCATGTCACCCATCGTATTTCGCATTTCATAATTTCGTCTGTATCGCATTTTTCACTTTGCACTTTCCTCTTCATTTCACTGCCAACCTTTCCATATTGCGATATTGCATATCGCATATAGCACTTCTGTCCCTCCATTAAAATTCCACCATCACACTTTTCAAAGCCTCCCACTCCAAAGAATTTTTGTGATATTAAAAGTTTTAATAAAGTTTTAAATCCCTTTTTCACTCCCCTAAGCTTTGTTTCATGTGGTTAAGCCCTCCATTAGCACCTTTACCCCTTTCTTCTCCAAAATGAAAGCAACACCTTTTCAAATTAGAATTAGGTCATGAATAAATGCATAGATAGGAGCATGATAGATAGAGTAAGGTGAGTTTAATTGATTGGCCAAGTTAAGTGTACTTTAAATTAGTTTCCCTTCTACCATTTCCTTTCTTCAAATTAAATTAGTTTCATTTTTGCCATTTCCTTTCTACACTGTCACCTCCAAGTTTGTACGAAACCCGGGTTGATAATGTAAAGTAGGGTAGCCCCTGGGAGTTGCATCACTCTTGGTGCAATACTAGGGCTCACTAGTGTTGTTGTGGATATTTCCAAAAAACAAGTTTGAAGGAAACTTGCATGAAATTTAGTTGATGAAGGGTGGAGACTAAAGCTGATGGTGTTGGGGAAGTCCTCATCTGCTGCTCTAATAAAAATTGCAAGAAAACTACCTATTATTGCATTCATCATTGACAAATCTATCATGAAAATGGTGGAAAAGATGAGTTGAATTTAAATAAACCTACCTATGTACTTGAAACATATATCGACCTCTGCATCTACAACATGTCCATGAAAATAAAATTAACCTATCTAACTTTTCCAAGAAATCATAAAATGATTTTTTTTGGGTATGTGGTGAAGATCTACCCTCCTCAAGCTCCAATGGAAGAGGTAAGAGAGGGAGGCTTTAACATACAGTTTTGAGATCTTATATGCTACTGAAACATGAAATGTAAAGAAACTAACTACATCAACATGAAATGTAAAGAAACTAACTATTGCAACATGAAATGTAAAGAGACTAACTACATCAACATGAAATGGAAAGAGACTAACTACAACAATATGAAATAGAAACACAAGTACATAAGAGAGATTGAGGCCAATGGATTGGGCCCTAACCCACAAGCTCAGCTCCATGAAACTAACACAGTGGAGAAGAAACCAAATACTCATTTTATTTCTTAACCAGTCTTGTACATAACCTATGAAAGTAAAAAATGTTTATTACAAGAGCTAAGAGTGCTCTAGCTAGATCCAAAATTCGAATCCTAGTGAGCTCTTTCTCTTCCCTATTTATCCAAAAGGATATCTACCAACAACTCCCTAAAAATTAGGTGGTTTTTCCGTGTGGAACTCAAGAGAAGTGGAGCTCAGCTCCCCTTAATCTTCCACTTGCTTGTTTTCCTAAGATTTCGAGCTATTGGAGGAGAATCTCGAGGATATATTGGCCGCATTTAGGAGTCAAGGAGGTGGTAAACCCTCCTACAATCACTCCTTGTTGTCTACTCTGAGCCCTGATATTGAAATATTCCTCAAACATAGCACATTCATGGAAAATTTTAGGGGCTAATATTTGCAAGTGGGCTAATTTTCCACGATTTTTCCAAAAAAAAGATTCTCCAATTTCCATTTTTTTATAAAAATAATTCGCCCAAATTTTACAATATAAAATAATTTTACGTTAAAAATCACCAACATTATATAGAGAGTATATATAATATCATTATAAATTTGAATAATTTTACAAATACATGAATAAACATTTTATAGTTTGCATATTAGGGACTAGTGAGATTCGCCAATTTTTTAAACTTCGAGATAATTTTCCATCCTTAAAATTTTCCCTGAGCACATTGTCTTGATTTTCCATCATGTAAACCACATTAGGCCTTCAAAGCATGAAAACCCTTAATACACCATCTACACTAAGAAATATATGAAAATAATGTAATTAAATGTAAGAAAGAGAGAATAATTAGGCTAAAATTGTGACAATTAACCCCTTAAAATGTACTTAATAATGGTACTCATCATCACCCCCCTACCAATTGGTTTCTCATCCTTTGAGAAACTTAGTCCTATTTTTTATAGGTCAATTTGGGTGCCATTCCCAATGACCTGGTTAATTGGGAATCATCTCCAAAACCAATGACCAAGGGTCTATCATTCCCTATCATTTCAGTTGCTACATGCCCTAAGACAAGAAACAAGACAAATCAAGCAAGTCTTTCATCAAGCAAAGGTTTCCATGGTTTGAAGCTTATTATATAGCATATGAGATCTCACCAATGCAGGCTCTAAGGGGCCTAAGTGTGTTGCATATGTAGGTATCCCCATGCAAGGCTGCTCTGCAAAGCACTTCCTAAAAATGTGCAACTTCCAAAAGGGATAGACCTCTCCTCCACCTTGTCTGGATCTGAAACCTCCTCCTCCTCTCCTATAAATTATTCTTCCTAAAATTGAATTAGCTAGCTAAAAATTCAATAGTTATAGCTAGTGTGTTTAAGAGAGTAGAGAAGAGTCCATTGTTGTGAGAGATATTTTAAGTCCACTACCTCATTGAGCCGAACAACAAATGAATGCTTGGAGATGCACCTGACTGAACTCGTCCAAGGAGGTCTACAATGTCAAAGCATAGGTTGTAAACTTGTTTCTCGTATATCAATATTACATGACTGGTTTTTGGTTCCAACTTTGTTTCCATTTATATTCGAAATGTCTAACTCTCCTTGACTAGTTGGATAGTTGTAGATGAATATAAATATGTTAGTATGCTGTCAGCATTTGTTTGATCTTTGTGCAGGTGAATGAACGTCGTCACCAATGAAGCGCAAGCCCTGAAGACAAATATCGAGAGATTTCGGCAAAGTGCCATGACAAAAGCATTGGACCGAGGTAGGATATCTGTTCCAATCCATATTTCATTTACAATCTATGAATTTAGGAATTCATCATGCTCCCTTGTTGCTAGACCCACCCTAGGGCTAAAGGGATCGCCTCTGTCTGCAAACGGGATTCTCTTGCACAACAAGTTGGTGACCATAATGGGGATCAGTGTGCTTGTCGTCTCTCGTTGTTCATTTTGAAGTTTTGTTTGTCTGTCCAACTTTGGTCATATTTTCATTTCTCTACTATGTTTTTCTTTTCTGACTGCTTCAAGCCACTTCACCTATTCTTAGAGTAATAAGCCTTATTTTTTCTCAGTTTCCCTTTCTTCCTTCCTTGGTTTCCTTACTCGGTTCTATTGTTTTCCTGACAGTCATGCCCATCGGCACAATTTTCCTTTGGCACTAGTGCGATTTTCCTTGTTCAACATGGATTGCTATTGAGAAGTTTCATTGATTCTTGTAGGTTTAGTTTTTGGGCTTATTTCCTGAGTTTCCAGTGTATCTTATCCTCTGGATTGGTTTTTTCTCCATGGATTGATCCATTTGGATTGATTCTTGACTTCCCTGTCTTGTTCATTTCGGTTGGTTGTCTCTCATCCGATTAGTGTGGCTTTTTCATTCTAGGGCTCCTAGGTGTCTTGAATCATTTGTTGGGTCACATGTTCGTTGAGTCTCCGAGATGTATATGGGTCAATTTAGTCATTCATATTTTCATCCTGTTTTTTGATTCCTTGGTGTTTTCTTTCGATTCTACATGTTGTAGGATTGTCGAACTATCATCTTAGTGTCTGTTTGACTCTCCCTCCATTTCCCTGAGCATGGATCACATTTCTATTTGAGCAGACTTGAAAGTATTTTTTCTACATGAAGAAATTCATGTTTGGTTTTGAATATGTTTTAAATTCACTTGGAATTGGTCTCTTTGTGTTTTGATCATTTTGTTCGAATTTTCTCAAAGCTAGTGTTTGTTTTGTCCTTTTAGTGTATCATTCCATTATTGTTTCTCACTCATACAAAAGAAAAAAAAATTCATTCTTCCTTTTTTGTTTGAAAATAAAAAGATACTCTTTTGCATTAGTAGGTTTCTTCTTCATTATAAAGTGAAAAAAAAGAGAATATTTTCGTTTTCTGGTTTAGCTATGTTAGTAGCAAAAAGGAAAGTGTCATTCTTGCATTCGATTGATTGCTGTTTTTTTGTGAAATTCTATCCCTCTCTTAGCTAGCTTTTCATCGAATTGAAATGGTATTATTTCTCTCATATATTTGTGCCTTAGATACTTGAGATTAAATTTGGTAAGTTCTTGAAACTAAAACATAATTTCAAGATAAACTATAAAATTAACTCAATCAACTTATAGGTCTAGTCTAGTGACTTGTTCTGGCGTCGTTAAACCTAGCAGTTGTCGCTCGCAATATTGCATTAGATAGTGCTAGTATGGACTTGTGCTCCCCGTACCATCGCGTATATAAAGGGATACCCTCATAGGCTGAAATCCTTTATCCATAGGAAGCCAAGTCTGCTGCCTTGTAATTGTGATACACCTAACACAACATTTGGGGAGACTGTCTGCACGTACATTAAGTCCTTGGTCATTTATTTTTCATTTGATCACTAAGGTGTATATTGCAGTTCACAGGAGCTTGGTACACCCTCTTTCTTAGAGTTCCTAAGTAGTCATTTTTATCTTTCCATGACTTTAAAATTTTAAAATATCATCGAGCACTTTTCCTTTCAAACTCGTCTAAACTGAAAGTGACTAGAGTCACCTTTTGTCCTTTTCTTGACTCTTAAAACATGAAAAGGAAGAGTTTTGTTTTAGTGTCATAAAATTAATTACCCACGATCACATGCCCATTAAGTTATTTTCTCAGCCAGTTCATGATTAATTCCTTAGTGGTTGTTATTAAAACCTCGAATTGATCATCTCTTTTCTCTACTTCTTTTTGAAGAAAAGTCACCGAGGTGGAACCACCCATTTTGTCATCCTCTTCATTACAGTATAGTGAAGAGCCTCCCCCTAGAGTTTCTTTGGAGACACCTCAGTCTGTTGGGACTCAGAACCTTGAAGGTGCTATCCTCCCAAGAGTTCCACCTCTCGCCACTCGGTCTCTCACTGAGGAGTCGTTCAACATCAACTGGCAGACCCTGGTGTTTAATCTTTGGTTAAACTAAGAGGGCGGGGGGGAGGGTGAATCGATTTAACACATGCATTAGCTTTTTAAATTTTCATCAAACTTATTTACAGCTTAATATGTGAACAATTTTAAAATTTTGCAGCAAGTATTAAATTAATGTGACATCAACCTTATTGTGAGAGCAGTAAACAAATAAACAGATTGAGTGGATCATATCAACATATAATCAAAACACATAGAGACAACAGATGTAAGTGGAAACCCATAAAGGGAGAAAACCACATCTCATTATTGTTGTGATGTCAAGGCAAGCTCCAACTCCCTTCTCACCACTGTTTTTCTGCAAGCACCAACCTACAGGAGGCTCCAACCTCATTCAGCTACAACTAACAACTATCAAGCTTCAACTTGATAGGGAAGCTCCAAATTCCTCAAATTATCTAAAGAAATGTTTGCTGATTTATCTCAGATATCAGCTCTATTCTGTAGCATCTCTTTATGCTCCTCTCTTCCTTATCTTCTTTGCCTCAATCTTCTATACTCAGCAATCTCTATCCTTCCTCTATCTAACCTCACTATGTATATCCAGTTGATATTATATATAGAGTTCATCACATGACTGTTTGTATTCCACAAGGAATTTGGAGTGAAAAACCATGACTCTTTGGCTTCTGCCTTCTCATTTCTTTGTCCAACTCATTTAAAAAATATAACAATATGTACAAAGTTTAATGTTACAGTGGGATTTTTCTTTTCCTTTGTATACTTGCCTTTACATCACAAAAAATATAAAAACAATTAAAAAATTTACATTTTCATTTATAGTATATAAACTTCACTCAGCCCTTGGCTTGCTGGTTTTGTCCTTTCTGTTGCTGTCATGCAATTGTTCTGCATACCTCTGTTTACTGCAACTCTGATCACTTGTGTAGGTACACCTATTCACTGCTATTTTAAATCCCTTCGCTGCATACCTCTTCAATTCTGCAGTCTCTGTTTACCTACACTTTCAATCTCTAGTTGTGTATAATGCCTTCACATTTCATGGCCCAAACATTTCCCCAATCCGTCCCTTTACTTGGAAAATTAAATACATATGTGTATATTAATATCTCAATATGAGATTGAGATATTAATAAAAAATCCTCTATTAGTTAAGAAACCACACACCTCCTAACCGGCTTAAAAATGCGGGAGCTCAAAGGTTATAAAACCGTACAATACACCCTCTTATAATTATTTTACAGGCGGGAGCTCTATTTTTCATTGGCCTAAGGTATTGTATATAAACCCATCAGTCTTCACATGTGGTGTCCTCATGTCATGTTAACTCCCTTCTCAACCTCGACTTATTGTCAATCTACATGTATACAGGATCTTAATTAAATGTTCATAGAACATTTCATTTGCAACTATCCTTCGACCTTAAATGATGTTGGGATACACATATAAAATCCCGTCAATGTAAAGACACATCATACCTTTGTTGAACCGCAACCTTAGCAATGATCAATATATATGTGCATGGCCCCAACGCTAACGGACCTTCTCATCCAACAGCTGGTAGCACGTCACATTTCTTCAAATGGTCTGACGTTCATCAATGGATATCGCCTGGTGTAGATGCGTGAGCTTTAACTCACGATGAGAGTGGGTTTTAAAAACTGCTCAGGGACACGTGTCACCCAGTTTATGGGATCGTATTAATTTCTTAAATACTGCTTACCACTCTTGATCATCCACGATATACTGCTAGTTAATTTATGAACCCGCTTCTACTCTTCATCCCTTCGTGGTTCCGCTCTCATGGTTCTGTCTAACTCCTAAAAACACTGTTCACACAGAATCCCAGATTCTCTGCGTATACACGATTTCAGGTGCAATTCCTTCATTGAATTATTCTATACAATCCAAATTTATAGGTTCAGTTACATTTTTAAGCTCTGATCCTCTTGAAAGCTGGCTTCTTCAAAACAAGGGTTTAACCCATTATTAATAATCAGAGATAACCCATCCACCCTTCATCAAAGATCTTGACATCATCGATTCCTATCAATATGTCCCATAAAATTATATTCTCTACTAACTACTTCATTGTGGCCTTGACAACATTGATTATGTGGATCGAATATACCGGATTCTTACACAGATTTTGAAATACATCCAATTACTGAGTGCAATATTGAACTCTTCTCACAAGACTGGAATGCATTCAATCTATACAAACTTCAGCATACGCTTCTTATACACCCTCTCATCATAGAATATACAAGCAGGTCTCTGTAAATAGACTCTCATTCTATTCTTCTCATGCTCCCTGTAAAGACCTGCTGTCTTTTGTCTGTCTCTACCTCTGATGTCTCTGTTCGCTGTCTTCTACTTTGCCATATTGCTGATTCAGGTGTTGTTCCTTTGTGCTCCTTTGCCATCAATGAAAAAATTTCCAACAGTATCCCCTTTTGGCATTGATGGAAACATCTTCACCAATAATCCAATGCTTCCTCCAAGTCTTCCTTTGCTTGGTTTTTAGAAGATCCTATCTTCTTTTACTTGCTTTTCCTCCCCCTTTGACATCAATGGAAAAGGGTTGCACATTTCCTAGTGTGCTTTCTATCTCTTCATTTCCTCTCTCTAAGATGTGTTTAGGCCTTCTTCTTCTGACTTTGTACCCTGATACTCCACACTGGTGTACACGTGTTGTTGAGAGAACACTTTTGAGAATATTTGAGCTTGTCTATACATAGGTGATGACAGCCACATATAGTCAGATTTGTTGAGGAAGTTGTAGTTGGAGTATGTCTTCTTCTGCAGTACCACACATGTTCAATTATGATAAGGATGCCAATATATCTTTTATAGCTGTGATTCACTTTTCTTGACTATTGGTGATGATATGAGCTAGGATGTTGATAATGATATTACAGTTAATAGCTGAAAGGTCCTTATTGTTGTTGTGAACAATGAATCAAACCAAAGTTTACAACTTGTTGTGAGATTAGGTGATCTTTCAATTTAAGAGGCCAAATACCAACTTTACTACTTACACACTGCACTTTCAAGAACAAACTCTTCAGGCTAGTCAAATTCAATGTATTAGCCAAACACACTTATCAATCTGCAATTTTCTTCATGATATAAGGAGGTATGTATGTCAATGGTCAATTTCTCTTTGCTGATAAAATAGTCCTTCATACTCCAGATATTTTAACTGTTCTATCATGATGATCTTCCACACAACTTAAAGTTGTTTGATTGAAGTCTCAGAAACCAAACTTCACACAGTTTATGAATAATCCTAAGTTAGAGGCCTTGGAGATTTATAAGTGTTGACTTATGAAAGGCATTCAATTATAGAGAAAAGGATATTGCTTCAATGCTCAATATAATGTTTCAAGAGTAAACAAAAATACTGATCCTTTACCCTCTTCATTGACTCCTTTATGTTGAATGTACTCTTTCCATAATCCTTTGATCCTGAGGACTTGTTTCATGCTTCCCTTGCTAGCTGATCTCCCCCTGAAATGATATTTTTTTTTCTGTTCTCCCCCTGAAACTGTGCTTTCTCTTCATATCAAAGAGTAGCATCTACAGATACTACCCCTAGTCTATCTCTCAAATATTAAAATGGTTCTCTATCAAGAGGTTTGGTAAATATATCTGCTATCTGTTCTTTTGTTGGTACATACTCCAGCTTTACTACCTTCTGAGCCACCTGTTCTCGGAGAAAATGATACTTGATTGGGATATTTTAGTTTTTGAATGAAGCACAAGATTTTTTGATATGCTTATAGCACTTGTATTATCACATTTGATTGAGATAGGTTCATGAATGCTTACCTTCATGTCTTGGAGGTTTTTCTTCATCCACATGACTTGTGTACAACATGCTATTGCTGCTATGTATTCTTCTTTTGTTGTAGATAGAGAGATAGATGTTTGTTTCTTGCTTAGCCATGCCACCATACTTTCTCCTAGATAGAATGCACCTCCACTTGTGCTTTTCCTGTCATCCACAAAGCTGGCCCAATATGCATCTGTGTATGCTGTCAAAGTGAGGCTTTTGCCTTTTGGATACCAAAGTCCCTACTGTGTAGTTCCTTGTAGATATCTGAATATTATTTTTATTGCTAGAAGGTGATTTTGTTTAGGTGCTGCTTGATATCTAGCCACAAGTTCTACTGCTAGCATGAAGTCTGGTCTTGATGCTGTTAGGTACATCAGACTTCCTATCATGGATCTGTAGAGTTTTTGATCTATATCAGCAGATCCATCATCAACACATAACTTGCATCCCGTGATCATGGGAGTTGACACAGGTTTACAGTCTTCCATTTTGAACTTTTTCAACATTTATTTTAAGTATTTTTCTTGTGATATAATGTACCTATGTTCTTTTGCTGAATTTGAAGTCCTAAATAGAAACTGAGCTCTCCAATCATAGACATCTCAAACTCTGATTTCATCTCCTCAGCAAACCCTTTTGCTAGCTCATCTCTGTTTCTTCCAAACATAATGTCATAAACATATACTACAACAATCAGGAGTTCATTTTCATGGGCTTTTATGTATAGATTGTTGTCTACTCCTCCTCTCTTAAAGCCTTCTTTTTGCAAGTATTTATCCAGCCTTGAGTACCAAGCACAAGGAGCTTTCTTTAGTCCATATAGAGCCTTCTTTAGTCTGCATACATAGTCTTCTTTGTCTGTTAATGAGAACCCTTCTGGTTGTTCCATGTAGACTTCTTCTTCTAGATCTCCATTCAGAAATTCAGATTTCACATCCATTTGCAATACATTGAAGTCTTGGTAGCATGCAAAGGCCATAAACATTATAATAGCTTCCAGTCTGGCTATAGGGGCAAATGTTTCATCGTAATCAAGTCCTTCGATTTGTGAATATACTTTGTATAAAAGTTTGGCTTTATTCCTGATTACCTGTCCTTGCTCATTAAATTTATTTTTGAATACCCATTTTGAGCCTATGAAATTTTTCTCAGTGGGTCTAGGGACTAATTCCCAGGTATTGTTCTTCTCAATTTGGTCCAATTCTTCATTCATAGCATTCACCCAATACTTTTCCTTGTTGGCTTCTTCAAACTTCTTTGTCTCTATTTGTGATAACATGGCTATGTATACCTCTTCTGTCTATTCAGTTAGCTGCCTTCTTGTCTGGATCCTTGCTCTCTTGTCTCCAATGATCTGATCTTTAGGATGGTTCTTCTGAGTGTATCTAGAGGGGGCTTTAGAGCTCAGTTTAGCATCTTATGTAGTCTTTCTTGTTTCATCATCATCTTGGTTTTCTTCTTCATGGTGGTCTGAAGGAGTGCTGCAGTCTATACCTCTTGTATTGTTTGGAAGTTCTTCATCAAATATCACGTCAATGCTTTCAACAAATTTTCGAAGAGTCTTTTTGTAGCACCTGTACCCTTTAATTTTGGAAGCATATCCTAGAAATATCCCTTCATCTGCTCTTGCATCAAATTTCCCAATATTTTCATCATTATTTTTTATGTAACACTTGCTTCCAAAGATTCTAAAATGCTTGATTGAAGATGGTTTACCATGCCATAGTTCTTAGGGAGTCTTGTCACTGCTTGGCCTTAAGTGAGCTTTGTTAAGGATATGCACGGCTGTGTGTACTGCTTCTGCCCAAAAGGTTTGAGGAATATTACTCTCTTGCATCATGGCTCTGGCAATTTGTTGTACAGATATATTTTGTCTCTCTGCTACTCCATTCTGCTGTGGTGTCCCTACAATAGTAAATTGTTGCTTTATGCCATGTTCATTACATAGGTCTGCAAAGTCATAATCTGTAAATTCACCTCCTCTGTCTGATCTGATGCATTTTAGCTTGCATCCTGTCTGATTTTCTGCTAAAGCTTTGAATATTTTGAATTTTTCCAGAGCTTTAGATTTATTCTTGAGAAATGCAACCCATGTCATTCTGGAGAAATCATCTATTATCAGCATGAAGTAGGATTCTCCACTTGGTGTTTTAGTTCTTGCAGGTCCACACAGGTCCATGTGCACAAGATGGAGTGGTCTTCTTGTTGATAACTCATCTTTGGCCTTAAATGATGTGCGAGTCTGTTTGCCCAATTGACAAGATTTTCATATGGTATTAGAAGGCCTTTTTATTTATGGCATGTCTCTGACAACTTTCTTCTTGCTCAGTCTGATGATATGATCAAAGCTGAGATGTCCCAATCTCCTATGCCATAACCATGACTCCTCAAGTTTGCTAAGATGGCATGCTTCATCTTCCTCTTTCACTATGTAAACATTACTCTCTGTTCGAACACCTTTGAGCAGAGTCTTACCTGTGGTGCTTGATCTAACTTCACAGTCTTGTGCTCTGAAAAGAACTTCGCAGCCTTTATCACACATTTGACTAACACTCAGCAAATTTTCTTTCAGCCCATCTACAAATAGTACATCTTGGGCCTTACCTCTGCCATTATCTAAGCTAACTCAGCCCTTTCCCTTGATTTTTCTTGATTTATCATTGCCAAAAGTAACATTACCAGTTTTCTTTTCATCAAAAGTTATAAACTTGCTTCTATCTCCAGTCATGTGTTTATAACAACCACTGTCCAAATACCACTAGCTTTTCAGGTCTTGGGCAGTTAGAGCTAGGTCACATTTATTCACCTTGTTTTTCAACTGGAATCATCCTTTTGTTTGGTATCTTTGGTGAGATGATGAACTACATCTTCTGAGAGGACATTTGGAAGGCATATGTCCAATTTTATTACATACACAACATTTTATTATGATTTTTGCAGAATTGTGAGTATGAGTAAAATTTCCTTGATTCGTAAACCTCCTTCAAGTGTTGAGCATCAATCTTTGTCCATATTTTCTGCATTCAATGATTTTATGGCCAAATTCTTTACAATAAAAGCAGTATCCATAGAAACAATCTGCATACCCGATGTGAGGTTGTCTTCTCCATTTGTTTTCTTTAGGCAGTCTCTTCACTGTTTGTTTCTTTTGCTGGTTTGAATTACTCCTCCTTGTATGACAGTATGCAGCAATGTGTCCCAGCTTGTGGCAGACATAACATGTAGCATTTTTCATAGGAGGGAAGAATCTCCTTTGATGGCTTCCAAATTTGACATACTCAGGGATATATGAATCTTTTTCTGTTGTCTGAGTATTTCTTTCATTCTTTGTTATTAGAGGATTCTTCTAGGTTTTGTATCCCTCCTTACATGTTTCTTATTTTGTAGGAATTATTTGATCCACTTCATCATCCTTCTTTTCTTTTACAAAAATAATCTCTCTGTTTTCCTTTTCTTTTCTTTTACTTGATTCTCCTTCATATCCTATTCCAGTTTTTATCATAGGAGATCTTTGAGCATCCAGAATTTCGTTCAACTTATCAGAGCTTGTTGTTTGAGAAGAATTTATAGCCACTTTCCTTTGAGAATTTTCTAATTTCTTCCTGAGACATACTACTTCTTCTTCCAAATTCTCTTGTTCCTCAATTTTCTCCTTGATTTTCCTAAGTAACATGTCTTCTATCTTCTTGGCTTCTTCAAGCTCTATCTTCAGCTGCATGAGGACTTCTGAATTCTGTTCTTCTCATACATAGTTGACGAGAATGTCCTTTTGTTTTTTGCACTTCAGTTTGAGTCTATCAATCTCCTCCAGAGCACTTCTTATTTCCCTCTCAAGGTCGACTTGACCTTCTTATTATTCATCTTATAGCAGGAGTCCTTCAAGTTCTTCTATGGCCATCAATAAAAATTTAGAGGTTCCTTCTTCACTTGAGGGTTCATTTGAGTCTTCGGATGCACTGCTGTCTTGTTGAGCATAGAAGGATTTTCTACTAAATTTCTTTCCTTTCTTCGAGTTCTTTGATGTATTTTTCCCTGATTCTTGAGCCTGATTCTTTACTTTCTTGTGAGGACACTTAGCAGCATAGTGCCCAACTCTTCCACAATTAAAGCATTTGAAAGGAAGTTTGCCTTTGTAGTTACTTGAGCCTCTATCCAGCTTCTTGACAAATATAGCCTCTTCTTCATCAGAGGAAGAACATGCATCTTCCTTTTCTTCTTTCTTGTTTTCTATTTTAAAAGCTGCCTCCCTCGTACTTGCCTTCTTTTGTGGGAGTCTCATCTCATACGTTGTTAGATTTCCAAGTAGTTGGTTCATGGTCAAGGTTTCCCAATCAGCTGTTTCTTCTATTGCAAACACTTTAGGGTTAAAATTGAGTGGAAGAGATCTTAGAATATTTTATACAATTACAACTTCTTTTATGGTTTCTCCTAGAGCCTTCATGTTATTTACTATTTCTGCAACCCTTAGAAAGAAGTTGGCAATGTTTTCATCATCATTCATTCTTAAGTTCTCAAACTGGGCTCTATAGACTTGAAGTTTGGCAGTCTTTACCTTCTTTTCTCCCTCATGGATGTTCTCTAGGGTATCGCACATCTCTTTGGCAGTGTCTTTGTGCATTACTTTGATAAATCTGCCTCACGCAATCCATTTAAGATGGCATTCATGGCTTTTGCGTTAGCTACAAAATCTTGTTTGGTTTCTTTCTTTGAGTCAGTTTCCTTTGGGGCATATCCTAATTCCACAGGAGCCCAAACTTCTATTCCTAGAGACATTATGTATGTCCCCATTCTGATTTTCCAGAAGGCATAATTTGCACCAGTGAAAAAAAGGGGCTTTATTGGTTGAGTATCGTTCTTTACTAGCCATCCTGGGAACCTAGGATCTCCTTTCAGTTGTTAAAATGGTACAAAGGAACTAGATCTGATACCAACTGTTGAATATTTGGTTAAACTAAGGGGGGGGGGGGGTGAATCAGTTTAACACATGCATTAGCTTTTTAAATTTTCATCAAAATTATTTACAGCTTAATATGTGAAAAATTTTAAAATGTTGCAACAAGTATTAAATTAATGTGACATCAACCTTATTGTGAGAGCAGAAAACAAATAAACAGATTGAGTGGATCATATCAACATATAAGCAACACACATAGAGAGAGTAGATGTAATTGGAATCTCATAAAGGGAGAAAACCACATCTTATTATTGTTGTGATGCAAAGGCAAGCTCCAACTCCCTTCTCACCACTATTTTTCTACAGGCACCAACCTACAGGAGGCTCCAACCTCAGTCAGCTACAACTGACAACTATCAAGGTTCAACTTTATAGGGAAGCTCCAACTTCCTCAAATTATCTAAGGAAATGTTTGCTGATTTATCTCAGATATCAGCTTTGTTCTGTAGCATCTCTTTCTGCTCCTCTCTTCCTTATCTTCTATGCCTCAATATTCTATACTCAGCAATCTCTATCCTTCCTCTCTCTAACCTCGCTATGCATATCCAGTTGATATTATATATAGAGTTTATCACATGACTGTTTGTATTCCACAAGGAATTTGGAGTGAACAGCCATGACTCTTTGGCTTCTGCCTTCTCATTTCTTTGTCCAACTCATTTAAAAAATATAATAATATGTACAAAGTTCAATGTTACAGTGGGATTTTTCTTTTCCTTCGGATACTTGCCTTTGCATCACAAACAATATAAAAAAAATTAAAACATTTACATTTTCAGTTACAGTATATAAACTTCACTCAGCACTTGGCTTGCTGGTTTTGTCCTTTCTGTTGCTATCATGCAACTGTCCTGCATACCTATGTTTACTGCAACTCTGAGCACTTGTGCAGGTACACCTGTTCACTGCTATTTTAAATCCCTTCGCTGCATACCTCTTCAATTCTGCAGTCTCTGTTTACCTACAATTTCAATCTCTAGCTGTGTATAATGCCTTCACATTTCATGGCCCAAAAATTTCCCCAATCCGTCCCTTTACTTGGAAAATTAAATACATCTGTGTATATTAATATCTCAATCTGAGATTGATATATTAATAAAAAAATCCTCTTTTAGTTAAGAAACCACACACCTCCTAACCGGCTTAAAAATGCGGGAGCTCAAAGGTTATAAAACCATACAATACACCCTCTTATAATTATTTTACAGGTGGGAGCTCTATTTTTCGTTGGCCTAAGGTAAAAGCCCGTATTGTATATAAACCCATCGGTCTTCACATGTGGTGTCCTCACGTCATGTTAACTCCCTTCTCAACCTCGACTTATAGTCAATCTACATGTATACGGGATATTAATTAAATGTTCATAGAACATTTCATTTGCAACTATCCTTCGACCTTAAATGATGTTGGGCTACACATATAAAATCGTGTCAATGTAAACACACGTCATACCATTGTTGAACCAAAACCTTAGAAATGATCAATATATATGTGCATGGCCCCAATGCTAACGGACCTTCTCATCCAACGGCTGGTAGCACATCACATTTCTTCGAATGGTTTGACGTTCATAAATGGATATCGCATGGTGTAGATGCATGAGCTTTAACTCGCGATGAGAGTGGGTCTTCAAAACTGTGGAGCGATAAAAAGGTGTCTTTGTAACTCCTAATTACCTCACATTAATTATCAACCCAGGGACGACTTCTTATTTCAAGAGTGTACTCAGTCTAAGGCGGCTATTTACTCAAGAGTAATGTTTGTGAAGATGTAGTATAGAAATACAAATGCAGAAATAATAAATGCTTGAAAAGAAATCTGCGTGAAAAGAAATCTAATTACAAATGACAGAAATGTAAAGACTACACTACAGCAACCTTGCTAGACATCGATTAGGGATGCAGTAGTAATAACTCTTCCCCTAGAAATCGATGTGAGATGACCAAATTTGGGGACCTGGAATGATTAGCTCTGCCCTCTACAGTTTAGAGATCTCAAAGCAAGTGAAAACAACTCAAAGGAAATGAAATCTAAAACGCAAACTGGAAAGGAACATCAATCTAAAAGCAATGAACAGGAATTGAATAGCAGTGTAAAATAAACAGTGAATTCAATTCATAACCAAGCAAACTAGATTTCTACTCTTTAATCCTATCGACAGCCACGCAACAATCAACTATCGTAATTCATAAACAAAAGAAACAACAACTAGAATTAGATACAGAAAAACAACATTTTATAACAATTACATCATGAATCATGCTTCTTGTAAAGAATGGAATAACAATGACTTTGTATTTGATCCAATTAGAAATAACTCAATTCTTTAATTGTAATAAACGAACTTCACACAACAGAAATAAACTAATAGAAATACCAACAGCAGATCGCTCCACCAGGGCCGGGCCCTCAACCACCGGTGAAGCGTTGCTGTGCTTTACTCCAGCACTTGAGAAATGGAACAACAGTGAACTCCTTTATTAATCAGGCATTAATAATGTTTACAAACAGCTCACACTCTCTTAACAAGAGCCGATGCACAATTCTGCAAATTACAATAAGAAAAGTCTCTCCATCCCCATACACAATACATGCTTCTCCTTTTATAATCAGAAGGTGGAGAAATTAAATAGCAAATAGGATCTCTAATAATAATATTGAATTTCTTCCAACCAATTGATCAAGAATAAAATAGATTTACATCCCTCTTTCAACAACAGCAAGTCGAATTTGGCTTTGTAGCTGAGATTTGGAGGACGGCCGCAACCACAGATCTGAGAAAATTGTGCTCAAAGAACTCTGCGAATCTCTCAACACAGGCCGAATTTGGGCAAACTGTTCTTTAGTAAAGTTAATTGGGTCCGTTCTGAACAAAACCCATGTTCCGGATTTTCCAGATTCGTCTTCATTTTCTCAGAATCTCAACCGCAAAACTGTCACTCCTTATTCCAGCGCATTTCTGAGTTGGCACTTTTAATGATCAAATCTTCAATTTGGAAATTATCTTGGAGGCTAAAAATGGTGAATAATGTTATAACCAACTTATTAAAACCATCATTGATAAAATAATTCATAATCATCAATTTATTAGAAATAAAGGAAGATAAATAATATTCATCCATAAGAGCATAAATCATTTATAAAATGGATTTAAATAATAAATTATAATAAATGACGTGATGAAGAATGGTAGAAATGGGTGGAATAAGCGTTCAAAAGTGATAATAATAATGGCATATTAACGGCCCAACATACCCCCACACTCAATATGTTGCATGCCCTCATGCAACGAAAACCTGAATATATTGCACGTCCTCATGCAACCCAAAGACAAAAACCCATGTGTTAACCAAGCAATAAAAAATATGTTCATCTCAGCTCATGAAATGGATAGAACAAATAATTCTTCCTTAATTAATGAATATTCACTTTTAGTAATCTTGATGAAGGCATAACAATTTTTATATTGACATTCAACTATATGTATGAAGTTGCAGCAAAATATGATATAAGTAACAGCAAACTTCATTAACCATTTTCTCAAAAACTACAAACCAGATTTTGTTGAAATGTTGCAAGTAAGTTTATAATATATGAATGTCTCTATGATCCAAAAATCAGATCGTTTTGATGCACGGATCATGAGATATAAACAAAATGGTTGTAGGTGAGAGTGCATGATTTCCGAAATTTTATGAACCAATATTTTTTGAAATTGTCTGGGTTTGTATTAATGATACGTCTGCATTTTCCAAAAATCACAAGAATTGAGTTCATAGTTTTAAAAATATTATGGAAATCAATTTCTGCACTGAAATTGTATGCCTTAAATGAGAAAGAAAATTGAAAACATCCATCATGCGTAGAAATTCCTCCCCCTCTCTGAAGAATTAGCATGCCCTCATGCAATGCTAGAAAACAAATAGAGGTGGTTGCTACCATCTGTTGAATTCTATGCTTGGTGTAAAACAACATGGAATAATGGAGGTGTTGAGAATGAATAAGAATAACAATGGATGATAAAGAATATGGATTACATGGTCATAAGAAAGAAATGAATGAAAGGAACACTCCCCCATACTCGAAAATGATATGCCACTGAAAAATAGGGAGTGGTATAGATGTGGACTGAAGGATGATAAATGATGCTCAAAATGGATTTTTATGAAATTCTCCTAAATTCGTAATAAATCAGAAAATTATGCGATTTTACCTCAAGTTTTACCTCCAAAAATGTGGAATGACATATATGGACTGGCAGTTGTTGAAGCTGTTGTAGGCAGAGTTGGTGCTGAAAGTGATGCAAAAGGTGGAATCCAGGTAAGCACATCATGTCTGAAGAATTGTTCACGTTCGCGAGTTGCTCGAGCTTCTTCTGTTAGTTGCAATACTGTAGTCATGCTGTGAATAGAATTCTGCCCATACTTGTTGTTCTCCTGTAAACAAAGCACTATTTTGCATACAATGTTCTTGAATCCATAGTGTTAGTTTTGAATAGAAATAAATAAGATGCATGCAAAACTTTCAGTCAGAAAAACTTTTGTCAAATCAACAAGTTATGGCAGAGTGTAGTAATCATATCGCATGCTATCCCATAATGCAGACATTCCCCCCTCCAATTGGAAAAGGAATTCCATGACCATAAAGCGTATGAGAGGGGTTATGCTGACGGCAAGGCACGGGAATGAACAATATATCAGTAAATGAAGCAGAGTACACATATCAATGATAGGACAACGAGAGTTATGATTATAATGAGAGCAGAGTGTGTAAAGATAGTTATGAATAAGAGATAGGACGCTTTGGATTGATGATAAGTTACGAAAAAGAGAAAAAGAACAACAATATGCCAAAAAGATGCTTTACTGATAGTATGCTAGCTGAAAATGATGCGATTGATCATAAAACAATTTCTCATGCATAAAGGTTCAAAATAGGGAAAAAGTTAAGGAAATAACTTCTCTGATAAAAAGAAAAAATAAGAAAAGAGTATTATAATAATAATTGACGATAAGATATAACTTCAATACCATAAGCAGAGCCGCTGCTGCCAGCAGGCGTCCATAGCCTCGGCAGGGTTGCCTTTTAACCCATATGAGCCAGAATCCTCAATTTATAAATGGAGAGTTACAGTGCTGTTCTACAGAAGAGATCAGTGTGCTGGCGTGGTAACCAGATAACCACACTGCCATTCACTGGGATGTAGCAAAAGTGATCAGGACGGCTCGTGATGAGACCTCCTGTTCCAAGGATAATTTGACTATCCAATGGATCATAACCCTGGTGTGGTGGCCATAATGGGAATGTCACTTTCTTACAACCTTATGAACATGGTAGGTTGGCTCGTAATGAGACCCCCTATCCTCCATCTGTGAACAAAATTTTGTTGTTATTACACAATTTTATGATAAAAAGAGGGAGGCTCAGTACTCCTTAAGAGCAGGGATGGTGGAAGAAGTTGAACATGTCGATAGAAAAATATACCCATAATCTCATTTATTACAGACAGAGAAGATTATAATCCAGAAGGGTGGAACCAGCATGGTATTAAGATGATCAATCAATATCATGTTCAACAGAAAACAATGCAGTAAAGTAGTATATAAATAATTGTGTCCCTTTTGAAAATAATCTATCATCAAGGAGCTGTCATGTTAAAGATCATAACGTGAATGATATTAGCTCGCTTCAATAGAATCCATAATTCTTGTCCTCATAAAAATAGTGTACTTCATGCCATGAAGGGGAATCAGTAAAGTGTGGTTGAGATGAACTAAAAATAATTCCACAAGAGGAAGGAAGGGTTGCTCCCAAAGTGTTGCTTCTTTGAAGGAACAGCAAAAACACTCAAAAAAAGTGTTGTTCCTTGTAGGGAACAATAAAGGAAATGCACACAAAAAAACAAAAATACACACAAAAAAAGTGTGAAAATGCAAAAATGGACAGTCATACAATGCAAACATGCAAAAAAAACAAATTAGCTGTTCACGGTATTAATGCTGAGGATGAGTTACACTTTGAATGAAGCAATACCTGAAACACAAAATATAAGAGAAATTAGAAAAAAAAACAACAAAAACAGTATGTAAATAAATAAATTAAGTTACAACAGCTATGATGTTATGTCAAAAAAAAAAATGATCTCTTTGAAAAATGTTTTGGCAGCAAAGACATGACATGAATCTTCAAATGGAAATCAATTCTTCATTTGTTCTATTATGAATCCTTTGGGTAATGAGTTGGATGAAATTCCTTTGTTTTATTAAAATTTGTTTAAAGAATCACTCGTCCATAAATTGACCTTCTTTATTTTCCCAAGACCTGCAAAAAACGAGTGTCTACCTGCAAGAAAACATTAAATCATGGAGAAAGAGAGGTGCGCGGGCTCCCCTAATCCAAGAATTATGCAAAAAAACTAACAAGTAGTTACTCTGTAGAACAAATCCACGGAGAAAATAACAAAGTAAAATTTATTTGTTACCTGCGGGAGAGCAGTGGCCAATCATGCTAACCTGCAGTGTTTTAGTCACAACTTCTTTGTTTTTCGTCCAAATTTAGTGATTCCAAAGCCAAATGAGAGCTAATTCAAAGGTTAATCTCCAATAGCAACAGGTTTTAAAAATTCAATGATATGATATGTCAATTTTACTTAGAACAACATGCATAACAGAGTCATTTTCGCTTACCCCACTTAGAACAACAGTGAATGTTTTAAGCATAGATTCTTCGTTTGATGTCGGATTCGAATGATTCAAATTGGAAATGAAAGTAGATTCATTTATTTATCTCCAATAGAAACAGGTTTTAAAGAAAATAAGAATTGATAGGTCAAATACTGTAAGGAACATCCGGAAAAACAGAGTTTTAAGGGTGCTGATTTACGATAGACAGTCAGTATTTTGATCATAACTTCCCCATACGATATCGAAAATGAGTGATTCCAATTGCATTGTAAACTATATTCATAGGGAAATCTACCATAGAAACAGGTTTTAAAAATTCATTCATTTAGGCCTCCAAAAACTGACTGTCCCAACTCTGTTCCTAAGCTGCCCCTTAGACATCCGGTCAATGGTTTGGTTCTAACTTTTTCGTTTCAAATCCAAATTGACTGATTCAAATTGGGTTAGAAAGTAGACATCAAGGGCTACCTAGGGTAGAAACAGGTTTTAAAAATATTTATTTTTGGTCCCTCAAAACATGACTGTCCCGACTGTTTTTCCAGAAAGTTCATCAAGCCTGCAAGTCAAAAAAATGATATTCAAGCATTTTTTTAGATTGGTGATAAAAAATGAATATAAGTGTTTATAGAATTGTTATTTGCAATATAATTTATCTACATACACAAATAAATTGAAATATTTATCACCGATGTTGATTTCGATAGCGTGTTGCAACAAAAAAAACAACTATTTTTACAAAAAAAAACAAAATGCATTTATTTATGTCCGTATTTTATTTTATTTTATTTTCTCCACTATCCTACTCTTCTTTGAGAATCGAATATGTTTATGTATAAGAGTATTTCCAGTGGAACCATTTTAGAAATAAGGCCTCTAGTATGCACATACCCAAATTTGAAAAATACATGTTGATAAAAATTAGGGTATGAGAAGCCAACTTCCCTTGAAAAGATGGAGTCAAAAATTGTTGAAGTGTGGAGCAATGTTGCAAACAAGTGATGGAGTGAAACCAATCTTCAATGTATCCGTTACTTTCTTGAATTCTCATATCCATCAGATCATGAAGTTCTTGAGCTTTTAAAATGACTTGTTGGTGCATACTAAAAGAAACCTCATTTGCTTCCATAGCTTCTACAATTTTTGAATTTGAAACATTCTGAATCTCATTGTAAGTTTTCTCTAATGGCGCATGTGAGATAGAATGGGTGGGAAGGGTGGATAAATTTGGCAGTTCAACATTGTAAGCATGTTGTACTGGTTTATTATGGTGAGGGTGTGGAATTAGTTGAGCAGGAAAATGTGTAAGGAATGGAGCATTTTGATGATGTGGTTGATTGGGTTGTGTGAATGGTTTTGATGGGCAAGGAAGATATTGTGGAAGAGCTAGTGGAGAATATGGAGAATGTGTTTGTGCTACAAGATGAAAGAGAGTAGTCATGCAATCATAAGGTGAACCATGCCAAGCTTGTAGACAAAATTGTTGGTGGTTATATTGAGATTGACATGGCTGCCCTAACACATTAATATTCCATAATGGATTATGCAAGTAAGAAAGTGGAGAGGAAGTGTTTTGAACCATACCTGTAGGCCATGATTTCCATGGTTTTGACCTTGTTGCAGCTTCCTCACCTCTTTGATATGCTACTTCCATCCTAGATAAGGAAGAGTGAGTATCTATGGGATGCTCCTTTTGGTCATGAGTGAAAAACACTTCATCAAATTCTTGATTTTTATGAACCTGCAAAACATCCAATTTTGAGCTTAGAGAGCTAATAAAATCAACTTTAAAATTTTCAAATAAATCATTGATTTCAGCTCTTATGTCTCCTATTCTTGTAGCAGATTTGGAAAACAAAGAACAAACATCTCTAGAATTCTTACCAGCCTTGGAGATTCCTCTTGAATACCTTATGCACAACTCACAAACATCATCATATGATAACTGAAAAACATCACCTTTTCCTATCAGATTTAAGAGTTCTAAAAATTCATTTTTGATTCCTTTAAGAAGGAGTGTTTTTAAGATCTCTTTTTCCAAATGCTTATGCTTTGATTTTTGAAGGTTATAATGAAATCGATCTACATAATCCTCCAAAATTTCATCTTCCCCTTGTATTATACCGAAAATATCTTCATTGGATTTGAAATAGTCTTGATACTTCTTCAAGAATATGTTCTTCATGTCCTCCCATGATTGGATGCAATTCCCACTTAGGCTCATGAACCATCGGAGAGCTGCTCCTTTTAGAGTAAGAGGAAACACTTTCAACCTTTGATCATTAGTGTAATAATCATATCCTCTACAAAGTATTTCGAGCTCAAATAAAAATGTATCCGGATCTTCATTTGCTAAACCATGAAAATTTGGTAAAGATGGGGGAATTATGTGCATTTGTGTCACTCCTCCTAGATCTTTGATAGGAAATTCAAAAGTAGAAACGTGAGCCATTTCTTACCATAGTATAAGATGTTTTTCATGTGTTTCTTCGAGGCTCCTTCTTCAAATGTTCCTGTCAATCGGTTAGTGAAATGGGTGGTGCTTACATCACCACTTGCATGAGGTCATGTGATCCATTTTTCAAAATTTCTATTTTTTTCCTAATCATTCACACAAAAATTCAAACATATATTTCTACCCAACAAAGCAACAAAAAATCTGTTAGGAAAGCAGATAGTGGAGCAGGGCTTTTACATGCTCCGCACGTAGGTTCTTACCTTCTGTTTTTAAGATCCAACTCTTCCCTAGCGGGCACTCATCAGATTCACACTACTCTTTAGAAATGGCTACACTCTCCCCGGCAACGGCGCCAAAATGTGAAGCGATAAAAAGGTGTCTTTGTAACTCCTAATTACCTCACATTAATTGTCAACCCAGGGACGACTTTTTGTTTCAAGAGTGTACTCAGTCTGAGGCGGCTATTTACTCAAGAGTAATGTTTGTGAAGATATAGTATAGAAATACAAATGCAGAAATAATAAATGCTTGAAAAGAAATCTGCTTGAAAAGAAATCTAATTACAAATGACAGAAATGTAAAGACTACACTACAGCAACCTTGCTAGACATCGATTAAGGATGCAATAGTAATAACTCTTTCCCCTAGAAATCGATGTGAGATGACCAAATCTGGGGACCTGGAATGATTAGCTCTGCCCTCTACAGTTTAGAGATCTCAAAGCAGGTGAAAACAACTCAAAGGAAATGAAATCTAAAACGCAAACTGGAAAGGAACATCAATCTAAAAGCAATGAACAGGAATTGAATAGCAGCGTAAAGAAACAGTGAATTCAATTCATAACCAAGAAAACTAGATTTCTACTCTTTAATCCTGTCGACGGCCACGCAACAATCAACTATCGCAATTCATAAACAAAAGGAATAACAACTGGAATTAGATACAGAAAAACAACATTTTATAACAATTAAATCATGAATCATGCTTCTTGTAAAGAATGGAATAACAATGACTCTGTATTTGATCCAATTAGCAATAACTCAATTCTTTAATTGTAATAAATGAACTTCACACAACAGAAATAAACTAATAGAAATACAAACAGCAGATCGCTCCACCAGGGCCGGGCCCTCAACCACCGGTGAAGCGTTGCTGTGCTTTACTCCAGCGCTTGAGAAATGGAACAACGGTGAACTCCTTTATTAATCAGGCATTAATAATGTTTACAAACAACTCACACTCTCTTAACAAGAGCCGATGCACAATTCTGCAAATTACAATAAGAAAAGTCTCTCCATCCCCCCATACACAATACATGCCTCTCCTTTTATAATCAGAAGGAGGAGAAATTAAATAACAAATAGGATCTCTAATAATAATATTGAATTTCTTCCAACCAATTGATCAACAATAAAATAGATTTACATCCCTCTTTCAACAACAGCAAGTCGAATTTGGCTTTGTAGCTGAGATTTGGAGGACGGCCGCAACCACAGATCTGAGAAAATCGTGCTCAAAGAACCCTGCGTTTCTCTCAGTACAAGCCGAATTTGGGCAAATTGTTCTTTATGAAAGTTAATTGGGTCCGTTCTGAACAAAACCCATTTTCCGGATTTTCCAGATTCGTCTTCATTTGCTCAGAATCTCAACCGCAAAACTGTTACTCCTTATTCCAGCGCATTTCTGAGTTGGCACTTTTAATGATCAAATCCTCAATCTGGAAATTATCTTGGAGGCTAAAAATGGTGAATAATGTTATAACCAACTTATTAAAACCATCATTGATAAAATAATTCATAATCATCAATTTATTAGAAATAAAGGAAGATAAATAATATTCATCCATAAGAGCATAAATCATTTATAAAATGGATTTAAATAATAAATTATAATAAATGACGTGATGAAGAATGGTAGAAATGGGTGGAATAAGCATTCACAAGTGATAATAATAATGGCATATTAACGGCCCAACAAAAACTACTAAGGGACACGCATCACCTAGTTTATGGGATCGCGTTAATTTCTTAAATACTGCTTATCACTCTTGATCATCCGCGATATACTGCTAGTTAATTTATGAACCCGCTTCTACTATTCATCCCTTCGTGGTTCTGCTCTCTTGGTTCCATCTAACTCCTGAATACACCGTTCACACAGAATCCTAGATTCTCTGCGTATACACAATTTCAAGTGCAATTCCTTCGTTGAATTATTCTATACGATCCAAATTTACAGGTTCAGTTACATTTTTAAGCTCCGATCCTTTCGAAAGTTGGATTCTTCAAAAGAGGGGTTTAACCCATTATTAATAATCAGAGATAACCCATCCGCCCTTCATCAAAGATCTTGACATCATCGATTCCTATCAATATGTCCCATAAAATTATATTCTCTACTAAATACTGCATTGTGGCCTTGACAAGATTGATTATGTGGATCAAATATACCGGATTCTTAAACAGATGTTGAAATACATCTAATTACTGAGTTCGATATTGAACTCTTCTCACAATACTGGCATGCATTCAATCCATACAAACTTCAGCATACGCTTCTTATACATTCTCTCATCACAGAATATACAAGCAGGTCTCTATAAATAGACTCTCCCTCTATTCTTCTCATGCTCCCTATAAAGACCTGCTGTCTTCTGTCTGTCTCTGCCTCTGTTGCCTCTGTTCCCTATCTTCTACTTTGCCTTATTGTTGATTCAGGCTGTTCCTTTGTGCTCCTTTGCCATCAATGACAACATTTCCAACACCTAGATGTTTTTTTCTTTTTGAGAGAAGATCCCCCTCAACGCTCAGATTCACCCGCGATACCATTGTCGGGTGCTTTTCCCTCTACCGCTTGCCAGTTATTCCCAAATAGCATGTCTTCATCTGACATGGATGCCTCAAGTCCTCTAAGTAGTGAAGAGACTTTTGTTTCTATGGGAGAGTATCAATTCCCTCCACAAAATTTTCCTTATGTGATGACTCAGCCTTCCTCTCAACCTTCATCCCTCCCAGCTAGTTATTGTTCTTTGGGGCAGATAATATCTAGTGCTTCATCCTTGTATCAAAACCCATTATGGTCAAGTAAGACGACTCTGTCTACAGGGTCATTTGTGTCAAGTCCATCATCTTCAATTCCCATTATTTTGACGATTGTGAATTTTGTCCCAAATTAGCCCACTATTTGTGTGGCTTCTTCCACACCATCCATTAGTGTGATTTCATCATTACCATCATCCTCTACTATTCATGGGACGCATCCCAATGATTCCACAATCTCTGTTGGGCCGTTGTGAGTGGATTACAACCTCATGTATCGGGATTCCATCAACCTATTAGTGGTACACCTATCTCTTCTAATCCTATTATGGGAGGTTTGTCATACGACCAATATCTTATGGATATTCAACATCATAACTATCTCCCCCAGGGTTCTCAATAGATTCTGACTCAGGTAAATCTACCACAGTACTACGATGACCATGGGAATCATGTCTATTACCATCAGCCTCTTTTGCAAGGTCCGTTGCATGTCCAAACACCACAAGTTTTGATTTTCCTAACCCATTTTATGTACAAACAGGAGCAACCCTATGGTCCACAAGGACAACCCTCTCAAGGGAAACCTTCAGTACAACAGGGACAAACCTATGGTTCTATTGGTCAACCTTATGTTCAACAAGGAGCGCCTTATTTTCCTCAGGGTAAAACCTATCCACCTCAAGGAAAAACTTTTATGAAACAAAACCAGCCTTACATTTAGCAAGGCCCATCTCTTGTACAATAATGCCAACCCTCCTTCAGTCAACCAGGTCAACTTGCTCTCCAGGGATAGCCTGACTTATCTCAACCATAAGTTCAACTTGTTTTTCAGGGACAACTTGGTCCACTTCCTTCAGGCCAACCTAGTTTTTAGGGGCAGCCTGTTCAACCTCAGTACCAAGGCGAACCTACACCTTAGGGATAGCCTATGTAGCCTCAGGCCCAACATTTTATTCCTCAAGGCCAATTGATGGTCTCCCAAGGTCAACCTTTGATGGTACAAGGACCACCCCAAGGCACTTCTTTCATCCCGCAACAAAATATATATGTTTCTCAAGCTGGGCCTGAGTGGTTCAGTCAAAATCAGTACCCTGGTCCTCAACGAAGTTATGGGTAGAATTTCCAAAATTATAACCCCTATGGAAAAAATCCTCCGGGATAGAATATAAGGGCTCAAAATTTCTTCCGACCTGGTTGTAACCCTAACACCAGTCTTTATCAAAGGCCTATGATGCCTTTCAATTTGAAATTTACATTCCTTGCTACACTAGAACTGCTTGATGTGTCGAAGTTAACAAATGGTCCTATTCTTCATAATCCATATTGTCCCCTAGTTCCCACAAAGATCCTTGGCGATTGTCCCAAATTTGAAGGCAAGTCCGAAGAAGAACCCCAAGTGCATGTTATGACATACCACCTATGGTGCTCGTCTAACTCCTAGATTGATGATTCTATTCGTTTATGTCTTTTCCAAAGGACTCTCACTCATGCCACTGCAAAGTGGTACATTGAACTCTCCTGTTGCATCTTTCAATATTTCAACTCTCTTGCAATGGCGTTTCTCACACACTTTCAGTTACCGGTTTGTTATGAAACTGGAATGCACCTCCTAACATCCTTGAAACAAGATTGGGCCACCCATATCTCCAATCATATTCATTTGATCAAGATTGAAATCCATGATAAGCTTATGACTGATTGGTTCACTACCTATTTTATCGGTTCGATTGTTAAGGACATCACTATGGGGGCATGTGTTACTGAGGAGTAGGCCATTGCTCGTGCCTAGTACCTTGATGTTGTGTACTCTCAATATAGCATGCTTTATGAACTCTTTCTCGATGCTCCATGACCTGGAACTACCAAAGCACCAGTGACACCATCCGTCGATGATATCATTGGTTTTGTGTCTCAGACTTCCCGTAAGTCTTCTCCTAATTTTGGGAAGAAAAAATGTACTGCTTCCAACGATACTTCTTCTCAGCCACCTTCCAATCTTGGAAAAACCATGGAAGTGAATGCCGTCCAATATACCCACGCGGATAAATATTCCAAAGGTAAGAAAAAGGGTAAAGGAAAGGCCAAGGCTGATACCCCGAAAAAATTTTCTCCTACAACAAATACTGATGATAGCTCAAAACATTAACTAACGTATCCTTGTATGATATGTGATTATGAGAATTACACCAAGGACTATCCACGATGGGACGAGGTGAGTCGACTGCTCAAAGTTACTCAAGGAACTCTGGTTGTTCTTAAAGAAACATTCGTGTCACAATAAACTCAAATGATGGATCAACCTCAGTCCTCCACTTCTTTTCGCTCTCAATTTTTCATGATGAATGATGTTGAACCCATATCTATTGCTACCATATCAAAATATTATACCAAACCACATCAGGCAGCAGGGAAAGAGATTGCAGATGGTCCTCCTCCGCTGACTACTTCTGGCCCTCTTCACATTGAAAGGTCCAGTCCTGAGCCCGTTGTACAACCACCTTCTAAAGGCATGCTCTGCAATTCCTTCTATAAACCAAACACCCATTCCACTCAGCATTACAATATTGTTGAGGATTTGGCTTAGGCGTCATCTGTTATGTCCACATTGGAGGTACTTCAAAGCTGTCCATCACAATAGAAGCCTTTGCTATCCACTATGGGAGGAGTTGACCTTGCCGATTCGAGCCTTATCACTTTTGATCTGGAAAATTTCGTTTCGTGTCTCCCTCACCAGCTTCCTTTGATTATTGCTATAGGGTAAACTGCTTGGGTGGTTGGTTTTCGAATATCCCTCTCAGGGCTTTCCGGTGCCCGAGGCAGAAAGTAAGATTAGCTATGCTGTTCACAAATATGGCATGAGCATGTTCATATTAGCTTGAAATAACTTGAAGGAATACAATAGAGAATTACCTCTTTGACAGTCTTGGAATCCCTTGGAGAGCGCTGCGCAACAAAGCAAGAGTCCTTCTTTTCCAGCTCCAAATCCGAGTCCTGCAATCAGTCAAAGCACCCGCGTAATTTCTAATATAACAAGTATCCTATCAATTAAATCAATATACAATAAACATCTAGATTATACACATCTGAGCCATTCATATCATACTAGGTAAATGTTCAAACAATAATGACAATATTAAGCATTGAATGGACAAAACGAACACAGTTCTATTGATTTTGAAAGAAGGAGGATTACAACCATCGGTTGTACCAAGCCCTCCTCAGTCTCCCAATCTCTCTTCTCTCTCTAGTGAAGAGGTCCAAGTCAACAAGCTCTCTAGGATCCTCTTTGACTCTTGGCCTTCACAATGTCACACTATTCTCTATTCCACAAGTATACAAGAACCTTGAGCAATCCTTTGACCTTCGATTAAGAGCCTTCAGCTCCTTCTTATAGGAGAGGGAGAAGGCCATTGTTGCCCTTCTCTTTCCACTAGTTTGGAATGGAAAAGGCTTAGATGTTTCCTTGATCTCCATGCTTTTTCCTCTTTTGGAGTTCAGTCTCCCATGGCAATGACCAATAATGAACTAGTGCTTCTACAGTTTCCTTTTTGAATTGAATCCTTTGTGAGGGAAAGACGAAGATTCAAATCATTCTCTGCGCTCTTTTCCCAATTCAAACTTAAAACATGGGTAACGCGTCCCTCCAGTGTAAACAGAGTGTTGCCCTAGCCACTAACGTGGCCAATGTACTGATTTTCTGCGTTATAACGCTCTTGTTCTGTTCTATATATGCGTTACCCTGGCAGAAATAGGTTTAATTTAGGTCTTTGTACTTCTTCCATATTTGTCTTCCCCTCTGAGCTGATGAGGAGGTATTTTGACCTGTAACAGATGCCCCCTAAAGTGTGAGGTCAGAGACGAAGACGATGGCCGAAAGACTTTATAATTTGTAGAGATAGAGAGAGATTGAAAGACTGAGGAAAACCAGAAACAACAACATATGTCAGAAAATATAGTATTTGCCTAGAGTCGGGCATGTCCCATGCTCAGTAGCTTAAACAACATGATTTCTCTAGAATAGAGATATGAAGAATCTGTCCACCAATAGGCACAATGTGGAAGTGTCTGTCATAACAAGATCAGGCTGAAGAAGCTGTCTCCATAAACAATATCGCAGCTTGGGGAAGGGAATACAACTTTAATGGTGTAGCCTTTTTCCCCAAGGTCTTGACCGCCGATTCACTTAAACTGCATATTTCTCAACATGTGAATGAAGGAGTTGTCGTCGAACATGTGAGAAATCGTCTGATTACCAGTCAATAATGAAAACTGTTAACAGACGCGAAGGTGGCCACCGATAATGATGTTGGTCCCTAAGATGCCCAGTACAATCTAGCAAGTGTGAATAAAAGGAGTTGAAGTCGAACACTCGTAGAATCATTCGACCAAGAGCCAATGATGAAGACCCTTGATAAAAAACAAGACTACCTACCACTGATGTCTGCAAGTATCCGGGTACTGATGTGTTTCTGGATCAACTTCCTAGATAAGATGTTGAAGTCGATAGGAAGTGATCTGTTGAAAGGTAGGTACTGAGGCGTCCTACATCAGTCAACACGAAACGGAAACCAACTGATTTTTTTTATGATTTGAGATAAGGAAGAGTAAATGGGAACTTCAGACGAAAAATAATTTCTGGCATAATGAACGGTTTGGTTGATAACAGGAGCAGTAGATAGCGAGATCTACTTGAACAATAGAAGGCACTCTAGCAGGGTACTAGGTAGCTGAAGCGTTTTTGAACACCAAAGAGTGTGTTAGGATTTTACTGGTGCAGGGACACTGGGATTTGAAGGCTAATACTCATAGATGGTAGGGTTCAGATAACTGCGAAAGAGTTTTTTGGGAAGTGCCATGTTCAAGAATTTTGCTACCAAATCAACCTTTTTTGGAAATGTAACAGAGGTAGTATCCATTTTGTCCAAATTTTTCCCCGTCTGATTAAGTTTAACGAGTCCAGACGAGTAAACTCAGTGAATTTTTCATGTTTAAAGAGTCTGAAAAATGTCAGGAAAGACAACTCTGTGCCCCATCTGATTAGATTTAACGAGTCTAGATGAGCAAACTCGGTGAATTTTTCATTTTTAAAGAGTCTGAAAAATGTCATAAAAGACAACTCCATGTCCTGTCTGATTAGGTTTAACGAGTCCAGACGAGTAAACTCGGTGAATTTTTCATGTTTAGAGAGTCTGAAAAATGTCGTAAAAGATGACTCCATTGGGGTACCTTTGTCATGTCTTGATAACCGGGCACGGTAAAGGGATAATAGTCAGCCCGAAACAATTCATTTTCCGTAAGTTAGTCCATCGAATCCGGAAAAGTGAGAAATCTATGTTCAATGGACGTCTACCTCATTTTTTTATGAGTATGAGGAGACGAAGTAAACTCAATATTCTTTGTGAAATTTTAACGAGTCCAACAAAGAAAAACTCGGTACCTCCGTGAAATTTTAACGAGTCACGCGGAGAAAACTCAATTTACTTTTTCTGTTTAAAGAGCTTTGAAAAAGAGGAAAAGAATGGCTCCTTGTTCTTTGTCTCAGTAGTTTAACGAGCCTGACAAAGGTGACTCGGGATTTTTTCGGTTTTATGAGCGAGAAAAAGATTCCTAAAAAGAATGCTCAATACTTCTCCATAGTTTTAACGAGTCTGAAGAAGAAAACTCTAGGTTTTTCGGATTAACGAGCAAGAAAAGACCAAAAAAAAGAACGCTCGATGCCAAATTCATATAAGTTTAATGAGTCCGAAGAAGAGAACTCGAGGTTTTTTGGATTAACGAGCAAGAAAAATACCGTAAAAAGAATGCTCGATAAAACATGAGTATGTCTGCTCATAAATCTTGATCCCTAATTGGAACATCAGTACCAAATCTCGAGAGTTGGAACATGTGTACAACGAGAAATCACGACTTTCCCGACTGAATTAAGAAAGTCGTGCCCCAGAATTTGCTATAAGAAGGTCAAAAGACTTTCATTTTCACTGTTTTGAGTGCTGTGAAGAATCTCTGGAGTGGAAAAGGGGTGAAAATTTCAGCGGACGATTACAGTCAATCCGGGCAACAGTTTTCTATTCCGCGAGATCCAGGTAAGAGCTAGAACCTCCTGTTATCATTTAATTGCTGATTTGTTAGTTTTTGCTGGTTCAATTTTAGGAAATTTTGAGGCCCTAGAAAAATATTTGCGCCTAACGCGGGTCAGGAGTATGACATCCGCGTTAAACACATAACCTGTGAGGGGCTTGCGCGTTAGAATGCTCTGTTTTGTACTAGTTCCCGCGTTAGGCACACCATGCTTTCTAACAACTCAATTTCTCCATTTTGAAGTGGTCCAGGCAAGTTTTAATCGGTTGAAAATGTTGCATTTGCAGGTGTTCAGCTGTTAATCATGAGTATTTGGCAAGAGAGAGAGCATGAGCGGGAAGAACGAGAGATGGTGACAGATGCAGCGAGCTTAATGGCTCTCCGGAGGTGCGGATTTCTCAAGTATGCCCATTTAGAACTGATGAGGGGTCAAGAGGACCTCCTGAGGTGGCTGATCCAGCAGTGGGACGAACGGCATCATGTCTTTCGGATTGGTGGCAATGAGCTCGCCATCGAAAAGGATGATGTTTACTTTTTGACTGGCTTGTCATGTCGTGGGGCGAGGCCCAATTTGATGGGGTCCAGAGCTGACCCTCGTTCCACTACTGATTTGATCCATGCGCACTGCATACGTGGCACCCAGGCTATGAGTAACCGGATACCTATTACACAGGTGACTCTGAGACCCCTGCGGGCTATATTATGGATGATTGTTCGCTTGGAAGGTGCCAAGAGTCAGCATGTGGCGACCAAGGCTCAGATGCTCCTAGCCTTGGATTGTATGCAGCCTCAGGTTTTCGATTGGTGTGACGGTGTGGTCCGTCGGGTCCGAGCAGAACTTACTGCATGCAAGACCCGTACTCAAAGGGAGTTTGGGTATGGTACACTGATTATTTCTTTCATATTGGAGCTGATACCACTGATGAGGCCTAGGATCCCTACAGCACCACTGGGTCCACGCGAGTCGAGGCAGGCTCGGTGGGCCACTTTGCTTCCACGGACTGGAGAGGGTCCCGTTCGTCACTGTTTTGATGAGGGTTTTTTTGATTGGCTGGACTCTCAGATCATCATGATTGATTATTATCCCTATGCAGGGATGAACTTCACAGGCGATCTCGAGTTAGTCCTGCCCCCTGGCACCCAGTGGGGGCCCGATGGTAAGAAAAAAAATGATCAGTGTTTTTTCAAAGAAGTTTTTTTTGTTTTTAGCTTTTGAATGTTTATGTAAAAAAAAATTTGTTAAAAAAGGGGTGAAAATTTAGTTTTGACATGAAGCTTTTGCTTTCTTAACACAGATGTGGCACCTGTCCGCCCAGTTTGGGCCCCTCGCTATGCACAGCGAGGATTGCAGCTACCCGGGGCTAGCGCACCAGTAGAGGATGCAGAAGCCGGCGACGACGATGACACCCAAATTTTACATGAACTCTCCAGGAACCTGGAGGGTCTGAGTATGGGTATACCACCGCTTCCTATGCGGGAGGTTCCAGTTTGTCTGCAGCAGCATACTGTGGGTGTGCCAGAGAGATACTTAGTCCCTCTGAGGAGGATAGCTAGAGTAGTTGTATGCTATCATGAGCATCAAGCCTAGCTGGTGGAGTAGATGTATTAGTGTCAGAGCATGGCTTAGTGTAGCCAAATTTTGTAAAACACCCCAAGTTTTGGGAGATTTTTCTTTTCGATGTTTTCTATGTACTGGACATGACATATATATATATATATATATATTTGGTGATTTGTTTTTTAAATTTTTATGTATTTTTGATGTGATAAAAATATATGTACTCATGAGTAAATCTTTTACAATAAATGCGATAAATGCCAATCTAACACGTAATTTGCCAAAGAATCGGCTAATGCATTAAATTCTCTAGGAACGTGTTCAAATGTGATTGTTTGAAATTGACGTTCTAAAAGTCGCACTCGTAAAAAATAATGCAGCAATACCGGGTGGAGGACACGGTAATAATTGTTTAACTGCATAATGATGAGTTGGGAATCTAACCTGACCACTAAATCAGAGATGTCACGAGATGCCGCTTCCGTGAGGAGTTGGATCACTGACATGTACTCGGCAACATTATTGGTGGCGTTACCCAGGAAAATTCCCCCGGAACCAAGAAGGTCCGACTAAGGAGTATAGAGAACCCAAGCAGCTGAAGCAATGTGTCTAGTGTGACAACTAGCACCGTCCGCATATCTGACGTATGATAACGAATCTGATGACATCTGTGCGAAAGAAAAATACTACATGAGAAAAACACCTTAAACCAAAAACAATAATCCAGAAGCATCAAAATAAAATAGGAAAAACTTATATACATAAAATTACAAAGCATATGCCTAGTGCGAAACTAGGCAAAATACTTCTTCAGATAGAGCCCGTTGCGGGGCTCCTCGAGCGGAATTCCATTACAGTCCTGTAATTCATAAGCTCCTTTTGAGAGGGCTTTAGTAACGATGTAAGGACCGAGCCATAATGGTTGGAGTGTTCCTGCCCCCAAGAGGTCGTGCTTTTGATCATACAGTAGAACGAGATCGCCCTCTTGGAAAGAACGAGGCTTGACAGATTTGTCGTATTGAGCTTTAACTCGGCGCTGGTGAGCTTCAAGTGCTAGTGTAGCATCTTGACAAGTTTCGTCCAATTGATCGAGCGAGAGCAAGCGCTCTTCTGTGGTGGTAGTGCCAGGCAGGAGTTCAATGAGAAGTTTGAGTGATGGGATTTCGCAGTCGATCGGAAGTACTGCCTCCAGGCCGAAAGCAAGTTGGAAATATGTGAAGCCTGTGGCAGCTTTAACTGACGTTCAGTATGCCCATAACGTGGAATACAACTTCCGATGCCATCTGGTTTTATGGTTTCCGACCAATCGACGAATCATGGTTTTGAGGACGCCATTCACGGCTTCTACTTGACCATTAGCTTGAGGATAATAAGACGAATATTTATCTTGTCGGAAACCTAGCATGGATGTTAATTTGGTCATCATATGATTTTGAAAGTGAGATCCATGATCTGTGACAATGGATAGGGGCACGCCGAATTGACAGATTACCTGATTAAACAGGAAGAGAGCAATGGTTTCGCCATCGGCCTTAAAAGTGGGAAGGGCTTCAGCCCATTTCGTAAAATAATCGACTGCAACCACGATGTAGTTGTGTCTGTTTTCCGAAGTGGGACTGCAGGTTACGAATTCAATTCCCCATTTAGCAAAAGGACCGACGGAGATAACCGGGTGAAGCGGGGTAGGATGCGCACGCATTTTCTTTGTGAAAATTTGACATGGATGGCACTTCTGGACTGCTGCAATGCAATCTTTAAACAAAGTGGGCCACCAGTAACCGGCGCGCAAGATTTTTTGGGCAATATCTATGCCCGAAAGATGACCACCACATGCCCCCGCGTGGCAGTCATTCAAAACGCATTCTGCTTCATCGATAGTGAGACAACATCGGAGAATAGTATCAACACCACGACGATATAGTGTATCGTTTAGCACGAGGTCGTGCTTTGCTTGGTGGCAGATACGAAGACGGTCGTCAGACGTGAGAGCTGTGTGGAAGCGTTGAGTTTGTAAGTAGACTAAGATGTCTCCATACCATGGGTCTGAAGAATCAACCAAGTAGACAGATTCATCAGGGAATGGATCATGAGCTACTTCTGCCGGGTCGATTCTGGGAAGGTCCGATAATAATTCAGAGAAGACGAGGGATTTCTTTGTTTTGGCAGCCGTGAAAACCAAATCAAATTGTTGGAGGATGACGATCCATTTGGAATATTTCCCGCCAATAATTTGTCTAGACAAGATATGTCGCATGGGATTCTCCAAAGCAATCACCGTAGTCTGTCGCAGCAATATATAATGTCGGAGTCGGGTGACGGTGAAAACTACCGCCAGAGACAGTTTTTCCACATGTGAATAATGTAACTCAGGTCTGATTAGACCTTTTGATAAATAGTAAATCACATGTTCGCTGTCGTCATCGTGTACTTGAACCAAAACCATTCCAAGTGAGGATGGTGATGTTGCCAGATAGAGGAGAAAGTCGCGTGAGTAATCGGGGGCACTAAGGAGTGGGGCTGAAACAAGTGCATGTTTTAAAGCATCAAATGACCGTTGAGCTTGGTCATGCCACAAGTATAGTGTTCCTTTCTTCAATAATCGTATGAATCCTTTCGTCATCTCAGCATAGTTAACGATGAAACGACGCAAAAAGTTTGCCTTCCCTTGCAAGCTTTGGAGTTGAAGGATGGATTGTGGTGCCGGAAATTCAACAATTGCTTTGACCTTATCGGGATCAACCCTAATCCCGTGCTTGGAAACAATGAAACCTAACAATCGTCCGGACTCGACCATAAATACACATTTATGAGGATTCAAGCGTATATTGTAGAACCTGCACCTAGCGAAAATTTCTCTTAAATGAGTCAGGTGGTTCTGTCACTTCTTGGAATGAGCCGGAAGGTCATCCAAGTAAGCCTATACAATATGTCGAATGTCATGAAAAGCATAGTCCATAGCCCGCTGAAAAGTTGCTCCAGCATTCTTGTTAAGTCCCTATATTAATAGTATAGCCCCTTATTATGTTAGTGTAGCCCCCCTTATTGTTATTATTGTACCCCTGTAACCCCCATATTGTTATTATTGTGCCCTTAAATTATTATTGTTAGGTCGGCTAGGATTACATTGTGGCCCACTAGGAATACATTATGGCCCCATGGACTCCTATATATAGAAAGGAGGTTTTGTAAATTGTATCATCCAAGAATTGTTCATTCATGTAATGTATTGGAGGTTGACCCCTCGAAGTGGCTTATTTCTAAGGCGTTGATATCTCATTTCTTCTATTTTTGGAGTTGGTTACACAACATTTGGTATCAGAGCTTTGGATAATAGGGTTTCGCTGCTCCAAACAGGTCATCGTGGAATTTTCGCTATAATTTGTTTTCTACGAAGTTTCAGAAGCTGAAATTTTTAGGGTGTGAAGCTGAAATCCTGAGGAAGATCATCTAAAAATTTCAGAGCTTGGTTCGTACTATTTTCGGAGATATCATCTGTGGAAGTTAGGTCTTTTTTCAAGCTCCTAAACAGGTCATCGTGGAATTTTCGCTATAATTTTTGTTCTACGAAGGTTCAGAATCTAAAATGCATATGGTGCGAAGCTGAAATCTTGAGGAAATTCGTCAAAACATTTAAGAGCTTGGTTCGCAATATTTTTAGAGATATGATCTGTGGAAGTTAGTGCTTTTTCAGGCTCCTGAATTGCATCTCAAAGAGGTGATTGTGGGAAAAGTTCAATAACTCTCTCTCTGGGCATCGGATTGGAGTGTCGTAAAAAGTGGTCACAAGTGCACAGACTGTAGTTTATTGGCTATCAATTTCAGAGACAAAGGAGGAAACAATGACACGTGGAAAGTCATACAAGTTCGCTCTACTGAATCAGTCCAGAATTAGGTCATTGTGGGAGATTGGACACAACTTTGTCTTGGAGAATCCAAATCTGGTCAGACCTGTGGAATTCAAAAGAGAATTCAGAGGGCTAATTAAGTGCTGAATTTCAGATATTTAAGATCTGCAATTATATAGATAATTCAATTTAAATATCAAGCTCCTCAAAAGCAAGAAAAAGGTGTGTATTTGTTTTTTCCGAATTGCATAAGTCTTGTTTGAAGAATCAAGTTGAATTGATTCCAAGGGCATATTGAAGAATTTTTGTCAGTAATGGGTTCTATTATGCCTCCAAAAAATAATTCCATGCCCATTAATCCCTCAAAAAGCTATACTATGACGCATGAAGAGGAAGAGTTGCAGTATGAGATATCAAAATTACGGTACCAGGTGCAACAAGTTTCAATCTTACGAAGAGCAATTGAAGATGAAATAGATGGTTTAAAAGCAGAAATGGAGGCTAAGTTGGATGGTTTGAAGGATCAAATAATAGAAAATATGGATGATAAATTAGTGGAAGATCACATCGAGCATCAACAACAAGTTCTCCAACTCTCAAAGGATAACCCAACTTTGGTGCAGAATCTAATGAAACAACAGGAAGATCAACATCGCATCAAAAGAAGTTATGAAGCAATCATAGAAACAAGAAATCTACAAGTACGATCAATTTCAGAGTATCTCAGCAAGTGGAAGAAATTTCCTGTAAAATATTTCACATGGGAGGATGAGAATTTTATACAGAAGCATCAAGAAATAGTCAAGCGTTGAGGACAACACTTGTTTGAAGGAGAGGGGCATGTTAAGTCCCTATATTAATAGTGTAGCCCCTTATTATGTTAGTGTAGCCCCCCTTATTGTTATTATTGTAGCCCTGTAACCCCCATATTGTTATTATTGTGCCCTTAAATTATTATTGTTAGGTCGGCTAGGATTACATTGTGGCCCACTAGGATTACATTATGGCCCCATGGACTCCTATATATAGAAAGGAGGTTTTGTAAATCGTATCATCCAAGAATTGATCATTCATGTAATGTATTGGAGGTTTCCCCCTCGAAGTGGCTTATTTCTAAGGTGTTGATATCTCATTTCTTCTATTTTTGGAGTTGGTTACACAACATTTGGTCGGTAGAGATAGGGTTTTTAATACGCAAAAAATGCCCCAAGGACGGATGAAAGAAGTTTTATCTTGGTCGTCTTTTTTTATGGCAATCTGGTTGTATCCCGAGAATCCATCCATGAAGGAAAAATATTCACATCCGGCACAATCGTCGAGAATTTGATCAATGAACGGTGTAGGATAATTGTATTTTGGACAAGCGGTGTTTAGATCGCGATAGTCGACGCAAACTCAAATAGTGCCTTGTTTTTTATCAACGGGAACCGGATTGGAAACCCATTCAGTTAAGGGAACGGGGTAGATGAAGCTAGTGTTTAAAAGTTTTTCTACTTCGACCTTGGCGAGCCTTTGCGCGGGTGGAGGACGGTACGAGTCATTGCGGTGATTTAGCATTGTCATAAGTCTTGATTTCATGCTCGACAATAGAAGGATCTATGCCGGGAATTTCATCATAAGACCAAGCAAAGACATCACGGAATTCTTTAAAAAGAGATGTGAAGGACGCAATTTCCTCAGGATTGCAGTTGGCTCCAATCTAAATATTTTCCACAATACTCGTTTTGACCGAGATATCAATGAGCAGTGTCTTGGAAAGATTACCCATGTTCCCCTCTGAATCGATAGTGTGAACAGTCATATAGGAGGAGGGAACTATCTCAGGTTGGTCAAAAGACGGGATTTCAGTTTTCATCGCGTCCGAGTCAATCATTGAAGTGCAATGGTGAAACTCTCCCCAAGGTCGTTCTTCTAATGACATGATCTCTCGAATAGCTTCGTCTGTAGGCCAAACTTCATTGAGGAGATCCTTAGAGAGAACTGTGATGGGAGGGAGGTTTGTACCTACAGTCGAAACCATATTAGTGGAGGGTTCAAATGCATTTTGGATGGCTTGATAAGACAACTCGGCCGGCGAAAGCGGCATCTGATCTCCATAGGAATCGATTTTTGAAGGTGCCGGGATGATCCATGGGTTGATAGAGCCATCCGAAAAGGTGAATATCATTGCAACCGTGTTTGGGAATCTGCGGTGGCGATAGAGGAAAACAACCCAGTAGGGAAGATGCCTTCAGAAGACCGGTATCGATATTGACGTAAGAGTCAGGGACACCTCCTATTAGGGGTACAGTGCTACTTGGTAAAGTGGCATAATCAGGGGTGCAGAAGGATAGCTAATCGACCTTGACTATTTTCCCATCCAATGGAAATAGGATGAGTCGGAATACCGAAGACACGATGGCGGTCATAGCATAAGACCAACTGCGACCAAGCAATAGATTATAGTCGAGATGGCGCTCAACGACTTCAACGTCCACGTTTACCGTTTTCCCACCCAGAGTGATGGGAAAGCTAGCAAGGTATCCTTTTGGGAGGAAAGTTTGGCCATCGAAAGCTTTGAGGGAATTCGATGGCGGGGTTAGAGTAGGAGAACCTAAATTGAGCCAGCAAGCTTGTGACATAACGCAGGTCGAAGCACCTTCGTCTATGACAGTGCGATGGATTGGCCTCCCTTTCGACACCACTTGCACCTGGAATGCAAGTTGGTGTGAGAGGCGAGGTTTGGCCTTTTCCATGTCAAAGATGGCTAGCATAGAATCCTGGGGGTCTATTCCACCAATGATCGAAATCAAGGCTTTCCTTTGTGCTGGACAGGTTTGTAAAACTTCGAGAGCAGACATGGATGACGGTGCCTGTGCCAAATCTTCTACAATATTGTAGTTTTGGGCTGCACGTGCAGAGGTGTTATGAGTCGTGCGTCGAAGTGTCCCTTTGGGGGAACGAATTACGTGGTCAGCATTAGGCCATTCGATATGCAAATCGTTTGGCGGCGGTGGGTTCGAACTAGTACCAGGTTCTTGAGCCTCAAAGGTAGGATTTCCATAAAGCTTAGCTCGAGTTTGAAGGTCAACACTCTCAATGCCATAAATGGCAGATGGTCCTTCGCCGGAAGGATGTGAACCGCCATTTCCCCGTTGATGGGGTTGTGGCAGATTGTCAACCATGTGTTGATGTTGTTGCTGTTGATTGGGGAAAGGATTATGAAGAACGGCAGGTGTTCGCCCAGAATCCTTGTTTGCAATAAAATCGGTGCATTCCTGCAGCCAAGAACATTTGTAGGTCAAGTGGTCCTCCGCACAGATCTTACAAGGAAATTTCATGGGTTTATCCTTCCCTTTGTCATTTCTGGCAGCATTTTTCTGATTAGGGTTATTCTGATTATCTGACTGCTCTTCCGAAGAAGACGTCTTTTTCTTGTTCTTCTTATTTTTCCCACTAGGTTATTATGAGGTTTGCACCAAATTTACCTCAGCGGGAGGAAGAGGAGTCGTTTGGTGGGGTGCAGTGGCAGCCAAGGATGGCTGGGAGGTTTGCCTCCGAGACTGTTTGGTGGCTACACTAGAGATCGCGCCAACGAGACCGTCGGCATGAGCTCCGGTTTTCTGGGTAGCCGGAGGATTTGGGTTACCAGGGGCATGGGGAAGCAGATCATAAAGCGTGCTGGATTGTGAATAGATTAAATCCAGGTGCTGGGCATGACGAATACATTGATCTTCTATCACCGCACCAGAAAGGCCAATATCTTTAGAGATGTGGGGTAAAAGAGACTTGCAAAACCAATTGGCCAAGAGATGGTCCGGTATTGGCGCTTTGACGAGCCTCCTCCTACGTCTCCATTCATGAATATGGTCGGAGATGTGGGTGGCGGTGTCTTGTCGCAACGATGTTAATAATTCTGTTCCAGTTTCCACTCTAATTGGTAGTTGGAATTTCTTTAAGAACTTCGTCGCTAAAGCGCCAAACGTATTGATGGCGGTGCGTGGTAATTCAATGTACCACTTGGCGGCATTGCTTGTAAGGGTGCGGGGAAACAGTCAAAGTCGGACACTATCATCTACCATGAAATTGGATATGGACCATAAATGGAAGGTAGTGATGTGTGCGGCCGGGTCGTCCCCATGTTTCCCGTCGAACTTCGGGATATCAGAAGGAATCTTATGCGGTATTGGAGGCCAAAGCGGGTTGTGGTTGATGGGGTCGTTCGTCAGCTTATGGATGTCGGGTATGTCCAAAGCTGCCAAGAATGGCAATTGTGGATTTGCCCCCGAGTCTAACCAAGGCAGTATGGGCTGGCTACTTGGACCATAGGGTCCTCCCATCCATGTGTTACCAGAAGGGTAAGTGGGACTTTGATAAAAACCTCCCATAGGTGGAGGAGTAGGAACATACGGTTGCTGTCCATAGGGCATAGTGTATTGAGGGGCAAATGGTTGGTTGCCCCCAGCGTAAAAGTGCCCTCCCACTCCAGATGAAGGTTGGGGTTGGTTAGTCCAAATGGATGCAATAGAGTTTCCCGGAGGCATACTAGTACTTGCATAATTTGGCAACGGTATAGATCCTACACCTATGTTTGAACCACTTAAGGGGATAGTATTTACAATGGGTTGTCCCATTTGTCCTAAGGATTGCATGGGAAGAGAAATATTCCCTGCTACCTGTGTACTGATAACACTGCCCCCTGGTATAGTGGCCAGGGGGTTTGAACTCAACAGAGGGTTCCAACCGAAAGGGTTGCTAAAGGGCACCGAAGTAGTCATGCTCGTGGGAGGAGCTACCGTGGTCCCCAACGTGGTTACGGTAGGAGTAGATGCCGAAGGGTTCAGTAAACTACTGACAGTTGTGTTAACCATAGGATTGGGGGTAGGTGTATGTTGACTACTGGGGTTACCCAGTAATGGCATAGAACTGACCACCGGCGGGGAGGATGGTGGCGAACCAGGAATGGTTGCCATTGGTATCGACCCTGTGGATGCCGATGGAGAAATAGATGTTGGTGTTGCCGCAGAAATATCTCGGCATGGTGTAATTTGGATTATCACAGGCCCCAACGGATCAGTGAGCGGAGGATTGTAATTAGGTACAACACCTTCAGTGAAAGGGTCCTCCGGGAGTTCCGGCTGATAAGGGTCTATGTGATAATCAAGATTAGTCAGAGGAGACTGCCCTTCCGTAGAAGGCCCGGGTTCACCAAGGTTTAGTTCTTCCTCAAGGTTGAGAGGAGGTAGACCTTGCTGTCATCGAGACAGACGGCATGGGTCAGGGGACGCCACGGTGACCGGTTTAATTTTAACAAATTTTATTAAATTGTGATCTATTATGAAGTCTCAAATGACAGTAACCACACACTTAACAAAAAGAAAAAGGACTTTCTAAAATCAATCAGCAAGCAGCCAGAATAGGGTGCCCTGTCTGAGTAGTACCGTTCACTGGTGATGAAATCCAGTCTCGCAATAGTATACAGAGAGGGTTGGTCGAAAGTATAGTTACGGTCACTCTAGAGCTTCGCCCGAACCTCAGATGATAGGTGTAAGCACTCTCATGAAGACGAGTACCCTCCTAAAGACTGAAGACAGAGTGGGTCCGTCTGTTTCAGGTACCAGGACAGCCCGTCCCAGTCACCTTGTGTAAGTCCCTAAAAGTATGGCCACTAAGGATACCTCAAATCACAGACATCATCAGGGGGGTCCACGGTCAAGGACAGTGTGCTATATGGGAAAATTACCTAGATCCCCGATCTAGTTTCAACATCCCCGAAGGGAACCCCAATATATAACACACCCATAGGATGCAGTCGAAGGCGGGCTACCTTATAGTGCACCCAAGTGTTGTCTCGCGTTGAGCTCCGGTAAAGGAATGGTCCCAATAATGTGAGTGCAGCAGGATTTCACTCGTTAATGACTCTAGTTTTCAAGTTTTGAGATCTTGGGTAGTTTTCTTACTTTCCTAACCCAAGATCCTAGCCTAAACTATTGTTTGTGTGAGCTCAAAAAAGAGTTATTAGATTGATTTTAGTGTCGCTTTATTTTTAGTGTACTTTGTTATTAGTCTTGCGGAGGGGGAATGGACGTATGACGTATAGTGAGACTCTGACTCAAGAAACCATGCAAAACATGCTCTAAATATTAAATTCAATGAATAGTGTTTCTACAGGGAGAGGTTTCTTTTTCAATCATCCATGCACCAACATGTAAATAACACAGGTCAACTTTTGAAGATTCAGACTTCTATCTACCTCTTTTAACAGTCTGTGAACTAAAATTTTCAGAACAAACTCAGCTAAATGCAGAAAAAAAAAAAATTTCTCTTTTAAAAAGTAAATGTTTTGCACACTAACTAAATAAGAGAAAAAAATAACAATGCTAGTTTAGCAGACAAGCACAGGGATTCAGTCATTGAAAGGTACTGATGGCCAAAAAACTCTACAGCTAAAACACAGTCACAACAGTGAACAACAAGGTTTTTGGCTGAGTAACGCTCTGTCTGTGAGAAAATACAGCGTTATAACGCACTGTATTTAAGCATAGACCACGTTATAACGCACTGGATAGCCTGCATAGGTCGCGTTAACCAGGGAAAAGCTCTTCAGTTGGCCAGACAGGAACAGGATTGAACTCTGCAAGCGTTTGGTATGTCTACTGGGCATCAAAAATGGTCGGAAGGATCTTTGAACAGAGAAGAAGAGAAGAAAGGAAGGAATAAATAGTCCGGAAACTATGGGGGAAAACTCCCCAGTGGAGTCACCAATTCTGCTATAGGGTAAACTTCTTGGGTGGTTGGTTTTCGAATATCCCTCTCAGGGCTTTCCGGTGCTCGAGGCAGACAATAAGATTAGCTATGCTGTTCACAAAGATGGCATGAGAATGTTCATATTAGCTTGAAATAACTTGAAGGAATACAATAAAGAATTACCTCTTTGACAGTCTTGGAATCCCTTGGAGAGCGCTGCGCAGCAAAGCAAGAGTCCTTCTTCGCCGGCTCCAAATCCGAGTCCTGCAATCAATCAAAGCACCCGCGTAATTTCTAATATAACAAGTATCCTATCAATTAAATCAATATACAATAAACATCTAGATTATACACATCTGAGCCATTCATATCATACTAGGTAAATTTTCAAACAATAATGACAACATTAAGCATTGAATGGACAAAACGAACACAGTTCTACTGATTTTGAAAGAAGGAGGATTACAACGATCGGTTGTACCAAGCCCTCCTCAGTCTCCCAATATCTCTTCTCTCTCTAGTGAAGAAGTCCAAGTCAACAAGCTCTCTAGGAGCCTCTTTGACTCTTGGCCTTCACAAAGTCACACTATTCTCTATTCCACAAGTATACAAGAACCTTGAGCAATCCTTCGACCTTCGATTAAGAGCCTTCAGCTCCTTCTTATAGGAGAGGGAGAAGGCCATTTTTGCCCTTCTCTTTCCACTAGTTTGGAATGGAAAAAAGCTTAGATGTTTCCTTGATCTCCATGCTTTTTCCTCTTTTGGAGTTCAGTCTCCCATGGTAATGACCAATAATGAACTGGTGCTTCTGTAGTTTCCTTTGTGAACTGACTCCTTTGTGAGGGAAAGTAGGAGATTCAAATCATTCTCCGCGCTCTTTTCCCAATTCAAACTTAAAACACGAGTAACACGTCCCTCCAATGTAAATAGAGCGTTGCCCTAGCCACTAACATGGCCAATGTACTAATTGTCTGCGTTATAACGCTCTTGTTCTGTTCTATATATGCGTTACCCTGGCAGAAATAGGTTTAATTTAGGTCTTTGTACTTCTTCCATATTTGTCTTCCCCTCTGAGCTGATGAGGAGGTATTTTGACCTGTAACAATTATCCAAGTTGGTATTTATGGTAATAATATCCATCGAGAAGTCATGGATGAAGGCACATCTACTTGCATCATGTCTGTTGCATGCTGGAAATCCATTGGTTCTTTGGCCCTTAACCAATCTCCAAACACTTTATAAGCCTTTGACAGAAGGGAATCTCGCCCTCTTGGTGTCCTCACCTTCTTACCTATAACTTTGGAAGGAAAAATGGTTAATGTCTAGGTTGAAGTCATTGATGCCAAAATCAACTATAATCTCCTCCTCAGTCGCAATTGGACTCACGTCATGCTATGCGTACCATCCACTCTCTTTCGTGTTATTTGGTTCTTGAACAAAGGAAAGATCATCACTGTCAATAAATTATCCTTTTTCACTTCCACTTCCTCCGAGAGCAACGTTCTGTACATAAACCACATTACTACACCTTATGAAATTGTGGGGCCAGGACTTTTCAAAGATCCTGTCTTCATGGGTATTTTTTCTTTTCCTCCACCCAACACTGCTCAAGTCAATATGATCTCAACGTCTTCTGATCCATGGATCATCACTTTGCCTGAGAAAGTTGATTAGTTTGGTGATGTGATTCCATTAATCCCGAAAGAAATTTATTATTGTGAAGTTATCTCGGATTCGACTCCTCCTCCTTCTGATCATACTCCTTCAAGTATGTCTCTTGACATGTATTTTCAATCCCCTTGACTCGGTGCTTTGGATTCTCCCGACCCCTTGAACAAGATGTTTCCAAGTGATGAAGCCATCGTAGAAACCATGTCTCTTAAGGATCTCCCTTGGGACGATATTCATCATTGTTCCTCATTTTTACCTAGCCTTGAGGCAATGTCTACTTGTCTTAAGAATTTTTCTTCCCAAGCTCCTTCCCATCTAATTCAAATGCCTATCTTGACACAGGAAGTTTTTATAGAAGGTAACATGGGAAATATCCATCAGACAACACTTATTGAAACCTTCGTTAAACTGAGGATTGTTGAGAACATCCACATTGGGGTGACCTGTTCCCCTGATGGGACCAAGGTCTATACTAGTCTCTTCCGATAGTTTCAAGAAAATTTCTCTTTTTCCTACGTGGAAATGTCCAACATTGATCTGAGTATAGTCGTGCATGAGATCCCTATTTACCTGATGTGAAACCTGTTTGCGAACGCCTTCATCCCGTGCATCCTAGAAAGTTAGCTGCCATAAAGGGAGAAGTTGAAAAACTTCTCAAAGCAGGCTTCATTTATCCCATCACATTGATAGATTGGGTCTCTAACATTGACCTTGTGGATAGCAAGCAGGGTAATATTCAAATTTTTATGGATTATCATGATATCAATCATGCTTGTCTCAAGGATAACTATCCCATTCCCTTCATCGACCAGATCATTGACGAATGTGCTGGAGTGATATTTTTTCCCTTAAGGATGAGTTCTCTGGTTACAACCAGATAAATATAATACCAGATGATAAACATAAAATCACCTTCATCTGTCCATGGGGCACCTTCGCATACAAGAAGATCCATTTTTTCCTTAATAATGCTGGTGCCACATTCCAACAGGAAATGCCATACAATTTTCAGGATAATAAGTACATTGTTCAACCTTACTTGGATGATATTCCAGTTCATTCCACTAAGCATCGTGACCACCCAGAACACCTTCGTCAAATCTTTCTTTGCTGTAGATGTTACAAAATTCGGCTTAATTTGCACAAATGTGTCTTCTGCATTGATTCTGGAAGACTCCTTGGTTTTTCATTTCTAAAGATGGAATTCATCTTGATCCTCTTAAGGTCGATGCAATCATTAATCTCCCCTCATCTTCCTCTTTACACCAGTTGCAGAGTTTGCCAGGAAAGCTAATTTCTTGCTTCGTTTTATACCAAACTATGTTGAGGTAGCCAAAGGTTCATGTGATTTCTTAAGAAAGATGTCTTGTTCCTATAAAATGAGATTTCCCAAAAATATTTCAATGTGCTATATAATTTTCTTGTCAATGCTCCTCTTTTGCATCCCCCAAATTATCATCGCGACTATTCACTCTATTTGGCTGCCACTTTTAGCACTATTTCCATGGTTCTAGTATAGGATGATGACGATGATGATGAGCATGTCATTTATTATTTGAGTCGCAATCTTCTTGACACTGAAACGCGTTATGCTCATGTAGAGAAATTGGCATTGGAAGTTTTTCAATTCTTCCAATGTTTTCGCCATTATATTTTACTCCACACAACAACTATGATTTCTGATTGCAACCCCATGAACCATACTTTAACTCAACAATTTCTAGGGGAAAATACTCCAAGTGGATAGTTATCCTCAAAGTGTTCAATTTGGATCTCACTACCACAAAATCGAAGAAGTCATTAGTTTTTTCCGAGTTGATTCACTCTTTACCTTCTACCACTGCTCCCTCTGGTTCTGAGGAATTTCCAGATGACACTCTTTTTCTAACTAGCACCCTCGATCCATGGTACGGTGATATCATCATTTATCTCCAAACTTCCAGCTTCTGATCTGAGTTGATGAAATATGCTCGTCGACGTATCCATCATCATACGTAACCCTATCACATAGTTAGAGATACTTTATACTGCGTCGGAGCTGATTCCATCCTCCATCATTGTTTGACCCTCGAGGAAGCTGAAAATGTCCCCAATGACTGCCATTCTCACACACGTGGCAGTCACATGTCTAGGTATGCTACTGCCCAAAAAATCCTTTGTGCTGGATATTTTTGGCCTACCATTTTTAAATATTATATCCTCGTTGTCCATAAATGTCACGAGTGCCAAATATACCAGTGCAAGATGCACGTGCCACCAGCTCACCTCCATCCTGTTATTACCGTTGGTCCCTTTGTAAAGTGGGGTATCAATTTTATGACATGTAACCCTCCCTTGGCCAGGGGGCATGGTTATATTATCGTAGCCATGGACTACTTCACTAAATGGGCTGAAGAAATGCCTACACTCACAACTGATGGTAAGACGGCCACCCAATTTCTTTTCAATCATGTGATTACTAGGTTTGGTGTCCCTCAAGCCATTTTCATTTACTATGGCTCCCATTTTCACCATTATATGATGGCTGAGTTAACTATTAAGTTGGGTCTACGTCATGACAGCTCAACGTCGTACTACCCCCAGGCTAATGGCCAGGTTGAAGCCGTGAACAAAGTTTTAGTCACCATGCTTTAGCGTATGATTGGGATGCATAAGTCCAATTGGAATCTCATGTTGTTTTCAGCTCTCTGGGCTTACAGAACCTCAGTGAAGGATGCAACTAGATTCACCCCATTTCCACTTTTTTATGGTCTGAAATCTACCCTTCCGATTAAATGTGAAATTCCTTCCCTCAAGATAATTGTCAAATTACTACCTAATACCTCACAAGTGGAATACATTCTTCTATATTTGGAGAGGCTTGATGAAACTCACTGCTTCGCTAATCTAGTTATAGAAGCACAAAAAAAGTGAGTCAAAGCCCACTTTGACAAGACGGTTTCGCCTCGTACCTTCATATAAGGAGACTTAGTCCTACTGTATGACCAAGGTCATGATAACCTAGGGGCAGGTAAATTCGAACACATGTGGCATGGGCCCTACATCGTCAAGCGTGTTTTGAAGAATGAGGCCTATGAGATTATAGACTATGAAGGCTATCCCTTGGATCAGCCCAGAAATGGGTTGTATCTAAGAAAACATTATGCATGAAGTTCTTGTCCATTCTTTTTGTACATAAGTGTGTTTTTCATTTTTGTACACTTTTTGGCTTGGTGTGCTTTGTGAGAAATTTTTCCTGCTTATTATGTCTTTTCTTACTATGCAGATGTCTGTCACTCCTTATGTCGCTTTCGCTAACGGTGCCTCCTGCAGTACCCAGAATCTATCCCCTGCGGCTTGGGTGATTTATGATCCTAATGGTGAGTTGGTAAACCTTCAAGGTATTTTTCTAGGATATACAACCAACAATGTCGCTAAATACAGTGCAGTCACCAAACTCCTAACTGAAGCTATTGCCCTCTACATTCATGAATTAATTGTAAACATAGACTCTCAGCTTGTTATTCTCCAGCTCAATGGGCATTATTCTGTCAGAAACCCTTAGATTTTAAGGATGTATTTGTGTGTTCATTTGTTAGAAATTAATTTATCACATATCATCATATTCCCAGAAGAATGAATACATTAACCAATGTAGTGCCAATATTGTATTAGATAGACATTTGCGAAATTTGTAAAAGCAGTCATCATCACATAGTAAGATTTAGACAAGAAAATAAGCACACACACACACACACACACACACACGGATATATATATATATATATATATATATATATATATATATATATATATATATATATATATATATATATATATATATATATATATATATATATATATCAATTGTTTGCATCCACTTGTACATGATAATTCAAAAAATATATGTGTTTTGGTTACATCTTGAGACATCATGTCTCTAAAAAATATGTAGAAATGAAACCTAGGCATCTAATTTGCATGGTGCTCATGATAGCATGTTACTGTCCATATGACCCACTTCAGTAGTTGATGGATGCGGTTAGACACTCCTGCGGTGTACCTCTGATGAGCACGAGGAATTTCCTCGAATCTCACATAGTCTGGGATCCCACTTGTGAGTCCCTCCAAGTTCTCGATTTCTTCCTCCTCGCTTCCCTCACCATGAGGGGCTGCTTCGAAATCTTGTGGGACCCTCTATGCTATGGGGGACATTCCCGCAAGTTCTCTAGTCCAACATCTACAACACATGAGTAAATATCAGAACACATATTAAAAAAAGTTAGAATGGTCATAAAAATCCAAAAAATGAGTTTTTACCTAAATCGTTGTCCCAGTCATCCCCTTCTGGGAGTGGAAGGTTTGGATCACCCATGAAATCGGTGCCAGTGTACAGAGAGTCCTCTAGCACAATGAGTTGTTGGCATAGCTAGTCGAAGAATTCTGGTCTCCAATGACATGTGTTGAGCACCTCATGATCGACGCATCAACTGTGCCTAACAAACCATCTGTGGCTCTCGTGCTGGTGGCATAGGTACAACCACCTCCTGGCGCTGGAATATCGGAAATCATTCCATGATGAATGATATCAATGTGGACCCGTATCCAAACTGTTTCAGCTTACCATTTTTGCATTTGGTTAAATGACGTTTCAATTTTATTGTCATTGCTTCCGTTCAATTGAATATGGTTGGAGCCATGCAATCTACGACATGTTTAAGCTATATTTTTGTAGCTTCATGGGGAGCTTGAGATCCGGTAGCCCAAGTTATAGTATGTAGCACTACCCTTAATTCCAAATCAGGCACTGTCTAAATGTCTACCTTGCTACTCTTAGATCCTTTCTTTGCTCTAGAATAGAATCTGTCTATCAAAATACCCATGCTCTCTCAAGGAGCTCGAGTACCTATCAGCAGTCATTTCTCTACCCTCCACGACAATCCAGTTATGAAGTAAGTCTCACAGAATTTTATCTCCAGCTCTTGGTCATGAATCATGAATCTCTCTCGATCAATGTCCCATAAACTAATCAAGTACTGCAATTGCTCTAGCTAAGCTCTTAAACATGGGTTCATGAAGAATTTTAGGAGCCCACAATTCCTTAGGGCATCCATGCATGCATCATTTTCCATGGCCTATTCATCCTCTTCCCCATTCTCTCTTTCTTTCCACTCTGTTTCAATTTCACCTACCAATTCTTCCTCCAAAACCACAATTCAAGATCCCATTAACCATAAGATTAAATTTGAAGTCGTTTCGGCTGTGCATTTTTAAGGATAAAATGATATTATTTGGGTGCGGCATTTAGCACTACTGTTTTTCAAACAACAACACTGACTGGAGCCTCCCCATTCAAAAAAATTTGGGTTGGGTGTGACTCTGTGCTCGGAATCCGCGACGACCGCAGTAGCCAAGATTTTACAAGAAATCCCAAAAATGCATCAACCATGAAAGAAGATAATAAAAAAGGTCTTAAATTGAAGAAGACGTTCAGAGCTCCTACTTGGAGAAAACATATTCATAAATGACCTCATAGATTTCCTGTTGTCAGCTCCATAAGTTCACAGTAAAAAAATGGAAAAAATGCTCTCAAAAAGGTGAAAAGGTAAAAAGTGAATTGTTTTTACTATTTTCATTGTTTTATAACCTTTTTTTACTCTTGACGTTGATTTAGTTACTCTTGCACTTCCTCTTGATATTTTCTTGCATATTTCACAAATTTCTTCATATGATAATTGGTATATATCACCTCTACTCACGAGATCAAGGAGATCAAGAAGATCATCCCTAATTTTTCCAAGTAAGAGTTTTTTTAGTGTGTCAAATCCTAAATGATGTAATTTTTCCTTCTTAACATTATACATGAATCTCTGTATTAGATCTTTGAGGCTCTCGTCTTATTTTTGAGTCATTCTAAATATTTTTTCTTTAAGATAATTATATTTATATTTTTCTAGAAATATATTTTGAATATCATTCCATGATATTATTAAATTAGTCCCTAAACTCATGAACCCTTTAAGAGCTCTATCCTTCAATGTTGCCAAAAAAATATCAATTTTTTAGTTTTTAATAAGTAACAATATTATCTACATTTAATTTCAAATTTAAAGAGAAATGTTTCTGGATCCTCTGACCTCATACCATGGAAGATGGGAAGGAAATATGGAGGAATGATCTTCATATGAGCACTAATATCACTATCTTGCATGGGAAATATAACAGGATATTCCTCATCGTCATCATCTCCATCCATTTCTTCTACCTTCTCTGCCACCTCTTTACTTTTACTTGCAAAATAAGATAGTGATGTGGCTCTTATTGCACCACATGATCAAGTGAGGGGTTATGGTATTGAAGAAATATTTTTCTTTTATTATTTTTTTTGAATGAAAATACTAATGCAATGTAATATGTTTTTGAAATGGAATATGCCTAATGGATTTTTTGTGTGGTTTTTCAAAACGTAAAATAAACGAATAAACTAGGGAAGAAAACAATGCATGCTTTGACACCTCCTCGAAATGGACACCAAAAAGTAATGAGCCACAGTATTTAAACAAGAATGTTGCAACATGGAATTTTTACTTCTTTCATTAATCTGATGTAATGAAGTGGATGTCATAAAATCAAAGCCTAAACTAATTTTAGAAATGGAAATGCTACTCAGTTCACAAGAAATATAAGTTCTAACCATAGTTGCAGGAATGTAAAGGTTATGCTAATTGAAGGAATGAAAAGTACTTGTCTATTTGTAGAATGTAAACCTTGTGCTACTCAAAACAATGTGAATCATTATTCTAATTTCAGAATGTGAAAAGTTTCCTTGAAACAAAACTAATTCTATGTAAGAAAACCAATTTATAAATGAAATCCTAAGAGAATGAATTCAAATAAATACGTATAATCTAATTTTCATTGGAAAATCATGATCGTAATCACCATGTACCAATTTAATTCACTGGATTAACATAGTTCATATGCATTTCATAAGATAATCATCATTACCATTAAATTTAGAAATCTATCACCTAAGCTTAAATACAAAATTATGCTTGCAGTGAGAAAAATGAATGTTTAGAATGGTCTTGGGTCCTCTTGAATCTTGGATTTAGAGCCTAGAGGTCATTATTCAAGCCTAAGGGACAAGAAACAAGTTTTTTAGAGTGAATTTGATTAATTATAGGGATTGCTACAAGATTCTACACGACTGCTACAAGACTACTATATGACTGATACTCATCGAGATAAATTTCCAAATACCCAAGAAAATCAAATGAAAATGAGATGGGATTTTTTTTTTTTTTTATGTATAAAGTAGGATTTCCTAAGACTCAATGCCAAGTGGAATCACTCAAAAATACCTCTGTTAACGTGTGCTAAAATATAGCAAACAATTACTACTCTAAAATTCAGAAATTCAAGAATTAGTGAACTAGTTAACCTACCAAATGCCTAACCTAATCAATTAAAAATGATATAGGGTGAATTTTTTTTATTAAATTTTATTTTTTTAGGAATTAATAAAAGTGGAATTAACTCAAAATAGCCTCGTTAACATGTGCTAAAAATAGCAAAAAATTACTACTATTTTGTTATAAGAAACTTCTAGAAATTCTAGATTTGTGAACTAGTAAACCAATCCAAATAGCTCAATGATGAATATTACCCTTCAAATATGTTCTAAGGATTCATCATTCTTGTAAATCTCTAAATATCCTACAAAAAAACTCACTTAAATCATTTAGCCAACATGATCTACAACAAAATAAGCATGAATTGTGGTGAACCCTAGTATTGCACCAAGAGTGCTGCAACTCCCAGAGGCTACTCAACTTTACTTTATCAACCCGGAGTTCATACAAACTTTTAGATGAAAATTTTATATGAACAATAGATGAATTATGTTCATGCCATCCTCTTCTCAGTTATACGATGAGGCGCTACTGCTAGGGTTACTTCTAGGAAAGGAAGTCTGTCACACTTTTGAATGAAAGCTAAGAATAAAAATAGCTCATGACCATGACTCTATCAACAAGAAAAGAAACTAATATAGATAATAATTACTCATATAGCTATCTAGAAGAAAGATAAATTCACACCTAAGCTAATGCAAGAAAGGAAGTTAAAATAAGTGGCATTCATGATTTAAATTGTTGAATTGAACTTGCAGAAAGGGAAACTAATCTAGGAACACATGTTGAACCAAATAACTGATTGAACTCTATATATCTCATGCTTGGATATTATGCTTGAAAATGCATCTATCAATGAGCTAACTACACTTTTAAGAAACTCTGTTTTGTAGAAAAAGAAGGAGGCTTTGAGGTGACCTAAGAGGTTCCCCGACTCATGGTTTCAGAGTTGAAGGCGCCTTGGAGGTTGTGCTAGGTCTAGATGAGGTAAAAAGAGGTTTTGGGATGAATTATTGAGTGGTTGGAACTACTATAGGATCTGCTATAGGATTTCCTGTAGTGCTACAGGATGTTTGCGCCACAGGAAACAAGACAAGGGTAGTTTGAGGCCATAAATGGTGAGGAAAGGGGTAGGAGAGGTGGAATGAAGGTGGAGAAAAAGTATCCAACTCCTTGCTCAAGCTCAAAACTTCTCTCAAAGCCTGTCTTACACCTCCACGGTGGCTCTTGGTGTTTGATGAGCTCCATCATTAAACATATTTGGAGGGGTTAATGGTCACATTTTTTCCTTATTAAATATATTTTTCTTTCATTTTTATTTTTATTTGGCTTTATGATGCTAGTATAGGTGGTGATTAAGGCTAACATACTCTGAGTGCCTAATATGAGGTTGAGTGCAGAAAATCATGAGTAATTGGAAGTATTTTTAAGATTTTATCATAAATAATTGAAGGAGACAACAAGGAAAAATTATACAAGGATTGTCCACCCTCCTTAACTCTCAAAGGCAACCAAAGGATCCCCAAGGATTCTCTCCAAAAATTCGAATTCCAGAGGTGGCCAAGAAACTCAAAGACCAAAGTGCAGTCAATATATGTTTACTTGGAGTCAAGTGGACTCAATCACTATTTTCAAGGGAGATGTTGGTAGCTGCCTTATAGAATAAATAGAGCAGAGCTCGAGCTAGGAAGGATTCGATTCTATTGGGAACTTTGCTGCAAGCTATTGATATTTTTATTATTGTGCTCTACGATTACACTTTGAGAAACGTACAAGAATATTCTTTCATGAAATGAGCAGATAGATTTCATTTTACTGATTTATGTTTCATAGAGATAGGCATGTGGGTTAGGGCCTAATCCATGTGCCTCACCCTCTCTACTGTACTTGTTCTTTTCTTTCTACCATTCAGTTAGTTCTTATTCTGATAGTTTCAATGCTACTTAGTTTTTTCTTTCAATTTGCTGTTGTAGGTTTCATTTGCTTATGAGTAATAGAATAGAGGAGAAAACTCTAGAAGCTGTGGATCAAGACCTCCCTTCTCATCTCTATCAATAGAGCTCGAGGAGGGTGAACCTTCCCACTGACCCAAAAATTGATTTCTGTTCACTATTTATGAGATTAGAGTAGAGTTGCATTACCATTTTCATCCTTCCTTTTGTGCTATATTTTCACATATTTTTCTATTTCTTTGTGCATAATTTAGCAGCATTGATTGTAGGAATTAGTGTTAAAGCCCCAAAGCAGCTCTATGGTGCCTTCTTGCTTCATTTTCCATCTCTGTCTTCACAACCTAAGCACTGCTTTTATGCCCTCCATTCCCTATTTTTCCTCTTCGTTGCAATCGCCGCCCTTCTCATTCCCAAAAACACTTACAAATGCGTTAGAATTCGACCTCTGCCCTTGCTCCTTGAAACTTCCACTATCGTATTTTTCTCTATCACAAATCACAAATCCTTGTTCCACTTGGTCTTTGTTAACACTTACCACTCCCAACCATCGATTGCAACATTATTGTAGCACTCTGCCACGCCATCCCTATCACAAATCACATTTTGTAGTTTCTATCCCCATCACATATCGCATTTCACTCGCGATGAGTTAACAATTACCGCTCCCAACCGCTAATGGCGACATTACTGTAGCACTCTACCACGCTGCCCATCGCATTTTACAACATTTTCCCTTTTTCCTTTAAAGACTTAACGCAAATCGAAAATCGCATTTTCTATTGGTTCTGATTAATACTTTCCACTCCGAAACCTGATTGTGATATTGTCGTACTCCAATGCCATGTCACCCATCGCATTTCGCATTTCACAATTTCGTCTGTATCGCATTCTGCACTTTGCACTTTCCTCTCGATTTCACTGCTGCTTCTCTGCCAACCTTGCCATATTGCGATATTGAATATCGCATATAGCACTTCTGTCTTTCCATTAAAATTCCACCATCACACTTTTGAAAGCCTCCCACTCCAAAGAATTTTTGCAATATTAAAAGTTTTAATAAAGTTTTAAGCCCCTTTTTCACTCCCCTAAGCCTTGTTTCATGTGGTTAAGCCCTCAATTAGCACCTTTACCCCTTTCTTCTCCAAAATGAAAGCAACACCTTTTAAAATTAGAATTAGGTCATGAATAAATGCATATATAGGAGCATGATAGATAGAGTAAGGTGTGTTTAACTGATTGGTCAAGTTAATTGTACTTTAAATTAGTTTCCCTTCTGCCATTTCCTTTCTTCAAATTAAATTAGTTTCATTTCTGCCATTTCCTTTCTGAAAATTAAATTATTTTCATTTCCATCATTTTATTTCTACAAATTAAATTAGTTTCATTTCCATCTTTTCCTTTCTGGAATTTATTTTAGTTTCCTTTATGTCATTTCCTTCCAGCAATTTACTTCCCATATCTTATCACAGTTTAAGAAATAGCACCCTTTCATAAAGTAGAAGAGGATGACATGATAGAAATGCATATGTTTTGTATATATCACTGTCACCTCCAAGTTTGTACGAACCCCGGGTTGATAATGTAAAGTAGGGTAGCCCCTGGGAGTTGCAACACTCTTGGTGCAATACTAGGGCTCACTAGTGTTGTTGTGGATATTTCCAAAAAACAGGTTTGAAGGCGACTTGCATGGAATTTGGTTGATGAAGGGTGGAGACTAAAGCTGATGGTGTTGGGGAAGTCCTCATCTGCTGCTCTAATAAAATTTGCAAGAAAACTACCTGTTATTGCATTCATCATTGACAAATATATCATGAAAATGGTGGAAACGATGAGTTGAATTTAAATATACCTACCTATGTACTTGAAACATATATCAACCTCTACATCTACAACATGTCCATGACAAGAAAAGTAACCTTTCTAAATTTTCCAAGAAATCATAAAATGATTTTTTTTTTTGGGTATGTGGTGAAGATCTACCCTCCTCAAGCTCCAATGGAAGAGGTAAGAGAGGGAGGCTTTAACATGCAGTTTTTAGATCTTATATGCTACTGAAACATGAAATGTAAAGAGACTAACTACATCAACATGAAATGTAAAGAAACTAACTATTTCAACATGAAATGTAAAGAGACTAACTACATCAACATGAAATGGAAAGAGACTAACTACAACAATATGAAATAGAAACACAAGTACATAAGAGAGATTGAGGCCAATGGTGGGCCCTAAACCACAAGCTCAGCTCCATGAAACTAACTTAGTGGAGAAGAAACCAAATACTCATTTTATTTCTTAAACAGTCTTGTACATAACCTATGAAATGAAAAAATGCCTATTACAAGAGCTAAGAGTGCTCTAGCTAGATCCAAAATTCGAATCCTAGTGAGATCTTTCTCTTCCCTATTTATCCAAAAGGATAGCTACCAACAACTCCCTAAAAAGTAGGTGGTTTTTCCCTGTGGAACTCAAGATAAGTGGAGCTCAGCTCCCCTTAATCTTCCACTTGCTTGGTTTCCTATGATTTCGAGCTATTGGAGGAGAATATTGAGGATATATTTGCCGCATTTAGGAGTTAAGGAGGTGGTAAACCCTCCTAAAATCACTCCTTGTTGTCTACTATGAGCCCTAATTGTGAAATATTCCTCAAACATAGCACATTCAGGGAAAATTTTAGGGGCTAATATTTGCAAGTGGGCTAATTTTCCATGATTTTTCCAAAAAAAAGATTCGCCAATTTCCCTTTTTTTATAAAAATAATTCGCCCAAATTTTACAATATAAAATAATTTTACGTTCAAATTTGCCAACATTATATAGAGAGTATATATAATATCATTATAAATTTGAATAATTTTACAAATACATGAATAAACATTTTATAGTTTGCATATTAGGGACTAGTGAGATTTGCCAATTTTTAAAACTTAGAGATAATTTTCCATCCTTAAAATTTTCCTTGATCACATTGTCTTGATTTTCCATCATTTAAACCACATTAGGCCTTAAAAGCATAAAAACCCTTAATACACCATCTACACTAAGAAATATATGACAATAATGTAATTAAATGTGAGAAAGCGAGAATAATTAGGCTAAAAATGTGACAATTAACCCCTTAAAATGTACTTAATAATGGTACTCATCATCACCCCCTACCAATTGGTTTCTCATCCTTTGAGAAACTTAGTCATATTTTTTATAGGTCAATTTGGGTGCCATTCCCAATGACCTGGTTAACTGGGCATCATCTCCAAAACCAATGACCAAGGGTCTATCATTCCCTATCATTTCAGTTGCTACATGCCCTAAGACAAGAAACAAGACAAATCAAGCAAGACTTTCATCAAGCAAAGGTTTCCATGGTTTGAAGCTTATTATATAGAATATTAGAGCTCACCAACTCAGGCTCTAAGGGGCCTAAGTGTGTTGCATATGTAGGTAGCCCCATGCAAGGCTACTCTGCAAAGCACTTCCCGACATTCACAGGTGCGTTGGTCACATTGGGAGCGAAATTCTCATTGTTCCAGAATCTCCACTTGGCTAGTTCCTTCTAGAAGAGTTCACATGTGTCAAGCTTCGGATCCAAGTGTCCATTTGACATCTACATGACTGGAAACATGTCTTGCCTATTATTGGAAATTCATTTATTGCAAAACAACCTACAGTTCATCTATAAATTGAGCACAGATCTAAGTGCTTGAGGAGGAAGAATTTGAGTAGAGAAATGCTGGAGAATTTTCAATTGAGAGCTAGATTTTTGTAGCTACTGCTAGAGAGATTTATACTGTGATGAGGCTTGGGAACATTGCTAGAAGGTCACTTCAAATCAGTCAGTACGTTGTAACCTCTCCTTCTATCATCAATAAATAATACTGCTTATTTTTCCCTATATGCATCTGTATTGGCTTTGATTTTCAATATTGCAAGATCTTAGTTGATGTATATGGTTTATGCTTTACTGATTTAGATAACTAGCTTGAATAGATATCTATATTATTGCTTCTTCTGCTATTTTAGTGTTCTTTCTTGTAGTAAGCATTCCGCACAAACCGCTTGAATTTGAAGCTGCAACGGAAGCAACAGAAGGAGCCATTTGGAAGCGACTAAATGATTAAGCCTCCAATCCTCTTTGTGTATCTGTTCTGAGTTAGGAGAAATAGTCATATAGTCTTTCACCTATTGTTCTAGACTAGCACCTGTCTAGGGAAGCGTGATTTATTCGTAATTCACAATTCTGGCCCAACAAATTGGCGAGTGCGCTGGGGAGAATTTATATTAGTTCTAGGTGTTTAAGCCTCTTATTTGGTTTGTTTATCCACCCAGTAGTTGTTACACATAAAGATTAAAACTTTTCTGAGCTTAATTTGCAAAGGAAATGAGTTAAACAATAGTATTTTTCTTTTTATATTGCGCCCAATGCACCCTTAGACCGGACACAGTGCTTTGCAGAGCACTGTCTCCCTTTCTATCCTACATTGGAGAGCACTGTCTCCCCTTGGAGACTGCGTTGACTCCTGAAAGTACCCAAATTCCCTTGAATTTTCCTTTGCAATTTACTTCAGTTTTTCTTGCTGCTGTGTTCTGAAAAGTTTGTTCCTCAATTGACCATTGACTCTATATACTTCTTCTCCTTTGACTGAAAATTTGTTCAATGTTGGTTTAAAAAGTTTTTCTTTATCATTGAAAAGTTGATTTCAAAGTACTTTTTATGGTCGCATTAAGAATCATTTGCTTTCAAAATAGGAAATTGTCGTAAAATATTCATTTCCTTGATAAGAGAAATTGTTGTTTAAATCCTCGTTTTTCCTTTAAAAGAGAAATTGTCATTTGTATTCTTCGTTTCTCGAAAGTAAAAAGCACTTGAATTATTGATTTAGTGCACCTAGTTTATTTTCTGCATTCATAAAATTAAGGAAACTGAAATGAAAAACTTGCATTTGCATGTAGAATAATGTGTGTTTTGCAAAAGGAACATTAGGAAATCTACATTTTGTTTGTGATCCATTGATTTTCTTTTGTTCATTGATTTTTTTGCTCACAAATTATTTGCTCTCTTCCCTTAGTAGCTAGGTTCTTCATTGAAAAAGCTGAAAGTGAAAGTTTTTTTATCATTCTTAGCTTGCATTTTAGGAATTTTATACACATCATCGCGGTGAACATTTGAAAGGCAAAATTTTAAGAAATATCAACATAAAATTAATCTCAATTTACTTAACAACGCATTGGAACCATAACGATAACATTTAGAAGGTCTAGGCTAGAGATGCGTTCCGACATCGTAAAACATAGTAGCTATCGTTAACTTGTCTGCGATACATTCCGAGTGTGATACCTCACTCCACGTACGTAAGTATATTGTAGCTCATGCACGTACTTTCAGGTATATCATGCAGTGTTACAGTACAATAACTATAAAGGGGTGCTCTCACTGTGCGGTTTCACATCAGATAGTGCTAATACGGACTTGGGCCTCCACGTACCTTCAGGTATATTTGGGAGGACAAATTTTAGGTGTTATCCATCCATAGTGAACCGAGTCGGCCACCTTGAAATTATGATACACCGAACACAGCATTCGGGGAGATTACCTGCCCATACTTCTTGGTTCTCTAGGAGGTGTTCTGCAGTTCACAGTTTCTTGGTAACCCCTTTTCCCTAGCATTACCCCCTTTTTGTTTATTTGTTTTTTGGATAAAATGAATCAGTACTCATGGAAGAAAAAAATCCTATCCCTTGTCGTTCACGTAGATTAGCTTTTAAAACCACCTTTACCACCGGAAGTTAATTTTGGTAGGCAAAGGAGATCACAATTTGTCGAATCAAGTACAATTCATACCTCTGGTGAAACATCATCTTTTAAGCTATAGTTAGATAAAATTGTTTCCACACATCCCGGTTTGTCTACTGTTGTCAAAACAGAGTCTTCACAGCTACCTGTGGTCATGATGCATTCAATCGCTAAGACCATACCTCCTGGACTCGACATAGTTTAATCACAAATTGATCCAGATCATGTCTCTTCTTTGCCAAAACATCTTAATCCTGAAGTCGAACAACTGGAATTTTTTCCTACCTTGGTCATCCCACAAAGTTCTGTAGCTATTGAAACTCCTATATCACACATTCAACCATCTGAAATATATTTTGGGTCCGATGATGAAGTTCTTCCTCTTGGTTTAATTGTGATTGAAGAAATCCCACAAGATGATACACCTTTAACTCCAACCCATTTTGGGGAGGACCTTTAGCTGTACTAATCTTTTCCTCAATTGTTTCCATCTTCTTTTGTTGATCTTGTTCCCATTCAATCTCCTGTCGATTTTCGAGGGTATACATTTGGTCAAACAACCATGTCTGAACCAACATATTCAGTTGGGTCTGTTGTTCCAATTATGTCAACTCCTACCCTCGCTACTCCGTCGATGTTCACAACCTCACCAGAGTCATATTTTCACGGTGGCCCTTCTGTCCCAACAAGTTACAAATAATTTTTTGGCACTTTCTCTGGTGCATCTTCATGATCGTGGTCTTTGCCAATGTCATCATCTAGTATTTTAACTGGTAGTCCTATCGTTAGTACTGAATGACTTGATTCATTACATACATCATCAGGGCAATATCAAGTCGGTCCTTTTGGGTCAATTCCTTTACGTACCATATCAACTGGAATCCTAGCATTTGGAGAAAATTATTTTCCATCTTATTATCCTCCTTATGCTGGGGGGCAACCTTTGGTCACCCAATATGAAATTACTCAGTCACTTTTTGGTCAAACTAATGTTGACATGAATTTTTTTCAATGGTAGCCCACTCTACCTATCCAACCACAAATGTTTGTACACTCATATCAACCTGTTCAACCTGTTACACCCACTTCATTACCATTTTTTAATACATCTATACCCCTGTTACAAAATCACAATATTGTACATAAACCTTATCAAGCAGGTTCTTCGACTCAATGTCATCAAGTTTTGGGTCCACATACTCAAAATCCTTTGGTTAATTTACAACAACCTATATCAGGAATCATTTATTCACAAGTTGGTGTACCATTTCATGGGATGTCACAAACGCAACCTGGTTATAGATATCAACTGAATCAAACTTATACTAATTTGGGTTATAACATTGGTGGACAAACCCCTTAGTAGCCACAAGCACAAATGCCTCAAACTTCATTTCAACAAGTAAGATATCCAGGTTTTGGTCAACGGAATTCTCAATCGTTTTCTATGCAAAAAAACCCCTATCTAGGTTACCAGTAGAAAATTCCGTATGCTGGTGCTCAAAGGATTATTTCTCAAGAAATTCCATCTTACCCTGGCTATGCTCAACCTAACCTTAATCGACAGTTGCCTTTTGTTGCAACCTTGGAATTACCAAATTTAAACCGGTTAACCAATGATCCTATAAATTATGCTCCTTGGTGGCTGGTGATACCTCATAAATTACCCTCTGATATTCCTAAATTCAATGGAAACCCTGGAGAATATCGGTCGACTCATCTCATGACTTATCATTTATGGTGTTCATAAAATTCCCTGAATGATGATTCTGTTTGACTACGTCTTTTCCAGTGTACGCTCACAAGTCCGGCTGCTAAATGGTACATTGAGTTATCTAGAGCTTCTTTCGACAATTTCACTACTTTAGCTACTGTCCTTTTGACCCATTTCCAATTACTGATCAGATACAAAACTGGAATGGAACTCTTGACCAACTTCAAACAGATTAATTCTACTCACATTTATGATCATATTCATGAGTGGCGTCGCCGTCGATGAATGGTTAAGTCATTTGTTCCCGATCAGCTCCTTGCTGAATAGTTCATTAAGTCCCTGTTACCATCTATAACTAAGGATGTGGCTAAAGGTGGTGTCATCGTAAAAGAGCAAGTTATTGCTCGTGCCCAATATTTAGACTTGATTTATACTTAGTCTAGCACACTCTATGAAAAAATTACTAATGCGCCACGATCTAATTTCAATGTTCCTCCTCAAATAAAGGAATCTCATGCCAGAGACAGCTTGATAGGCACCGCAAACACACACCATGCTACTACATCTGATCTTGCTCCTACTTCTGAAATTAATGCTATGTCATTTGACAAAGGCAAAAGTGACAAGCAACCAGGAGGTAAGAAAAAAGGGAAATCAAAGAAAAAGAAAACTTCTAACCCGTAGGAAAGATCATCTGATCAACCATCTAGACCACGAAAACCTCGTTATCCATGCACAATCTGTAACAAGGAAAACTTTGTTAAGGATTATCCTCACCGTGCTGAAGTCTCAAAAATCATCAAGACTTCTCATGCATCAGTTGTGTTGACAGACCCATTTCCAAATCCAGACACTAATTTGGTTGCTACGGATCCAACTCCTAATTCCCAATTGTTAATGTTATCCACCACAAAACCTTCAAAATATATTTTGGTGTCAATGCGGAATAAATACTATGGTAGTCCAGCTACTGATAAACCTTCTACCTCGACAACAAATCCATCTAATGAATCAGTACCACCTAATGTCATTCCTAAATTGACAATTGCGCCACTGAAGGGAGTACTTCATAAATCGACATATAATCCTCGAGCAAGAGCTACACAAAATTATAATATAGTTGAAGATTTGGCTCAATCCCCTTTAGCTATGTCTGCTCTTGAGGTATTACAAAATTTTCCCTCCCAGAAGCAAGCTTTATTGTCGACCATTGGTGGAATTGATCCAACTGATTCTAATCTTATCGTCTTTAATCATATGGGCTATGTGCCACAATTACCAGCATAATTGGCATTCTCCATACAAGTAAAAGTTCTCAATCACCTTGTTCATCGCACTATTATTGATGAGGGAGCATCTACGTGCATTATGTCTCTAAACTGTTGGAAGTCACTTGGCTCGCCACGATTATCACAATCATCAATGACGTTGAAGGCTTTTGATGGATGTACATATAAACCTTGTGGTATTATCAATAACAAGCATGTTGAACTGGGGGGAAAAACAGTGAATATTGATGTTGAGGTTGTTGATAGACCCCTTAAATATAATATTTTACTTGGAATACCATGGGTATATGCAATGACTACCATTGTTTCTACATACTTTATAATGATTTCCTTTCCACGTAAAGGTATAATCACAGTCATTAATCAATTATCCTTTTTTCCCTCCGCTTCGCAGGTAACTGGAAGCGTTCCTTTTTTTCACTTACCCCAACTAGAAATCTAGAAAATTGGTTTAGGAATCTTAAAGGATTCCACTCTTATGGGAACCTTTGCATTACTGCCACCCGCGACGTCGACAGAAATTGAAAATATAGAGACCTGCTACATGATCTCTTCCACTCTATCTAGCTTAAGGGAGAGTACGAGTGATTCTGATATTTCTACATTGGATGATGTTTTACCACCCAACCCTATTGAGTTGGCATAGAAATCAATCTATTTGTCTTGGGCGGCATATCCGAAATCAGCATCGCCAAGTGTTTAGGTTGATCGTTCCTTAGATTTTGGTACTCCATCTGATCCATTTTCTTCAAATTTTTTGACAAATGAAAATATTTTGGAAGCTATGATTTTAGAAGAAGAACCATGGGAAGATTATCATCATCATTCCCATATTCCTGATTATGAAGAAAACAATCTCAGTGAACTATATCACCCATCCATCAAAAAATTATTTTCAAATTCTTTACCGATTAATGCAATTGACTCTAAGCGAAACTTATCAAATATTGAAGAAACTATTTCTATCAATATTTTGACCAAACCTATCATTATAGAAAATATTCATGTCGGTGTATCTTGTTCTCCATTATAACTTGATTCATATTACTCTCTTTTTCATGAATTTCGTGGCGTATTCGCTTGGTCTTATGAGGAAATTCTAGGCATAGATACTAGTATACTTGAACACACTATTAATATGTATCCTGATGTCAAACCGGTGAGTCAACGGCTTCATCCTGTTCATCCAAAGAAAGTCGATGCCATCAAAGTAGAAGTTGAAAAAATTTTGCATGCTGGTTTCATTTACCCTATTCTGCTAACTGAATGGTTTCCAATATCGTTCATTTTATGAAAAAACAAGGAACCATTAGAGTGTGCATCGATTATTGGGATGTTAATCATGCTTGTCCAAAAGACAAGTATCTTACTCCCTTTATCGACCAGATTATTGATGATTATGTTGGATGCGAAATATTCTTGTTTATGGATGGATTTTCCAGCTAAAATCAAATCAATATCTGCCTATATGACCAAAATAAGCCAACATTCATCTTTCCCCGGGGAAAATTCACATATAGGAAGCTTCTGTTTGGTTTAAAGAACACTGGAGAAACTTTTCACAGAGCAATGGATTATGCCTTCAATGATAGCAAGCACATTGTTCAACCATATCTAGATGATTTACCAGGGCATTCACGAAATCGGACTAATCACCTGATGCATTTGAGAGCCATTTTCTTACGCTTCTGACACTACAAGATATGCCTCAATCCACATAAATGTGTGTTTTGTGTTGGTTCTGGTCGATAGCTCGGATTCGTAGTCTCAAAAGAAGAAATTTGAATATACCCACTAAAGGTATAGACCATTCTTTATCTTCCTGCACCATCAAACTTACTTTAGATACAAAACTTCAAGGAAAGGCTAAATTCCTGAGAAGGTTCATTCCAAACTACGCCGAAATGGTTGAAGGATTTACTCGATTATTGAAAAAGGGGGTTCCCTTCCATTGGGATCAAGTTGCACAAGCTTCTTTTGATGTTGTTAAGGACACTCTTGTCCGAGTGTCATTAATGTATCCTCCTAATTATCAAAATTATTATTTCCTATATATCGTCGCGACTAAAATGACCATCGTTATGGTTTTGGTCCAAGTAGAAGATGGAATTGAACATCCGATCTATTATTTGAGTTTAAATCTCAATGATATGGAAGTTAAGTACTCTTACATGTAAAATATTTCCTTGGCAGCTATTCAAGCTGTCCAAAGATTTCACCATTATATCCTGCTCTGAAAAACAACAATAGTTTTAGTTTGAAACCCCATGACTTATATCTTATCACATCAATTTCTAGGGGGAAAATATTCAAAATGGATTTTCATTTTGCAATAATTTTATTTGGAATTCATCAAATCTAAGTCAAAGAAGTCTTTAGTTTTGGTTGAGCTTCTCTGTGACCTTCCCTCTGATAGTAATGCTACTACGTTGAAACCATCTATTCCAGATGAGTCTCTATTTCTGATCAGATCATCTGATCCTTGGTATGGGGATTTCATCATTTATCTCCAAACCCAAACTTTTCGACCTAATACCTCTTGCTCTGAACAATGACGTATTCGATACCAAGATAAATATTATCTGATCGTCAGCAATACACTTTATCATCGTGGTGTCAATACCATTTTAAGGAGGTGTCTCACTCATGAGGAGGCCAAAAAAGTGTTAAATGATTGTCATGCTGGGGTTTGTGGTGGAAAATTATCTGGATATGCTACCGCGTAGAAGATGATCCACTCTAGTTAATTTTGGTCTACTATTTTTTGAGATTTCATCCTTGTAGTCAGAAGTTGTCATGCATGCCAGATTTTTTATCGTAAAATTTGCAAACCGCCAGTGCCAATGCATCTTGTTGTCACTGTTGGACCATTTACGAAATGGGGTATTGACTTCATGACCTGTAACCCTCCTTCATCTGGGGGGCATGGTTATATTATTGTCGCAGTCGACTATTTTACCAAATAGGCCGAAGCGATGCCTACATTCAATAACACAGGACAAACAACTACATTGTTTTTCTTCAACCACGTTATTGCACAGTTTGGGGTCCCACAGGCTATAGTTACGGATCATGAGAATAATTTTCGCAACCATATGTTGTTTGAATTGACTACCAAGTTAGGATTTTTGCATGATAATTCTACTCCTTATTATCCACAATTAAATGGACAAGTTGCGGGTATTAACAAAATTATTAAACGAATGCTTCAACGAATGATAGGAGTCCGTAAAAGGAACTGACATTTGATCTTGTACTCTGCTTTGTGGGTGTATCAAACCTCGGTGAGAAACACAACCGATTTTACTCCTTTTCAATTGGTGTATGGTCTGGAAGATATCCTACCAATCCAATGTGAAATATCATTGTTAAAACTTGCGATAGACTAGACTTGTTACCTAACATCTCAGAAGAAGAAGCGCATCTCCTTAACTTCATCCATCTAGATGAAACACGTCGTGAAGCCCAATTGGCCAACGAAGCTCATAAGAGATGTATAAAGGCACAATATGACAAAAAGTTCTAGCCTCGCATCTACTCAGAGACCGACTTGGTCCTTCTTTACGATCAAGAAGCTGATGTAATAGGTACAGGGAAATTCGAGCCATTGTGGCATGGCCCCTATATTGTCAAAAGAGTTCTTGCTAAGGGTACCTATGAGATAGTTTATTATTATGGGATTCCATTGGCACAGCCTATAAATGGGTTTTATTTGAAACGTTACTATGCTTAATCATGAGCGTAGTAATTTTTTGTATTATATTGTATATATGTTGTTGATTTGCATCCACTATATTAATTTGTTTTTAGAGTTTTCTTGACGTTAGTAATCCGCTTTACATTTTATGGCAGATTTCTAAATCTTCAGAACCATTTGTTGGATATACTGATGGTGCTAGTCGTAGTACCCAGAATCTATCCTCTATAGCGTGGGCGATTTTCGCTCCGAATGGCGAGCTAGTGAGTTTTCAAGGGATTTGTATTGGTAGATCGACGAACAATATTGCTGAGTATAGCACGTTGTTAGAACTTCTCTCTGATCCCATTTCATTTGGTATTAACTACATAATCATAAGGTTAGACTCACAACTTATGTTATTACAACTTACTAGTGTTTATAATACTATAAATCCAACACTTCTTAGATTGTTTCTAAGGGTTCGAATTTTGGAAAGACATTTTGATTTTGTTCAATATGTTGGCAATATGATGCAATGTGTTGTGCTTGATGGCAACCTACTTGATGAATTTTTCCTTGATGGAAACCTACTTGATGAGTTACCTTTGAAAAGCAACCTATGTGTTAAATATGTAAGGATGATGTAGCTATAGATTAGTTCAGATGTAAGAAAGAAATAAATTTCAGTAAGTTCCAGAGTAATGATGAATTAGATATGTCACAAAGCATACATGGGTTTGTAAAGGCAAAGTAGTGTATGTATGCAGAAAACTACGTGCCAAGTAGCGTATGCCTATTTGCGCTCTAAATTTATAAAACCATGGGACATTACCATGGTATTAGCCCACTGTATTGAGCTTTGGATTATCTATTTGATCCCATCCAGGAATACCATCAGCAGTTGAGTGGTTTTGACTCATGGTATTGACAAAGGCTAAATCTATATAAGGAGAAGAAGATCATAGTGCAAGGGTGTGCTTGTGTAAGGGTTGTTAATAAATAAATCTCTTTAAGAGATATATACATGGATGAACTCTGTTCTTAATTGTTAGATCTAAATCTATGATGCACCCATGGATATAATGATGGTTCAAGATCTTTAGATCTAAAAATGATAAATCTGTAGGATGATCTGCAAAAGAAATGATGAACACCTGGTGCAAGCCTGATGAAGAAATTGAAGAAATCTGGGTAAGTTTATAGATCTGGTCTGTTCTGCAAAGTTTATCTTTTACAGATCTATACGCTAGTTTGTCTTGGTAAAAGTGTGTATATACGCGGTTTGACTTCATGAAAAACGCGTATGGAAGTTAGGGTTTTCTGAAAAATAATATGCACAGAAGTATACGCAGGTTGGTGTGCAGAAAAATGTGTATATATGCTAGTTCCGTTCATAAAAACTGCATATGGAAATATGATCAAAGAAAAGATTGAATTTATTTTATAAGCTCTAAATACTGATTCACCCCCCCCCCCCCTCTTAGTATTTTTTCCCAACAATTGGTATCAGAGCAGGTCCTTTTGAAAAATCTTAGCCGCTAGAAGGAAGATCAAACAAGATGAGCAATCAAGATGGAACAACATCTATCAGGCCTCCACTCTTCAACGAAAACAATTTAATCTTCTAGAAAACAAGGATGAGATCCTATCTTCAGTCTCTGGGAGCAGATGTATGGGCTATTGTTGAAGGAGGATATCAATATCCAGCCACAGTACCAATAGATCCAACGGAAAGAAAGAATTATGAAACAAATGCAAAGGTGGTCAATGCTTTATTGGAAAGTCTAACTGAATTAGAATTTGTCAAATTCATGCAGCTGGATACATCAAAGGCAATATGGGACAAAATCATTCTAAGTTATGAAGGTGATGCAAAGGTAAAAAGTGCTAAACTCCAAACTCTCAGAATTCAATATGAGAATCTAAAAATGCATAATGAGGAGAGCATTGCCAATTTCTTTTTACATCTTGATGATATTGTAAATCGTATGAGAAATCTGGGAGAAACAATATCCTAATCTACTTTGGTTGAGAAAGTTTTAAGATCTCTAACGGCAAAATTTGAGTCAAAAGTTTCAGCTCTTGAAGAAAAGTAGGATCTTCAAAATCTTACTGTGGTACAACTTCATGGCATACTAACTGCATGTGAAATGAGAAGAGGAGGACCATCTGAAGTCAAAGAAGCCATCTTTAGAGCTTCTACAAAAGGGAAAGAAGTACAAGAGACAGAAGGATCAGGGTATATCTCAGAAGAATATGAGGTAAATTTTGTAAAGAAACTCCAACTTGGCACAGGACGGTTCAGAGGTAAGCTTCCTTTCAAATGTTTTTCTTGTGGAAGAGTTGGTCATTATGCTGCTAAGTGTCCTTACAAAGAAACACATGAAAAATGGAAGGAAGTAGCAAGAAGGAATAAGAATCGGTTTAGCACTAGAAAAAGTTACTATACTCATGAAGACAGTGATGGGTTATCTGATAGTGAGGAAGAATGTGAACAAGATCTTAGACTTCTCATGGCATTTGAAAAATAATCTAGAGAAGAAAAAGATACTTTTATGGATGCTTTAGAGGACAATGATTTTCTTGATGAAAACAATCAACTCAAAATATGCTTACAAGAAAGTAAAATAACCATAGAAACTCTAAAAAATCAACTTGAAGAAAAGGAGAAACACAATGAGAAATTAGAATGTGAAATAGTAAGTCTAAGAAAATAAATTGGGAAAGTAAAGACTTTGAATCTTAGATTTTCTAAAGGATCTAAAACCTTAGATGAGATTATTAAGGTACAACGTTCTCCTCTTATAAAGACAGGTCTTCGATATATCGGCGAATCTTCTCAGGCTTCAGCACCAAATTATCTAAAAGCAGCTACAACTAGTATACAACATTCTGCCACTCAGCAAGGGAATAAAGAATCTTTACAGGTAAAGCATGACCATATAAATTCAAAGAAAAATAACAGGAATACCTTTCAAAGAAACACCAATCAACAGGTAAATTCAAATAGAATATTTCATGATCGCAGAAATTTCTTCTTCAATGGACAATGTTTCTCATGTCACAATTTTGGTCATAAAGTTGTTCAATGTGTTGCATATAAAACCATCATGACAAGAGAAGCAAGAAATAAAACGATTGATATTGGAACAAAGAATAATACCTATAACAACTTTTCTCCTCTTCAAAATGAAGTTGAATGTGCTTATTGCAATAACTTTGGCTATGAAGAATCTGAATGCAGGAGCAAAGTTCAGCCAAAAGAGCATTTTCCTTCAAGCTCCAAAGTGTGGAAAAAGAAGGAATTACAGATTGAAAATTTTGGCATAGCTTTATTTGCAGAAGGTGAAGAAAATCAATGGTACATTGATAGTGGATAATCAAAACACATGACAGGTGACAAAAACAAACTTCTTGCATATAGTGCTCTAGAAAAGGAAAATAATGTTACATTTGGAAATGATACTCCTGCTGTCATTAAGGGAAAAGGGTCTGTTTTTCTAAAAGCAAATGTGAAAGTTAATAATTTCATGTATGTGGATGGATTAAAGCATAACCTGTTAAGTGTAAGTCAAATGTGTGATCAAGGAACTGAAGTTGTCTTTAGTTCAAAAGAATGTGTATGTGATCTTGATACAGCTAAAACAATTATAAAAGGAAAAAGAACTCTAAGCAACTTGTATGTATTGAAGAACTGCAAATAATAATGTTACTTGAGTAAATCTTTAGAAAAATAGCTATGGCATAGAAGGTTGGGGCATCTGAGCTTCTCTCAAATCAACAAATCAAGCAGATTTAAAGCTGTTCGTGATCTTCCCAATACTACTCTACCTGAAAGTATCATATGCAAATCTTGCCAATTCGGTAAGCAAACCAGAGTGAAATTTAATGCCAAGGAAGGATCATCAAGTAAGCCTCTTGAACTCATTCATACTAACATATGTGGACCTGTGAGGAAAAAGTCACCACGTGGTGAACAATACTATATCTTATTTATTAATGATTTCTCTAGAATGTGTTGGATTGGGTTGATTAAACACAAAGATGAAGCATTTGAGAAATTTCAGATCTTCAAAGCACTGGTTGAAAATGAATTAGATCTAAAATTCAAGTGTCTTAGATCTGATCGAGGAGGAGAATATACATCAGATGAATTCCTTGAATTTTGCGAACGACATGGCATAAAAAGACAGTTTACTGTAGCTGGCACTCCACAACAAAATGGCGTAGCAGAAAGAATGAATAGAACAGTTCAACAAATGGATAGAGCTATGCTTGATGATTCTGGAACACCTGACACATTTTGGGGAGAAGCAGCACATACAACGGTAAATATTCTTAACAAGGCACATGTTCATGTAAATAGTGATAAAACTCCATATGAAATCTGGTATGGTAATCCTCCCACTGTGAAGCATTTTAGAGTTTTTGGAAGCAAATGCTTTATCAAAAATAATGATGAAAAACTTGGCAAGTTTGAACCCAGAGCAGATGAAGGAATACTTCTTGGTTACTCCTCTAGAAGTAGAGCATATAAATGTTACAATAAAAGACTTCGGAAGATTGTTGAATGTATTGATGTTGTTATTGATGAGTCTCCTATAGCTCCAAAAGAAGAAAAACAAACAACAGATGAAGACGATGGTGACATATATCCTTCTACATCAAATAGAAATGATATAGATAGTGAACCCAATGAAGAACCCGAAGATGATTTATCTAAAAAAGCTCCATCCAGATATGTTCAAAAGAATCATCCAGAATCTCAAATTTTGGGAGAAAAGGGATCAGGTGTACAAACAAGAAGGACTCTTGTAGGATCTTCTAGCTATCTGGCATTTCTATCCACTATTGAACCACACAATGTCAATCAAGCTAGCAAAGATGAATGTTGGATTCAAGCCATGAATGAAGAGCTTGATCAAATTGAAAAGAATCACACTTGGGAATTAGTACCAAGGCCTCATGACAAAAATGTCATTGGAGCTAAATGGATATTCAAAAACAAGTTAAATGAGAATGGGGATGTTATAAGAAATAAAGCTAGACTTGTTTGCAAGGGGTATGCTCAACAAGAAGGTATAGACTTTGAAGAAACTTTTTCTCCTGTAGCTAGACTTGAAGCCATAATAATGTTTCTTGCTTTTTCAAGCTTCCAACAAATCAAAGTTTATCAAATGGATGTTAAATCTGCTTTTCTCAATGGTGATCTAGAAGATGAAGTTTATATAGAACAACCAGAAGGATTCATTTTGGGAAATGATGAAAAACTTGTTTGTAGACTTAAAAAGGCTCTATATGGTCTCAAACAAGCTCCAAGGGCATGGTATTATTGTCTTGACAAATATCTTCATCAACAAGGATTTTCAAAGGGGTCTGCTGATAGCAACTTATACACAAAAACTGAAAATGATAAACTATTGATTGTGGTTATATATGTTGATGATATCATTTTTGGAAGTAATGAAGAGTCTATGAGTCAGAAAGTTGCTTCTGTTATGCAGCAAGAATTTGAAATGTCTTTACTTGGGGAACTAACATTCTTTCTTGGCTTGCAAGTGCAACAAGCAATAGATGGCATATTCTTATCACAAGAAAAATATCTTAAGAAAATTCTGAAGAAGTATGGCATGGAAGAGTGCAAACTTGTAAGTACACCAATGATAACCGGATGTAATCTCAGTTCTCATGATGATTCTCCCACGGTGAATCAACCAGAATACAGATCTATGATAGGAAGTCTACTTTATCTCACTGGGACTATACCAGACATTATGCATGCAGTTGGGATTGTTGGACGATTCCAAGATAATCCAAAAGAGTCTCACCTTCAGGTTGTAAAAATAATATTCAGATATCTACAAGGAACTCAAGACTTTGGACTATGGTATCCAAAGAATGCGGATCTCACTCTTCATGCTTACACTGATGCAGATTGGGTTGGAAATGTTGATGATTGGAAAAGCACTAGTGGTGGTGAATTCTATATGGGGCCCCGGTTAGTATCTTGGTTCAGCAAGAAGCAAAGCTCTATTTCTTTATCTATAGCAGAAGCAGAATATGTGGATATCGCATCATGTTGCACTCAACTTCTTTGGATGATGCAAACCTTACAAGACATTCAAATCAAATGTTCACCTCCTATCTCCATTATGTGTGATAATACAAGTTCCATCAGTATCTCAAAGAATCCTGTTATGCATTCCAAGACCAAGCACATTCCCATCAAGTATCACTTCTTACGTGAACAAGTGCTTGAAAAAAAGGTGAAGTTGGAGTATGTTCCCTCCAAAGAACAAGTTGCTGATATATTTACCAAACCTTTACCCAGGGAAGCATTTGAATATCTTAGACAGAAGCTGGGAGTAGTCTCTACCATGAAAAATATCAGATCTGCTTAAATTCAGAAGATTAAATTGGGTACGCGGATTTCCTGAAGGACAGTTGCGTATATACGCAAGTTTATACACAGAAAACCACGTATGGGTGTTTGCTGACAAATTTGTTTTGGTCAGCATTCTTCAGCACAACTGCGGTGCTGTTGGATATCTCTGGTGATGTTCCAGCTCTCATATTTCTGTTTCATATGAAGATGCCTTGATGATTTGATGTTGAAAGTGTTCAGGATGCATAGGCTAAGGGGGAGCATTGGTCGTGTGGAAAGGATGCATTGTTGGCATTCTAATTATTTGTTGTAGTCTGGTCTCATGCTTGAGAATTTTTTATCTTGATTGTATAAGTCATTTCTATAATTTGATGAAAAACTTCATGTTGAGATCCATGATGTAAACAGTGTAATATTCATTCATGCAAAGACTTATTCCATTTTGTAAACCCACTTGGTTGGGTAGTTGAGTCAAAATGTGTAAACCCACTTGGTTGGGTACTTGAGTCACATATGTAAATCCACTTGGCTGGATCATTGATGTAAGTATGAGTCCTTGGTGATAGGAAAGGTCATAGAGTCATGTACTTCATTGAAAAATATGTTTGAAGATTCAACATGAACTCAGGGGGAGCAAGCATGGTAACTTCAGTGCACATCAGATCTACAGAGCTCTTCTCTTTACAAGAGGAGAAAAACCTAGTTTGTTTTTGATCCGCCCTTTGCCCTTGATGTCAAAGGGGGAGAGTATCATGGTGTTTGAATAATGGTTATAATCAATGTATCTATCTATTGTGGTGATCAAACACCATCATGGTTGCCATCAAGTCCAAAGGGGGAGATTTTTGGCAATATGATGCAATGTGTTGTCCCTGATGGCAACCTACTTGATGAAGTTGTCCTTGATGGAAACCTAGTTGATGAGTTGCCTTTGAAAAGCAACCTCTGTGTTAAATATATAAGGATGATGTAGCTACAAATTAGTTCAGATGTAACAAAGAAAGAAATTCTAGTAAGTGCCAGAGTAATGATGAATTAGATATGTCACAAAGCATACTCGGGTTTGTAAAGGAAAAGTAGCGTATGTACACGGAAAAGTATGTGCCAAGTAGCATATGCCTATTTGCGCTCTAAATTTATAAAACTAGGGGACATTACCATGGTATTGGCCCACTGTATTGAGCGCTGGATGATCTATTTGATCCCGGCTAGGAATACCATCAGCAGTTGAGTGGTTTTGACTCATGGTATTGACAAAGGCTAAATCTATATAAGGAGAAGAAGATCATAGTGCAAGGGTGTGCTTGTGTAAGGGTTATTAATAAATAAATCTCTTTAAGAGATATCTACATGGATGAACTCTGTTCTTAATTGTTAGATCTGAATCTATGATGCACCCATGGATATAATGATGGTTCAAGATCTTTAGATCTAGAAATGATAAATCTCATTTCTTTTGCAAAAGAAATGATGACGACCTGGTGCAAGTCTGATGAAGAAATTGAAGAAATCTGGGTAAGTTTATAGATATGGTCTGTTCTGCAAATTTTATCTTTTACAAATCTATACGCTAGTTTGTCTTGGTAAAAGCGCGTATATACACGGGTTCTCTTCATGAAAAGCGCGTATGGAAGTTGGGGTTTTCTGAAAAATAATATACACAGAAGTATACGCAGGTTGGTGTGTAGAAAAGTGCGTATATACGCTAGTTCCGTTCATAAAAACCACGTATGGAAATCTGATCAAAGAAAAAATTGAATTTATTTTATAAGCTCTAAATACTGATTCACCCCCCACCCTCTCAGTATTTTTTCCCAACACAATATCAATGCATTTCCAGAAATTTGAACACTTTGACTGATTCATTAGCTAATCAATTTTTAGACAGACATTTGCGACATAGGTAAAGAAAACATTCACATCATTGAATAGGATTGCACATTAAACATAGGAAAAACTTTAAAATCATATAGATATATAGTTATAGGTTTTTATAAAAAAATTTCCCAAGACACATTGGTCATCTGACCTCAAGATGTATGCAAAATGTCACAAGTAAACTAGTGGTGCTCATGGTAACATGTTATAGATCTAGCAATCCTACAGAGCAACTGCATCTAATGGTTAGGAATCCCAATAGTGTTTCAATGCAATCGCATGGGAATCTCTTCGATCTGGCAATCCAGAATCCCGAAGGTAAACCACTCTACGTGCTGTTGAAGCTCAGCTAGAGTCTCAACCATATCAAGGTCTTGAAGGACTTCTCTCCCGACAACCCTCTTTGTTTGTGCATCTGCTTCGCGCTTTGGTTCCTCTACTGGTTGAACACGACCAATACCTGCATTACATTAAACATTTAGTTTAGTCTTGGAAATAAATAAAAAACACAAAAACATTTTATAAACCTTAGAAAAAATCAAAAACATGGTCAAATCATTCTTACCTATGACACCCCGTTGAGCGCCTTCTGGTAATACTAAATCTGGATCTCCTCGGAAGTCGACGCTTGCGTATGCATACTCATCGATGGCGATGATCTGTCGCCCAAACCAGGTAAAGAATTTAGTAGAGAACACAAAGGTCGATTGGCCTACATGTCGACCCATGAGTTCTACCCATCTTTGCATTCGAGGATCTCTAGGACTAGATATATCCAATGTTACATGTTGTGGTTGCATCAGTGGAATTTGTTCCAAAGCGAAGGAGATAAGGATTGAACCATAACTGAAAATTTTCTTCCTCCCTCCCTTTTCTTTATTCAATTGTTCCTTTATCTAAGATAGAACAGCTTCATACCAGTTGAATGCTATTGGCTCTAAGCACTCTAGTGCATACTGCATATACGATTTGTTCGCTATATGTAGTGTAACTGTGCTAGAAATTTTAGCGATCGTGAAAAGGATGGTTCTCAAAGGAAAATCCCTAACATCCTGGATGTTTATTTTTCCATATTTTCTAGGTTCCACCCGTGGATAGAAATACTGCATAACATAATTCGTCACTGTCTCCCCTCCATTGGTAGACCCTGTGAGAGAAATGGGAAAACCTCTCCTCAACAAACTTGTGAGAAAATACATGTCCTTAACTGTTATGGATACCACTTGATTTTTAATGTGAAATGCCTCTATCGCCAGATCCCATGCTCAAACTAAGAACTCCAAGAGTATTATTTTTTGCCTCATTCCCGACAATTTGAAGTACTTAAGTAGTCCATAATCTCTTAGGGATCTTACAGTACTCAGATCATTCAAGAAATCATATCTTGTTCTTCATGTTCTCTTTCCCTCCATGTAATCATCATTATAATATGATGGAAACCTGAGATACAACCATAAGATCCTTTAGATTCCATTCATTGTAAAAAACTAGGCAAATTTTGGGCACAAAATGAAAATTAAAAACTTGAACTGCGCCCAACGCACTCCCTGGGCTGAGACAGTGCATTGCACATGCAGGTACCCTTCACTGTACTTGCTATGCAATGCAGGTTTCGACATTCAGGGGTGCTTTGCCCTCATTTTTGGAAGAATTTACCCTAGGGGCCTTAAAACCCTAAAAATATGCAAAGAATGGAAATGAAATGAATACCAAAGGAAAGAGGAGGTTCATGGTACTAACCTGGATCAAACGGCGACGAAATCTGTCCATAGAAAGGATCACAATCAATGATTGAAGTTTGGGGGAAAAATCAGGTTCATAGCTCCAAAATGCAAATGGTAACTATGGAATGGTAAAAATGAATAGTGAAACTACTTTTTATAGTCATTTAATTGTTTTCAAGTTAAATTTATTTCTATGACTATAGTTTTATTATGTTTTAATCATCAAATAGGTATTTTTAATCCATTTCATGTTGTTCTAAACAGGAAATACAACTGATGAACAGATTAGTCATGCAGATTTATTTAAATAATGACTTGACCACAAAGCATAATTTTTCTCCTTATTTTTCAAGCTTTGTTAAAAACGAAAAAGGATTTGAAGCGCAATTTTATCTCTTTTTCGAGCTTCAATAACAATGAAAAAAGGAACCCATTGAGTCTTCTTTCAGCTCTTTTTAGACTCCGATAATGTGAAAATATTGCCGAGCACTTGTCTTTTCGAGCTCGTTAAAGTAAATGAATTGATATCTACTCAGTATAAGTTTAACCCTTTTCCGGACTGAGATAGATTATTTAAGAAAAAGGAATACCTCGGTTAAACATGATTGTTGAGTCCCAAATCTGCATCTTTTCCATACACTTTTCTATACCTTTTTCACTCACCTAAACCTCCCAAATTGTCAATATCATGTGCAAAAGAGCATCTAACATGGTTTTTAATTATATTTTTGTGTTTGCTATTTGATCTAGATTTTTTTCATTCAGCTGCGGAATCTTGCCACTTTCCGCAGCTGCTGCAACTTTCCGCAGCTATTTTGTGAAACTCTATGCTACAGGTGTCTACAAGGAAAATGAGCCACATGGGCAGGTCAGGAATGACGTGGACATGGTTCGTGTCCTATTGGTTCAAGCAAACTCATCCAAAGAAGCTACGGTCAAAGGCGTCCACATGGAAGTCAACCATGGAGTTTCATGTCGGCCGGACTCTGTTTCGTGTCACATGAAGATCCATACGGCCGTTTCTAAGCCTGCGGAGGATAAATCGACATCTGTACAGGGTTCTAGAGTCAAATTCAAGCATCCACCTCTCGTAGATTTACTTTCCAACACGGCCATGCTCCTATATCCGTGGACGTAGTGGTCTACGTGCTCTCCACCAGCATGAACTTTAGGAGACAGTTATAGTTCGTTGTTATATATAATGCGTTTGCATACGCATATAGAGTTAGTGAATGTTAGTCTCTGTTATCTTTTATTAGTCTGCTCTGTAGTGTGATTACGCTGCACTTGTGCCGTAACATCACCATTCTGTAATGACTGCTTTTTAATATAAGAAGACTATGTTTTCCAACTTAATTCGTATTTGAGGACCGTTGCCAAGGCTGGTGTAGAGGGCCACTGCTCAGCTAAGGTTTTGTGCATTAGTGTATAATTTTAATTTTGTTTCTTTAGAGATCATTGTGTCATAATCCATTCATATGTTCATACATTGCATTTGTTTCATTTCTGTTTATAAACTTCCATAATTTCCATTTCATTTTTGTCTTTCATGTTTTATGTTGATAATCACTGATCAGTGTTCTTGTTTCAGGTTATAGATAGGCAGCCCGGGCATTTTCATAGCTTTTTGACTAATGACATGGAACTAACATTGTTCTGCTGCTAATTTGCTTTTCATAGCTTTTGTTTAATTTCAGTATTGCTTGTTCATTTCAGTTTTGCTTATCTGCTTCAGTAGTTAAATTTAGATATACTAAGCTGCTCATAGCATCTTCAGTTGCCTCCGAAAGCCACAGCTGGACTGATGGCGAGGGATTGCATTATGAAATGTGTAGTTTAGTATTAGTTCCTTTTCTGCAAATTTAGATATATTAAGCTGCTCATAGCATCTTCAGTTACCTCCGAAAGCCACAGCTGGACTGATGGTGAGGGATTGCATTATGAAATGTGTAGTTTAGTATTAGTTTCTTTTCTGCAAATTTAGATATATTAAGCTGCTCATAGCATCTTCAGTTGCCTCCGAAAGCCACAGCTAGACTGATGGTGAGGGATTGTATTGTGAAATGTGTAGTTTAATATTAGTTTCTTTTCTGCAAATTTAGATATATTAAATCATGCATGACATCTTCAGTTGCCTCCGAAAGCCACAGCTGGACTGATGGTGAGGGATTGAATCATGAATGTATGGTTTGATATTAGTTTACTTTCTGCAAGTTAGATATCAGTTACTCAAGTTGTTTATGATTACTTCCGAAAATCATAGTTGGACTAATGATGAAGGATCAGAAGATAAATTGATGTAATCTGATTTAGATTTATTTTGTTGCAATTTTGAATTTCCTTAAGCATAGTTTCTTTTATGTTTAGTTGGCAGCAAGAATAGTTTAGCTTTCATGCTCAATAGTTCATTATTTTGATTTACTAGACTAGCATCATTTTTTTCATTTCAGCAGCACATTTTCATTTCCTTTCAAGTCTTGTCATTGTAAATTTCAAATTTCTTTTTAAAATTTCAAGTTGGTAAATCATTATAGGGGATATCACTTCCTTGAACAAACATAACCAAACTTGTTTTCATCTTAGAATTTCCATTTCACCTTAGAAAACAAAAAACGACAAAAAGTTAAGAAATAGGTTATCTTGCACATATAGTGCGCCGCACTTCATCAGCTTACGATTCCCGGATTGACAAATTAAATGCAGCATTTTAGGACACACTAAATTGACCAAACATTTTGGCGCCGTTGCCGGGGAAGTGTAACTAGGTAGCCAATTTCTTAAAAAAAAAAAAACATAAAATCATAAAAGAAGGGAAAACTTGATAACTTCTTGAAGTATGCTCTCCTCTTGCACCTAGTGTGATCTGGAGGATCAGAAAAGAGAGTTATTGGTTTAAGTAATTTCTTAAGTATGCTCTCTTCTTGCACCTAGTGTGACCTGGAAGATCAGAAAGAGAATTATTAGCCCAACTTTTTAAAAAATAAAAAAATGACATGCATAGAGCAAGAGATTCTAGGGGAAGGTTTATAGCTAAAGCTAAGAGTTCGATTTTCACAACTCCATCTTCTTCAAGGCATAGACCAGATTCATCACCATCTACCCCTAGCCTTAAGATTTTTGGAAGTCAAGGAACAACTGAATTAGAGGATTCTCCTATACCACCTACTAAAACCCACTTAGAAAACAAAGAGACTCTCTCTCATCCTCCCTTGGTAGAAGAACTAGAGGACTATAAGGACTCTAAAGAAACTATCATGGCATAGGAAGTAATAAATAGAGGTAGAGGTGGAAGAGGAGGAAACAATGGAGACAACAATGGTGAAGGAAATAATGGTAGAAATAGGGAAGGAGACAATTTGTTTGGATTCCCTATAGTTGATGAGGAAACTCATGCAACAATGAAAAATATCTCACCATCTTTTCTCCCTAACTTTTATGGATTGCGAAGTGAGGATCCTGAAACATTTCTATTTGAGTTTGAAGTTGTGTGTCGAACTTATGACTATATGGAAGACTCTCAAAAACTCAAACTGTTTCCTTCAACATTGAAGGGATCTTCTTTGAAATGGTTCATGGGGTTAGCTACTCAATCTATTAGGACTTGGAATGATATGAAACAAACATTTTTGGATAGATACTTGGACTATTGTATGCCCACCAATCACAAGGATGAGGTATTCAAAATGATGCAAAAAGAAGATGAAAATTTGAAAGATTTACTTGAAAGATTTCAATACAACTTGAAAAGAGCAAAGATGAGCAACTTAGATTATGAAACCTTGAAAGACCTCATATTAAAAGCCATTAGAGATGAATGGATAGATATTTTAAACATGATGGGGAAAGGAGACATTTCTCAACTTCCACTTCGTGATATAACAGAATTATGTGTCCATCTCTCAAGGGGAAAATCTAAAACAGGAAAAGGGCCTAGGGATTCTTCTCTTATTAGGGCTAACAAATCTGCAACTGGATCAGTAAGTAGGGTAGAGATTGGTAATATGCTTGATGAGTTCAAAACTAATATCTTAGGGAGCCTTAGTGAACAACTAGAAACCCTTAAAATCCAAAACAAGCAGAAAGCAGAAACAGATGCTTTAGCCATCTTTTGTCCGAAATGTAGGAAGAAACATGCTTTAAGGGAATGTCCCTTGGATGCAAAAGTTGTAGAAACATGTATGATTTTCTCAGAAAACCATGAGATCAAGGATTGTCCTTCAATTCCTGGACTCAAAGCTGTTTTTCAAGAAGACCCAAATTCAGTAGAATCTCTCTGTTTTGTCGCAAGGAGACCTTGGCAGGGACAACAACCTCAAGGGTTTAACAACCCTATGAATCTTCAAACCCCACCAAATTGGAATCCTTGGCAACAACCTTGGCCCCAACATCAAAATTCATATCAGCCATGGGTACAAAGGATGCAAAATCCTTATGGGAGATTTGCTCAATTTTATCAATATCCTCCATCTTTTCAAAATCAACAAGCTCCACAACTTCCAAACCCAAATCCACAACTTTCATTGCCATTTCCACAAAAACAACCTTCTCAACAAAATCAAAATCCTCAACTCATGCTCCCATACCAACAAAAGACAAATCAACTTCCAGCTCAGCCATTGCCAAATCCTAACAATAAGAATCCTCAGAATACTTACATGGTAGAAGGACAACAATTTCCTACCTATATGATTGTTCCTCTCAATGACGTACAACTCAGATCTAGTAGAGTTTTAGAAAAAACTTCTATAGATATTCAAGAGCAAGATACCTTTGAGGACGATTCTCTTCAAGTCAATAAGGGTTCTGAGGAAGAATCTCTTCAAAATTCAAGCATTCAAAAAGAAAAAGAAAAGTTAATCCCCACAACTCCTATAGTTGAGCAACCTGCATCTTTATCTACACCTCCTTTTCCTGAAAGACTACAAATTGACAAGGGGGTGGAAAAACAAATCTTGTTTCCTAACTATGACTTTCTAGATGAATTGAAGAATGTTTGTATCAAGATTCCCTTGCTACAAGCCATTCGAGAGATTCCTATTCTAGCAAAAACAATAAAGGAGTTGAGTTTTAAAAGACCAGGAAGGAAACTAAAAGACACAAGAAGAATCCACCTGGTAGGAAAAATTGCAGATATCATGATGGGAAAAATTACCATGCCGAAGTATGTAGATCCAGGAAGTCCAATTGTCAAGACACATATAAATGGGATAGAAATTCCAAACACATTGATTGACTTAGGGGCTGCTATCAACATTATGAGTAGACAGACTATGGAACAATTAAAACTTCCTAATCTTCTCTTTACACCTACTTTACTACAACTTGCAGATCGATCAGTTATTAAACCAGATGGTGTATTAGAAGATATTTCAGTCTCCTTAGATTCTTGGGAATATCCAGTAGACTTTATGATTTTGACTCCCAAGAATAATCTAGGAGGACATCCAATTATCTTAGGAAGACCTTGGCTAGCCACAGTGGATGCTTTTATTAGTTGTAGATCTGGAGACATGTACATTTCAAATGGTAATTCGACAAAGAAATTCAATTTGTATCCTCCAGCAAGAGCAATCACAGAAATAGGAGACAATGAATGGGTCGATGATGAGGACACTATACAACCTATCTTTACCATTTCTGAAATCAGTGAGGATAGTCAAATTCTGAACACATTAGAAAATTTTGAGACATCTTTAGAATATGACCCCACACAATTTCAGTTGGAATCCGACATAGAATATTTATCATCAAGACAAATGTCTCTTTACTCTATGGAAGAGTTTGGTAGTTCTACTATTGAGATTTTTCCAGGAAAAACATTGAATATCAACAAACATTTGGAGAAGTCACAACAAGAAGAACTAAACAAAATCTTGCAAAAACATTCTACTGCATTTGCATGGGAGTATACTGACATGAAAGGTATTGATCCTAAGACTTGCATCCATCATATCTATATTGAGGAAAACAGTAGACCAATCAGACAACCTCAAAGAAGGATGAATCCAAATCTTAGGAGATAGTGAAAGAAGAGCTCCAAAAACTACTCAATGTAAACTTCATTTATCCAATTTCAGATAGCCGATGGGTTTCTCCTTTGGTTATAGTACCTAAAAAGAATGGTAAATGGAGAGTATGCATTGATTACAGAGAATTGAACAAAGCAACTTTGAAGGATCACTTTCCTTTGCCTTTTATTGATCAGGTATTAGATACATTAGCAGGTAAAAAGTACTTTTCATTTTTGGATGGTTTTAGTGGCTATAATCAAATTTAGGTAGCACCTAAAGATCAAGATAAGACCACATTTACTTGTCCATGGGGAACTTTTGCCTACCGAGTGCTTCCTTTTGGGTTATGTAATGCACCAGCAACATTCCAAAGAGAAGTACTAGGAATTTTTTCTGATCTAATCCATGATTGTGTAGAGGTTTAGATGGATGATTTTACAGTTTACGGTAATTCATTTGAAGAAGCATTAGAAAATTTGGAAAAAGTTATAAGATGTAAAGAAACAAACCTTTCATTAAGCCATGAAAAATGCTTTATGATGTTTACTGAAGGGATTGTTTTAGGACATCATATTTCAGGAGATGGGATTAAGGTTGATAGATCAAAAGTTGAAGTCATCTCCAAGTTGCCTATTCCAAATTGTAAAAGAGATGTTAGAAGTTTTCTAGGATTTACTGGTTACTATAGAAGATTTATAGAAAAATTCACTAAAATAGCATCTCCACTCTTCAAATTGCTTACAAAAGACTGTGAATTTAAATGGGATCCTGATTGTCAATCAGCTTTTGAAACTTTGAAAACAAAAATATCTGAAGCACCTATCTTGAGGGGACCAAATTGGAAACTCCCTTTTCATATTTCTACGGATGCTTCAGATACAGCTCTTGGAGCTGTGTTGGGTCAAAAAGATTTAATTCCTTATGCCATTTATTACACCAGTAAAAATTTGACTCCCACGGAGTTAAACTATACTGTGACTGAAAAAGAGTTTTTAGCTGTTGTTCATGCAATTAATAAGTTTAGACATTACATAACAGGCTATGAAACTTTTATTCATACTGACCATTCTGCAATTAGATATTTGATGAACAAACCTGTTACTAATGGCAGAGTGACAAGATGGCTTTTACTTTAGCAAGAATTCAATATTACTGTGTTGGATAGACCAGGAAAACAGAATACAGTAGCTGATTTCTTGTCTAGGATTCAGAATACTAAAGAAGATTCTCCTGTAGAAGATAAGTTTCCTGATGAATATTTGTTTGCAGTAACTATTAAGACCCCTTGGTATGCAGATATTTCTAACTATTTGGTTACAGGGAAACTACCTTCACATTTATTTCCAAGAGAAAAACGAAAAATTATTCAGGAGAGTTCAAGATATTCATGGATTTCTAACGAATTGTTTAAAACAGGGCCAGATCTTGTGATCGGAAGATGTGTCAGGGAAGATGAAATGCCTGATATTCTTAAGGCATGTCATGATGAACCATGCGTCGGACACTTTGCAGACAAAAGGACAGCCTATAAAATCCTTTCTTTAGGATATTATTGGCCTTCCCTCTTCAAAGATACAAAACAATATGTCAAAAGGTGTGACAGCTGCCAAAGAGTAGGGAAACCTACCCTTTCAAATGAAATGCCACTGCAAACACAGGTACTCATTGAACCCTTTGAAAAATGGGCTTTATATTTCATTGGAACTATTAATCCACCATCCAAGCAAAAGAAGTATATATTGGTTTGTACTGATTATGTTACTAAATGGGTAGAAGCCAAAGCATTAGTATCTGCTACTGAAAATTTAGTTGTTCATTTTCTTTATGAGGATATTTTTACTCACTTTGGTGTTCCAAGAGAAATTGTGACAGATCAGGGGAGCCAATTCACATCCAATTTGGTGGAGAAGTTGATGGAAGAATACAAAATCAAGCACAGAAGATCTACTCCTTACCATCCGCAAGAAAATGGTCAAGTGGAGTCCACAAATAAAGTTCTTGAAAGTATCATCACAAAAACTGTTCATCTACATAGAAGAGATTGGGCAGAAAGGCTTCCTGAAGCCTTGTGGGCCTACAGAACTACATGGAGGAATACAACAGGACATTCTCCCTATGAACTTGTTTATGGGAAAGAAGTCTTGCTCCCCATTGAGTTCCAAGTCAAGACCTTCAAGATAGCAGTTCAGTTGGGGATGAACTTATCAGAAGCCCAAAAGCATAGAATGGAGCAGTTGAATGAGCTAGATGAGATCAGACAAGAAGCAATTCTAAGAACTGATCTAGTTCAATATCAAAGAGCTAAATGGCATGACAAGTATATCAAAGAGAAGAAGTTTCAAGAAGGAGATTGGGCATTGTTATTTGATTCCAAGTTTAAATATTTTCAAGGAAAATTTCAGACTCATTAGCTTGGGCCATATGAGATTGACAAGATCTTTAGCAATGGAGCTGTAAGAATCAAGACCATTGATGAGTTTCAAACTCCTCTTATTGTGAATGGCCATAGGTTGAAAGTTTATCATAAGCCACTCTCAAAAGAGGATTTTGTCAAAATGTTTCAAGAAAGTTCTGCAATCAGGCTGGTACAGAAGAATTCTTCTTCTCCACCAACCTAGTTCTTTTGTTTTTCAACTTAAAAAAATAAAAAAATAAAAAAAAATGGTATAAGCCTGAAAACCAATCATCGATTGGCAGTCTTATACAGAAAATATAGGGTGAAAATCAGGAACACCTGACACTCTATATTTTCCAAAAAAAATCTCTCTTTCATTTCATAAGCTTTGTCACCACCCACTCCATTTCATTCCACTTCATTCCATTTCATTTCATTTCATTTCACTTCATTCCACTTCATTTCATTCCATTCCATCAATAAAAATATTTTTCATGACCATTTCTATCTGGTCATTTGTCATTTGATCATTTCCATTCATCCAAGTAATAGCTATGTCAGTTTCCGCAGCTGACATCTGTTTCCGCAGCTGACTCCAGTTTCCGCAGCCAGAAGCAGATTCCGCAGCTACTACTCTGTTTTCAAAGAGAATGTACAATTAGATGTTATTTCCATAATTAGAAAATAAAATGCAGGTGAGAGGATCAAAAATGAAGACATGGAGCATTCAAGACACCAATGGAGATCAATCAGTTGAAGACCAAGGGCAAAGGCAAAGATTCCAAAGGTATGAATAAAATTTATTTCAAATAGCATTGAAAAACACATTTTTATATAGTTCTGAACCATGAGCTCTATCCATTACGTGAAATGATTATATTGACAATTCCGTAACCTTTCACGATCTCCATATTATCCTCTTGCATTCATTCACAAATGGTTTTATCATTAAAATTCCGATTTTCACTCATGTTCCAATATCCCACCGGAGATAATGAGACATATTTGATTTGACCAAGGACTCTTACAGACGCATGAATTCATAACCGTTGATTGAAACGTGTTCATATTTATTGCGCAGCCACCAAAATTCAAAACGCTGCCGAATGTGTTATACTTTGTTAATCTCTTTGTCGTGTCTCTGCCGTGTTTACGAAACCCCACTCTGTTCTGTCTCACTCCATTTCGTTCCTTTTGCTCATTCTCACTCCCGGATATCTACCCACAGTCTCATTCCATTCCATTTATGGTGCTCATTCCCATTTTATGATACATCCCCACAGCCATTGTGCTCGTTCCTGTGCATTCAACCGTTCTATTCCCATTTGAAACCCTCACGCAGGCAAATTTTGTGAAGAACAGAAAAGTGAAATGGGTAAATTGCTAAGAGCAGAGCCGGAAGGACCAAAGTTTATAGAGGGATATCCGCAAGTAAAAGAGATATTGAAGAAAGCAAAATGGCTGCATTTTATCCAGAAATTCAGAGGTTATCACAAAGAAGTTACGAAAGCATTTGCAAGGTCATTTGATGGCTTGGAAGCGGAAATTGGAGACCTTAATTTTGTGGTCAATGAAGCATCTATAGCAACAACCACGGAACTTCTTCAGGAGGGGGAGCGTTGGTTTAAAAATAAAAGCATCAGTGATGAGGCATGGAGAACAATCTTACGAAACCAAGGTATGGACATAACTGTTTTTGAAAGAGGAATTCATGTGCATGCATTGAAAGAGGAATGGGCTACTTTATTGCTAGTTATTCAGAAATTAATTACATGTGAAGGCCGTTTTGGGTCCATGTATATGTACCATACCAGGCTATTGATGAATTTTCTAGAAAATCAAACTCTCAATCTCCCATATTTTCTATTCAATAGCTTGAAGAAAATGGCTATGACTGTTCAGAAACACTTAGGAGATGTAGAGCCCCATCTATATCACCACGGCCTTGTAAAAATTCTAATTGAAAAGGAATTAAAGGAAAAGAAAGATACATGGGAACAATTTTTGGTTAGAAATTTCTTTGAGGAACCTCAGGAAATTCCTGAAGGTAGTTCAACAAGAAGGAGTAGAAGAAAAAGAATAAATGTTGAAACCCAAATTACTCCTACTCAGGAAATTCCTGCAGCTAGCACAGCAAGAAGAAGTAGGAGGAAAAGAACAATTGATGAAATCCAAAATACTCCTACTACTACTATGGAAGGAACTAATAGGGAAGAGAGACTGGTAAAAAGGAAGAAGAAGGAAATCAAGGGTAAGAAGCCAATAACACCAAAAGAGAAAGAAACTATTGAGGCTGTACATAAAACTCCTTCTTCTGAAGAAGAAGATCATCAAGTGCTATCAGAAAGATTAGTTTATCTTCAAAAACAGTCATCCATGCCCAAGAAGACAGAAAAAGGAAAACAAAAACAAAAGGGTAGTGTACCACAGCGTGTGAGGAGAAGCAGCAGACTTAAGGGGAAATTGAGAAAAACGCAAATTAAGGGTCCTCATTTCATTGATTTGGGTGAGGAGACATATGAACAGTCCCCAACTGACCATAGTCCATCTCAGTCAGTTAGTGAACCTGGTTCATTTCATTCCCAATCAGACAATGAGCATACTCCATCCTATTCTCAGCAAAATATTGATGTAAGCTCTCCTCGGCCAGATTTTGAACATAACTCTCCTTTACAGCATTTTGGGGACAGCCCAATAAAAATGACACCTGAAATAGACCCCAAGCAGCAGGAAGTATATGACTATATATAATCTTTGGAAAAGGCAGCCACAGGTCCAAGTACTTCTTCCATTCAGCCTCATACATTGCAGGATGATTTAGTTCAATCACTAAAACAGGAAATTTTTGAGCTGGAGCTTTTAAATAGGCACATCAAAAATGAAAATGAAACATTGAAAGAACAAGGCAAATTGGACAAAATTATCCATGATAATACTATGTTACATTTGGGAATATGGCAGAAGAAGAATAAGAAATTGAAAAGGAAATGCCAGAAATTGAGCAGAGCACTTGTAAATATCAAATTTAGGTGCTTAATGGAGAAACCCAGAATGTTGGCAGTACCAAGGAAGAAGAGGAGAGGATTGGATGTGCTGGCTGAAGTGTCAAGGCACATGAATTGAATAAAGAGTATCAAAATTTTGGTTGCATGAGGACATGCAACACCTTCACAGTGGGGGTATGTTGAGTCCCAAATCTGCATCTTTTCCATACACTTTTCTATACCTTTTTCACTCACCTAAACCTCCCAATTTGTCAATATCATGTGCAAAAGAGCATCTAACATGGTTTTTAATTATATTTTTGTGTTTGCTATTTGATCTAGATTTTGTTCATTCAGCTGCGGAATCTTGCCACTTTCCGCAGCTGCTGCAACTTTCCGCAGCTATTTTGTGAAACTCTATGCTACAGGTGTCTACAAGAGAAACGAGCCACATGGGCAGGTCAGGAATGACGTGGACATGGTTCGTGTCCTATTGGTTCAAGCAAACTCGTCCAAAGAAGCCGCGGTCAAAGGCGTCCACATGGAAGTCAACCATGGAGTTTCATGTCGGCCGGACTCTGTTTCGTGTCACATAAAGATCCATACGGCCGTTTCTAAGCCTGCGGAGGATAAATTGACATCTGTACAGGGCTCTAGAGTCGAATTCAAGCATCCACCTCTCGTAGATTTACTTTCCAACACGGCCATGCTCCTATATCCGTGGACGTAGTGGTCTACGTGCTCTCCACCAGCATGAACTTTAGGAGACAGTTATAGTTCGTTGTTATATATAATGTGTTTGCATACGCATATAGAGTTAGTTGATATTAGTGAATGTTAGTCTCTGTTATCTTTTGCTCTGTAGTGTGATTACGCTGCACTTGTGCCGTAACATTACCATTCTGTAATGACTGCTTTTTAATATAAGAAGACTCTATTTTCCAACTTAATTCGTATTTGAGGACCGTTTCCAAGGCTGGTGTAGAGGGCCCCTGCTCAGCTAAGGTTTTGTGCATTAGTGTATAATTTTAATTTCGTTTCTTTAGAGATCATTGTGTCATAATCCATTCATATGTTCATACATTGCATTTGTTTCATTTCTGTTTATAAACTTCCATAATTTCCATTTCATTTTTGTCTTTCATGTTTTATGTTGATAATCACTGATCAGTGTTCTTGTTTCAGGTTATAGATAGGCAGCCCGGGCATTTTCATAGCTTTTTGACTAGTGACATGGAACTAACATTGTTCTGCTGCTAATTTTCTTTTCATAGCTTTTGTTTAATTCCAGTATTGCTTATTTGCTTCAGTAGTTAAAGTTAGACATATTAAGCTGCTCATAGCATCTTCAGTTGCCTCCGAAAGCCACAGCTGGACTGATGGTGAGGGATTGCATTATGAAATTTGTAGTTTAGTATTAGTTTCTTTTCTGCAAATTTAGATATATTAAGCTGCTCATAGCATCTTCAGTTGCCTCCGAAAGCCACAGCTGGAATGATGGTGAGGGATTGCATTATGAAATGTGTAGTTTAGTATTAGTTTATTTTCTGCAAATTTAGATATATTAAGCTGCTCATAGCATCTTCAGTTGCCTCCGAAAGCCACAGCTGGACTGATGGTGAGGGATTGCATTATGAAATGTGTAGTTTAATATTAGTTTCTTTTCTGCAAATTTAGATATATTAAATCATGCATGACATCTTCGATTGCCTCCGAAAGCCACAGCTGGACTGATGGTGAGGGATTGAATCATGAGTGTATGGTTTAGTATTAGTTTACTTTCTGCAAATTAAATATCAGTTACTCAAATTGTTTATGATTACTTTCGAAAATCATAGCTGGACTAATGATGAAGGATCAGAGATAAATTGATGTAATCTGATTTAGATTTATTTTGTTGCAATTTTGAATTTCCTTAAGCATAGTTTCTTTTATGTTTAGTTGGCAGCAAGAATAGTTTAGTTTTCATGCTCAATAGTTCATTATTTTGATTTACTAGACTAGCAGCACTTTTTCACTTCAGCAACACATTTTCATTTCCTTTCAAGTCTTGTCATTGTAAATTTCAAATTTCTTTTTAAAAATTTCAAGTTGGTAAATCATTATAGGGGATATCATTTCCTTGAACAAACATAACCAAACTTGTTTTCATCTTAGAATTTCCATTTCACCTTAGAAAACCAAAAACGACAAAAAGTTAAGAAATAGTTTATCTTGCACATATAGTGCGCCGCACTTCATCAGCTTACGATTCCCGGATTGACAAATTAAATGTAGCAATTTAGGACACACTAAATTGACCAAACAATGACCAAACAGGTTCTCTTAGACATTATTTTACACTTTTTCGGGTCTGAGTGGCAAATTTATGAAAAAGTACTTTTGGAGTTTTCTTTCGTCCTTTTTTTCGGACTCTCTAAATATGAAAAAGGACCGCGCTATCACTATCGTTAAGCTTGTTAAAACATAAAATAGCGACGGGCTTGTTGATCATGGCAAGAATCGAGTTTCATTCATCGCTAGACTCGTTAAATTATTAAATAGCGATACTTTATTTGCCCGAAGGGTTGAATTATAGATCAATCAAATGTTATCCTCCTCAAGCTTGTTAAAAAATAAAGAGGTACTAGTTGACAAATGACCAAGGAAAATTTGGGAAAAGTGAGCAAAGTTTCTTTTTGGTAGCAAGTCACTCTTGAACATGACACTTCTTTCACTCCATGTCCGTGACTGTTTGGGTTGGGTAATCATCTTGATGGTTCATTCACACCTATGGTTCATTATACCTTCACTTCGGTTTTGGGTAAATGCTTCCAACTCATCACAGTGTCACCGATATGTTCAAGAGAAGTCATCCAGTGATTAAAAGCTCATCCTTCTACAATACTCATAAACCTTCATTTTCATGATCATCATCCCTGAAAATTGCTATATCAAGTCATACCCTTGTCTCTGAAATTAGTAACTCCAGTTTTGCAATAAGCTGACTTCTTGTTGACGACAAATAAATATCCATGAAGTTCGCTTAGAAACATCAGATTCCAGTACCATGAGGCTTGTTACGGCATCGACTAGATCCTCGCTTCCGGACTTTTGACTAAAATATTTTGTTTGGTGTTCGACATCAAATAATATATTCATGCCTTATGAAATGTACTGCAGTAACTTGAGGGCCATTGATATTAATGGTGGTTCTCTCACATTTCTTAATAGCTCACATCATTGGCTAGTAATCAAACAATGTCTTTCCATGTTCGACTACAAATCATATATTTGCATGGTTAGACTTGTACCTGAATGATCGAGTGAACAAGATAAGAAGACCCCGGATCTAGTTTCAACCATCTGAGCTATGATTTCAGGATTGTTGTACACATCCTTTTTGCGGTGACCTTACATACAGATTGTCATCCAAACATGGTCCTATATCTATAGGCATGTCTGCATCTGGGCAGCATTCCAATGAAGACAAATTTCTAATTTATGTATATGTTATTATATTTTTTATGTGTTAAACATGGAAATGCCTACCCTCAGCAATTATGATCAAAGAGGACATATCATGATGTAACGTATTGTAATATTGATGTAGGTGACCACTCCACTTCGTTTCCAGACTCATCACAGTGTAAAGCATCTCAATCAAATGTTCTTATTATTTGGATCTCATGCTTTAGGGGGAAATTGTTATAGGTTAATTTGGGCGCCATTCCCAATGACCTAGTTAACTGGGCATCATCTCCAGAACCAATGATCAAGGGTCTATCATTCCCTATCATTTCAGTTGCTACATGCCCTAAGACAAGAAACAAGACAAATCAAGCAAGACTTTCATCAAACAAAGGTTTCCATGTTTTGAAGCTTATTATATAGCATATGATAGCTCACCAGTGCAGGCTCTAAGTGGCCTAAGTGCATTGCATATGCAGGTATCCCCATGCAAGGATGCTCTGCAAAGCACTTTCCGACATGCATAGGTGCGTTGGTCACATTGGGAGCGAAATTCTCATTGTTCCAGAATCTCCACTTGGCCAGTGCCTTCTAGAAGAATTCACATGTGTCAAGCTTCAGATCCAAGTTTCCATTTGACATCTACATGATTGGAAACATGTCTTGCCTATTGTTGGAAATTCATTGATTGCAAAACAACCTACAGTTCATCTATAAATTGAGCACAGATCTAAGTGCTTGAGGAGGAAGAATTCGAGTAGAGAAATGCTGGATAATTTTCAATTGAGAGCTAGATTTGTGTAGCTGCTGCTGGAGAGATTTATACTGCGATGAGGTTTGGTAACATTTCTGGAAGTTCACTTCAAATCAATCAATAGGTTGTAACCTCTCCTTCTATCATCAATAAATAATACTACTTATTTTTCCCTATATGCATCTATACTGGCTTTTATTTTCCATATTGCAATATCTTAGTTGATGTATATGGTTTATGCTTTACTGATTTAGCTAACTAGCTTGAATAGATATCTATATTATTGCATCTTTTGTTGTTTTAGTTTTCTTTCTTGCAGGAAGCATTCTGCACAAACCGCTTGAATTTGAAGCTGCAACGGAAGCGATAGAAGGAGCCATTTGGAAGCGACTAAACAAGTAAGCCTCCAATCCTCTCTGTGTATCTGTTCTGATTTAGGAGAAATATTCATATAGTCTTTCACCTGTTGTTCTAGACTAGCACCTGTCTAGGGAAGTGTGATTTATCTGTAATTCGCAATTCTGGCCCAACACTCTTTCTTAAATTCATTTATTGCCCTTGTGGCCTCTCTGACATCCCAAGGAATCCTAGAAGGAGTTCTCCGGGAGGGTAGAATCCTACATTCTTTCTTTCCTCCTCCCATTCTTTGTCTTCTTTAGCTTTATATTTTCCTTCACCCAGTCCCAACAGCAAATTTGGAAGGAGTTTTAAGCCAATCCATTGAATCTTCATTGTCTGCATGGTCCTCTTGTACAAAGGTTCCCTTTCTAAGGAAAATCTCAATATCTTTGTATCATGATACTTCATGTTTCTTAGGTTAAGAGTGAATCCATTCCATCTTCTCTTAGTTTCCATCACACACTCCTCTCCCAACAATCTATAAATTTCATCATAGTGTGAAATTCCATGTGCTTGGGTGTTGAGGTATTTATTTGCAAAGTTGGCATCATTTTCCATCATTATGTGATTTTTTATGACCCCTCTAGGGCTAAAAAACTCTACCCTAATATGGAGAGGTTATTTTCCTTCCCTTCTCATCACCTTTTTGACCTCCTTTTACCTAGACTCTTCATTGGTCATCCAAGAGGCTAGGGCCATCAGTTGGATATCCCCCAACCTAGAGTAAGGGTCCCAAATGTTTAGATAATTCAAGATAAGATTATGCATATAAAATTATGCCAAAATTTCCTTATCATATATTTTGGATTGGTTGCAAAAATAAATTAATTTCTTGTAATTATGGAAAGGTAATGACCCATATGAGGCTAATGTTCTGATCTAAAATTGAAGCCATTGTTCCTTCAGGTAAATGCCATAAGAATTGGAGGGATTTTTGTGTTGTATTTCCTCCATGCAAAGGTATGCCATGGTGGAAATCGTCTTGTACTTCTACTGTAGTTGACCTTTTAATATTGAATTTTATGCTTGTGCCTCTTCTAGTTGCTCCTTTAACACTGCTTCTAATCTGGATTTATGCAGGAACGCAACAGAATACAGAAATAACCATAAACATATAAATACAGTGGAAATAAGGCTTCATTTCATTAATATCAAATCACAAGAATATGCTTACAAACATGATGGAAATAAAATAGCTAGGGTGCTGGTAGCGAATCTCTGACAAGAGATGTGGTGACCAAAGACCTCTGAACTGTATTACAATGAGGCTTGAGGGCCTATTTATTATGGAGAAACAATGGAGAATTATAAACGTCCAAAAACCTAACCCTAGGAGATGAAGCGCCAAAAATATGGGCCTCGTTTTGGTAAATTGGTGTTTCAACTTCCCAGGGACGTAACTTCGGCATACTATCTCTGTTTGGGGCTTCAAAACGGCTCTGAAAATTCATGATACGAAAAACTGCTAAAAATAGTAAGTTGTGAAAAAAACTGAAAGAGACAATGGTGGGGCCCCAAGTGGAATAGGCGGGTGGCCACCAATATCCACCTGGATCATTCCTCCCCCCTTAGGAAGCAATGGTCCCCATTGCGTTGAGTTCCTCCATGAGATGAGGAAAATTTTATTGAACTTGGTCCCTGGTAAACCACTTGCCTTGGTGCAGGAGTTGGCCAACTTTGACAACCCGATACAGTTGGATATTCTGTCGGTGAGTGTTCTTGATTTGCATGTCCATGATACAGTCTATAGTGGCCTGTTCCATGTATTCTGGGTTTAACTCTTTTGGTGTGAGTTCTTCTGCAATGTCAGAGGTGTCCAATAAAGGTGGGAAGTAGGGACGAAGGCAGTCTACATTGAATACTGGGTGCAGACCAAGGAATGGTGGAATACTGAGCTCTAAGGAATTGTTCCCTACAGCCTTGGTGATGGTGTAAAATCCATATCGGAGCGGGTGAATCTTGCGGTGGGGTCCAGTGAGGCACTCCTTCTGCAAATGTAGCCACACTTTTTCGCCCACCTGGAAGTTGTGTGGCACCCGATGTTGATCATGTCATTGCTTGTACTTAGCATTGGCTCTGTCCAATATGTCATGAACCTGTTGGTGGATGTGATGAATGCGCTTGATGAATTTGTTTGCTTTGTCAGCTTCAGACTGGACATGGGCTGAATCGGCCTGAGTAGCTGCAAATGGCATGGCTATGTCAATGGGACATAGTGGCTGGAATCCCAAGCTCAACTGAAAGGGGCTATGGCCGGTTGAGCTGTGGAGAGCCCGGTTATAACTATGTTGTACATATGGGAGGCTCTCATCCCATGTGCATGGATGCTTTGAATTGTACATGCGTAGAATGTGTAAAATCATCCTGTTGACGACCTCTGTCTGGCCATCAGTTTGGGGATGGAAATATGTGGACTTGGTGAGCTTGGTGTCCAACATTGACCAGAGGCTGGACCAAAATGTGCTAAGGAACCTGCTGTCATGATCTGATATGATAGACTGTGGGATCCCAAAGTTCACCCACACTCGTTCAAAGAAGAGTTTATGAGTGGTTTCGGCTGTGATATTCTTCTTGCAGGCCGCCACAATGGCCATCTTTGAGAATCTATTGACGACCATGAAAACACAGTCGTTTCCATGCTTATTAGAAGGAAGGCCTAACATGTAATCCATGGAGATGGATTCCCAAGGTCGAATAGGGGTAGGTAGCAGAGTATAGAGCCCTTGCTTCTTGATGGTCGGTTTGGCAATGGCACAAGCAGTGCAGGATCTGATGTACTTCCCGACATCCTATTGAAGGTTCGGACAATAGAAACACTTCTGCAGTACTGCCACTGTTTTCTCGACCCCAAAATTCCCAACGATTTGACTGTAGTGTGCTTCCCATATCATCTTGGCACACTCGCTTGAAGGAACACAAAGGTGTCCTAGGTGACATAATAGTGCATCTTGGAGGTGAAAATTTGGAACTTGCATACCCCCCCAAGAGTGCCTTGTATGTGTAGATGAATTCTGGATCATTCTTGTAGAGAAGAAGCTAATCAGAAGTATCATGCCCACAAGAATTGAGAATGGTGGTTATGGCCACGATCGGTGGTCGGCTGAGGCAATATGAAACATTATTGGTGCTACCCTTCTTGTACTTGATGTTCAAATGAAATTGTTGCAGATACTTGATGTTCTGATGGCGATCATTCTGTAAATTCCCTTGTGTCTATATGAACTGCAGGGGTCGGTGGTCTATGTGGATGATTTCTCCTTCCCCAAAATTTAATACTTCCATTGTCGAGAAGCCTGCACAATGGAATACATTTCTTTGTCATAAATGGGATACTTTCGAACTGTGTCAGTCATTTTCTCACTTTGATATGCCACTGGATGCCCTTGTTGAGTAAGAACTGCCCCAATAGCATATTCAGAGGCATATGTCTCGACTCAAATGGTTGTTGCAAGTCTGGTAATGTGAGAACTAGGGCAGAACAGAGGCGATGTTTCAATTCTATGAACGCCTTCTATTGAGATTCCGACCAAAAGAATTTTGATTTCGCTCCTCCCTTGGTGACTTGACTCAAGGGCCAAGTGATATGAGAGAATCCCAACATGAACCTATGGTAGAAATTAGCATGACCCAAAAAAATGTGAAGCTTTGTTAGGGTGGTTGGGGTTGGCCAATCCCGAATGACTTGGATCTTGGCTGGATCCACATGCACCCCCGTTTCATTAATAATGTATCCCAGATATTGAACTTGGTTCATGCCAAAAGTGCACTTCTACAAATTGGCACACAACTTGTGTTGCCGCAGTGTTTGGAGGACTTCTCAGATGTGGTGGAGGTGCTCTTCCCAAGTCTGGCTGAAGATAAGAATGTCATCCAAGTATACCACTACAAATGAGTTGGTGAAAGGATGCAAGATGTCGTCCATCAACCTCATGAAGGTTGCGGGAGAATTTGTCAATCCGAAAGGCATGACGAGCCATTCAAAAAGGCCCTCCTTGGCTTTGAAGGCAGTCTTCCACACATCAGAGGGTTCGATTGGTCCCTGGTGATACCCAGACTTCAAGTCGATCTTGCTGAAATATTTTTCCCCTTTGAGTTGGTCCAGAAGGTCATCAATCCATGGGATCAGGTACCTATTCCGTACAGTGATCTTTTTCAACGCCCGATAATCAATATAGAGTCTCCAAGTCCCATCCTTCTTCTGTACCAACACGATCGGGCTCCGAGAGGGCAATGGACTTGGCCAGATATGACCTTTCTGCAGTAGCTCCTAAATCTTCCTCTTGATTTCATCATTCTCCAGAACAGAGCGCCTATAGATCGGTCCATTGGGTAGCGGTGCACCTGGGGTCAGGTCAATGGGGTGCTTGACCTAACAGTGTGGAGGCACCCCTATGGGTGAGGTGAAGATCTCCTTGTACTCTTCCACAACCTTGTCCATTTGTTGTTGTCGCGTAGAGGAGCCATGTCTGGAGGTTGTGGCCATAGTCTTCTTCTTTCCTTGGGGGCAGATCATCAAGAAAACAAATTTCCTAGGTTGGGAAATGAGCTTACTACATTGTTTTTCAGTAACCAAAGAGATAGTGGGAGGCGGTGGTACCTCTAGTATCCTGTGAAGTTTATTTCCCAAAGTAACAATAACAACGCGAGGCCGAGACTCATACACAACATGTCACTTCCATAAGTATGGTTGGCCTAATAATACATCAAAAACATCAATAGGAGCAATGTCACACAATACCTCATCCATGAAGGGCTTGATGCTATAGGGAAGCCAGCACTGCTGGCTGACGTGGAGATCCCGTCCTTGGTGAAGCCACCCGATGGTGTATGGTTGTGGATGTGTTGTGGTCGGAAAGCCAAAAAACTTCATGAAATCTACGGAAATGAGGTTCTTTTGGCTCCCATTGTCGACAATGAATCGTAGCGGGGAACCCTTTACCCACATCTGGGAGTGGAAGAGACGCTCTGCCTCCTCTGGATCTTCTGGTTCCTCCTTTTGGATCTTTGTAGTTGCAACAGTGGCATTGGGCTCTGCATCAATAATCTGTTTCCCTTTTTCATTCATCTTGTCAGGTTTTGATTCAGAGTCAGAGCATGCATCTGATTCAGAAGCCCTCATCTCGGCCACCAACGACTGCCTGGCCCGACACTCACTTGTGTTGTGAGTGGAGCTCTTATGGAACTCACACCACTTTCCCGTGTCCTTCTTTGGCTTCATGGTGTTGTTCTTTGCTTGTGTATTTGGTAGGCTGTCTTGGGCTTCCATGCCTTGGATTTGACCTTTTTTCTATAGTTTGGGGGCACCTTTCCCTTGCTTTTGATTTGCAGATCCAAAGTCTTGCTTCTTCTGTGGTTGCTTCTTTTGATTTTTAACGTAAAATAATTTTATATAAGCTAATTTTATATATGGAAAATTAGCCCACCTGCGGATATTAGCCCCTAAAGTTTTCCATGTCCATGATCTCCACATCTTGGACACTCTTGGTTTTGGAAATTTTCATCCAACGGTATGTGCATGCTCTCTCTCTCAACCGGGATGGAGGGAGCGAAATCAGTGAGAGATGGCTTCCTCTGATCAAGAAGGTATAGTATCTCAGATACTCTCTCATCTTTAGGGTTTAATAATTTAATCATTTTCAACTAAATTAACAATTAACAATTAACTAATTAATAAATACTCAAAAATAAAATTTTGAGTTAATTTAATTAATTAGTAATTAAATAATCCCTAGAACAAAATAATCCCTAGAAGAAAAATTCTAATTTAAAAATAAAATAAAATTAGGTTTCTTATAAATGAAAACTATAGCTTTCATTATTAGAAGTTCTGATCTCCAAATCATATTCTAGTAAAGTGGCAATCCACTTACTCCTCTTAGCATCTGGATTAGCTTAGTTTAATATATATTTTATTACAACACTAGGTACAAAAGCAACAATGTGTGAATGGATGACATATAACCTGAAATCTTTAACTGCCTTCACCAAAGCATAAGCTTGCTTCTCCATAATTCTATACTTCAATTTCAAAATTCCTAAGTGTCCTACTCAAAAATGAGATAGGTTGTTCATTACCTTGTTGTTTTCTCTGTAACAATACCCTTGCAATGGTGTGTTTTGAAGCAAAGGTAAAAATCAAGAATTCTCTTGAAAAATCAAGGTTAATGAGTACTGGAGCTTGAGTAAGAGCCTTTGTGATATATTCAAATGAATGTTTAGCCTCTGCTATCCAATTAATATCAAAGTATTTCTTAAGAATCTTTGTAATATGCTTCAGAATTTCTACAAAGTTAGGAATGAATATTCTAACAAAGTTCACCTTGCCTAAAAAAGATTGGATTTCTTTTGTGTTTCTGGTAATATTTATCTTTTGAATAGAAGCAACTCTACTTGTATCATTCTTTATCCCCTCCCTTGATATTATATGACCCAATAATTTTCCCATTGTCAAATCAAAAACACTTTTGGTAGGGTTTAAAGAAATACCATTTTTTCTGCATTTTTCAAGAATATTTTCCAAGTGCTTGAGATGTTCTACTTCTCTACTTGAGAACATAGTGATTTCATTCAAATATACAACCACATATTTTTCCTTTTCTTCTGAAAATGAAATGTACATGGCCCTCTGAAAGTTTTCTCCTTCATTCATGAGTCCAAAGGGAATATTTGCATACATAAATGTTCCCTGAGGTGTGGTAAAAGCTTTCTTCTCTTGGTCATCTAGATGCACTAATATTTGATTATACCTTGTGAAACCATATAACATTTACACCCTTTTTGATCCTACTATGTTCTGCAGTATTTGATCCATCTTGGGAAGAGGATAGTTGTATTCTATTGAGGCTCTATTCAAGTTTCTAAAATCAATACATATCCTAATATCCTCATTTTTCTTCCTAACAGGTACCAAATTGGAAAACTACCTGGAAAACCTCAATGGTACTATGATCTTGGCTTCAAAAAAAAATTTAATATCCTTTTCAATCAGTGGCAGAAGTAGTGGATTAATTCTCCTCAGCTTTTGTTTGAAAGGATTTTCATTTTCCTTTATTGGTATTGTATGTTGAATGATACTAGGATTATATTTTTTCAAATGTTCATAAATCCATGCAAAGACATCTATGTATCTCTTCATCAAATGAACATATCTCTATTTTAACTCAGAAGAAAGGAATTCAGACAACTTGACAAACATAGGATTTTTTGTCGTACCAAGATTACAAGTTTCAACATGTTCATCGTCAGATTTAATCTTAGGATTCTTGGCTACATCATTTTGATAAAAAAAAATTCAAGAGGAATCAACCCTTTAAGAATATAGTTGTCTTTTAGCTGGATGACTTCTGAACTAGTTTTGGTTTCAACAAACATATTTTTCTCGTCAACTTGAATAGTTTCAAACTCTTCTTTCAATTCGAGAACTTTTTTGACTTGTTGATCATTGTCAAATACCTGCAAGATTTTTATGTTATCAGGAATGTCTGGCTTATGTTTGACTTCAATCTCATATTCATTGTTGGAATGAATGGGAATTATAAATTGAATTGCTGAAACAACCAAGGAATCTGCAATATCATTATGCTCTCTAGGCTTTATTGTAAAACTGTGTTCTTCAAAATTTTCCAACAATTCAAGAATCAAATTTTTATATCCTCTCATTCTAACATATTTTGTCTGACAGGTGTCATTCAATTGTTTGATGGCTAACTTAGAATCACCAAAAACTGAAATATTTTGAGAACCTAAGTTTTTTAAGACTTCTAAACCCAAAACCAAAGCTTCATACTTACCCATGTTGTTTGTGAAATAAAATTTGATTTTGTAAGAGAAAAAAATTACTTTCATTCCTTGGGTTGATTATCCAAATGCCTGCATCAGATCCATCTCTTCCAGTAGCACCATCAAAGGTCATGTGCCACCAACCTTCTCTGTCAACTTCTTCAACTTGTTTCCTTTTTCCTGCATGTTGATTTTCTCTTTCACCAGTGATTTCATTGAAAGTATAGATGATCCTAACTATGTTTCCACTGCATAAGCTAGGAAATTTTGAGGTTTATCTTTGTTGCTGACCATATATGGCATTCTAGACTCTCTATATAATCTCATTTGATCACAAAAAATAGGGATAGTGGCGTAGGACATGTCCATTTGCATGGTTCCCTTGATTTTGGTAGCCCATGATCTAGATAACAACATACCAAATTTTGGTGGAATATCAGCTACAATTATGTCCATCACTACAGTTTTAGCAGGGTCTTCAGTTTGGACAATAACCACATCATTGATTAAACCTATACATTGAACTCTCTTAGAATCAAATGAGAATAAGTCATTTTCTGGTATATTTATGTCCAAACTCAATCTCTCCATGATGACCTTTGGCATTAAATTGTGAGATGCCCCTGAATCTAACATAACTTTGTGTAATTTCATATCATGAATATTACACTCACAGAGAATGGTGGAACTTCTTCATTTTTCTCATCTTCCACTCTTGGTCCTAATAATATGGTAGGATGATCTTCTTGCATAGAGTATCAGAGGGTCCAACTTGAGTGTTAATAATTTTCACAGTTTGACTTTTGTATTTTGTGACCTTTATTATTTCTCCAAAGGGGACAACAAATTTTTTTTTGAAATCTCATTTTCTAGGTTAAAAACTGGTTGTCCCTTTTCAATTTATTTCCCAAGGATATCTTTCTTCTATCCAAAAAATTTTCGACCATCTATTTTCTTAGGCTGATTCTTATTTGCAACTATAGGAAAATTCATATTACTCAAGTTATCCATTTTTTTCATCTCAAGAATAACATGTTGATAGATTTTCTAGTATTTTGATTGTTTTTCATTTTCATCATTACACATGTAATTACTAGATTCATCATTCTCTTATTTTGTTAAAAACACCCCTATTTTATCCTTATCCAAACAATGTATGATGTATTCTTGAATTTGTGGCTTCATTTCTTCTTCATCTGCTAGATTTTGCTAGAAAGGGGGCCTAACTTGTTGATCAGACTGGTTTATTTATTCCCTTGGTCTCTGTTGAATTTGAGGTCTTCTAAAATTTGGATTTCTTATTTTTGTTTCAGGATGTGCAACAGGAGGATTATTTCCAAGTGCTATTCTATCCATAAGGCTTTCCATGGTTTTCATCATACTACAAAATTTTACATCTGAATATGTAGAAGGTTGTTATTCCTCTTTTAATCTTCCTTTCCTAGTCTTTGACCTTTTTTCTATAGCCATGTTATATTCCAGCTTAACAACATCATTTTTCATGTCAACCAAAGTGGTAGATTCCTTCTCTCTTAGAAAAATGGAAAATTCATAATAGAAAGCTTCGACATAATGCAATTGAGTAGCCCCCGGGGGAGGTTTTATATGAGCAGGAATGGAATTATAAATTTTTTTGAACCTTTTTGAAAAATATTGCATTGAATAGTAGTACTAGTTCCATAATATTGTGTACAATAAACCCTGCAACTGAGTCATGGATGTACACACATTACTTTATTTCTTCAAATTATTATATTCAATCAATGCTTGAACATGATTCACCTTACTTCCTAGTTTCCTTAAGAAACTGTCTTCTAATTGATCCCAATTCTGCATACTTATTGGGGTTAAGGATTTAAACCATTTTCTGACTTCACCAATGAAATTCTGTACAAACAATATCATCCTAACATCTTCATCATCCACCTCCTCTAGGTCTATAAAATAATTGAATTGATCAATATGTTATTCTGCAGTGATTCCCTCCTCACCTCCAAAGGTTTTTATTATAGTAGAATATCCCTGTGGTGTATCTTGAATCAGAGAAGGCAAGAAAAGAGGGGCATATCTAGCAGGGTCGAAAAGAGGAGGAGGAGGAGGAGGAGAAATTCCTTCCATTGTTGCAGTGACAACAATAGATATATAAGCAGAAACTACAACAAGGGAGGTAGCTATAAAACTAGGAGGAGTAGTTGTAAAAGAAGATGTGATTGTGGGAAACTGATTTATAGGAACCTTCAACTCAGAAATAAAAGAACTCCACCCGCGTAAAGGGATACCAGCTCTTATTTTCAACATAAATTCAAAAGGATCAATTTATTTTATTTTTTCTAAATACTCCTATTCTAATGATAAATTTTATGTGACAATTTCTGAAAACCCTTCTGATGTGGAGTCACCAAGGTAGAAGTACCACCTAGAAATGTTTGATCTCCTGCTACCTTCAAGAGTTTAGCTACTTTGAAAAGAAACACCCAGGATAATATAACTTTTAGACTCCCAACAAACACACCAAAATATCATCACTTGACTAGGATATGGTGGGCTGTGTCAACCTCCAACAAAGAGTAACTATTTCAAACCAACTTTTGCCTAGAAGTTAAGCCTTCCAGTCTAAGAGGGATATCTTAACGAAAATAGTATAATGTTCTAAATAAAACTCAATTTACAAAGGGCTAACTATGGATTTTTATATGATTTTTCAATTTAAAGAGAGTATGATGAATTCCACCATTGGGCATGGAGTTAGTTAAGATAAAAAAAAAATTACAAAAAACAATGTTTTTATGGAAGCTAGGGCATTTTTGGCCTTAAACTGGTGTGAAGTGAACATTTACAATTGAAAACATAAAATTGAAGGAAGTTGGAGAAATATGACATGAATTCCAAGTAATCCAGAAGCTATGAAAACTGATAACAACATAAAATCATGAAGATATGACATAGAAGCCAAAACTGAATCTTGAGTGAAAAAAAAAACTTAGATTGTTGGAAACGTATGTTAACTGAAAAAAATAAAAAAAATAATAAAATAAAATAAAATTAACAAAAGAGTGGCCTTCTCAAATTATCTATCAAACCCTCAGATTAAAAAAACTACACATATATAGAGAAAGATATCCATCTTTCATTAATTATAAAATATGCGACTTAGGCTAGATTCGATCAAAAAATAATAGACCTAATCCTATCTGACTTACAAAACATTGAGCCTTTGTATGGATTTTTATATTTTAACATAATTTTAATATAAATGGGATTTTTTTCATTTATGAGCTCAACCAAAATTATTTTTCTCAACCTTATCGAATCCAACCAACTGCCGAATGTGCTGGACTGTTGATATTCTCTTTCCACGTGGATGCTAACCTAGTTGACTAGCTAATATGTCTTCCTGAAAAATAGGATTCCTTTGTTTTATTATGTGGAAAATCCTACTACCTATAGCCCATATAGTTTCCTTACTGTCTGATTCCCAATAAAAATTTTATAATGCCGAAAAAACAATTTGACAGTTTCATAGAAAAATTGGTAGAAAGTTTCAAAAAACACCCCTCCACTACCTTTTTGATATTTCTGGAAGTTTTGAGGTCTTCACTTATGTATTTAAGAAAAATTCATTCGATTATAACTCCTCAAGCTGATATTTTTCCTGCATTCTCCTCCATGATAAGCTACAACAATTCCATAGCAAATATTCAATTTAACTATGGGGAGTTGCTATGAAACTATAAAATTTCTGTTTTTTGTCTTTTTCATGATTTCTTCAGCCTCCTTGTGAGTCCTTATATCCTTTCTAACCCTGTATATTTCTTAAACTATTAGTTAAACATAGTATAGGAAAAAAATGAAGAATTTACCATACTTAAGGGGTGCCTATTATTCCAGCTATGAACTTGAGAACTCTTTTTTCAGGTTCAACTTTGATCATTTCTATTTGAGTTTCCTTTGACATGTCTTTGCAACTTTTTCTTTTCTTCCTGTAGCCAATTGTTCCTTTTGTACACATGTTTCAGCATTTTTTGTAAAGTTAGAGTCCTCTTCACCATTTATTTGGATTCTTCTTCAAACCTTTCAAAGAAATCTAGATATTTTGACACATCCTCTTTCAACTCCTCAAACAATATTTTAGCATCAATCACTTCTTGTTTGGATTCTCTCATTTTTTCTTGTAAAATTTCTATTTGAATTTTTTCTTGTACAATCTCTTTTCCTTTTCTTTTCTTTGTTGGTTTTATTTTTTCTAAATTAACTTTTGGAATATTTTCAGTTTGTTGCATTTGCATGTTTCCTTGGTTTGAAGACAAAACCAGGTTCCTCTTATGTAAAATATAGTTTCTTTGCTCTCTTTCTCTTTTTCTAAGTTTCTATATTTTTCACTTCTACGAGATGTAAATTTGGCCTTTCCTTAATATCAATGGTTTCTAAAATATTAGTTAACTTTCCCTTCCCTTTATTTTGTTTTCTGGTCATCCTTCTCTCAATTATTGTGGAAGTATTCACTATAGGTTCTTCCTCTATTTGATTCTCTTCCCTAGGGGTTATTGGCTGAGATTTGAGGTTTTTCTAGAATGGGTGGTCAAATATAGCTCATACTCAAAAATAAAAAGGTAAGCCAATCTCTATTAAACCTACCTAGATCTTCTAAAACCAGCAATTTAATGAGTCCATGATGAAAAACAAAAGCATTTCTAGCATCAGGCTTGGCCTGTACCTTGTCATCCTTATTCCCTAAACTACTATAAAGATAACAATGAATGTCTAGAGGTTGTTTACCTGTGAAATGCAAGATAAATCTAAAGTGATACTGGTAAACCATGTTGAACCTACCTTCACATAAATTACTTCCATATGACCATTAGAAATTTGGAAAAATTTTCTTTGAGGCAAGTCTTGGAATTGCCAGCAGTCACATCAATCCCTTTTTGTTCTTCCTTGAGAAATCCATCACAATTTAACAATTGAAACTTCTAAACCTTGAACCACATCTCACCAGACCTAAGGACTTTTGTGGCACGAGAAATTGTATCAGGGGATAGTGCAAAATTCAGCATTCCCACTGTTATAGGTCAATTTGGGCATCATCCCTAAGAACAGTATGAATAGGGTCTATCATCCCCTAGTTCAATATAAACAGGATCTATCATCCCCTAATTTAGTTTCTACATGTCCTAGAGAAGTCATTCCACTCATGCCTTTAATTCATGAGAGTTTCAATGTTTGAATTATAATTAAAATGACACATTTAATCATCAATGCTCCTCTGAATGAACCTAATTATGTTGCAAATAACTTACCCCCATGCAAGGGTGCTCTACAAAGAACTTCCTGACACTTAACAGTGTGTTGGTCTCCTGGGAGCGAAATCATCATTGTTTTGGGAATCTCCACATGTTTACTGCCTTCTAGAAGATCTTATAGGTGTCATACTTCAAATACATGTGTTCATCCATCACCATCGAACCTGGAAACATATATCATATTTTATTAGAAATTCATTCAATATCATTTATTGAGAAACTACCTACAATTTTCCTATAAATTGAACACTCATCTAAGTGCATGGGAGGAAGAAATTTATGTAGTGTTATGATGTTGGATTCTCAATCCTTGGAGAGCTAAAGTACTATGATGTTTCTGGATTGATGCTTGGTGTGATGAGGATGGGATGAAGTTGGAGCAGGTTGAAAACGAACTAATCGACTGGTTGTAATATTTTCCTCCTAATATTGCAATAAAGATATTTGTTATTTCTCTCATAGATGCAATTATATTTTGTAAATATACTCTCCATATGTGCATGTATTATCAGACTATTCTATTCAATCTATTTATACTAGATAGGTATTGTATATTTCTATCATCATTTGCTGTATTTTGGTTTAGATTGCAGGTATTGATCTAGAAAGTTTAGTTGAATGAAGAGCGAAAAAAGTAGCAAAAGAAGAAGAACGAAAGCGAAGGATCACAAGTAAGTCTTTTCATCTTTTATTTATCTATCTATATTAGAGACAAAATAAAGGTCAATTTGGGCATCATCCCTCAGACCAGTATGAACAGGTTCTATCATCCGCTAATTCAATTGCTACATGCCCTAGAGAAGTCATTCCACTAATGGATTTAATTCATAAGAGTTTTAATGTTTGAAGTATAGTTAAAATGACCCATTAACTGATCAACACTCCTCTGAATAGTCATAAGTGTGTTTCAAAGCACTTATCTCCATGCAAGGGTGCTCTACAAAACACTTCCCAACACTTAAGAGTGCATTGGTATCCTAGGACCTAAATCATCATTGTTCCAGGAATCTCCACATGTCCAATGCCTTCTAGAAGATCTCATAGGTGTCATACTTTGAATACATGTGTTAATCCATCACCATTGAACCTAGAAACATGTCTCATTTATTATTATAAAGCCATTCAATATCATTTATTAAGAAACTACCTACAATTTCCCTATAAATTGAGCACTCATCTAAGTGAAAGGAAGGAAGAAATTTTGTGTAGTGTTATGCTGTTGGATTATCAATTATTGAGAGTTAAAGTACTGTTATGCTGCTGAGATGATTCTTGGTGTGATGAGGATGAAATGAAGTTGGAGCAGGTTGACAACGAACTGATCCATTGGTTGTAATATACTCCTATTATTTCAATAAATATATTTTTTCTTTCTCTCATATATACACTTATGTCTTTTGAATGTATTATCAAATTTAATTCGTTCAATTTGGTTAAGGTAGATAGAATGTATATATGTATTCCGTTTGTTTTCTTTTGTTTTTTATTGCAGTATTGATCAAGCAAGTTTCAACTAGATGACGAGTGATGAGAACGACAATAGAAGAGGAATGAGATTGAATGATCACAAGTAGGTATTTATCCCTTCTATATGTTTTTCTGTTTTAGAGAAAAGAAAATTTACCCTTCTTTTGTTGTTCTAAGTGAAGGAACACCACACTCAGGGAATACTAGTTTATCCATAGATTAAAATTCCACATAGCAAATTAGTGATTCCACTGGGGAGAAATCCATCATTCCTAGTGTTTCTATCATTTTTAACCATCATCAATAGACTTTACTTCATCTATTCAGTCATTTTAATGTAATTTTTTCCTTAGAAGTGTGTTTAGCTTGCTTGATCTTCAAGCTTCACTGCACCCAACGCATTGTTGTTCAGGGTACTGTTGAGCCCCAAAGATGTCCTTTCCTTTCACCAAATTTCACTTCATTTCCTTTGTCCTCTTTCAGTTGCAGGCTTAAAATATCAATAGGATTATTTAAATTCACTTTAGGAATGCATATAATGACTAGCTTGCTATATTTTCGTGGTTTTGTTTTTGTAATAATTTTTGACTAGACTCAACTACAGAATGCAGCCATTCTGTATCCAGTCACCTATTTTGCAGCTATCTTCATGTTCACATAGGTTATATGTGTCACTTAAAGGAAAAACACATATGGTTTAATTCCAGACCTCATCTACATCATTCCTTTCCCTCTACGAAGTTTGAGCAACAATATTCAAGTGGTTATGCACGTGGAAGAAATAAAAACTACGAGGTAGACTTCTACTGGGACAAGAACTCTACAGATGTCTTCAACTAAAGAACAAGGCCTCCACAAGAGTTCTAATTTGATTTTAATTGGGAAAGACACTTATCCCTATTTCTTCTCAAGGGTAGTTATGTATTTCTCTTATAAGAATGACTCGGGAGACCCAAATACAATTAGCTAGATTGATGTTTTATTGTTAAGTTGTCCAAGACCATAATACTCTGTTTTTTGAAGCATTTTTCCTTAATGAAAGAAGAACCACTTTAATACATGGTCTGAGGAAATATTTAGTAGATTCGTGTGCTAATCCGGTGGTAGAGGGCCCCTACTGCCCGAGAAGCTCTATGCATATTGTTTAGATAAGTAACTTTAGCTCTGTTTCATTCCTAATTTAAGCAATTTTCTGAACTTTATGTTTTATGCTCACTTACATCGGATGTTACAGCTAGTCTTGTTCTTATGAATTGTTCCAAAATATCACTAACAATGAATGAGATATAGCTATATTATTTTAGAGAATAGTTGCATTTTAGTTCAGCTATAATACTCTGGAGGTTAATTGCACTCTAGTTCAGTTCTATTCATTGTATTTCAAGTTTGATTGGTTGCATTCTAGTTCAGTTCTGTTTAATGTGTTTTAAGTTTTATTAGTTAGTTGTATTCTAGTTCTGTTCCATTAGACTTCAAGGCCTTCATTATTTACAAACTTCTCTTGTTCTTAATTTTTGTTAATGCATCATTATCATAGGAACAAGAATTGGTAATGTCATTTTGAAGCCTTGACTGTTCCGCAATTTCTCATAATTTTACAATCTGCCTCTTTCCAAAACTATTCCAAAATATTTCTAACCTTTGAATGAGGTTTAATAGTGACATTTTGAGTTGTAGAATGGATTAATTTTAGTGTCATAAGTTAATTTAGAGTAGGGTTCCTTAATATGTTACAGATAATATTTTCCAAATGTTTTCCAACAAATTTCTAACCATGGATGAGATTTTCTCTGTGATATTGTAGGTTGTTGTTTACTTAGAAGAAATTCATTGCATTAAACTCATCCTTTTCTCAAGTTGTTCCAATATACTTCTAATGAATGAATTGGACTGATTTCATGTTATGAGTTATTTTTCTTTTCAAGTTTTGCATTTTCTGTTATTAGGTGCCATACATAGTTTAGAATAGTTGTTGCTCTGTTTTAGTGTGACCAATAACTTCTCTTTGTTAAACACTTAGTTCTTTTCCTCCTAGCATAAAAACACAAAACCAAAAACATTAAAAAAAAAACACTAAACACAACGAAGTAGGAAGCAGATACCTAGGCACATATAGTTCACTTCACTTCAATAGTTTACTAGCCCTGGTTGACAATTTATGACATCAATTTAGGAACACTAAGTTGAGCAGACATTTTGGTGCTGTTGCTGGGGAAGTGTAAATAGGTAGCCTTGTTTCTTACCTCCCAAAAACAATGATATGCATAGAGAAAGAGACTCAAGGGGTAGATTCATAAGAAGCAGAAGCTTGATTCCTAGAACACCACTTGTTCCACCAAGACCAAGAGGTAGCACACCTCTAACTCAAACCCACATTCCATACTTTACTGATCCTAGACTTACAGAGGACTTAAGATCAGATATTCCATTAGAAATACCTTCCACTTTATCCACTGAACATGTCTTAGAAGAAGATTCAGGGACCCCTGCTAAGGACATAAACTTTTCAACTTCCACAGAAGAATCAAATATGGCAGAAGAAGGGGGAGGAGGAGTCTTTAATGGAGAACACACACTATTTGGAGGGGGTAGAGGTAGAGGTAGAGGATAAGGAGGTAGAGGTGTAGAAAAAGAAGGAGGTAGAGGTGAAGAAGGAGGCAGAGGAAGAGGTAGAAGGGAAGTGGGAAGCTATTTTGGGTTTCCTATAGTAGATGAGGAAACCAATGCAACTATGAAAAATATTTCACCCTATGTCCTTCCAAAATTTTATGGACTCAAAACTGAAGATCCCGAAACCTTCCTATTTGAATTTGAAGTCCTATGTAGAACCTATGATTACTTACAAGATGCCCAAAAACATAAATTATTTCCTTCAACATTGAAAGGAGCAGCATTAAAATGGTTTATGAGTTTGATCAACAGTTCTATTAGGACATGGGAAGACATGAAACAGGCATTTCTAGAGAGGTATTTAATTTACTGTATGCCAGTCAACCATAAGGAGGAAGTGTTTAAAATGTTACAAAAAGCGGATGAAAATTTGGAAGATTTGTTGGAGAGGTTTAACTATAACATCAAAAGAGAAAAAATGGAAAACTTAGACCAAGATACTTTGAAAGCTCTCTTTTTGAAGAAAATCAGGGATGAATGGTTAGATATCCTTAACATGATGGGAAAAGGGGATATATCTCAACTTACATTACCTGAAATAGCTGAATTATGTATCAACCTTTCAAGAGGGAAATCTAAAACTGTAAAAGGACCAAGAGACCCTGCTCTTGCAAGGGAAAGTAAGTCTGCTTCTGGGACAATAAGTAGGGAAGAAATAGGACATATGCTTGATGAATTCAAATATGATATTTTATGGAGTCTTAGTGAACAAATAGACACCCTTAAGTTACAAAACAAGCAAAAAGTTGAATCTGATGCCCTAGCAATCTTTTTTCCCAAATGTAGAAAGAAGCATGCCTTGAGAGAATGCCCTTTGGATGCAAAAGTTGTAGAGACTTGTGTAATTTGTTCAGAAAAACATGAGACCAAGAGTTTTCCTTCACTTCCTGGTCTTAAATCTATCTTTCAAGAAGAAAACCCTACAAATTCCACATAATCTCTCAATTTTGTCTCTAGAAGGCCTTGGAAAGGATCTCAAACACAAGGATTCCATGATCAACTGTATAATCAACCCCCACCAAATTGGAATTCTTGGCAGCAACCTTGGCCCCAATTTCAAAATCAATCTCAAACTTGGGCACAAGGAGCACAAAATCCCTATGGAAGATACTCTCAGTACTATCAATACCCACCATCCTATCAACCATATCCACATTTCCCTCCTCAAAAAAATATTCAACAAAATCCTCAAAAAAATCCTCAAAATCCACAACATCAAAATCAACCACTTCCATTACCATTTCCTCAGAAAAAAAATCAGTTACCTACCCAACCTATACCAAACCCCAACAATAAAAATCCTCAGAACACATATATGATAGAACGCCAACAATTTCCAACTTATTTGATTAATCCTTTAGACCTTAATGTTGTTCAACTTAGGTCTGGAAGAATACTTGAAAAGAAGAAACCTTCTGTAATCATACAAGAACAAAAAAACTCTGAGGAAGATTTTGTACGGGTAAATAAAAGTCTTGAAGAAAACACATCTTTTCAAGACCCAAAAAATTAAAAAATCAACACAAAAAGAACCAATAACTGCAACTCCTATATTAGAGCAACCATCAACATCCACCTCTACACCTCCCTTTCCAGAAAGATTACAAATTGATAGGGGTGTAGAAAAACAAATTATGGTGCCTAATTATGATTTCCTAGATGAGCTGAGAAATGTTTGTATTAAGATCCCATTATTACAAGCTATCAAGGAAATTCCAATTTTAGCAAAAACAATAAAGGATTTGAGCATGAAAAAAATAGGAAAAAGAATCAAAGAGACAAAGAAAATTCAACTGGAAGGAAAAATAGCAGATATCATGATGGGTAAGATTGCTATTCCAAAGTATCTAGACCCAGGAAATCCAGTTGTTAAAATACACATCAATGGAATTGAGATCCAAAACACACTTATTGATTTAGGAGCAGCAATCAATATCATGAGTAGACAAATCATGGATAAACTGAAACTTCCTAATCTTCTCTTTACACCCACATTATTACAATTAGCAGACAGATCTGTGATCAAACATGATGGGGTAATAGAAGACATTCCAGTGTCCCTAGATTCTTGGGAGTACCCTATGGATTTCATGATCCTAACTCCTAAGAATAATCTAGGAGGACATCCTATTATATTAGGGAGACCTTGGTTAGCTACAACTGATGCTTTCATTAGTTGTAGATCCGGTGATATGTACATCTCTGATGGTAGTTCAACTAAGAAATTCACTTTTTATCCTCCAGCAAAGAAAATTACAGATTTAGATGATACTCAATGGATAGAGGATGAAGAAGACTTACAACCTCTCTTCACAATTTCAGAAATTAGTGAAGATAGTCAAATTCTGAATACTTTAGAAAAATTTGAATCCTCTTTGGAATACAAACATGAACAATTTCAAGAAGAATCCAACATTGAGTTTTTATCATCAAGACAGATGTCTCTTCATTCTATGGATAAATTTGGCAACTCTACAAGTGAGATATTTCCAGGCAAAACTTTAAACATAAACAAGAACCTAGAAAAATCTCAACAAGAAGAGTTAGTCAAGATATTACAGAGACATTCTTCTACATATGCATGGGAGTACACTGATATGAAAGGGATAAGCCCTAAGACTTGCACTCATCACATCTACATAGAGGAAAATTGTAAACCAATCAGACAACCTCAGAGACAGATGAATCCAAACCTTAGGGAGATTGTTAAAAAAGAATTGCAGAAATTGTTAAATGTCAACTTTATCTATCTCATTTCAGATAGTCGGTGGGTTTCTCCTTTGGTAATTGTGCCAAAGAAAAATGGTAAATGGAGGGTATGTATTGACTACCGGGAATTAAACAAAGCTACTCTTAAAGATCATTTTCCCCTACCTTTCATAGATCAGGTGTTAGATACATTAGTTGGCAAAAAGTACTTCTCATTTTTAGATGGGTTTAGTGGTTATAACCAAATTCAAGTAGCACTTGAAGATCAAGACAAAACCACATTTACATGTCCTTGGGGTACCTATGCTTACCGAGTATTGCCATTTGGACTATGCAATGCACCTGCAACATTTCAAAGGGCAGTACTAGGAATTTTTTCAAATCTAATACATGATTGTGTAGAGGTATATATGGATGATTTCACAGTTTATGGAAACACATTTGAAGAAGCCTTAGCAAACTTGGAAAAAGTCTTAAAGAGATGTAAAGAAGCAAATCTTTCACTAAGTCATGAGAAGTGTTTTATGATGTTTATTGAAGGAATTGTTTTAGGACATCACATTTCAGGGGATGGGATTAGAGTTGATGAGTCAAAAGTTGAAGTCATCTCTAACTTATCTATTCCAAGTTGTCAAAAAGATGTTAGGAGTTTTCTAGGATTTACAGGATATTATTGAAGGTTTATAGAAAACTTCACCAAGATAGAATCTCCACTTTTCAAATTACTTACCAAGGACTGTGAATTCAAGTGGAATCCTGATTGCTAGTTAGCCTTTGAGACCCTGAAAACAAAAATCTCTGAAGCACCTATTTTAAGGGGACCTAACTGGAAGTTACCTTTTCATATTTCAACAGATGCCTCAGATACAGATTTAGGAGCAATATTGGGACAAAAAGACCTGATTCCTTATGCCATCTACTATACAAGTAAAAATTTGACTCCTTCAGAGTTAAATTATACTGTAACTGAAAAAGAGTTTTTAGCTGTTGTTCATGCCATAAACAAATTCAAACACTATATAACAGGCTATGAAACTTTTGTTCACACAGAGCACTCTGCAATTAGATATCTAATGAAAAAATCAATTACTAATGGCAGAGTCATAAGATAGTTATTGCTTTTACAAGAATTCAACATCACCATTCTAGATAGGCCTGGGAAACAAAATACAGTAGTTGATTTCCTATCTAGACTCCAAAACATTAAAGACAACACCCCAGTTGAAGATCAATTCCCTGATGAATATCTTTTTGCAATTTCTACTCAGACTCCTTGGTTTCTTGACTTCATTGCTAATTACTGATTTTCAGTGCTTCAATAATAGATACAGAACAAAAATATCATTTATGATATTACCAAGTCATCCATGGGTTGCTAATAGGTTATACAAAACGAGGTCCAGTTTAATCATTAGGAGAGCGTGTTCGGGGAAGATAAATATTTTGAATCCTCCAAGACGTGTCATGATGGACTTATTGTGGACACTTTGCTGACAAAAACTTATAAGGTCCTTCATTTAGGATACTATTGGCCATCCCTTTTTAAAGATGCTAAAGAGTATTTCAAAAGGTGTGACAGCTGCCAAAGGGTAGGGAAACCTTCTCCTTCAGGTGAGATGCCATTGTAGCCTCAAGTACATATTGAACCTTTTGAGAAATGGGCTTTATATTTTGTAGGACCTATTAGTCCTCCATCCAGACAAAAGAAATATATATTAGTTTTCACTGATTATGTTACCAAATGGGTAGAGGCCAAGCCATTACTTTTTGCTACTGAAGCATTTGTAGTTGATTTTATTTTTGAGGATATTTTTACTCGTTTTGGTGTCCCAAGAGAAATTGTTATAGATCAAGGAGCTCAATTCACATCAAGGCTAGTGGAAAAAATGATGGAGAGGTGCAAAATCAGACACATAAAATCTACTCCCTATCATCCACAAGCAAATGGTCAAGTGGAATCTACTAATAAGGTCATTGAAGGGATCCTAACAAAGACTGTTCTTTTACATAGAAGAGATTGGGCATACAGGCTTCCTAAAGCCTTGTGGGCCTATAGAACTACATGGAGAAGCACAACAGGTCATACTCCTTATGAACTTGTTGATGGAAAACAAGTCTTGTTTCCCATAGAGTTTTAGATTAAAACTTTTAAAATGGCAGTCCAGCTAGGAATTGATCTAACAGAAGCACAAAAGCATAGGTTGGAGCAGATTAATGAATTGGATGAGATCAAAAAAGATGTAGTCCGAAGAGCAAGTATAGTCCAGTAATGAGGAATATGTGGCATGATAAGTGCATCGAAAGAAAGAAGTTCAAGAAAGGTATGGGGCTCTCTTGTTTGATTCAAAGTTCAAAGATTTTCAAGGTAAATTCCAAACACATTGGCTTGGGCCATATGAAATTATGAAATTTTTTTACAATGGAGCAATAAAAATCAGGACAATAGATGAAGAAAAGTTCACTTTTCTTGTAAATGGTCATATATTGAAGTTGTATCATAAGCCACTTTCAAGAGAAGAATTTGTCAAGAGATTCCTGGAAAATAGTGATGTGAAGTTAATGAAGGAGAATTTTTATTCTTCATCAACTTAGTTGAATTTTCTGAATTCAAATGCATGAAAAAAATAAATAAATAAATAAAGTATAAACATGAAAACTAATCACTGATTAGCATGTTTATACAAAAAATATAAAGTGAAAATTGTTGGCAATATGATGTTGAGTGTTGTCCTTGATGGCAACCCACTTGATGAAGATGATGGCAACCTACTTGATGAAGTTATCCCTGATGGAATATGTCTTGATGATCTTGTTAAATGATGTAAATCTGATGTATATACAATGAGTACATAAGGTAATGATGGAAGGAATATCAGTATGTGCCAGAACCTGATGAAAAGAGTATGTCTCAAGGCATACACGGATTTGTCTAGACAAAGTAGCGTATGCACGCGGGAAATAATGTGCCAAGTCGCGTATGGGAAAAAGTGCTCATAAAGTGCAAAACCAGGGGTAACCACCATGGTATTGACCCATTGTATTGAGTAATGATTCGTCTATGTGATCCCGTCCAGGAATACCATCGGAAGTAATGTAGTTTTGGCTCATGGTATTGAAAAAGGGTAAACCTATATAAAGAGAAGAATTCATTGTGAAAATCATGAGTGTGAGTGCAAGATGTCTGAGCTTGAATGAATACTTCTCTCTGAAGTATATCTGAATGGAAAGGGTTACAGTTGAATGATAGATCTGAATGCATGATGAACCAATGAAGAAAATGATGAAGAAGGGTATCTAGATCTGGAATATATTTGTATCACTAAATGCGGTACCTTAAGATGATTAGATATGAGATGAGGGTGAACCTCGTAAAGTAAAGGGTAAAATCTGAGTGATGTATCTGTTCTGAAGAATTGCAATGACCTAAATGTTTGAAGAACTATACGCTAGTTCGCCGCAGAGTAAGTGCGTATATACGCGGGTTTGCTGAAGAGAAAGCGCGTATGGGCAGTAAAATTAGTTCTGTAATATGTACAGAAGTATACGCGGGTTTGTATGGTTTAAGGCACGTATATACGCAGGATCAGTGAAAGGAAAGCGCGTATGAAGATTAGGGTTTGCTGAAGTATGAAGTATCAAATGTCTGATCTGTTCTACTATCTGTTGATGATGTATGATTGAGCTCAAATGTATGGAGTGGGTCCAGTCTGAAAATATGATGAAAAGTGGCCTGCAAGTTCAGTTCTAAAGGGAGCTTTTGGATCCAGTGTGAAAATTGATGAAACATGGTCCATGGTGGTGCTGAGGGTTGTAGCCTTCTGTCAGGGGGTTGTAGCTCCCTTCAGTGTAAGTGATAGCGAGAGCGAGGGGGTACGTGACTCCCCTTCCGGAGAGAAATTTGGTAAATGATCGCGGTGGGTGCATACTAGTATAGTCGGAACGATACATTGTTGTCAAAGATGTTTTCTGCTTTATAATAAAATATTGAAGTTTGAGACAACGACGACGGTGGTTTTCTCCCGACTTGGGTTTTCACCTAAAATCCCGGTGTTCATGTGTGATGCTTATGTGTGATGGTTTATTCTGTTCTTACTGCACATGTTTACTGTTTATAGAACATCTAATGAATGAATGATGGAATGATATAAGTGAAGAATTAATGGCATAATTAGATCTCTGTGTATACGCGAGTTTTATGAAGGATATCCGCGTGTATACGCTAGTTGGCTTCAGCAAAGTAGCGTATGGGTTTTGAAGTAAGAAAAAGTAAAAAGAATTGAGTATGCCCTAAATACTAATTCACCCCCCCTCTCAGTATTTTTCCCAACAATTGGTATCAGAGCAGGCCCTTCTACAGAAGCTTGATCGCTTGAAGGAGATCCGTCGCAATGGGAAAGAAGCAAAAGAAGAAGGCCACTCAAAAGGAGATATCTCAGAAAACATGTGCAGCAGAAAATGAAGAAGATAAAATAGGTACTGATTGCTGTTCTTGTGATTCATTCTTGTGATTCACCTTCTTATGCATGCAATGGTGAAGATAGTAAAAGTAATGTCATGGATCTAGAAGAAGCTCTCAAGATTAAAGTTGAAGATCAACAAAGATCAATTAAAAAGAGAGAAGTTATCTACAATGAAATGATCTCTCAAATGAAAGGACAGATAGAGATTCTGAATAGACAGGTAGACAAGTATCAAAGGTTTTACAATTATGCAAGCATTCGAAATAAAATACTTGAAGTAGAAATCAACGATCTAAATGCAGATCTCGATAAATCAAACAAGAAGAATGCAAGACTTGAAGCTGAAATCATCTCTCTCAAAGAAGATCCGGAAATATCAAATAAGAAGAATGAAGAACTTGAAGCAGAAATCATCTCTCTGAAAGCAGATCTCGAAGCATCTAATAAGAAGAATGAAGAGATCTTAAATTTGAATGATCAAGTAGAAGAAGGAAAAAGGGTTGAAGAAAGCATGATGAAGCAATGCCAAAAATTGGAGGTTGAGGTAAACATTCTCAAAGGTAAATTAGAAGAAAAGGATAAACTCTTGAGGTTTCAAGATAGTACTAAGATTCTCGACAATATTCTTAGTAGTCAAAGGTCTCCTTCTGTTAAACTTGGTCTTGGTTTTCATGAAACTGTTAAAGGAGAATCTAGTTCACAAGGAAGTGCTAAAGATTCAAAGGATATCAATGCAAATCCTGAAGTGTTGAAAGAAGCAAAAGGTCAACCGACAATCATGAATTCTCAAAGGAAATCATTCAATAATGTTGAATGCTTTAAATGTCATAGTCATGGACATGTTGCAGCCAATTGCAGAAGCAGATTGTTTCAGCCACAAACAAACAGATCCTACATGGAAAGGTACTTTGGTTTCTTCAAGGGATATTGTTTTTCATGTAACAAGTATGGACATAAAGCAGCTGATTGCAAAATAAGGAATATTAGAAATACTCATTATGATTCTTATGCTTATTTCTCTGGACACATGAGATGTTATTCTTGTAACAAGTATGGACATGTAGAAAAATAATGTAGGTTGAACAGATCTGAGAAAGTGGACAATTTTCAGCACACAATTAGAAAGTTCAAGCAAATTTGGAAAAAGAAGGAGGACCGGTCAGAAACGTAGGGAATATTGACCCTACTGCATTCATCAGCTTCTGAAACTTATTTCTCTTAATGACTACAGAAGTGAGGTGAGATACATTATGGAGCTTAGTAATGTATCATCACAGGGGGAGCGATGTATGATGATTCTCATGGTTGATTTGGAAAATATGGTTATGATTATTGTTGATAGAGCATCTGACATGAAGAAGACAGGTACAGGAAGGAAAAATTCAGGGGGAGATGGAGAAATGTGAAATTTTCTATAATTCACTTTCCATACGCGGGTTCAGTGAATTAAATCTGTGTATACATGCGAGTTCCAGCAGACACAGTCGCGTATGAATTGATGATAAGAGAATTGGGATGACAGCTGAAGATCAGGAGCAGAGGTTCAGGGGGAGCATCAGTCTGACTACTAATGATTTTACTATTAGCATTATTATGGTTATACTCATGCTAATGAAATGATACATGGTTTCTCATGTTGAAGATTATGGATGAGCCCGAATTGCTTATTTGATGAAGAATATCTTTTGGATATGATGGAAGTCTGATGATTCAGAGATCCGGACAGATCATGCAGATATTGTTGTTGATGACTTGCTGTTAAAAGTATTCAGATTGCACAAGCTAAGGAGGAGCCTTGGACATATGGAAGGGATGTTTGGATGCACATTTTCAGGGGGAGCACTAGTCTTGCTGAGTATAATGCATTTTTGGCATTATGATGAATCTGAAATACGATCTCTCTCTTGAGGTCTTTCTGGTATTGGTCATAAAAAGTCATACTTGTAATTTGATAAAAAGGTCTTGTTGAGACCCATGACGTAAAATTGTAATATTCAGTCATGTAAGGACTTGTCAAAATTTGTAAACCCACTTGGTTGGGTAGCTGAGTCAAATTTATAAACCCACTTGGTTGGGTAGTTGAGTTGAGATGTGTAAACCCACTTGGTTGGGTATTTGAGTCTCATATGTAAATCCACTTGGATGGATCTTTGATGTAAGTATGAGTCATTGGTGATAGGAAGGTCATAGAGTCATGTACTTCATTGAAAAATATGTTTGTAGGTTTAGCATGAACTCAGGGGGAGCATGGTCACTTCAGTGTACATTAGATCTGCAGAATGCTTCCTTCTACAAGAGGAGAAAAAACCTTGTGTTGGTTTTGGTCCGCCCTTTGCCCTTGATGTCAAAGGGGGAGAGTGACATGGTGTTTGAATAAAGAAAAAGAATGGTGTCAGGAGTGACATGGTGTCATTGTATTCTTAATGTATCTATCTGTTGTGGTGATCAAACACCATCGTGGTTGCCATCAAGTCCAAAGGGGGAGATTGTTGGCAATATGATGCTGAGTGTTGTCCTTGATGGCAACCCACTTGATGAAGATGATGGCAACCTACTTGATGAAGTTGTCCTTGACTTGATGAACTTGTTAAATGATGTAAATCTGATGTATCTACAATGAGTACAGAAGGTAATGATGGAAGGAATGTCAATATGTGCCAGAACATGATGAAAAGAGTAGGAGATTGAAGGCACACGTTGTATTCATTATTAAAGTAGCGTATACGCGGGTAATAACGTGCCAAGTCGCGTATGGGGAAAAGCGCTCATAAAGTGAAAAACCTGGGGTAACCACCATGGTATTGACCCATTGTATTGGGTAATGATTCGTCTAAATGACCCCGTCCAGGAATACCATCGGAAGTAATGTGGTTTTGGCTCATGGTATTGAAAAAGGGTAAACCTATATAAAGAGAAGAAATTCATTGATGCAAATTATGAGTGTGAGAGAAAGACGTCTGAGCTTGAATGAATACTTCTCTCTGAAGTATATCTGAATGGAAAGGGTTACAGTTGAATGATAGATCTGAATGCATGATGCACCAATGATGAAGAAGGGGATCTAGATCTGAAATGTATTTGTATTTGCTAGATCTGTTTATGGAATGATTAGATCTGAGATGAGGCGAACATCTGTCTGAAGTAAAGGGTAAAATCTATGTGATGTATCTATTCTGAATAATTGCAATGACCTAAATGTCTGAAGAACTATACGCTAGTTCTCCGCAGAGAAAGCGCGTATATACGCGGGTTTGCTGAAGAGAAAGCGCGTATGGAAAGTAAAATTAGCTCTGTAATTTGTACAGAAGTATACACGGGTTTGCATGGTCGAAGGCGCGTATATACGCAGGATCAGTGAAAGGAAAGCGCGTATGAAGATTAGGGTTTGCTGAAGCATGAAGTATCAAATGTCTGATCTATTCTGCTGTGTTACTGCTATCTGTTAACACTACAGTTATAAACATCATTTTGATGTAAGATTGATATTAATGTATGGAGGTCCAAATGCTAAAATATGATGAAACGTGGCCTGTTGTGCTCTGTGAAATCTTTTTGGATCCAAAGGTGAAAATTGATGAAACGTGGTCCATGATGGTGCTGAGGGTCGAAGCCTTCAGTCGTGGGACAGGAAGCCCTTCAGCAGGCTGGTAAACAAGAGTAGGGGGTCGTAGCTCCCTTCCAGGAGAGGCTAGTAAACGAGCGCAGGTGGGTGCCTGCGTACTGGTATGAGTCTGCACCAGTACATTGTTGTAATATTTTTTCTTTATAATAAAATATTGAAGGCTGAGACAACGACAGCAGTGGTTTTCTCCCGACTTGGGTTTCCACCTAAAATCATGGTGTTCATGTGTGATTCTTATGTGTGATGATTTACTCTGTCATTACTGCACATGTATGTTGCTATATAAACATCTGATGAATGAATAAATGCAAGGATCTAAGTAATGAATTAATTGCATATTAAGGATTCTGTATGCTTCGCTGTAGTTTTATGAAGGATATCCGCGTGCATACGCGAGTCCTGTTCATCAAAGTAGCGTATGGGTTTGAAGTAAGAAAAAGTAAAAAAAAGAGTTTTAGTAAGTCCAAAATACCTATCTACACCCCCCCCCCCCCCCCTCACAGTATTTTTCCCAACGAAAATCAGAATCCTTTTGACACTTTAGCTTTTCAAATTTGTTCTTTTCCTACAAGCAGCTATCACAAAATCATAAGTGCAGACCCATTTTATGTATCATATTCCACTTATGATCCATCTCACTCCATCATGTATCACTTCATTCATATTTAATTCACTCCATTCATCTATACTTCATTCACTCCATTCCATGGTGCACTTCATTTTCATCTCAGATTTTTAAATTTGATCTCTTTCTCCAATTGAATATTACAAATCATAGGTTGCATGCCACTTTTCATATTTCACTCCACTTTACATTTATGATCCATTTCATTCCATTTCATTTCATTTCATTCCATTATATTTCACTTCACTCATGCTCCTGATCCATTTTAATTCATTTCGGACAACATTTCATTCATATTTCAAAACATTCCATTCCATGTTTCAAAGCTTCTACAGGTATATTATGTAGCCAGACATTCTGCAACCAAAAATTCTGTAGCTAGCTAGACATTCTGTAGCCAGAGGTCTTGAAGGCAACTATCCAGTAATCACTTGCTCAGCAGCAAATTGACCCTGCACACCTATGTCAACAAGAAAAAATAAAGGGATTATGAAGACTGAAGAATCAACGATTTTCAAAGGAGGAGAAAGCATATTAAAACCACAAAAATTAAAGGCTAAGGTAAAGTTGTGAAATTATTATGATGACAGATTATGAAAGTTATAGTATAGTTAAGTCATGTATGATTCATAAAGTTATTTTGATTATTCGTGTTGATCAAGCCTATTAATCCCATCATCAAATCCTTGGACAAAATCCCCTCCATTCAGCCATACCAAATCATCATTTATTAAAAATTAACAGTTATTACTAAAGTGACCTATTCGGTCACGTCACTAACCCAAAGTATTCAGTGATGATTTTGAATTTCTCACTAGATTTTTCCGCGGTCTTTTCTTCCATGATAGCTCTCAAAATCATTAATTCGTGAGAATCACCCTCACCATATTTCACTCATCCCATAACCACTTCATACCATATTTCTGTGGCTAATTCCTGCTACATAAATAGAGAAGGCATCTTTGGAAAAAAAACAACTCTCTACATCCATTTTCACCGTGAATAGAAGAGCAGTAAAATTGAAGGTTGAGAAAAGAAGTCATGGGTCTCATCGTAAGGTCTGAACCAATCAGAACCAAATACTTAGAGGGTTACCCACAGATTATAGAAATGCTACATCAGGTTGGGTGGTTACAGTTTTTGGAAAAGTTCAATGGTTTTCATAAGGGGGTAACTAAGACATTTGCATGGTCCTTCAATGGAGCAGAGGTGGAAATAGGAGATGTCAAATTCACTATTACAGAATCCTTCATTGTAGAGGTAGTGAAATTACCCAAGAAAAGTGAACGATGGTTCAAGAAAAAGGAATTTCACAATGAGGCATGGAGGCAAATGCTCAAAACACCAGGTATGGATATTTCAATTTTTAAGAAGGGCATTCCTAGCTCAGCACTGAAGAATAAATGGCGGAATATGTTGCTCAATTTGCAAAAGTTTATAACTTGTGAGGGAAGGTTTGGTACCCTATATGTTTATCATATTCGGCTAATGATGCATTTCTTAGATGAAGAAACTAATTTACCCTTTTTCTTACTTCATAGCCTAAAGATAATGGCCTCTAATGTTCAAAAGAGGGTTCAATTCTTGGAAAACACTTTGTATCACCATGGCCTACTTAAAATCCTATTTGAACATAATTTGAGAAAGGTGGGAGACAATTGGAATGAGTTCCTAGTGAGGAATCACTTTGAAGAACCCAAGGAATCTCCATATGAAGGCAAACTTACAAGAAGAAGCAGGAGAGGAAAAATTTCCAAATCTGTTGAAATTAAAACTGATAAGTCCATACAAGAGGACAGTGAGGAGATTATTTCTGAGAAATTGGTTGAAATTAAGAAACAAATTAAAAAGGAGAAGATGATAAGAAAGTATTCCAAGGAGAGAGGTGAGGGACCATCTAAACTAAGATGAAGCCACAGGCTTAGAGGCATATTGAAGAAGACAACAGCTAAGCAAACAAGCATCATAGACATTGAAGATGAAGAGACACCAACTGATGGATCTCCTGAATACCAGTACGAAGAGGATCTTGATGAAGAAACTCCGGAGATAGACCCTGCACAACAACAAATCTATAATTATGTTGAGACATTAGAAAAGAGAGCCTCAGAAAGCAGAGGAAGAACTCCTAGCCCACCAGGATCTGTAATTGAAGTACTAAGAAGAGACAAATATGAATTATAAGTACTCAATAGGCATATAAATAATGAAAATGAAATTTTAAGGGAGCAGTTTAAGCTGAAAAGTGATATGAATATAACTCTCTCTCTGAAAATGGAAAAATTGTACAAGGCTAGTGAGAAGCTGAAGAAGAAAAATAAAAATTTGAGCAGGGCACTTATAAATTTGAGATTCAAGTTTGTCATAAGGAAGCCTAGGAGGCCATTGAACATCAAGAAAAGCAGAAGAAGGAGCCTATATGTCCTAGTAGAAGTCTCAGAATACATGAATTGATTGCATGAGGACATGCAAAAGCTTTGCAGTGGGGGTATGTTGAACCCCAAAGATGTCCTTTCCTTTCACCAAATTTCACTTCATTTCCTTTGTCCTCTATCAGTTATAGGCTTAAAATATCAATAGGATTAACTAAATTCACTTTAGGAATGCATATAACGGCTAACTTGCTATATTTTTGTGGTTTTCTTGTTGTAGTATTTTTTGACTAGACTCAGCTATAGAATGCAGCCATTCTATAGCCATTCGCCTATTCCGCAACTATCTTCATGTTCACACAGGTTACATGTGTCACTTAAAGGAAAAAAGCATATGGTTGAATTCCAGACCTCAAATACATCATTCCTTTCCCTCTATGAAGTCTGAGTAAAAATCTTCAAGTGGTTATGCATGTGGAAGAAATCAAAACTAAGAGGTAGACTTCTACTGGGACAAGAACTCTACAGATGTCTTCAGCAAAAGAACGAGACCTCCACAAGAGTTCTAATTTGATTTTAATTGGGAAAGAAACTTATCCCTATTTCTTCTCAAGGGTAGTTATGTATTTATCTTATAAGAATGACTCGGGAGACCGAGAGACAGTTAGCTAGATTGATGTTTTATTGTTAATTTGTCCAAGACTGTAATACTCTATTTTTTTGAAGCATTTTCCATTAATGAAAGAAGAACCACTTTAATACATGATCTGAGGAAATCTTGAGTAGATTCGTGTGGTAATCCGGTGGTAGAGGGCCCCTACTGCCCGAGAAGCTCTGTGCATATTGTTTAGATAAGTAACTTTAGCTCTGTTTCATTCCTACTTTAAGCAGTTTTCTGAACTTTATGTTTTATGCTCACTTACATCGGATGTTACAGCCAGTCTTGTTCTTATGAATTGTTCCAAAATATTACTAACACTGAATGAGATATAGCTGTAGTATTTTAGAGATTAGTTGCATTTTAGTTCTGTTGTAATACTCTGGAGGTTAATTGCACTCTAGTTCAGTTCTGTTCACTGTATTTCAAGTTTGATTGGTTGCATTCTGGTTCAGTTTTGTTTAATGTATTTTAAGTTTTATTAGTTATTTGTATTCTAGTTTTGTTCCATTAGACCTCAAGGCTTGTTCCATTAGTTTTGTTCCATTTGTATTTTCCTCGATTAACTTACACTGCTTCTGTTTATCTTGTTTCAATTAAAGTTCCCATATATATTGTAGGGTATTCACTGGGTCATTTGACCATGGCTGAGTCAACATCTCCAGTAGTAACATGTGTTACAGTTGTGACAACATCTACTGTTGCTACTCCTTCGATGTTTACCATGTCACCTAAGTAACATATTTATTTTGGTCTTTCCATCCCACCAAGTTACCATTCTTTATCTGGAACCTACTCTGGTGCCTCCTCAAGTCCATGGACTTCACCCATGTCATCATCTAGAATTTTATTTGGTTCATCTATAATGAGTATTTAATGGCTTGATCCTTTATTCACATCTTCAGTTAAACATCAAGTTGGTCATGTTAGCACTCCACCGAATCTCCGAGGGTGAGAAAAGACCATCAAAGGTAACTGCAGATGAAGCTCTCGCCAAGTAGTTAGCCATACTAGGCAAGAGAGGGCTCTCTCCAAGGGATCACAGCCAAGAGGGTTGGATCAATTAATTTTTAGGCTAGGTATAGTAGCAGAGGGGTTTTGATTGGTTGATTTGGGTGTTGGATGAGTGAATTAGGTCAAAGAGGTAACTAAGTTAGGGAAAATAAGATTATAATTGTAGGCATATGATGGGGCAAGGTAGGTAGGCACTCTAAAACTTTAGGGTTTGTAGGTGAGATGGATTAGACTGGTAAGGTGCTAAAAAGAGCATGAAAGTACATGAATTATTTTTAAACTGAAGAAATTGAAACAAATTATGGTGATTCTCCCAAAACAGAGCATAAAAGATGTATTCTTCTTATCAAACTTGAGAATCAAACATATCATAGAAATGGAATGAACATGGAAAGTAGAAAAAAATCATACATATAAAACAAAATAATAGCTACAACTCCTCCAATATATTCCTGCCAAAATATGAATACACTAGTGTCTCTGATCAATACAATAGCATCCAACCTATGAAATGAGTCAACAAGTGAAATATATAGGCATGAAACAACTTCTCCCAACCTCAGGGGTCAAATCCTTAAGTTGTGGAGCTGATCCAAAAAATTCTTAACTACATATCTAGAGTGCAGGGAGATCAAACTGACTCATCCCTAACTTTAGTGAAACTGATTTATCAATCATCAAAAAGACTTTTACCTAATGTATTTACCCCTAGGTAACTCAAAAACATCATAATTACATTTACATACATCTTTTACATTGGTAAAAACATGATTTTCCATGTTGAAACTCAAAAAACTGAGAAAAATTCAGAAATATCGGTCACTGGTCAGGGGTGCAATGATAGTGTTAGGAGTGCAACGTGAGTGTCAAGAGCACATCACCATCTTCAGCTTAACTTTTCAAGGGGTTGCTCATGTCCAAATTGAGCTCAGGATAGATCATTGGAAAGCATGTCCTGTCTAGTTTCCAAAATATTTCTTGGTTTCCAAAAATGATAATTTTTAACCCTCAAAAAATTTAATATCCCAAGAATGGTTAGGAGCACAGCGCCTAGCTGAAAAATAGGGCAGAAACATTATTTTTAGGGCGTTTTTCGACCTTTTTCCCTGCCAAATTTCCCAAATTTTCTTAGAAATTTATCTAACTTGACTATTTTCTACCTTCTGAATCCAATGGTAGTCTTGGTTTTTCATTTTGATGCCTCTAGAAGAAGCATAATGCCTAGGGTGTTGCACTCCTCGCAGTCTAGCCGTGCTAAAAACCGTCAGAAATTTGTAAAAACCCAAAAATTCAAAACTTTGCTCAAAACAGGGTGGTGTTGAATTCTTTGGACCATTTCATAGAAATCAAGGCAACCAACATATTCGAAGCAACAGACGGTCATGGGTGAGAAAATCAATTCTCTTGTGCTAGTAGGTTCAAGCCTCAAAATTCTTCCTCCCTTGTGAGGTCTTCTTTCCTCTCTGTCCTCCTCCTCCTCCATGGTGTTTTTTAGTTTTGAAACCCCAAGGAAGGGAAATGGGAGTGGAAAATAGGTTTATCGAGTATTAAAATGTTGTGGAAATAGGGAAGGGGGTTAATAAACTTAGGGGACTGATATGGGATCAAAATACTTAGGGAAATGAGGTGGGGAAATTTATTACAGGTATAGGGAAGCTACCTAGGAAATTTGTAGTCTAAGAGCTACGGTTTTGGGAAATGTAGTTTAGGGATAGGTATTTAGTGATGTAGGGATAGGAATAGGGTTCACCATGATATGGTAAGAGAATGTAGGGTCTAGGGGAAATTTTTGGGATGTAGGAATAGAAACTAGGGTTTCTTAGCTTGAAAACTTTGCAAACTTAAATAAGAAGTTTAACACTTTAAGTTTTCAAATGTGAAATTCTAGGAGGTCACAAAATGGTGTTTCTTACTTATAATGAGGTGTAGAAACCCTTTGTTGGTGATTATAAGCACTTGCATGAAGTTCTGAAAACTGCGAGTGAAATTGGGCAGGAGCGCAATGCCAGTTGTAGGAGAGAAAAAACCTATCTTCCAAGAGTACAGTGCCTTTACCAGGAGCGTGGTGCGTTGCCTCCAAGAGCGCAATGCCACCCAAATAAATTTATTTTTGACCCTGCAAACTTGATTTTTGAGCTGAGGGAGTGGGAGCTCGATGGTTGGGAGATAAAATGAGTGCTTTCTTTGTATTGTGATGGGCTTTATAGTTGGTGATTTGAAGGAATTTTCTTTTGGGACCCACTTCTCTTCTTCTCATTCACTTTAAACTTTTAAATATTTACCTTTTGCTTTTATTTCTGATCTTTGAAGATTGATCATTTGATGGCTTTGAGAGCACTTTAGACTTTGAAACTTCTAAGCTTTCTTGGCACATGAAAATTTGAGTTGGAAGCTATCTTAGAACCATGAAATTATTACATATTGAGAAAACATAAAATTACATAATGGAATAAAAATTACATAATGAAATAAAAACTACATATTTACATTTCCACTTTACATCGTAAAGTGAATTTATTGATCACCCTTAGTCTTGCTAGTCTTTTATGCAATTGAAATGATGTTTTAATGTACCTTGAAAACCGTAAGACCTAATGGACAAATTGACTGAATGGAATTCATGATGATATGACTGAAAAGGTGAGAAAAATTCATGAATAATGGATACTCAACATAATGATAAAATGAGCCAGCAAGTGATGAGATAAAATATTTTGAAAAGAGTGAACCTTGATTAAAATCTGCACCAAGTGACCAAATTTTTGCATGACCTAGTAGAATGAAAAAACAAATTCTGAATGGGACCCCTAACATGACATGAAAGAGTTAATTTTAATCACTGGTGGAAGGATACAAATACTAACACTAAAAAGTCCCATCAGTTATTCTCCTTGGTGGCCATCATTTGTAGAAATTTGCTGAATAATGAAGATTTATCCACTGAGATTACCCTGATCATACATTAATTCGAATTCATGTATAACGCATAACCTCTTCTACAATCAATCATCAATTTGCGGAAATAGAAACAGTCGCATGCACACATAAACACAATATGTAATGGGGAAAGCTTATAGCTGAAAACCCCCAGCTATTTGTATATTATAATAGAAGAGAAACATGTAACAATCTCAATACAATACTCCTCACAAGTACTCAGTACTGTCTCCAAAAGTTACACACAAAACTAGCTCAGTTTTGAACAAGTCACAGGTTCAAAACTCATCCACTAATTGCCTGCCTCTACTGCACAATCCAAGTTGGTTCAATGAGAGATCCAAGTTCGAATCTCCTTGGCTTCAACTGCGCAATCCTCATGGGCAATCTCCTCCAATTCTTGTGCAAATCTCATGCACAACTGATGTCGCAACTAATAGAAAACTCACCCTTTCATCTACCTCTTCCACTGGTCTTCACTGAACTGTCCATGCACTGTAGTAAACTGATGTGTTCTTGAGTTGAATAATGAGTTAATAATTAGTGAATTAAATAATATTTAATTCACTCCACTCATTACTAGTGTATTAGCTAGTTAAACTAAACACAACTAGTTCAACTAAGTTAAACCGAACACAAATCCACCAACTGTCTCATCAACTCCACCAAACTCTGCCACTGAAGTCCTAACTGAAGTCAACCATGCATGAGCTCACCAAACCCCAAGGAATAGCATAATTCCTTCTATCAGATGCATGAGCCACATCCGTAGCTCCAACTGAAGTGTTGTAAGAGAATAAACTGAAGTTTAGAGTCCAAATATTATTAAGGGCTAATAATATTTGACTGACCTATTTTTAGACAGGCAGTTTAAAAATAGACTTCGACCTGTATGTCTAAAAATAAAGGTCCATCTATTTTTACCAACTCGACCAATCATCCAAGAATAGCATACTGCAACTCCTAGACCATGCTCCATATGTCTAAAAATAGACATAGTCTAAAAATAGACTTTGCGCCAAAAATAGCTTGCGGGCCCACTTAGTGAAGGCGACTTCATTTCACTAAGCTCCATCATCTTGTTGCATTTTCAACATCATTCCACATAAATTACCCTCTGACATTCCAAAATTCAATGGAAACCATGGATAAGACCCATCTTACATGTTATGACTTATCATTTGTGGTTTTCATCTAACTCCTTGAATGATGATTATGTTAGACTCCGTCTTTTCCAGCGCATGCTCACTAGTCCGGTTGCACCTTGAGGATAGTTCCTTTTATTGTGTCAACCTCATTAAAATATTAAACATGTGCCTATGAGGATAGTTACTTTTACTGTGTCAACCTCGTTAAAAAATGAATTATTCCATCAAGAGGATGGTTCTTTTACTGTGTCAACCTCGTTAAAAAATGAACCAGGTTATGATGATAGTTCTTTTACTATGTCAACCTCATTAAATGAAATAGTTTTCCACGAGGATGGTTCTTTTACTGCATAAAACTTGTTAAAAAATGAATCAGGTTATGAAGATATTTATTTTAATATGTCAACCTCGTTAAATGAAACATGTTTCCATGAGGATGGTTCTTTTACTGTGTCAACCTCGTTAAAAAATCAATCAGATTATGAGGATATTTATTTTACTGTGTCAACCTCGTTCAATGAAACATGTTCCCATGAGGATAGTTCTTTTACTGTGTCAACCTCGTTAAAAAATGAATCAGGCCATGGGCATAATTACTTTTCTTCTGTCATGCTCGTTAAAAATGAAACAAATCCTTTCCTAATTAAGACGAGTCTTTCATCTGATCTCGTAAATGATTTTCATTCCATCCACCTATTAGCAACCAATTCTCTAATTAGGTGAATGAAATGAATCTCAGGGGGGCATGTTCCCTACTCCCTTGAAGGTTATGCTTGGGGGCATTCAACTTATTTCAAGCATAGTTTTCTCTATTTAAAGCTTGTGTAAAAATGAAACCACTTTCAAGCATAGTTTTCTTTGTTTCAAGCTTGTGTAAAAATGAAACTACTCTCAAGCATATTTTTCCTTTGTTTCAAGATTGCGTAAAAATGAAACCTATCTCAAGTCCATTTCGGTTATTAATTTCAATACTCGTTAAACTCATGAAAATCTCAATCTTCTTTTTCTATATTTTCCTTCTTGGAAAACACATGAAAATGTCGAGTTCTTTCCATATTTTCCTGTTCATAAATTAAATTGAAAGTTGTCCAGAACACACTTTTATCTCTATCTCGAGCTTTGTTAAACATTGAAAAAGGAACCCCACTAGAGTCTTATTTTAGCTCTTTTCAGACTCTGTTAATGTGTAAATATTTTCAAGCACTTGTCTTTTGGAGCTCCTAAAAGGAAATGAAATGACATCTACTCAGTATAAGTTTAACCATTTTCCGAACTAAGATTACTTACGAAAAAGGAACATCTTATTCAAACATGGCTAGGAGGTTTTCCCAAGTATTATTTTACACTTTTTCGGACTTGAGCGACAAATTTACCAAAAAGGACTCATGGATTTTTCTTTTTGTCCCTTTTTTAAACTCTCTAAACATGAAAAAGGATCAAGTTTTCATTGTCGTTAAACTCATTAAAACATTAAATATCGATGGACTTGTCGGATCATGACAAGATCGAGTTTCACTATCTCTAGACTCATTAAATCATAAAATAGTGATGGATTCACCTGAAGGGTCAAATTATAGATGAAGCGTATGTTACCCTCCTCAATCTTGTTAAAAAATAAAGAGGTACTGGTCAGCAATGACTGGGGAAAATTTGGGAAAAATAATAAAACACTTTATGGTAGCAGGTTGCTCTTGAACATGACACTTTCACTTCATCTCCGTGGCTTTGGGTTGGGTAATATTATTAATGGTTTATCATACCTATGGTCTATCATGCCATCCATCACTTTGGTTTTGGGTCAATACTTCCAATCCATTCAATGTCACTGATATTTTCAAGGGAAGTGATCCAGTAATTCCTCATCTTCTACAATACTCATAAACCTTCATTTTCATGATCACCATCCCTAAAAATTGCTTCATCAAGTCACATTTTGTCTCCAAAATCATTACTCCCATTTCGTGTCATATCTGCAACTAGTTGCTTCATGTCGAAATAAGCTCATCATCCAAGAAGTTGAATTAGAAACATATTTCTAGTGCCTTAAAGATTTATTACATCAACGATAAGCTTCTCACTTCCGAAAACAAGTTGACATCACAGGCCTTTGACTGAGAGATTTTTTTGGCGTTCGACATCAAATAATCTATTCACACCTTGCAAATTATACTACAATACCTTGAGAACCATTAACATCAACGGTGGTTTATCTCGCATCTGTTAACGACTTACATCATTGGATGGTAGTCAGACAATGTATTCCCATGTTTGACTTCATATCTCATATTCGCATGCTTAGACTTGTACTTTAACAATCGAGTAAATGAGATAGAATACCCTAGATCTTGTTTCATCCATCCGGGCTGCGATTTCAGGAATTGTACCACATCATCCGTACGATGGTTTTATATATAGATGGTCATCTTATCATGGGCCTATATATGTAGGCATGTCTATATTTGCAGAAAAATTTATTATTTATGTATGTGTTATGACATTTTATGTGCTGAGCATGGGTATGCCTCCTTCAGAAATTCATGTCCAAGATGTAGAAGATATCAGGATTTAATATATTTCAAATTGATGCAAGTCATTGTCAACTTCAGATCCCACTCATCATACCATAAAGCATCTCATCCAAATATTATCATTATCTTGACTTCATGCTTTAGGGGGAAGCCGCTATAGGTCAACTTGGGCATCATCCCTAACACCAGTATGAACAGGGTCTATCATCCCCTAATTAAATACAAACATGGTCTATCATCCCCTAATTTATTTTCTACATGCCCTAGAGAATGCATTCCACTGAAATATTTAATTCATGAGAGTTTCAATGTTTGGAGCATAGTTAAAATGACCCATTGAATCATTAACGCTACTCTGAATGGGCATAAATGCGTTGCAAAGCATTTACCCCCATGAAAGGGTCATCTGTAAAGCACTTCTTGACACTTAAGAATGCATTGGTCTCCTGGGAGCGAAATCATCATTGTTCTGGGAATATCCACAAGTCTAATTCCTTGTAGAAGAGCTAATAGGTGTCATTCCTTAAATACATGTGGTCATCCACCACCATTTAACTTGGAAACATGTCTCTTCTATTATTAGAAATACATCCAATATCATTTATTGAGAAACTACCTACAATTTCCCTATAAATTTAGCACTCATCTAAGTGCAAGGGAGGAAGAAATTTTGTGTTGTGTTGTGTTGTTGGATTCTCAATTCTTGAGAGCCAAAGTAATGTTATGCTACTGAGATGATGCTTACTATGATGAGGATGGAATGAAGTTGGAGAAGGTTGACAAAAAACTGATCCACTAGTTGTAATCTACTCCTCCTATTATTTCAATAAATATATATGTTCTTTCTCTCATATATGCACTTATGTATTGTGAATGTATTCTCAAATGTGTATGTATTCTCAAAATTTATTGGTTCAACTTGGTTAAGGTAGATAGAATGTATATATGTATGTCATTTGTTTCTTCTATTTTTTTATTGCAGGTATTGATCAAGCAGGTTTCAGCTAGATCAAGAGTGACATGAACGACAATAGAAGAGGAACAAGAACGAAGGATCACAAGTATGTATTTTTCCCTTTTATCTTTTTGTCTATTTTAGAGAAAATAACATTTACCTTTCTTCTATTGTTCTGAATGAAGGAACACCACACTCAGGGAAGACTAGTTTATCCGTAGATTATAATTCCCCATAACACCCACATTTTATTTTGTCACTGTGAAATTGATGGAAAAATATTTGGCAAGCTGCCCATGGAAAAACCTGCAACTTCTAGCAAACACGGAGGCATCCCACATTGGTAAATGATTGAATTAAAATAGGGTCTTCCTCCAATATCTTCATGTCCATAGGTTCATAGCATACAAATGAGCCTCCTTTGTACTTATTTTTCTTTTCTATGGCTGCAACACACAGATAACTCCTTTCCACCTGCAAATCTTCCTAAAGACAACTAAACCAACTATGACAATAATATACTATTTCCTATGATATCAAGACCAATATAAAGTGAAAATAAAATGAGGTTATAATGAACCTATACATTGTGAATGTTTTAGGGATAATGGATAAAGGTAAAGTCTAACACATATTCATGACCCATCATAACTCTGACGCGCAATTTTTTTTTTAAATGTAATGTTACCACACCATTAGCAACAATATCATAGTTCCATAGTAGAACATGTGTTCGGAGAGACAGATCCACTACAGAAGTTTTGGGAAATTCCATAGAAAACCCTCAGTTTCCCTAACTGGTGATGCTATGAATTTCTACAAAACTGTCTAAATTCTAATCATGACCAAATAAGCCTAACATGCATGGAAGCTTGGATTATAACTCTTATGGCTGATTCCACTTAAACTCAAATTGACTCTACAAACTAAATAGATGACCAAATAACACTTGTACCTTTATTTTCAGAAAATTAAATCCCTGATTTGACCAATATACTCAAAAATATTTCTAAGTGTTATCATGGATAACATGAGGGATGCTAGAATTGAAGAGTTTCTTCTTTTATACGTGACACATGTCTTCTCAGGTGAGGTGACCTCTTGAATTTTTACCTCCTTTGGGCCTATTTCATCTTTCTTATTGGGCGACTCTTCAAGTGTTATTGGGATCTTAGTTGGAGTTTGGGGTCTCCCTTATTTCACCCTAGCACTCTTCCTAGTCCTTACGTACATGGGAGTCTGTATGTTTCTCTTTTCCTTCACAGGGGTACTTAGAGTGGATAAGGTGGAATCCACTTCCTTTTATGACGTACCTAGTGACAGGCTAATTTTTTTAGGAGATATATCATTGCTCAACATGGGTTCTAGTATCTCCTCCTTTCCTATCTTTCCTTCCTTCTATTCTTATTTTTCTTCCTCCTCCTTTTCATATTTTTCTCCTTTTTCATCTTAATTTTTCTCCTCCTATTTTCCTGATTATTTTCCTAGGTTTTCCCTATTTTCTACTTCCGTTTTCATTTCCTCTTCTTCCTCTATCCCTTTAGTCTCTTCCTCTTCTTCTTCGATACCCCTTTCTCCAAGGCTAGAGGCACGGGTTTGTCTAAGACTGACAACTTGTGTCCCAATGAATTATTATTTTTCCATGTCTATGAAGGTGGACCAAGGTAAAAGGATGTTCAGTCCATTAAGAGAATCTCCCAGTATAAGTTTAATGAGGCCATGGTGAGCTAGGTGTTGATACTTTCTCTCCCTCACTCTCTGGTTCATGTCTATAATTGAATGAAGGAGGAATTATGGAATATGTATTCTACGCTCTAGTGGTAAATCTCCTTTGAATATAAGCTCATGTAATAGTATGAAGTGGTATCCATAAACCAAACTGAGTCCCCCCTCATAGGAAATATTATATTTCATGATGTGATATGCTGCCTCATCCCATGGGTAAGGGAGACTTTCACTTCTTACATCATTCTTAACCTCAATGTACTATTCATTAGGCAAGAAGAAACTCTTATTAGAGGCAGTGCTAGAGAGTTTTTCCTCTCTATTCCACTTAATTCCTATAGGCAAGGTTGTAACTCTGCTAATGAGCTTAGGGTTTATGGTAATGGCCAGCCCTCTAACTACTATGGTGGCCCTATCATCTTCTTGGAAGTGCAAGGCTACTGCAAATTCTCAAGCCACTTCATCATAAAAGTTTTTTAAGAGCTTGAAGAACCCTAACCACTGGTGATTTCTAAAGATCTCAACCACATGAGGGTGTAGTCTAATTATTTTAATGTCTGTGGGCTCCCTTCTGTTAAAACCTCCCCCAACTTGTGACTATGTTAGAGAGATTTTTTTCTGGCTTGTGTCGCAAAACACTGGTGATATGGGACCCCAAAGGCTTCAACTTAACAAAAAATAAGATTTTCTTGCCCGTACTTCTCTAAAAAACCTCTTAAATTTATGAATTATGGCTTTGACTGTGTATAATTTTTCTTGAAAAATTATACGACTTGGTGGGGGGATATCCACTTACCTCTGCACTCTAATGTTATCTTGCTTAGAATGTGGTGGAGTTGGGTGTCAATACACTCTAAGGATTTCTTTCATGGAAGTTACTATCACTGTGCAATCTTCCCGTAAACTTCTCGTAGTACTAGCAAACTTCTTGTAGCACAGTCTTGCATGCAAAACTTGTCCTTGGTTCGAAATGGCTCGATGGGACCTACCTCTTCCTTGATATAACTGATCTCAAAATGCATAATTTAATAAGGGATAATGAGCTAAAATACACATTTTATTCAAAATTGAGCGTAATTGAAGCATAGTGGTGATTTGGATTTGGCAGGGGGTTTCCTCATTTGGATCATTGGTCCCACTCGAGACAATGATTCCCATCTTCCTTAGAATCACCTCCAACTCCTCGTGATATCTCCCTTAAATAATGTGATAGCCCATGTGGCATGTAAAACTCCAATTCCTCTTTACTTTAACTTTACGAGGGTGGCAAAGCTAACTGACCACCTTTTTTTTCCTTTTAAACTCTCTATTCTTGACATTAATTCATTTTAGCCAAATGATGCATAGCAAGAGGGTGAGGGAGCCATACCTGAGCGTACCTGCTACTGAGGAGTGGACTGATATTTTTATGTAGGGAGCTGCATCATGGTGATGGCCATCATTGATTTTTCATTTGTTGTGTTTTGTTTTATTCATATTTTTTATTTTCTAAGCGAGAAACTTATTTCCAAGGGAGTTTCTTATTACTTTTGTTTGCTGATTCTTTTTGCAGGTGTTGCATGGAGGTGCTCATGTGCCACTTCTACTGTCACTTTCCTTATAGAGTCCTCTAGTGATCATCTGGAGACATCTCCATCAGCTACCTCTTGAATTTTTGACTTCCTATTGCATGTACAGTGTTATTAAACTAGCTCCCAAAATAGAAGAAAAGAGAGATCAACGCCTTAGAAATTAGCCACTTCGAGGGGGAAACCTCCTTTAAATTATATAAATAAATAATTCTTGGATGAAACAAATGAAAAAAACATCCTTTCTATATATACGAGTCCATGTGGTCACAATATAATCCTAGCTGACCTAACAATAATAATGTAAGGGAAAAACAATAACAATAGTGGGATTTTATGGGGCACAATAATAACAATATGGGGACTACAAGGGTACACCAATAAAAATAAGGGGGCTACACTAACAATAATAGGGGATTAAACTAGTAATATAGGGACCTAAGATGCCCCTCTCCTTCAAAAAAAAAATTTCCTCAATGCTTGAGTAATTTTGGATGGTTTTGTATAAAGTTCTCATCCTCTCATGTGGAATCTTCAGTGGGTAAGTTCTTCCACTTTATGAGAGACTGTGAAATTGATCGATTTCCTAGCTGTAGAGTTCTTGTTTCCATGGCTACTTTAGGTTCCAAAATGATTTTTCCTTCCTCATCAAGTTTTGGAAATATTTTTTGAACTATAATTTTTTCACCTATAACCTTATTTAAGCTTGAAACATGGAAAACTGGGTGCACTTGGGAAGAAGCAGGAAGCTCCAATTTGTATGAAATAGTACCAATATTTTGTATCACCTTGTAAGTACCATAGTACTTTGGCAATAATTTATTATCCTTCTTGGCGTTCTTAAGGGACATTTGTTTGTATGGTTGTAGCCGTAAAAATATCCAGTCTCCTACATCAAAAATTCTCTCATCGCGATGTTGATATGCATGTTGTTTCATTCGATTTTGTGCCAAATTTAGGTTATCCTTTAAGAGTTAGAGAAATCGTTTTTGGCGCTCAATGTGATATTTCACTTATTGAACCTTAGAATTTTCTCTTAAATATGATGTTATGGATGGTGGATGATATACATAAAGTGCCATAAATGGGGTCATTTTTGCTGCAGTATGGAAGGAAGTGTTATACCACCATTAAGCCAGAGGTAACCACTTGACCCATTGTGTTTGTTTATTAGATACAACACAACAAAGATATCCTTCCAAACAGTTTTTTTCACTATCTTAGTTTTCCCATCAGATTGAGGATGAAAAGATGAGCGATGAGCCAGTTGAGCACCAAAATAAGAAAATAATTTCATCCAAAAATTTCTGGTGAAAATGGGATCTCTGTCGCTTACAATAATCTTTGGGTCTCAATGTATCTTTTGAATTGTTTCCATAAATGAAGTACCAATTGTACTTTGTTTAAATGGATGAGATAATGCACAAAAGTGTGCATACTTGTTAATTCTATCAACTACAACCATGATGACACTCTTTCCTTTAGAATTAGGTAAACCTGCAATAAAATCCATTGAAACCTCCTCCAAACATTGACTTGGAATGGATAAAGGTTGTATAAGATCCGGGATCTTAATTGTACCGATTTTGTTTTCTTGGCAAACCAAACATTCTGCCACAAAATTTTGAATATCAGTTTTAAGGCCATCCCAAAAAATTCTTTCTTCACCCTCTGGTAAGTTTTTAAAAATCCCGAGTGTCCTCCTAAGGGAGAGGTGTGCAATTCCAAAAAAATATTTTGTTTTAGTTGGGAATTCTTAAAAATATATTAGCAAACTTTGTACCATAAGGAATAATTTTTCCAACTAAATATATCAAATGTAGTGGGATATTGCTGCAACTTTTGAATGAGTGTCCACACTTCTTCTTCATTCTTCATTTCCTCCCTTGCTTCGGTTATCCAATCTGGTTGGATAATAGAAATGGCACAAAGCAATGCTTCCACCTACTCATCCTTTCTTGAGAGTTCATCTGCAACAACATTTAGCTTCCCTTTTTTGTAGATGATTTCAAAGTCATAACCCAACATCTTTGTGACCCATTTTTTCTACTCTTTTGAAGATAGTATTTGCTCCAAAAAGAATTTAAGACTATCATGATTATTTTTTACCTTGAAGTGTCTTCCCATTAGGTGAGGTCTCCATTTCTTTAGTGCATGTAGTATTTCCAGAATTTCCTTCTCATAAATATATTTCTGTAAATACTTTCCTTTTATTAGATGGCTTTCAAAAGCAATGGGTCTTCCTTCTTGCATTAAAACAACACCAATTCTATTTCTTGAGGCATCACATTCCACAATAATTGTTTTTTTTTGTGAAGTTTTGCGTAGCTAAGACAGGTGCTTGGCACATTGCCTCTTTAAGATTTTCAAAGGCCTTAGTTTCTTCAGGAGTCCATGAAAATGCATCTTTCTTCAATAATGTTGTTAGAGGTGATACTATTCTCCCATAATTCTTAACAAACCTGCGATAATACCTTATTAACTTGAGAAATTCTCACAACTAATTTATGGTTGTGGGGATTTTCCATTCCTTAATGACTTTAATTTTGTTAGGGTATACCTTTACACCCTCCTGAGATACAATATGACCCCGATATTCCACCTCTTGAATTTGGAGGTTTTACATATAAGTGTTTCTCCTCCAATAGTTTGAGCATCCTATCAATATGTTGAACATCATCCTTCTAGGACCTACTATATATTAGTATATCATCAAAAAATACTAACACAAATTTTCTAAGGAAGGGTTTGAAAATGGAATTCATCAACCCTTGAAATGTAGAAGTCGCATTGGTAAGGCCAAAAGGCATGACCAAAAATTCATAATGACCCTCATGAGTTCGAAATGATGTTTTTAGAATATATTCAATCTTAATACTAATTTGATGATATCCTGAACGAAGATCAAACTTGGTAAAACAAATCTCTCCATGTAATTCATCCAATAATTCATCAATCAAAAGAATGGGAAATTTATCTTAAATAGTGAGCTTATCGAGCTCCCTATAATCTGGACACATGCACCATGATCCATCCTTCATGTGCACCAATACTAATGGAGCAGAGAAAGAATGTTGAATGGGTTGAATTATACCAGCCTATATCATTTATGCAATCATACGTTCAATTTCGCTCTTTTGGACATCTGTAAGGCTTGATGTTTGGAGGAACACTTCTTCAAATAAAATGAATAGCATGATCATAATCATGAATAGGTGGGAGTTGTTTGGGAGTTTCAAAAACCTTAGAATGATTGTCCAAGACTTTTTGGAGATCTAGAGAAATAGATGATTTTGATGTTGGAATTTCTATTGAGCATAATTGTGAAATTATACCTCATTTTTATTTCTTAATAATTTTTGTCATGACATTAGAGCTCATTATTGTTCCCAGCTTCCCTTCGATACCCTATAATTCAAATTCCTTTCCTTCAGAAAAAAAATTCAATAAAATTTATTGAAAAGTAAAAGCTACCATCCCCAAATATTGTAACCATTGTACTCCTAGCACAACATCAACACCTCCCATTGGAATGGAAATCATTGGACTATTAAATACATATTCCCCCATGGTTAGCTTGATATTATGGAACTTTCCAAAGCAATTTATAGTTCCTCCATTTGCAACCATCACTTGACACTTTGGTGCTGGGTATAGGAAGCTATTTAATTCCTTGACTACCTTACAATGCATAAAATTATGGGTACCACCCGAATCAGTCAACAATATTACATTTTTCTTCTTGACATGTCCTTATAGCTTGAGAGTTTGAGGATTGGTAATTCCTGAAAACGCATTACAAGATATGGTCATACACATTTCTTCTTTCTCTAGGGTTGGTTCCTAGTGTATATCCTCTTCTTTTGAAATTTCTTGTTCATTTTCTTCCTCCTCTTCACAATCTATGTAAAATAATTTATTCTCAGCACAACTATGAACTCTAGTGTATTTTCTATCACAAATGTATCAAATATCTTTTGCTCTTTTTTCTTCCAACTATTGTGGTGTCAACCTTGTAGGCTTTGGAATTATAAGAGTAAAAACACTTCCATCTTTATAGATGTGAGTGGTAGGATTCCTTGTCGCCATAATTTCTCTTTCAATTTTTATTTCCAACCTGAATTCTTTTTCCAATGAACCAGGTTCCCAAAGGCAAACATCTTGTTGGATGTTATCCTTTAAAGTCCCTATGAAGACATCAATCATCTGTTCCTCTGGAATATCATTTACCTTATATTCAATTTTTGGAAGTCCTCAATGTTCTCAACCATTTAACCCATTTGTTTGAGATTTATCAATTGGATAAAGAAGGTGTTGCTCTTTGTATCCTCATAATGTGCTATCATTTCCTCCATAAAAATTGACCAAGTGACAATTTTTTTACGAGATCAAAGCCATAAATACCATATAAATGTGTTTTGTTCTATATATAAAGTTGCAATGCGTACCTTTTGTGTGTCTTGCACATTATGGAGATCAAAATGTTTCTCCATCTGTAGTATCCATGTTATGGGACCATTGCCATCAAGATTCCTCATATTGATCTTTGGAATATGGTGGGTCTTCAATCCAACATTAGATTTTATGAAATCATGATTAAAATTTATTTTGTTCTCATCATGAGTTTCCTCTAATATATTTTTTCCATTAGGAATCATTTCTTGTATCAATTGTTTCAAACCTTCCTTCAAACCTTCCATGTCTTCTTTTAGATCATTCTTCATGTATTCCATGTTTCCTTTCATATTTTCATTGATCTTATCTTCCATGTCATCCATCTTAGCTTCCATGGCATCCATTTTAGCTTCCATGCCATTCTTCAAACCATCCATCTTAGCTCCCACACCTTTTTTCAAACAATCCATCTTAGCTTCCATGCCTTTCTTCAAACCATCCATATTAGCTTCCATTTCATTTTTTGTTAGTCATTGCGAGAGAAGAAATTGATGCACTTGGTCTTTTAATTTGATATATCATGTTGCTCTTATTCCTTTTCCTGAGGCATCATAGAGCCTTCTGAGGGCTTAATGGGTGTTGAATTATTTTTAGGGGCCATTTTAGAACCCAATACGGATATCTATACTTCAATATGCCCTTGGAATCACTTCAAACTGATTTTTCAAACAAGACTTATGCATTTTTTTTTTTAAATACACACCTTTTTCTTTATTTAAGGAGCTCGATATTGAAACTGATGTATCTCCGTAATTTCTAAAACCCAAGATGCTATGTTCGGTCCTTTAGTATCCCTATGAATATTCTTTCCAATTCCATAGGCCCAACCTAATTTGGATTCTTCAAGGAAAATTTATGCCCAATCTCCCACAGTGACCTAATTTTGGACTCGTTCAGTAGAGAGGAGTTTTATAGTGTTCCACATGTCATTGTTTCTTACTTCAGCTCTGAAATCAATAAAAATGAAACTAAATTTTGTGTAATTTTGGCCACTTTTTACAGAATTATAATCTGATGCTCAGAGAGAGAGTTATGACGATTTTCCCAATGTCACCTCTTTGAGATGAAATTTGGGAGCTTGCAAAACCCTAACTTCCACAGATCATATCACTGAACCTATTGTGAAACAAGATCTGAAAATTTTACAAGAAGTTCCACAGGATTTGTTCAAAATTCAGAAAAAAAATTATAGCAAAAATTCCACGATGAGCTATTAGAAGCAGCAAAACCCTAGAATCCAAAGCTTTGATTCCAAACGTTATGAAACCAGCTCCCAAAATAGAAGAAAAGAGAGATAAACGCCTTATAAATCAGCCACTTCAAGGGGCAAACCTCCTTAACAAAATATAAATGAAAAATTCTTGGATGATACAAATGAAAAAACCTCATTTCTATATATAGGAGTCCATGGGGTAACAACATAATCCTAGCCGACATACAAATAATAATGTAAGGAAACAAAAATAACAATGGTGGGATTTTATGGGGCACAAAAATAACATTATGGGGACTAAATGGGTACAAAAATAACAATAAGGCGGCTACACTAACAACAATAAGGGACTACACTAGTAATATAGGTACCTAACATACAAGATTGCTATAGGAATTGATCATCTTCCTGTAGCGGTCCCCTTTCTGCATTTTTGAAGCCCTACTCAGCTGAGGAATAAGGAGAAGTAGTGCAGGGATGCAAGGTATGGAGTTAGGAAGTGAATGGAGTGGTGAAGTGAAGTAGGATATGATAGGAGAGGCCATGTGTGAAGATTTAGACAAACTAGCTCACAATGGTGACCTAGATTGTTTAATGATTGAATATTTATGCATGGAGTGGAGTGATGGTTAGGAGTGGTGTATATAGGAAAAACATTATTTTCCATGTCTTCTTAAGGGTTAGGTCTCCTTGGGTGAGCTTGTTCCTTCTCGGATGAATTTCCCATCACATTACATGGTTTCCCATAGGACTACAGGAAATCCTATAGTAGCCTAGGACATCCTGTAGCACTACAGAGAGTAAGAAAAACATGGAGTTTTTTATCACATGGGGAGATAAATGGATGGATGGATGCATACTGTGATTGGTCATGGAGTGGATAGGTATAGGAGAGAGAATGAGAGAAAGGATGTTGCTCCATTTTGTCCAAATTGCCCTTGATCAACAACTTGTAAAACAAAAACAGGTTATTGCATAGGTGTTGTTTCATCCCTTTATATTTTTCCTCTTTTTTTTTTTTTTGTTTAAGACAAGTGGGTTGCCTCAGCAAACGCTTTCAACCCATAAGATTTCCTTGGACACCTCAAAGAGTTTTTCACAAAAGGATATTTTATTTCTCTGTTTTATCTTTCCTCTTTTCTTTTTTCTCCAGGATCGCCTCATGGAGGTTTTCAACCCAGGAGTTGGCCTTGGATGCCTCAGTGAGGTTTACACCCATGCCTCTTTATTTTTATTTTTTCTTTCTCTAGGAAAGTGAGGGGATGGAAACTACGGGGCTTCCAATGAAATTATTCTCCTTTTTTATTGAATTGGTAAACTCCACCTAAGACAAGGGATTCTTGTACATTTTTTGTTTGTGACCATTGATAAGCAGATGGATATTGTCCTCATATATGGTTTTGATTTGATTCAACCCCATTTTCATGGAATGTTTCCACTTGATAAGGTCCTATCCACCTGTTCATTGTTTTTTCCTTAAATTCCTTGAATATGGAGTCATAGAGAAGTGCCCAATATCCTTCTTAAAACTTATTTTCTTTGATATGCTTGTGATGCCAAAATTTCCTTTTCAACTTGGATTACCTTTGTGTGAAGGAGGGACTTCATTATGAATTCATCCAAACCATTTAGATGAAACAACCTTTATTTTTGTGCCTTTTTGATGTCCAAGTCCAACTAGGCTACCATTCTCAAGGTGTTATACTCAAACTCAATGGAAAGCAAAACTTTCTTTCCATAAACTATATCATATGTAGTAAACCCTGTGGTTGTTTTCCAAGTAGCATTGTAAGCCCAAGTGGCTTCCACCAATATGTCTGCCCATTATTTTCTGCTACTTCTCACAACCTTCATGAGGATGTTCTCCAAGGCTCTATTTTTCACTTCCACTTGGCCATTTTCTTGAGGATGATAGGTAGTGGAAGTCTTGTTCTTTATCTTATGTCGCCTCAGTAGGTTTTCAAAGAGATGAGATGCAAATTGACCCCCCTAATCAGTAACTACTTCTTTGGGGTATCCTAACTTTTAGAAAACATTCTCTTTGATAAAATTAGCTACCTTCTATTTTGTTGCTACCTTCACAACCCTTGTTTCACTCCACTTGGTCAAGTAATCGGTGCAGACTATGATATACCTCTTCTGCCCAAATGGTGGATCAATGGGTCCAATGAAGTCCATACCCCACCTGTAAAATGGCTCTAAATCCACCTGAGGGTTAAAGGGAATATCATCCCTTGGTGTAGGTCTCCCCATTATTTGGCATGGATCACATCCACTAGTGTATCTCTTGGCATCTTGGTGAAGTGTAGGCCAATAGTAGGTTGCTTACAAATATTTGAAGGTTATCCTCTTAGCAACAAAGTGGACCCCACAGGGACCATCATGAAATTGTAAGAGGATTTAAAAGACCTCCTCTTCCCTCACACACCTTCTAAGAATTTTATCGGGACCTAATTTGAATATATTTCCACTAATCCAAGTGAAAAGGGTGTTTTTCCTAATAATCTTGCTATTTTATTTGGAGGAAATGTTTGGAGGGAACCTCTCAGTAATCAAGTAGTTAGCTATGTCAGAAAACCAAAGTGGGAGTGTTGAGATAGAAAATATATGTTCATATGAAAGTTTATCATCCACCATTACTTCCTCATCTGCAAGTAAAGTTGGTATAGATAAGAAATTTGCAACAACATTTTCCTTTCCTGGTTTATCAACAATTGTTAAATCAAACTGTTGTAATAACAACAACCATCTAATGATTCTAGCATTAACATTTGGTTTATTCATTAGGTACTTTATGGTTGCATGATTAGTATGTAAAAATGTATGATAACCAGTAATATAATGTCTAAAATTGTTTAAGGAATGGACAATGGCTAAGAACTCCTTTTCTGTGATAGATAGTTAAGCTCAACTTTGGATAGATTCTTGCTAATAAAATAGATGGCATATGGTAATTTGTCTTCTAACTTCCCCAAGGCTTCCCCCACAGCTTTATCTGATGCATATGTGTGGATTTGGAAGGGAATAGCCCAATTGGGACCTCGAAGAATGGGGGTAGTGGTTATCTTTTCCTTGATGAGATCAAAAACCTCACGACAAAGAATAGACCAGGAAAACTCTGAATAATGGAAAAACCACTTTGTTGAAGTCCTTAATGAACCTGCTATTGTAGCAAACCAATCCTAGGAAACTTCTTACATCTCTCTGCTTTTGAGGAATAGGCACCCTTTTTATGATGGTGATTTTTTTTGGGTCTACCTATATTCCTGCTTGTGATATTGAGTGTCCTAGGACTATCCCCACCCTTTTTAGGAATTCACACTTTTCCAGACTTAGGGAGAGGTGAATTTCAATGCACTTTCTTAATAATTTTCCCATATTGGAGAGATCCTCCTGGAAATCATATCCATAAGGTGTGAAATCTTCCATGTATATTTCGACAAAGTCATGGACTAGTTTACAAAAAATTCTTAGGACTACTCTCTAAAAATTAGTAGGGGCATTGCACAACCCAAAGGGAAGGATCCTGTAAGTGAAATTTCCCTAGGGACATGTGAAAGTGGTCTTGTCCTAGTCTTCAGGGCTAATTTCAATCTGGTTATACCCACTAAACCCATCTAGGAAAGAGAAAAAATTCTTCCCTGCAAGACCATCTAGGACTTGATCTATGAAGGGACAGGGGAAATGGTCCTTCTTAGTAGCTTTGTTTAATTCTTGGTAGTCCTTTAATTCATGCGAATTTGGATTTGTCTTCTGCAATGGTGTAGAGTTTATGACAGTAATATTTGAGGCTGATTACTTTGTCATTTGGTGCTACCAACCCTGGAAATCCTCTCTGATTCAAAAAATTAAACTTCATGTGAAATCTATAGACAAAATTTTCCTGAGTTTGATATTTTGTTTCCAATCCAGTCATTAAATTCCTTTTATACAACACTTTCTTGATTTCCAAGATAGTCTTTGTCTTGTCTGCAACCTGGATTGTCTCCAATTCTAATCTAGTCTTTGAGTTTAACACTTTAATCATTTATGTTGCTTCGCTTGGCTTTTTTCCTAGTGTTTTTCTAACTTTCTCTATGACAATTTTTCACCTATCAATTATCTCTTCCTGCTAAAACATAATCAAAATAAATTTCCAAATTTCAGTCATGGCATGATTTATTTCTAGACACACACTCTCTTTGGCTTGGCCGAAGGTCTGAGCCATCAATGAATCATTTTTATAATTGTTCTATCTTCTTGGAAAATTGGTAAGATTTTTGAATCTCAGCCACATCGAGGGTGTCAATTTTTATCTTATGTCCTTCTAGATTCATTAAATTCTCTTGCAGTTTATCGTTTTCTTATTTTTGAAGAGACAGGTCTTTCATAACTTGGCTTAAATCACTTGCTCCTGATGTTGAATTTATTGTTGTCCCTGCAACTGTAATTGGTATGCCTGTTACTAGTGCTATAGCCAATTGTGTAGCCTCTTCCTTTTCTTTAAGTATTTTTTCAATTTTTTCCTCCATTTATTTGATCAGTACATTGTGCTCAATGATCAACTTGAGCTGTCTTCTTTATGTTGCTCATTTTCCTCTATTTCCTTAGTGTGTGGATCTTCTGTAGATGTAAAATTAAGCTTTTTGATGAGTGTTTCTATATATGAATTCTTTCTCTTTAATATTTCTTCCACTGCTTTGACATCACTGGGATCATATCCCAGTTTGATCACCAAATTCTCTAGTGATTTGATTTTGTTATCTTTTTCCAATGAAGAGATATTTTATACTTTTAATTGCGTATAGACATTAGTGAGGGATTTCCTTAAATTTGAACTGTCATAGAAGTGTTTTTCATAGTGGAAAAAATAATTTATCCAAACCGCCTATGCATATCCATTTGATCTATGGGATGGATTTTTTTTTGCATCAAACGAGAAGATAGTATTTTTGTAGTTTGAAGCGGTCTTTGGAAATGGTACTTGAGCATGTAAGAATTCCATTTTCATTCTCCATTACTCATTGTCAAATTTTGTTAACAATATGTGTTGGGAAGTAGAATTTTGGTTCCAAAACTGAGCATATGTGTTGGCCTTGATTGTTTCTTTTTTTCTGCTTGATTTCAAAAAACTAGCTGAAGAGGTTGGGCTCATCTTGTTCAACCAACTCTACTGACTACAATATTTATGAGGGGTTTTGTGAGGCTGAAGAGGATGGAGAATTAGGGAAAAAATCCTCTGATCCTGCAGAGACATGTGAACTGATGATGACCATGGTGTCTTGTCTTTCCTCATTTTGAATGGTGGTGTATTTGAGATCTACCTTTTGCCTTTTCTAATATATAATGAATTATTTGGCACTTATTTATGTACATGTTGAATATGTTTCCTCCCACTACAATAAAAAAGGACATTGGTGAGGTTCATGCTTGTGACAGACCTTCAAGGTCCGTCACCAATGTCAAATATGGTAATGTTCCTTAAAAAAGTGTCGTTGTAAGTGTATATGCTTATGGTCCTTTAAGGTTCGTGTTGAGTCTCAAATCTGCATCTTTTCCATACACCTTTCTATAACTTTTCCATTCACCTGAACCTCCAAAGTTGTCAATATCATTGTATATTAATTGCAAAAGAGCATCTAAAATGGTTTTTAACTATATTTTTGTGTCTGCTGTTTGATTTAGATTTTGCTCATTTAGCTGCGGAATCTTGCCACTTTTCGCAGCTGCTGCAACTTTCCGCAGCCATTTTGTGAAACTCTATGTTACAGGTGTCTTCAGGAAAAACGAGCCACATGGGCAAGTCAGAAATGATGTGGACATGGATCGTGTCCTATTGGCTCGAGCAAATTCATCTAAGGAGGCTACGGTCAAAGGTGGCCAAGTGGAAGTCAACCGTAGAGTCCCACGGTGATGTGACTTCCACTCTGTCATCACATGGAGATTATCAAGTCGTCACACTCAGGGGGATGCATAAATCAATATCACACATGGCTCCATAAGCCGAATTCAAACATCCACTCTTCATAGATTTACTCCTCAACGCGGCCATGATCCTAGATCTCTGGACGTAATGGTTTACGTGTTCTCTATCAGCATAAAATTTAGGGAATTAGTTATATTTCCTTTGTTATAAATAATGTGTTTGCATACGCATATGAGATTAGTCTCTATTACTTTTTTATTAGTCTCCATTATCCTCCCGATAGTTCTGTAATGTAATTACGTTGCCACTATGCCGTAATATCACCTTTCTGTTATGACTGTATTTTAATATATAAGAAGACTCTGTTTCCAAGCGTAATTCGTACTTGAAGTCTGTTGCCAAGGATGGTGTAGAGGGCCCCTGCACACGCTGAGGTTTTGTGCATTATTGTATAGTTCTTGTTTTATTTCTTTGCTCATTGTGCCTACAATTCATTCACGTGTTTATACATTGCATCTTTCATGGTATATATGCTTCATTTCTGTTTTATAATCTTTCATGCTTACATCTTGCTTCCGTCCATAATCTTTTCCTTTCATATGCGATGTTATTGTTAACTGATCGTTACCTGTTTCAAAGTTACATAAATAGGCGCTCGGCATTTGCATAATTTTTTGATCACGACATGGAATTAATATTACTTCCGCCGTTAACTTAATTTTCTATCATTAAATTCAGCATCGTTATTTCAGTCTTGCACATTTGTTTCGTAGTTAGATTTAGATATATTAAATTTCTCATGACATCTTCAGTTACCTCCGAAAGCCACAGCTGGACTGATGGTGAGGGATTGAATTATGAATGTGTAGTTTGATATTAGTTTACTTTCTGTAAGTTAGAAATATTAAATTGCTCATGACATCTTCAGTTACCTCCGAAAGCCACAGCTGGACTGATGGTGAGGGATTGAATTATGAATGTGTAGTTTGATATTAGTTTACTTTCTGCAAGTTAGATATCAGGTTACTCAAGTTGTTTATGGTTACCTCCGAAAATCATAGCTGGACTAATGATGAGGGATCAGAAGATAAGTTGATGTGATTTGAGTTAGATTTACTTTGTTGCAACTTTTGGGTTTCTACAGTTTTTTTTTAGGTTTTGAACAACAGTCCTGAGTTAGAATATCACTGAGTTTGGAGTTTCATGACTGGAGTTCCTAATATTTTCCTGTTTATTTATAGTGATGCATCATTCTCTTTGAAGAATTAATTTTGTCGTTGTGTGTTTTAATCTTTCTTTGAAGTCCGGAAAATGTTTAGAAAGACATTGTTGTCTTGAATATTTGTTCTTAATACTTGTTTTTCGGAATTTCACATAACTGTAACCATTAAAAAGTAAGGATAGGTTATTCCTATTACATAGTGCGCCGCACTTCATCAGCTTACGAATCCCGGATTGACAAATTAAATGCAGCAATTTAGGACACACTAAATTGACCAAACATTTTGGCGCCGTTGCCGGGGAAGTGTAACTAGGTAACCTTATTTCTTACATCCAAAAAAAAAAAAAAACAAAAACAAAAACAAAAACAAAAAAAAAAAACTTCAATCACCTACCACACCCACTATATCATGTGGTGCAGTAAGAGCCACACATCCACATCATGAATTCATATTTTTGCAGGTAGAAGAAGAGGTGAAAAAGCAGGTTGAAGAAATGGATGGAGATGATGAGAATGAGGAAGATCCTTTTGGATTTCCTATTCAAGAAACTGGTATCAACATTCAAATGAAGAACATCCATCCATCTGTACTTCCTAATTTCAAAGGTATGAGATTAGAAGACCCGGAAACTTTTCTTTTTGAATTTGAAATAATTTGTAGATCTTATGGCTACTCATTGCACATGAAAAAATTGAATTTGTTTCCAGTAACATTGAAGGATAGAGCTCTTAGATGGTTCATGACTTTAGGAACAAATTCTATAAGGACATGGGATGATATGAAAAGAGTATTTTTGGAAAAATATAAAGGTTATTGCATGCACCATGACCTTAGAAATGAATTCTTTAAGATGAACCAAAAAGAGGATGAAAGCCTAGAAGATTTAGTGGAGAGATTTACTTATAATATCAAAAGATCTAAATTGCATAATTTAGGATCAGATGCATTAAAAACTCTCCTACTAAATGCTATAAAGGATGAATGGATTGATCTTCTTAATCTTGTGGGAAAAGAAGATGTCTATCAATTGCCATTTCAAGAAATTTGTGAACTGTGTAAGAACATATCAAGAGGAAAAGCAAAGTGTGTAAGATCCCCTCAAGATCCATTTATGGCAAGAGTAAGTAAGTCAGCTTCAAGATTGGTAAGTCAAACTGAACCTAACAATCTACTAAACATTCTTGGTAATTTAAATGAACAAACTGACATGCTAAGAATGCAAAACAAGAAAAAAGCTTCTTCATTTATATTTTTCCCTAGATGTAGAAAGAAACATGCTTTGCATGAATGTCCACTTGATAACATTAAAATGTGTAAAATTTGTGCAGGATCACATACTACTGAATATTTCCCATCATTACCAGGGTTGAAGGAAATTTACCAGAAGGATAATGGAGAAAATCAAGCACAAGAGCAACTTTGTTATGTAGCTCCAAGAGGACTATGGCAGCCTCATCAACCCAATATGATGCAATATCCTTATGCACAGTTTCAAGGTTATGCACAACAACCTCAAGGTAATTGGAGAACACCCTTGCCTTGGCAACCTTGGCCATATCAATCCCAACCTCAAAACCAATCTTGGAAACAAAGTTGGCAAAGGCCCTATAAAGGAAATCCACCATATCCTCAATCTTTCCCTCTCTATCCTCAATACCATGATCAATGTTATCCATACCATTTACCTCCACTACAACATCAATATCACCCTTATTTTACCTCAATTCAACCTTTCCCATTATCATCCACACAAGCACCCCAAAGATTTCCCACTCCACTACCTCCACAACCATTTCATATCCTCAACAGTAAAACACCTCAATCAACTTACAAATCTGAGGTATTGCAAAATGATTCACCAGCTATCATTGAAGAACAACAACCAGCAGAAGAAGACTCAGATGAGGTCCAAGAATCATGGATGTCTATTGATAGAGAGAAGATATTGGAACCAGAGATTGAAAAGTCTCATGCATGCCTATCACTAGATTCTACGAATGAAGATCACATCTCCGAAGACTTGCATTTCATGATAGAGGAAAGACAAGGAAGACAAGATTACATTGAATCTTGGTTCAATTCTGTCATCGGATTCCAATGCTCAATTATTCAATATCTTCTGACATCATCTAAATCAAGACAGTTGGCATCTCATATACTGTTACATATCAAAGAGTATCTTTCAAACCTGCATATGAGTTTATCTATCATCTTGTTACAAACATGGTTCCATTGGAAGTACTCATATACTTGAACAAGATTTTCTTTTTCAAGTAGAGTAGGACATAAAAAAAAATAAAAAAATAAAAAAAAAAATAAAATAAAATAAAAAATAAAAAATTGTATAAGCCTGAAAACCAATCACTGATTGGCAGTCTTATACAGAAAATATTGGGTGAAAATCAGGAACACCTGACACCCTATATTTTCCAAAAAAATAAAAAATCTCTCTTTCATTTCACAAGTTTTGTGACCACCCATTCCACTTCATTCCACTTCATTTCACTTCATTTCATTCCATTCCACTTCATTTTATCTGTTTCATTCCATTTCACCAATAAAATTCCTTTTCATGACCATTTCCATCTAGTCATTTGTCATCCGTTCATTTTCATTCATCCAAATAATATCTGTGTCAGTTTCCACAGCTGACATCTGTTTCTGCAGCTGACACCAGTTTCCGCAGCCAGAAGTAGATTCCGCAACTATCACTCTGTTTTCAAAAGAATGTACAGCCAGATGTTATTTCCATAATCATGAAATAAAATGCAGGTATGAGGACCAAAAATGAAGACATGGAGCATTCAAGATACCAATTAAGAGCAACTAATTGAAGACCAAGGAAAAAGGCAAAGATTCCAAGGTTTGAGTAAAAATTCATTTCAAATAGCATTGAAAACACATTTTTATATAGTTCTAAACCATAAGCTCCATCCATTATGTGCAATGATTATATTGACAAATTCTGTAACCCTTTCACGATCTCCATATGATCCTCCTGCATTCATTCTCAAACGGTTCCATAATTAAACCCCCGATCTTCACTCATACTCCGATATTCCACCGGTGACAATGAGACGTAGTTGATTTGACCATAGGCTCTTTCAGCCGCATAAAATCCATAGCCATTGTTTAAACGTGCTTGCATTTATTTTGCAGCCACCAAATTTCAAAACACTGCCGGATGTGTTATACTCCTCCTATTGTTCTATTAATCTCATAGCCGTATCTCTGCCATGCTCATGAAACCCCTCTCTGTTCCGCCTCACTACATTTCGTTCTCTATTACGCTACAGCCTATATACCCACTCTCTAATATCTACCTACAGTCATTGTGCTCATTTCTGTGCATTCAGCCATTCCACTTCCATTGAACCCTCACGCAGGCAAATTTTTGAAGAGCAGAAAGAAGGATGGGTAAATTTCTAAGAGAAGAACCAGAAGGACCTAAATTCATGGAGGGATATCCACAAGTCAGGGATATATTGAGGAAAGCAAAGTGGCTGTGGTTTATCCAAAAGTTCAGAGGCTATCATAAAGAAGTGACAAAAGCATTTGCAAGGTCGTTCAATGGCCTGGAAGTAGAGATTGGAGACCTTAAGTTTGCGGTGAACGAGGCATCTATAGCAACTTCCACGGAACTTCTTCAAGAGGGTGAGCGTTGGTTTAAGAATAAAAGCATTAGTGATGAAGCTTGGAGAATAATCTTACGAAACCAAGGTATGGACATAACTATTTTTAAAAGAGGAATTCCTGTTCATCCTTTGAAAGAGGAATGGGCTACTTTGCTGCTGGTTGTTCAAAAATTCATTACCTGTGAAGGCCGTTTTGGGTCCATGGATATGTACCATACCAGATTGCTGATGAATTTTCTAAATAATCAAACTCTCAATCTCCCATATTTTCTATTAAATAGCTTGAAGAAGATGTCTGTGACTGTTCAGAAACATTTAGGAAATGTAGAACCACATCTATATCACCACGGTCTTGTAAAAATTTTGATTGAAAAAGAGTTAAATGAGAAGAAAGACACATGGGAACAATTTTTGGTTATAAATTTCTTTGAGGAACCTCAGGAAATCCCTGAAGGTAGCACATCAAGAAGGAGTAGGAGAAAAAGAATAAATGATGAAACTCAAAGTACTCCTACTCAAGAAATTCCTGAAGGTAACACATCAAGAAGGAGTAGGAGAAAGAGAACAAATGATGAAATTCAAAATACTCCTACTACTACAATTGAAATAAATGATAGGGAAGAGAGACTGTCAAAGAGGAAGAAGAAAGAAACTAAAGGTAAAAATCCAATAACATCAAAAGAGAGAAAAAATATTGAGGCTATACATCAAACTCCTTCTTCCGAAGAAGAAGATCATCAAGTGTTATCTGAGAGATTGGTTCATCTTCAAGAACAATTATCTATAGCCAAGAAGAAAGAGAAAGGAAAACAAAAGCAAAAGGACAGTGGTCCACAGCGTGTGAGAAGAAGTTCCAGACTTAAGGGGAAATTGAGGAAAACGCAAATGAAGGGACCCCATTTCATTGATTTGGGAGAAGAAACATCTGAACAGTCCCCAGTTGACCATAGTCCATCTCACTCTCAGTCAGTTAGTGAACCTGGTTCATTTCATTCTCAGTCAGACATTGAACATAGTCCATCCCATTCTCAGCAAGATGTTGATGTGAGCTCTTCTCAGCCAGATTTTGAAGATAACTCTCCTTCACGGCATTTTGGGGAAAACCCAATAAAAATGACACCTGATATAGATCCCGAGCAGCAGGAAGTATATGATTACATAGAATCTTTGGAAAAATCAGCTACAGGTCCCAGTACTTCGTCCATTCAGCCTCATACAGTACAGGATGATTTAGTCCAATCACTAAAAGAGGAAGTCTTTGAGCTAGAGCTTTTAAATAGACACATCAAAAGTGAAAATGAGACATTGAAGGAACAAGGCAAACTGGACAAAATCATTCATGATAATACCATGCTACATCTGGGAATATGGTAGAAGAAGAACAAGAAATTGAAAAGGAAATGCCAGAAGTTAAGCAGAGCACTGGTTAATATCAAATTTAGGTGCTTAATGAAGAAACCCAGAATGTTGGCAGCACCAAGGAAAAGGAGGAGAGGATTGGATGTGCTGGCTGAAGTGTCAAGGCACATGAACTGAAGAAGGATTATCAAAATTTTGGTTGCATGAGGACATGCAACACCTTCACAGTGGGGGTATGTTGAGTCTCAAATCTGCATCTTTTCCATACACTTTTCTATACCTTTTTCATCCACCTGAACCTCCCAAGTTGTTAATATCATTGTATATTAATTGCAAAAGAGCATCTAACATGGTTTTTAACTATATTTTTGTGTCTGCTGTTTGATTTAGATTTTTCTCATTTAGCTGCGGAATCTTGCCACTTTCCGCAGCTGCTGCAACTTTCCGCAACCATTTTGTGAAACTCTATGTTACAGGTGTCTTCAGGAAAAACGAGCCACATGGGCAAGTCAGAAATGATGTGGACATGGATCGTGTCCTATTGGCTCGAGCAAATTCACCCAAGGAAGCTGCGGTCAAAGGTGGCCAAGTGGAAGTCAACCGTAGAGTCCCACGGTGACAGGACTCTGTTTCTCGTCACGTGAAGATTCATATGGCCGTTTCTGAATTGCGGGAGACAAATCAACACCTGTACATGGCTCCATAAGCCGAATTCAAACATCCACTCTTCATAGATTTACTCCTCAACGCGGCCATGATCCTAGATCTCTGGACGTAATGGTTTACGTGTTCTCTATCAGCATAAACTTTAGGGAATTAGTTATATTTCCTTTGTTATAAATAACGCATTTGCATATGCATATGAGATTAGTCTCTATTAGTTTTTTATTAGTCTCCATTAGCCTCCAGATAGTTCTGTAATGTAATTACGTTGCCACTGTGCCGTAATATCACCTTTTTGTTATGACTGTATTTTAATATATAAGAAGACTCTGTTTCCAAGCGTAATTCGTACTTGAAGTCTGTTGCCAAGGCTGGTGTAGAGGGCCCCTGCACACGCTGAGGTTTTGTGCATTATTGTATAGTTCTTGTTTTATTTCTTTAAGCTCATTGTGCCATAATTCATTCACGTGTTTATACATTGCATCTTTCATGGTATATATGCTTCATTTCTGTTTATAATCTTTCATGCTTTACATCTTGCTTCTATCCATAATATTTCATGTTTTATGTTATTGTTAACTAATCAGTGTTCTTGTTTCAGGTTATAAATAGGCAGCCCGGGCATTTGCATAACTTTTTGACTAATGACATGGAATTAATATTGTTCTGCTGCTAATTTACTTTTCTTAGTTTCCTTTTTTTTAAATTCTCTCTATTTATTATTTCGGGCCTTGAATTTTTGTTTCAAGAGGTTAGATTTAGATACTAAATTTTTCATGTCATATTTTCAAGCACTTCAGTTTCGTCAACCTTCCGATGGTGGAGATTGGCATGAATGTATAGTTTGATATTAGTTTCCTTTCTGCAAGTTAAATATATTAAATTGCTCATGACATCTTCAGTTACCTCCGAAAGCCACAGCTGGACTGATGGTGAGGGATTGAATTATGAATGTGTAGTTTGATATTAGTTTACTTTTTGCAAGTTAGATATCAGGTTACTCAAGTTGTTTATGGTTACCTCCGAAAATCATAGCTAGACTAATGATGAGGGATCAGATGATAAGTTGATGTGATTTGATTTAGATTTATTTTGTTGCAACTTTTGATTTTCTTTAAGCATAGTTTTTCTTGTGTTTTGAACAGCAGCAAGAATAATGAGTTTCATGATCAGTAGTTCATTGTTTGTTTGATTAGAGTAGTGATGCAATTTCATTTTCTTTGAAGAGTTAATTTTGTCAGTGTGTGTTTTTAAAATTCTTTTGAAGTCTGGAAAATCATTAGAAAGACATTGTTGTCTTGAATATTTGTCTCCATACTTGTTTTTCAGAATTTCATAAAAATCCAAAAACGACCAAAAACTAAGAGATAGGTTATCTTGCACATATAGTGTGCCACACTTCATCAGCTTACGAATCCCGGATTGATAAATTAATGTAGCAATTTAGGACACACTAAATTGACCAAACAGTTCGTCACCAAAGCCATTTTAGATGACAATTTTGGTGAGGTTCGTTAAAGGCCCATCACTAATTCTCTCTTTGGTGACACTTCTAGTGACGAAATTTTAAAGACCCTCACCAATGCTAGTTTTGTTACTTTTGGTGACAGTCAAAAAATGTTCATCATCATTGATCATTCCAATGAGTTTTTCATGATGCTATGTGCCTGTTAATATATTTATTGTCAAAATATAACGATCTAAGATCATTATTGTGGGGTATTTTTTATAATATGTCCAAGGCCATAGTGGTTAGAGTCAGTAAATTATTTAAGAAGTAATCAGTGTGTATCATTTCCCTCAAGTAATGACTAGTCCAATAGATTTTTCCTACGAGTTAACACATTATTCATATCGATTAAGTTTATTATCTAGAAATTTCCCTTTAGATAAAGTTCCACTAGTGTGTGTAGGAAATATATTATTTAATACATAATAAAGCTCTGAAAATTATATTAATGAGAAAGACATAACACTCCTCAAAAATCTATGTATCGGTGGATTTAGTGCACGAGTGTACTAAAACACCAGTGCTTGGTAGGAATGGTTGCAACCTACAAGCAATGGTCATAGGTTGAAAGAGTTATTAGCTGGTTAGTGGAAACATACTAACATGTAAAACAAACTATTTTATGGAACATAGTATGCTACAAACAAGAAGAGAAAATAAAACAACAACACAACATAAACACAATCTCAATTGAGTCAAACGAGCTAATAATTCAAATGAAGAACTAATCCCTTCTTATTAGCTGCTATTAGTAAAGAAGCGGTAGAACATTACACAATTGCAATGGATCCTTAGAGATATGGAGCTCTAATACCTAATGCAAAGAGGGATTTACCCTTGAGATAGTGCTGCAAGGCCTCTCTCTTCTCCTAAGGGATTTGAGTTGTTGGGTAGCCAACAACTGAATCCTCTAACTCTATTTCTGTTGCGGACAACACACTACTGGTTTTATCATGGGAAATTTGGCCAAAATAACAATGTGTTATCCATTTGTTCTTCTCATGGTGGAATTTTATAGGCAAAATTCAAATCCTTCTTCCCTCTCTTGGTATAATTGTGGATAGTGACCCAAGAATGGGGGTTGATTCCATTATGTTCTCACTTGAGGTCTCAAGGTGGCTTTAGGTGGTTGTCCCTAGGCTGCCTCAAGTGGAGAATGTTTTTCATGAAGTGTGAAAAGTGTTCCCGGATAGTGACCTTCCGCCATACCCAGGACCACACGGATTTTTGAGGGAAAGGCATGCGGACTTGCTCATCTATCAAAGAAAAATGTGCATGGAGCGCACTTTGCCCATGTCTTCTATGCACCATTTGATCATTTTTCCTCTCGACCTTAGAGATTTTTAAATTTTCCAGATTCTTTAATGTTTCTCTGCCCTATAAATCCTTCTACTTGACCTTTCATGATGTCTTCTACTTGTTCAATTTTCCATTGATAAAAATCTGGGCACACCTTAAATTAATGCTTTGGCACACACTAACATTTCTTAGCACCTCGCATGTCTTCGAAAGTATTTGTACCTAGAACATCTTGTCATGACACTGATGCCCAAGTACATGGTGGTATGATCTAGCACAACATGGAACTCTCCTAGCATGTGTTGGCATGCATGTAGTCCCTAGCATGCCCTATAACACCTTGGTTGAATGCATTGACATAAATTAACACTTGGCACACAATGCCACTTGGCATGTATTGGAGCCTATTATTAGTGTGCCTAGCATGCCTCTTTTGAAAAAGATAAAGTCCCAGCTTATTAACCCTCTTATTGGTTTTTCCTTTTGTTTCCTTTACACTTCTTGACACATATTGACATACCCTGGCATGCTGCACATCCTTAGCACCTAGCATGTATTGGCATATCTTGGAACTATTAATTGGAACATATAATTAGCACACCCTGGAACTCCTAGGCACACTTTGGGAATTCTTGAAATTCCTTGATATTCCCTAGCATTCCTTACCAATGCTTAACATACCTTATCACTCCCTCCTTGGCATGATAACTAGCACTCATTAACACTAGTCCCTGGCACACGTTCCTCATATTCATTAAATTCCATGAATTTTTACCTAGTGCTCCCTTAGTGTTTTGTCCTAGTACTCCTTATCACACTTCAACATGCATTAGCACTCTCTAGCACACCTTAGCACTCTTCAACATGCCCTTCCACTTCATAACATGCTTAACACTCCCTAGCACATATTGGTGCTTGACACGTGTTGGCACTTGGAAATTATTAGCATGTATGGAATATGTTGAGATGCCTTTGTATGATTTGGCATGGTTTAATATTAAATCTATTTGAGATCAATTGTTGGAAAGTAGATGAGAAGCAACATTAAAGGAAGTCTTGGCACTTATAATTCACTAAGACTTTGCATTTGGCACCTATTGCTGTATAGCGTTGGTATGCCTAGCATGCCCCTCTTGGAAAAGGTAAATTGATGACTTATTTACCCTCTTATGTGTTCATTTCCTTGTAGTTTAACTTGTTTCTCCCTTTTGTTTCCTTGACAATCCCTGACATGCATTGACACACCCGTGGCATATCTTAGCATGTTTGACATACCTTTGCACTATCTGGCACACATTAGAATTCCCTAGCATTCCTTTGCACTCATGTCCTCACATCTAGCCTTTACGTTATGTGTGTGTGTGTTTGGCGCACTAATGTACCAAATCACACCTACTTAATAGGAGTGGTTTTTCCCTCTTAAGTTCTTGGTCACAAGAAAAAAGTAAAGGGAGTCAAGAAATTTAGGGAACATGCTAAGAAATAAACATACTAAATCGTGAAATAGCATGCATATTCAAACATAAAAACTAAACTAAAACAAATAATAAAAAATCTCTAAATAGAGTCAAACAACTTCAATAATCCAAACAGTGACACTTACGTCTCCTCTTATTGAGTGCGGGTAGGAATGAAGGATGAAAATTTTACCCACTTGCCAATGGGCCCTTATAACTATGGATTTCTAAGTCCCGATGCAAGGATGTCTTTACTTCCAAGCTACCTTGGCGAAAAGTCCCCCTCTCTCTACTCTGGTGGACTAGAGTTGTTGGATGGCCAACAACTGAGCTCTCTCTATCTCTGCTATGGATCACACACTGTTGGATTTCTTTAGGGAAATTCTAACTAGCATAAAAATGTGTTCTCCTATTGTTCATCTCTTGGTGGCCTTTTATAGGAGAAATCAAACTTTCCTTCCCTCTCTTGGTACATTGATGAATGGCGGCCCAAGAGAGGAGGTTCATTCCATTGTGTGCCACATTTATTCCATTGTGTGCTCCCTTGAGGTCCTAAGGAGGCTTGGGAGGCTATCCTTAGGTGGCCTCAAGTGTGGGATCAATGTTCTGGAGTGTGCCTTGTGGTCCTAGAAAGTGACTTCTGCCACTCTTAGGACCATGAGGCTTTTTGAGGGAAAGTCGCACAAAGGCGCGCTTATCGAATAAAAGTGTGCGCAAAGGCGCATTTTGCTGGTTCCTTTAGTGTGAAATTTGATTTTCCTCTTAGAAATTAGAGATTTCTAAATACTTTAGATTCTCTAATGTTCCTTAGCCTTGTAAATCCTTCTACCTGACATTTAATAATGTCATATTTTCTTATCCAATTTTCTAGTGATAATAGTCGCCCCCTAATGTGTGAGGTCTAGGAATAACTGTATAACCAAAATACATTACAGTTTCTTTTTTGTGTACTGTACGGGGAGAGAGAGAGACCTTCATGTAGCACGGAGTTAGAGCCACCTTACACGGGGTCAAAGAGTGACCATGTCTTGTGGTATCCCTGCAAGAAATGGTATAATACAATATATACAAATGTTATATGAGGTGAGCATGTCCCATGCTCATGATGCTTTGGATATTTAAACAAATATATTTGAGAGATACACATTCTATCTATGTCACTAGTATGGTAGTGATCTATTGGTTGATGACGACGGTTGTTGATGCCCTCAGGGGTGTTTTTTCTTTGACAATATGTGGAATGTGGTAATCATATGCGTAAAATTGGTATGGCATATAAATGCGCATTGTACACATGGGTGTATGGCTAGGAGCTTCCTGTGTAAGCATTGTTGAAAGAGCTGCTTTATAAAGGCACGAGTCTTCGATAAATTTGATCAAAGTGCAATAGTTGTAAGGTATGATACCATCTTGACAAGAAATCTTGTGTTGGATTCGAATGTTAGGAGGATCAATGAATTCTGTGGGAAATGATGCCTCTCACAATGCCACCCGAGGACGTCCCTTTTGTGGTGAGGAGTGATCCAAGGTATTGCTTCCTTTCTGGAAAATAGGTTTTGATGTCAAAAAAAAGGAAGCCTCAACTGAACGAGACAGTCTCTGATGCAAGGGATCAGGATCCTAGATGTGATAGGTTTAGCATAGGCATTATGGTGAGGGGTGACTAAAAATTGATGATGGGGATTCAGTGGCCCAAGGTCAGAGTATAAAAAGCAACTTGGCGGTAGTCATAAATTTTTCTAATGGGGAAATCCTTAGAGTCGGTAGGACGTCCAGGGTGGGTATATATTGGTTATGAATTTCATGGTTGCTTATGCGAGGGGGTGCAATACTCCAACCAAGGGTGACCAACTACTTCCATAGGAGAAAAAATGGATGGGTGGGTGTGAGACATAGTGCACCATTTTTGGTCTTTGTACACTTACCAAAAGAATAAAGTAATGGGGTTGGGTTTGTACAAAACACAGACATGGGTGCCCCAAAACATGAAAGTGTTCGCTCATTGATGATGTGAGGAAGGTGTTTTTGTTGAGGGTGGGGACCCCATTGGTTGGTTTCATGTGTGGTGTTGATGAAGAGGATGGAAAATGTCACAGATGGGCTATTTTGATGGAGGTATGGTAGGCCAAATTCGAGGCACGGTAGTGCGCTTTCAATCTGCTTGCAAAACATGGTCGTTTGGGAAAGGGGTTTTATTTTGATATGGTAAAACTTAACCTGATGCATGTCGGGTGAATGGAGATGAGGTGCTTCCTGGACTAAAGTGGTAACACCATAGCATCACTATTTTTTGTGACATATGGTCTACTTTGGGTGATGGGTGCCATGGAGGGGAGGCTCTGTTGACCAACGAGGATGTTTATCATGTGAAAAAGTGGGGTGATGATAAACATGGTTGGGTGTTTGGAACCTATGGTTAATTTTTGAAGGACAAATGATGTCAGGATATGTAGAGTTTTTTTGGGACTCTATCATGCTGAGGGTAGAATGATACCTGCTTTGGAAATTACAGTGGATGGAATAGTGGATGGTTTGCACACTACTTGCAAAAAATAATACACCAAGTGAAAGCATCTTCTTTATTCAAATATTATTGAAAGACATGTTCTTTAAAAAATAAGATGATAGAGGGCATACCTGTTGGCACTGAAAATTTATTTTTTAGGGGTGAAAATGTGTGGCACCGCCCTTGGGCGTTATGGAGTGTTGATCATTGTGCTACTTCCAGTCCTGTAATTGGGCCTTCTGAGCTCTTGTTATGGTCCTCCAAAGTTTCTGAAAAGGGTGACATATAGGATAATATGGCTCAATTCAGTTCAGTTGTGTCTATTGAGCATTCTAGGTTTTGAGAGGTCAGAGGCTTTTGCGGAGAAGTTCTTGCCATTGCAGTCAGCCTGAGTACCCGGGACTAGTCATTTTTTAGCTAGGTGGGCTCCATGACGTCCTGTATTTAAATTTTTTGAGTGTGTGGGTTACAGGGTCCATACAATATGGGTTTGTATGGATTTTAGGTCATCTTTTGCCTTAACCACTCAGGCAATCAAGGTACAAGTGCGCAAATTGCGTGCAAAAATAAGGTTTTGCATGGATTTAGCACGCCTGTCCTAGCTTTGAGCGTGCCTTTGGCACGTTGGGTGTCGGGGCCATAGATAGGAGTCTTGTGCCGACTGAGGGCCGAGCAATTTTTTGAATTTTCCCTTTTTTTTTAATGACGGGATAGTAGCACAACTTTACAAGGACTGGGATGGATCGAAGCTGTTCAATTATGCCAACATTATATGTAGCATAATGTATGGGCGAGTGGTGCTAATGAGACCTATGGTGGTTGTGCCAGCTGGGGGGCCACGAGAGCCTCGCATGAGGAAGTGGGCCTCTGTGATGCCTCGCAAAGGCAGAGGTAGGGTGGGGCGTTACTAGAATGCCACCACTGAGGCTTGGTTTGAGGCCAAACCTTAAATGTTCCTGCCATTTTATTATGTGGAGATGGACTTCTTGGGAGATCCAGACATGGGTCTTCCTGCTGGATATTCTTGGGGGCTAGCAGGTATGTTTTTGTGTTTTATTCTACTTTTACTTGAGTATATATTTTTTGTATTTGTATTATGATGACACTAACATATTTTTGTTACTCTTGCATATGTTGGTGAGGTCAGACATCTTGTGGCTCGGTTGGTGGGACACCATCCGATTCAGCGACCTCGAGGAGCTCGCGAGGGACGGGGAGGAGCTCCATCGTAGCCTCTGGGTGGAGCACCAGGCAAAGGGGCTCGCCCCTCAGGGAAGGGTAGCAGCTCAGCGGCTACTGATACTGCTGCTGAGCGATCTCGTGCTAATACGACAAAGGCTCATGTAGCTGAGTTGACGGATCAGGTGGCTGCTCTAGAGGTTAGATCTCGATTGCTATACGATGCATCAGGTCGAGTGGACTGCTTGAAACATGGGATTCCTATCCGAGGTTTCATAGATGACCTTGAGGATGCATGGCTGGAGACATTGATGGCCTAGGAGAGGGGCTATCGGCCAGTTTTACATCGGGTGGCGATCTTTGTTTTGATGGCAACTCCAATATTAGTACCAGGAGCGTCTGTGGGTCTAGGTTCTGTACCTGGGGGAGCACCCTTCCCTAGAGTTCTATTGTACATGGGGAAAGCACCCATTATGAGGATGTTTACCCTAGTTTTTTCAACTTGTACTTATGTATCTTTTGGGCTGACTTACGGGTCAGAGACATTATTTTTTGTACTCAGACACATATATTTTTTAGTATATATGAGAGAGATATTTTTTGCAGCTCTACATGGTGTGCCCCCTGCTTTTGTTTATGGATTATGCTATGTTGATGGGTATCTATGTTTTCTATGTTTTTGTTTTTAATGTATGGTGGTTTATCTAAGATGCATTCCAATTTAGAATATCGTTAGCTATGTGATCAGTTGTTTGGTTCTGACTCCTTGGTACATGTGTGAATGTAAAGTAGTGAAATTGTCATTTTAATCTCTTTGCACGCAAGTATTTTCTAAAAAGATGTGAATCCCTTATCTCAAATTCTTGGTTTAACTACGACACTACTAGCTGGGAATCAAGATATATATGCATATGGCATATGCCCTAATTGAGGGCGTCACACATAAGTCTGATGACGATGTCATATTCTGCTTGATTGTTTTTTTTTGAGCCAATACAAACACCATTGGTGTAGAGTGGTGATCAGTCAGGGTGATAGATAACCCAGGTGGCTGCTGCAAAACTTTGATACCATCGTGATGCTCCATCGGCAAATCCGAAGTAAAGGTCAGGTTGGTAATCCATTGTGACACTAGATCGAGTTTTGTGACAAGTATTTTGGTCAAAAATTTAAAGTGTTTGGATCTGTGTACGTTGACTCTAGGGGCGGGCCTTCTCGACCCTTATGGTTAGAATTTATTAAGATAAAGGCCATTGACAATGTTGGTGAGGCATGTTTTGTCCGACTCGGTCAAGATGTATTCCCCCTTAAGGAGGCAATGTTTTATCATGTAGGGTCCTTTCCACAAAGTTTCGAACATTCTTGGCCCTAGGGCTTCTTTTTCGACAACGTAGTGGAGGACTAGTTCTCTCTCAGTGAATAAGCAAGGGTTGATGTGGTGGTCGAATGATGCTTTTAACCGTTTCTTGTGGGCCTCGTTGTGTTGCAGAAACTGCCGTCAGCTTTCATTGATGAACTCTAGTTGCACTAGAGGTTGTTCTAGAAGCTGGGTATCATTAAGGATTTCTATAGCGGAATGTAAATTTGGGATCTCGCTTTTTATGGGAATCACGGATTCGACCCCGTATACCAAGTGGAAACCAGTGGATGTTTTCACAAACGTGCGGTATGCCCACAGGGCGCAGAAAATCATATGGTGCCAATTGGTTTTATGGTTATTCACCATGAGTTGTAACATATTTTTTAGGACTTTATTCACAACTTCTACCTGTCCATTGGATTGGGGGTAGTATGGTGATGTGAATTCATGGGTGAATCTAAGATGGTGAGATATTTCCTGGAAAAATTCATTCTCGAAGTGTTTCCCATGGTCAGAGACTAACTCCTTGGGAACTTTGAATTAGGCAATGACATGGTTAAACATAAAACAGGTGGCGGTTTCTACGGTGTTGTTGTATGTGGGCCTAGCTTCGGCCCACTTGGTGAAATAATCGACAACCACTATGATGTATTTGTGATTGCCTGTTGATGCGGGGTTGCAAGTCATGAAGTCAATCACCCATTTGCAAAAGAGGTTAGAAACGATGTTCGGGTTTAGAGGAGCGGGAGGGGCTCTTGCCTTATGAGTGAGGTGATGACATCACTCGCATCTCTTGACTGCTGTAATGTAATTGCAAAATAAGGAGGGCCAAAAATATCCTGCTCGTAGGAATTTTTGGGCGGTGGCCATATGAGAGAGGTGGCTACCGCAAACTCCATCGTGGCAATCATTAAGGGCTTGTTCCACTTGGTTGTGAGTAAGGCATCGACATAAAATTTTTTCGATGCCCCATTGATATAAGACATCTCCCATAAGGAGGTATCAGGGGGCCTGATGGTGAATGCGCCGACGGTCATCTCGAGTGAGATGAGGTCTGAAATTTTGGGCTCACAAAAATAGGAGAATATCTTCGTACCAAGGGTATTTGGTTGCTATGAAGTAGATATGTTCATATGGTAGTGAATCGTTTACTGGTGATCCTTTGGTATGTCTTGGGAGATCTGTAATGAACTCTGCTAATATTAGTGTCTTTTTTCTCTTGGGAAGCGAAACTATAAGTTGAAGTAGTTCTCTTGGAGGATGACTATCCAGCAGGCATATTTGTGGTTCATTAGGTGGCGCGTTAGTATATTTTTTGACAGAGTTGATATTTGTGATGAATGTAGTGGTCTTTAAGATGATGTAGTGGTGAAGCTTTTGGATTGCATGTATTAATGCTAGTGCAGTCGTTTCTTTGGGTTCATATCTTAACGTTGGGCCTGATAAGGTTTTACTGACATAGTAGAATACATATTACTTCCCATATAGGCCTTGTTGGATCAATACTCTGGGCAAGGCAGTCTCGGAAGCTTATAGATACAAGATGTAATCTTTGTCATAGTCTGGGGGACTGATGAGTGGTGCTAAAGACAATGTTTCTTTCACCACATCGAACGCTTGTTGGGCGTGATAATCCCATTTGAATGGGTTGTCTTGGCAATGGAGTCACAGGAACCCTTGAGTGCAAGTGGCATAATATAAGATGAATCGTCTTAGAAAATTTGCCTTCCCCTGCAGGCCTTGTAGTTTCCTGAGGTTTCAACATGGAGGTACCTCTATAATGGCTTGGACCTTGAGGAGGTCCACTCGAATCCCTTGCTCGAACACGATAAAACCTAGAAGTCTTATTGTTGTGACTCAGAATACATGCTTGAGGGTGTTCAAGCATAGGTTGTATTGTCGGCATTGTTGGAATACCAATTGCAGATCCTCGAGATGGTCTGAGCGCTTCTTTGATTGGACGGTTAGGTCGTCCAAGTAGGCGAGGATAAGGTGTGCCAAGTAATGAAATACGTAGTTCATGGCCCTCTAGAAGGTGGCTCTAGCATTTTTTAGGCCAAATGGAATTACCTTGTATGCGAATGTGACCTAAGGGATGGTAAACGTGGTTTTGTACCAATATTTGTGCCAGATTTGAATTTTCTTGTACCCAGAGAATCCATCGATGAAGTAGAGGGCCTCATGACTCATACAAGAATCAATGACCTAGTCGATGAATGGGGTAGGGTAATTGTCCTTGGGACATGCCTTGTTCAAATCTCGAAAATCGGTGCAAACACCTATAGTGCCCTATTTTTTCATGACGGGAACTGGGTTGGAAACCCAAGATGTCTAAGCAATGGGGTATATAAATTCATCTTTGTGAAGCTTATCAAGGCTAGAGAGCCTCCCTCATTGACAACACATTTTTGTCAAGAATTTGTGTAGCAACAACTGTGTTTAGTGGAGAAGGTTGGAGGAGATAGATCTTAAGATTTGAGCCGAAGGATCTAGTGAAGAGATCAGCCCTTCTTGCATTGAGTTGATGGTATAACATTGCATACATATATTCTTCAGTTCATGCAGTAGATCTGCATACCCAGCAATGTATATGTGCAAGCCCTAAGAGGGTGATTTTCCTATATTGTTAGATCTGGAAATCCCTTTATGGGTTATGTTAGGTGTCCATCATAGATCCCATATCTGAAGTTTCAGCATCATCAGAGCTCCAAAACTACCAGATCTACACTTTTATCTTTTTTCTGACAGTTGTAGTCCCGACATTTGTAGCAGGGATAGAATAGTATTCCTTCTAGCAGTCCAACAGTTACGTAGTCCCTCTTGTGGGATTATTTCAAGGTCATTCTAGGCCATATCTTTGGCTTGAGTGTCTCATATTTTGAGCACTGTTGTACTTTCTATCCACCTCCTGTTAATAAAATGGCTCAGCTATTTCTGTATATTTTATGGTGTATTTAGATTAAATGTTTATTTGTTGCAGTTTCAATTATTGTGTTTTTATATTATTGCATTCTCCCTTTTGGGATATTACAACCACTTCATATATGGTGCAAAATTGCACTCATGACTCACAATTGAAAGATGGTTAGATCATTATTAAAACTATCAAGCAACCTGATCTAAATATTATTGCTTTCACAATCACGAAATTATGTGGTAGTGCAGCCCCCCATGTGGCCACCAAAGCACAAATGCAAAAAATTGTTGAATGTTCCGAGGGAACAATATTCAATTGGTGCGAAGGAGTGGTTGTTAACATTAAAGGACAACTTACTCAGGCCAAGAATGGAAAGCTGAATAATTTCGGCTACGACGCCATTCTAGTATGAGTTTCTCTAGAGAGGATTCCACTCCTAATACCGTAGAAAAAATTAGTGGATACTACAAGACTGAGAGATCCTCGCATGTTGTGATGGGTTTCGTTAATGTCTCTCTATGGTGGTGATGGAGGTCCTATTGTTTGATACATGCCTCAGTTTTTCATATGGCTGAGAAGCCATTTTTTTATGATCAAGGAATTCCCCATGAAGGGATGCATTACAGGGGTGACCCTGATACGACACTCCCACCTAGAGCACAGTGGGTTGACTTAGATAAAAAGTCTCATTCTGAGTTTTTATGTTTCATATATTTTTATCATCCAAAATTGATAATCAAAATTTAATGCAAATGTAGGCCCATCATGACCCGTAGTGCTTCGTCAGTTTGAAAAATGAGGAGCACCACCAATGGCAGAAGTTCCACTACAGAATGATGTTGTTGAGGTCTTAATAGAGTTGGAACATAATCTGGAGAGGCTGACTATAGAAATCCCAGAGACTGGGACAAATGATTTTCCTCTTCTATACCAGAGGCATGTGACTAGATTTCTTGGTCCATTCAGATGATACTTGCACCGTGTGGTGTGTGCTATAGTTTGCTATCATGATCATCATCATGGATAGCTAATGGTCATCTTAGACTACTTTTTTTTTGTACCATTATATTTAGATCATAAGGAATTTGAGACCTATGATCATAGAAGATGTATATTTTTTGACAAACTATGATAAACTACTATTTCAACCTAATGATGATTACTACTTTTCAGTTTATGAGTATCTTGTTCAATATGGATTGAATATTTTTTCAATTTACGTTCAACGTTGAAAATGTATATTTAAAATTTTTTTAGCCAATGCATCAACTAACGCATTTAAATTTATTGAAATGTGTTGATATTCAATGTAATTAAACTATATTTCCAAGAGACAGACCCTTCAAAACATTCTTAGCAATGATGGATTTCTAATTTTATAAATACTATTTAAATGTAATATAACGAGCTGTGAATCTAACCTAACAAACAAACGTTGAATGCCAAATTCAATGGCATCAGATAATAGCACAATGATTGCGCTATACTCTGCTATGTTTTTCATTGTTTGACCAAGGCAAACCCCATGAATAGAAACTAACTCATAAGTTGGTGAATAGATGACCTAGGCAGCGAAAGATAGATTTTGTTACTACGACAGGTCCCATCAAAAAAACCAATGTAATTTTTAGGGAACATTGACATTTGAAATATCGAGAGTAATCAAGATAAGAAGAAAAAGTAGTAGAAACTCGCAAAGAAAAACAACTAATATAATACACACATTCCTAAAAATTTAACTAACGTACAATTAAGATCTCCACGAAATAAATCACACATAATATCTCTTTAGATAAAGACCATTTCTAGGTCGATCCAAAGAGACACCATCATAATCAACTAATTCGTAGGCCCCTTTTGCAAGCACACACTTAACAATGTAAGGGCCATGCCACATCGGTTTGAATTTACCAGCGCCTAGCTTATCATGAGCTTGATCGTATACTAAGAATAGAACGCCTTCTGAATATACATGAGGGTTAACAATTTGATCATATTGTGCCTTAACACATTTTTTATGAGCCTCAACAGCTAATGTAGTGGTGCAGCGAGTCTCATCTAACTGTGCTAAGTATAAGAAGTACTCTTCCTCTTCACGGGTAGCTGGTAATAACTTGATGGCTAGTTTTGGTGATAGAATTTCACATTCAATGGGTAAAAAAACTTCCAAACCATAAACGAGTTGAAAAGGAGTAAACCCCATAGTTGTTTTTTCTGAGGTATGGTATGCTCACAACGCTGAGAAAAGAATTGTATGCCAATTCAATTAATGAATTCCTACAATGCTTTTTATCATATTAGTAAAAAAAATTACAGCTTCAACCTTACCATTGGCCTGTGGGTAATAAGGAGTAGAATTATCATGGCGTATGTTGAGCTGATAGAAAATTTCAGTCATCATAATGTTTTGAAAGTGGCTACCATGGTTCATAATGATGGCTTGAGGGATGCCGAACTTAGAAATTACATCATTGAATATGAAAATAGTTGCAGTTTCATCATCAGCCTTGAATGTAGGCATCACCTCGACCCTTTTGGTAAAATAATCTACAGTGAGAATAATATACACATTCCCTCCAACCGAGTGAGGGTTACATGTAATAAAATTGACGCTCCATTTTGAAAATGGAGCGACAACTATGATTGAGTGAAGAGGAGAGGAAGGAGTGCATGTTACACTAAAATTTGTCACCATGACGTTTAGCTATCTATATGGGTTCATCATTACCTATTTATTGCTCCCTTAGAAGTCTAAAAACATAAATTTCCTAAATCAAGTCTTGGAATTTGGAAAAATCTTATTAAAACCCTAAAAATCCATAACTCCACACTTTTCCTAGTCATTTATGGCGGTACCGCAGTTTATTACTATAAAACCTGTGGCACATCCCGCACGTTCTTCTCATTAAAACTGTCAAATCCAGTAAAAGATAAAATAAGGAAACAGGTAAGTTCTAGAAGCCCAGCTGGTCGAATATTCTCCCAGTCGGGGCTTTCTAGAAGCACTATCTGGTCAAGCTTCACCCCTTCCATTCATGAACATTTATCCCTTCATAAATGGAGCTGTCCCTTGGTTTTTGGAGCTGAAATCCCATAATGAGAGAGCTTTATCCCTTCCTTATTGGAGCTAAAATTACTTCCTTTGTGCTATAAATTGAGATCATGTTTCAGTCTCAAGGGTACTTCGAACTTGGTAATTTTGATGTGAATTACTAAAGAAATTATACCCTCCACATTGAGCATCATTGGTATAAGAAATATTACATATTCATGGCCATAGTCTCATGTTGAATCAGAGAGTTGGAGTCTTGTCAAACTGAGGGAAACAACTATTTGGGACCCTGGAAAAAGCTGTAAAAACATCAAGGCATTAAGGTTGTAAGGTTTCTTATTTTATTCAAGGTTAATACAAATGGATTCTATTTTCTCATTGAGTTGTTCATCTATCTTTTGAATAATTTAATTCTTCAATTCCTTGATCACTAAGATATATTATTTCTTTTGAATTATCATATCTTGCAGATTCTTTTGACCTTGTTTGCTTGTCTTTGATTGCAGATTTATACGCTGGATCAATACCTTTTGGAGCAATTGGATTGAAGACCAAATAATGGTCTAGAGAAAATGGTCTACAGAAAATGGTCTAGAGAAAATGGTCTACATTTGTCTATTTTTTTCTAGATATCCTTAGGATACTAGGGAGATCACTCTTGTCCACAAGAGGGATTTGTTTGCTTAACAAAATGGAGACTCCTTCAGGGATTATCTGATCTTAGTTTTATTTTTATTTTTAGTTTGAATTTTGAGATTTCTTGGACTGAGATTAGCTCAAAACTTGATTGGGTAGAAAACTCAATCAGATCCCCGACTATAAATCTATATTTTTATTTTTTCTCTACTTTTCCTTCCTTCCACACTTTTTTCTTAAAAATAGAGCGGTAGACTCTGCAATTTTTAGTAGAATACAGTGTGTTACCGCACCTTTTTCCATTAAAAACTGTGAACCTCTAGAAAATTTTAGGAAAAGTAGAAATTTTGTTTTCTGGCATCCCATTACTTGATTTTTTGATCTTTACCCAATCCAAAGACTTCTGTGAAAAATTTCTTGCAGTAATTCTATGTTTAAAATGATCTTTTCAGTTATTTTTATTTTATGAGTAAATGTTGCCTTGTCCTCCCATTGCTCTGAATCAAAAACTTCTATATACCTTAGCTACTTGGTATGTCATTATTCTTTTGAGCCTTTGAACTTTATGCAATTATTACTCTTATGAAAATTTGATTTTTTTTTCATTAGAAAACTTAGAAAACCTTCTGGATTAATAAGGTTTGAATTTCAATCATAAAAAAAACTATTATTGGATGCATTATCTTCTTGCTGAAATAAGTAGGAAGGTCTTGGTTAGATTAAAAACTGAGTTAAGACATCTTTCAACTTTTAGATAGAGTTCAAGATTAGAAATTTCTTTTAGTTTTGAGTTTTGTAGTTTTAAGACTTTTTTATTTTCTTTTGGAATAAGTTTGTTTTTGTTTCCAATCTTAACGATATAGGGAATTTCATTTTGAGAAAAAGATCTTTTTGGAATTTAAATATCTGAATTATCTTATTTTCAAAGTTTCTCATATAGGAAAGAAAGGATTGATATTTTTAAAGTTTTTGAAAATCTCTCTACTCTTTCCTCTAGTTAGATTTCATTGAAAAGAAATGAGTTGTTTATCATATAGATGCATTATATAGTATTTTGAGTTGGGTCATTAAAACATGATCAAAGTTTCATTTCCATATCAATTGTCCTAAGAAACTGCCAATTAAAAGTAACACTTAATTAAAATCAATCTAGAAATTTTATATTTTTTAGGGCTCTTTTCCACCAACATAGCTTAGGCTAGTGCCTTGGAATAGGTTTTAGTTAACTTTCCAAGACAGTAAAGAAAAACAAGTAGTTGATCTTGCAGTAGGAAAATCCAATTGTAGCATGTATGCTCTGGGAAGCTACTCCTAAAGGAGTCAAGCATGAGATCATATCTGAACCAGTGAGGTAATCATACCTATCTCATTGGGAATGATAGAATATGTGCACGTATTAGAAACGGTAAACCTCGGATAGACCATTTTCAAGGAGCCTGGGGTCACTTGTCAGTAAATATTGGATTATGTCAAGGATCCTTCAAGGGGATTGAGCTTGTTACTCTTCCCTTGCGTCAATATCGGATCATAGACTGTTCCCCCAGGTATATGTGTTCCCATTGGTGACCTTAGTAGCCATAAACTTTAGGATTCTTTCCCAAGGTGATGGTGGAGGGGAGGTCCCACTGTACCAGGAGCAGACGACAGCTGGACTCACTTAGACTCTTCGGAGGGTTATCTTCACTCGAGATGGTTTAAGTGGAGAAAATTGCATCGATATGTTTCATTAAGCAGGTTGTTGGGGTAACTGTTCTAACCGCAATTTTTTCATTAGAATTCTACGATGTTGGATTTCATCACCAACTAGTGTTTTTAGTGTGGGGATCTACTGTTTATGTGTGGATTGATCTCTTATATTTTTTATAGGTGTGTGATTCATTTGATTGTTTTCTTAGTGACCTTAGGATCATTTTATTGAAATTTTCTTTGTTTGCGTGTGTTAAAAGTTTTAATCATGGCAGAATTAGCAAGACAATCATGTAGAACTCAGGGGAAACCCCCTAAGTATACACCAAGCCTATTAGAAAAACTTAAATCTCTGATACGAAATGTTATCAGTAGAACTCAATTAAAGGAACACAAAGAATCATCCATAATTATTCATCCTAATTCTAAAGTAGATCAACTGCAAATATTAGAACATACTCCACAGACAATTTCAATTTCTGAATTAACTGAAGTTGATTCTGCAACAAGTGAGTTATCAACTGAAAAACCTAAAATTTCTGAACCAGAAACTGAATCTACTATGTCTGGACCTACTTTAGAGTTCACCACTCCAAATTTTGGTCATCTTGATTCACCCAAAGTAAGAAACTAGATCACAGAAAATCTTCCTCCTGGTCTCATTAGTATTGAAGAAATTACTGATACTCGAGAAGATGTTGTTCTTCCTTCAGCTCAGGAATCTTTAAATCTTAGAGAACATGAATCAATTTTTTACAGTCATTTCCAACAATACGCTTGGTATTCTTCATTAACAAATTTTCTACAAAACGTAGGTCTAGAGTATTCGCCACCCTAAATTCCCTTTTCCCTACACCAATAGGTTATAGACCTCTGCTAAACATGTCTAGTGAATCATCTATGTTTACTTAATCGCTAGAAACATTTTTGTATGGTGTTCCATCTGTTCTTTTAGGCTATCAGTCGCTCTCTAGTACATTCTCAGGAGCATCTCCTCTTCCCAACAAACCAATGTCATCATCTGGCCCGAATGAATCAAATACTGGAACTTTGAACAATGAGAAAATTTATATGATGTTTGGAAATATCTCAAACCCTGGATCTCAAGGTAGTAATTTATTGCTTAGGGGGAAACCTCAAAGTAGTCAAATACAAACTGGGGGGCAACCTCAAGGACAGTACATACCTCAGGGTCAGTATCAATCTCAAGGAAAATATATACCTCAAGGTCAACCTCAGGGACAATATATGCCTCAAGGTAAGTACGTGCCTCAAGGTCAATATCAACCTCAAGGGTAGTGCCCAGCTCAAGGATATCAACCTCCTTTAGGACAAAAGTTCTATTTAGAAAAAAAAATGTTACAAGGAGGTGGAAATTATCTAGTCAATTATCAGTCATATGTTCAACCAAGTTACGGTGCATCTTACGCACAACCTTCATTGGGACCTTCATATCCCGGAATGGTGTGGGATCCATCCCAAGTCCAACAAAATTTACAACCAAATGTACAAGTACCTTATTATCAGACTGGAAAACAAATTGGTTATAATAAACCCCAAAAACCTGTCCAACCTACCATTCAAATACCTACATCTGGTCCTGTTCAACAGCCTGGTCCGAGTACACCTACAACTCTACCACAAACTACTTCTTAGAATTCTGTTCAACCTACCACACTTATTCCTGGAGTGTCTACAACTCTTATTATGTTTGCCCCTCAAACATTGGTACATATTCCTCAAGTCTCTATTCCGTAGTCTTGACCTACAATTCAGACTACTGTTCAAATGCCAACAGGACAACCTGGTACAAGTACAGTTATAACAAGTCAACCTCAGTTTACTTATCAACCGTATCAAGGGCCATATCAATATGGACCTGCTCAAAATCCAGCTTACTTGTAACAACCGTACCCTAGGTATACATATCAGACACCTGTTCAACTCCAGTATGGTTCGGTTAGTCCTAGTTACCCAAGAGGCATTCTGATTACCAATGCATAGACTATTCCTGGATATCCTAGTTATCCTCCTCTTGGGATTGGTTTAGTCTCATAAAGTAATCAACAAGACCCTACCCACCGATTACCATTCATAGCAAATTTAGATATACCTGATTTATCTCGCCTTATGAATGATCCTATATATTATGATCTGTATTGCATGCCTATGCTGCATAAGTTGGCCAATGATATCCCTAATTTTGAAGGAAAATCAGGAGAGGATCCTTCTAACCATGTCATGACTTACCACCTTTGGTGTGCATCCAAATCATTAATCGACGATTCCATTTGACTTAGACTTTTTCAGCGAATGTTAATAGGATTAGCTACCAAATGGTACATTGAATTACCATGAGGCCCATTTACCAATTTCAACACTCTAGCAACTGCTTTCTTAACTCATTTTCAGTTTCCAGTCAGATACGAAAATGGTAAATAATTATTAACTTCATTAAAAAATTCTACATCTACGTACATATTAGATCATATATGTGAATGGAGACATAGAAGACGTTTGGTAAATTTTTTTATCCCGAATCAAATATTGGCATAATGGTTTATTAAATCATTGCTACCAAAAATCACTGAAGATGTAGCTAAAGGAGGAGTTTTTATAGAAGAACAAGTTATTACTCAAGCTCAGTATCATGACTTGGTATATACCCAGTCAGGTACTTTGTACGAGAAAATTCCCGATTTACCACGTCTTGGTTAGATAACAACAAATTATTCAGGTTCTCATGCCACTGATGGTGTAATCGGTTCAGTTAGTGTGATTAAGAGTAACAAGAAATATTCTAAGGTTACTTCTCCCATAATAACTTTACCTCATTCACCAAAAGGAGAATCTTCCCCGGAAACTTCTGTCGATATTCAAATTGTAGATTCATCAACTATAAAGTCAAAATATGGAAACAAGAAGAAAGGAAAGGATAAAAATAAACAGACTTCATCTCCCAAGGAAAAAATGATAAAAATCAATCAACTAATGATAAACAAAAACCTCGTTATTCTTGTCTTATCTGTGATGAGGATCATTTCACCAAGGAATGTCCGCATAGGGCTGAGGTATCTAAGTTCGTCAAAGGTTCATCTACCCCTGTTGTTTTGAAGGATCCTTTTCATGTTCAAGATAAAAAAATGATTGGATCTTATTCTAATGCATCAAAAGATATTTTGATGGTTGTGACTCGATCGCAAGATTATGGTAGTAAAAATCCCGTTGTTAGTAAAGAACTAGAAAATTCTTATTTTGCACTAGCTACATCTCCTTTGGTTTCTAATCCATTGCATATCGATAAAAAAAATACTGATTTATTAATCAAACCACCTGCTAAAGGTGTACTTCGTAAATCAACTTTCAATCCGCATGCGAGAGCTGCTCAAAATTACAACATTGTGGAGGATTTAGCAATATCTCCTTCAACCATGTCGGCCTTGGAAGTGCTGCAGTCATGTCCAACACAAAGGAAATTACTCTTATTAGCAATTGGAGCTATAGATATTCAGGATTTTAACCTCATGGTCTTCTATTTATAAAATTTAACACCTCGTCTCCCTCATCAAATGGCTTTTCAGATCCCAGTACTAGTAAAAAACAGACTTTGCTTTCGTATTGTTATTGATGAAGGAGCATATACATGTATCATGTCGTTAAAATGTTGGAAATCACTTGGTTCTCCAACCCTTAACCAGTCACCGAAAATCCTCAAAGATTTTGATGGAAGAGGATTCCATCCATTTAGAATTTTACAGGATCTACCTATAGAGGTCGAAGGAAAAACCATTAATTTAGATGTGGAAGTAGTTGATGCCCCACTAGATTACAACCTTCTTCTAGGTCGAAGTTGGTATTATGCTATGAATGTTATCGTGTCATTTTTCTTTCGAATAATTATGTTTCCTCATCAAGGAAATATTGTGAGACTTGATTAGCTCTCATATTATTCTTCTGACCCAGCTTCTACGGATAGTATTCAGCACGTTGGAAAAACGACTATCCCTTATGAAGATGTAGGAGTAGGTTTAATCAAATATTCTACTTTAATGGGGACCTTTTCTATGCCTCCACCTAATGTACCACATAATATTGCTAATATCAATATGATTACATCAAGCACTATTCCATTTGTTGATCCTTGGATATTGCCTTTAGAATCATAACTGTATTTATTCAATAGCGTGATGCCTTTGAGTCCTTTTGAAATAGCATATCAAGCAGTACAGTCATTTTCTGATCCTTTATCAACTGATGATGATCCAATGAATGTGATCAGCGAAGAATCATTTTCATCATCAAGCTTGGCTACAAAACCAATTCCTAATCCTTTTCAACAATTGTTTCATACATATGAAAGCATTCGTGAATTCTTGTCCATAGATGAATTACCATGGGATGATCTCCATCGTAGGTCATCATTTATATCTGAGCTTGATAAATTTGAAAACAATTTTTCCTCTATTTTTATATCTGACTATGTCGAGGAACCTCAGAGTCCAATCTCGATCACAAATTTGGATTTTGAAGTAAATTTGGGGAATATTTCTTCCACCATTCCTGTTGACATATCAGTAAAACCTAGAATTATTGCAAACATTCATATAGGTGCTTCGTGTACGTTAGATGAAATTTCTACATATAAATCCCTATTTCAAGAATTTTGTGACATATTTTCCTGGTCTTATGAAGAAATGCCAGGAATCGATCCCAACATTCTCATTCATGAAATAAAGACTTACCTGGATGCTAAACCTGTCAGACAACGTTTACATCTGATACATCCATGAAAAGATACTGCCATTAAAGCCGAAGTTGAGAAATTATTGAGAGCAAGTTTTATTTATTTGATCCAGTTAACGGATTGGGTATCTAATATTGTTCTTGTTACAAAAAAACAAGGAACAATACGAGTATGTGTTGAATGTAGGGAAATTAACAAAGCTTGTCCTAAAGAAAATTATCCAACTCCTTATATCGAACAAATTATTGATGATTGTACTGGAAATGAAATATATTCATTTATGGATGGATTTTCTGGATACAATCAGATCAACATAATTCCTTCCGATCAACCAAAAACAACATTCATTTGTCCTTGGGGAAAATTTTCTTACTGTAAATTACCTTTCGGATTAAAGAATGCTGAGGAAAATTTTCAAAGGGAAATGTCCTATGCTTTTCATGACATTAAACACATTGTGCAACCTTATCTCAATGATTTACCTGCTCATTCATTACACAAGGAAGATCATCCTACTCACTTACGAGCGATTTTTATGCGATGTAGTTATTACAAGATTTGCTTGAATCCACACAAGTGTGTTTTCTGTGTACAATCTGGTAGATTACTGGGATTTATCATTTCAAAATAAGGCATTCATGTCGATCCTTAGAAGGTTGAGGCCATTATCAATTTACCTCCTCCTTCCACACTCTGCCAAATCCAAAGTTTGCAGGGGAAAGCAAACTTTCTGCATAGATTTATCCAGAACTGTGTTGATTTAACCAAAGGTTTTACCAGGCTATTGAAACAGAATATAACTTTTATTTGGGATGAGATCGTTGATCGATATTTTGATGCTTTAAAACATGTGTTGACCCATGCACCATTACTGCATCCACCAAATTACAGCTAGGATTACTTTTTATACTTACCAGCCTCTGATTCCACTATTGGAATGGTATTAGTTCAGGAAGATGAATTCCACAATGAACATGTGATTTAATATCTCGGTCGGAATATTAATCCAATAGAGATTAAATACTCGCATGTGGAGAAATTGGCCTTGCTATCTGTTCAAGTTTTCCAACGTTTTCGTCATTACATTTTGTTACGAAAAACAACTGTGATTTCTAATTGTAACCCGATGATGTACATTTTGACTAAACAATTTCTCGAGGGAAAATACTCTAAATGGATAGTTATCCTTCAGGATTTTGATTTAGAATTTGAAAAATCCAAATCAAAGAAATCACTGGTGTTCGCCAAACTTCTGTGTGACTTCCCAAATACTGAGACGGAAACTGTGGTAGAGCATATGATTGCTGATGAATCTCTATTTCTTATCATAAGTTAGATCCTTGGTATGGGGATATCAAAATTTATCTCCAAACCCAAACTGTTTGGCCTGAAATTTCATGTTCACATCAACAAAAGATCAGTTACCAATCCCAAAAATACAATATTGTTGGAGACACACTTTATCGTCATGGTGTGGATTATGTATTTCGACGTTGTTTGACTCATGAAGAGGTTGAATGAGTTCTGAATGACTACCATTTTGTATAATGTGGCGTTCATATGTCTGGGTATGCAACAACCTAAAATATATTGCGTGCTGATTATTTTTGGCCTTCGTTATTCCAAGATTGTATTATTGCGGTCTGAAAATGCCACAACTGTCAAATTTTTTATCAGAAAATGCGTGCCCCACTAGCTCCTCTTCACCCCATAATTTCTGTCGATCCTTCTGCAAAATGGGGCATTGATTTCATTACATGTAACCCTCACTCAGCTGAGGGGCATGGGTATATTATTTTCGCAGTAGATTATTTTACCAAATGGGCCGAGGATTTGCGGCAGATGGCAAAACTTCAGCTACATTTGTATTCAATCATGTGATTTCTTGATTCGGTGTACCCCAAGCTATCATTACTGATCATGGGAGTCATTTTCGAAACATCATGATGACCGAACTTTTTGACCAACTTGTTTTGTGCCATGATAGCTCTACTCCATATTACCCGCAGGGTAATGGTTAGCTTGAAGCTGTCAATAAATTCTTAACTAATATGATTAAACGGATAATAAGAAGTCATAAATTGAATTGGCATACTATGATTTTCTCAGCACTTTGGGTATACTGAACCTCAACAATAACTACAACATGGTTCACTCCTTTTCAACTGGTCTACGGTTTAGAAACTTTTTTACTGATTGAATGTGAAATACCGTCACTCCAATTAGCCATAGAGTTACTACAAACCACTTCTGAAGAGGAAAAATGTTTTTGTACCTGGAACAATTATATGAGACTCGGCGCACCGCTATATTAGCAGCCGAAGCTCATAAAAAACATGTTAAAGCTCAGTACAACCGAAGTGTTACATCTCATGTTTTTCCAGAAGGTGACCTAGTATTAGTATATGACCAAGCTAACGATAAACTAGGAGCTGTAAAATTTGAACCCATGTGGCATGGTCCTTATATTTTCAAGTGAGTGCTTGCAAAAGGGGCTTACGAATTGATTGATTATGATGTGGTCTCTTTAGATAAACCCAAAAATGGACTTTATCTAAAGAGATATTATGTTTGATTTTTTGCGTGAAGATTTTACCTGTACATTAGTTATTTTTCAAAGATTAGTTGCTTTAGATTAGATGAGTGTGTCTAGTTTAAATTTTCATTGACTACTATTCTTGCTTATCTTGAGTACTCTTGATATTGCATATGTCGATTTCCCTTCAGGTGTACATTATTTTTGCTGATGGTGCCTGTCGTAGTACATGGAACATCTCTTCCGCGGCTTGGGTTATCTATTCACCCACCGATGAGTTAGTTTCTATGCAGGGTAAGCCTTGGTCAAACAACGAATAATGTTGCAGAATATAGCGCAGTGATTGAGTTATTATCTTATGCCATTTCATTTGGCATTCGGCGTTTGATCATTAGGTTATATTCAAAACTCATTGTACTACATTTAAACAGAGTATACGCAATTAAAAATCCAGTGTTACTAAGATTATTTTGAAGGTTCGTCTCTTGGAAAGGATGTTTGATTACATTGAATATCAACACATTCCAAGAATATTAAATACATTGGCTGATGCATTAGCTAATAATGTTATTAATAGACATTTGCGACATTAAAAAATAAATTAAAACAACATTCGATATGTGTTGAACAATATAGCTAGAAAAAGTAGTCATATCATAGATAGAGTTGTGTTTCAAAAAGTATTACATCATCTAGGACCATAGCTTTAAACCACCTTATGATCCGAAAGATAGTGATACAAAAAAAAAAATACAGTAATCTGCAATGATCATCCACTATCCGTGATGATGATCATGATAATATACTATAGCCTATGCCACTCTACGCAGGTATCTCTGAAACTGGCCAGGAACACCAACGACATGCCTTTGGAGATGAAGAGGAATATCATCCATCATAGTCTCTGGATGTCTCTAGTCAACTTCTCCAGATTATGCTCTAAATCAGTGATAATCTCTGCTGCCTGGTTCTCTGGCAGTGCAATAGGATCTGTTCACTTCCTCTCGAAGTGGCGGATATTGGCTAGTCTTTGTGGACCAACATCTGCATTTGAATTTTTGTTATCAGTATAGGATGATTAAAAAACAAATAAAAATTAGAATTAAAAACACATCAAAATAATTCAATTACCTGACTCATCCCATTATGTCCCTGGAGGTAAAGGCATCTCGGGATCTCCTCGAAAGTCTATGCATACATATGGGAAATCCTCGATAGAAAAGATTTGGTTCTCTAACCAATGGAAGTATGATGAAGTGAGCCAGACTACTGTACAACTGTTGCCACCATGGTGATCCATCAGTGCTACCCATCATACCATGTGAGGCTCTCTGAGTTCACCAAGATCAACATAGATCAACAGAGGGGCAAGAGACGGAATCCTCTCCAAAGTGAAAGATACTAAAATCGCTCCATACTCAAAGATTTTCAACTTTGTGTTTTTCTCTTTTGTTAGTTGAACTTTCATTTTGGTCAACACCCCCTCACACCAATTGAAGATAATGCCTCTGAAGCACTCAACAGTTATCTGTATCTATGACTTGGTAGCCACATGTAGAGCTGCACTCCCACATAATCTAGTAATAGTAAATGCAATGAATTTTAGATCAAGACATATGACAGTCTTTATGTCTATCCGGTTGTCCTTGGGATTAGTTGCCTCATTACAAAACTCTTGTTTGTAGCTAGCGATAGTCTAGCAACCTTACCTAGCCCCATGTTGTAACCTTTACAACACCCTCCAAAAAAGACTACCTTTTTAAAATTTTGGAGCCCCTTAGAACTAAAGAGAAATTGCTAAGTCACTAAGTCGCAAAAGTAGACATTCATGCAAATTGCGACCTTGCGACCTAGTGACCTCAGGTCGCCAGGTCGCCAGGTCGCACATTACATAAACTTATGAAAACTGCGACCTAGCGACCTAGCGACCCAGGTCGCCAGGTCGCAATTTGGTCATTTTCCGAAAATCGCGACTTAGCGACCTTGCGACCCAGCGACCCCAGGTCGCCGGGTCGCAAGGTCGCCAGGTCGCAAAACTCAAGGTTTGACGAATCTGCGACCTAGCGACCTAGCGACCCACATTAATGGCCCGCACGTGCGACTTCCTATAAAAGGGGGGTCGCAGGTCGCATTATTCACATTCAGCGATTTGTAAGGAAAACGCCTCTGACAGCTCAACTGACGAGTTTTTCCCGGGTAAGTTGCCATTTCTTCCTGCTGTTTCCGTTCTAATGATTTTCTTACTAAACCCATCTCCCCTTGTAGCCTATAAATTTTCTTTTGGCCATGCTTTGATGTTTTCTGATATTTTGCCAATTACATATTACATAAATTACCTAAAGCCTCCCTGTTTGCTGTTTCATCCCATGGCATCACCCCTTTACCTTTAAAATCATGCCACAGATCTCCCTGTCCCCAGAAACTTTGCAAAGTCCCAAGAGAAAGGAGGCAAAAAGGTTCAAAGCCGCGCGCACCAAACCCCCGGCAAGAAAATCTGCGACCTGCGACCCAGCGACCTAGTCGCGAGGTCGCATAGTCGCAATTTTCTCCAGTTTTACAGATTTGCGACCTGCGACCCAGCGACCTAGTTGCCAGGTCGCCAGGTCGCACTTTCCTTTGTTTCCGTAGATCTGCGACCTAGCGACCCAGCGACCTCAGGTCACGAGGTCGCGAGGTCGCAAGGTCGCGCCCGGGCCCTGTTTGTGTGATCTGCGACCCAGCGACTCACCAGTCCAGTCTTGCTTTAACGCATTTAGGTTTTGCCACTAAATTGTAACTGTTTTTTTATTGCCATGACGTTCTTATCGTGGGACTCCTTTCTGAATTTGACAGGTGAAGACATAGAGTGCATACCTGTGCTCTCAGATTCTAGTGACATGGCGCCCCCGCGGTCTCGGAGAAAGGACAAGGGAACAACGGAAGAGACTGATGAGCTGGTGGTGGTGTCCCCACCCCCAATATTCCGAGATACATTATGTACTTTTTCGAAAGACGTCAACATGAGGTGGTACCAGATTTATCAGGAGTTCGCCAAGTTGCCAGAAGAATTTCCGGAAGACCTCCCAGACCGAGAAATATACTTGGCGGTAAAGAGGTCCAAACTACATCTGGCAGGGGCACATCCAGCCATATTCCCATGTCCGGAGATCATAGACTGGATAATACAAAAGACAGACCCAAAGAAATTTGTGATCAGAGATCATGAAGGCAGAGCTTTCACTACGCTGGTAGGCTCAGATGCACACATTTATTATTCACTGCCGCGCCCAAACCGGCACTTTACTCGAGAATGGGCTGCCACTCACGCTGTCCCGATCGTCGATACTATTAAACAATGGTGGGAGGAGCCCGAGAAGTTCAAGGTGAAAAAGAACCAGGAATACCCAGTGGCAAGCCTAAGAAAAGTTTATAAATTGGTTGCTGCCATGCTCTGCAGGCTTTACGGGCGCCCAGATTGCTCCACCTTCAACGGCAGTTGGGCCACTATTATGGAGTATGTGACAACACAGGGGACCCGTTTTAACTGGGCCGGCATACTGATGACGTCGCTGCAGACCAACTTGAACTCGGCATTGGCTCCGGACGAAGGAATGCTTGCTGAATTTTACATGGCTTCATACCTATTAGATGCGGTGTGCGCCCGAGTGGAGTTTGACGGCTGGGAGCACAACTGGGACCCCGAGAACACGCGCGCAATCCATCTACAACTCAAAGTATTCTGGGAGTCTAAATACAAACAGGACATAGATCGGATCTCCCAAATATTTGTTCCCGCTCTGTACAGACATTTATTTGGCCAAGACGCCCCTTGCATGTCATGGCGGGCCAAGGAGACCCTGGTTAAAGTGGCGCACTGGTTCCCTTTCCCTGAGTACACCTTCATCCAAGTCTTTGGAACTTACAAGGCGCCACATGTTATGCCTCGTTTCGTGACGGACAAAATGCTGATGCAGGAGGTGTGCTTTCAGATGTCACATGGTTTCTCCAACATCTTGTCTAAGGGAAAAAAGAAGCCATGGCCCACTCTGCCCCTCACTATTGGTGCATTCACAGTTAAAGACTTCAAGGAGGTGCTAGCAGAAGCAGACGCAATGAGAAGTTATCAGCTGGGGGCAATTGAACACCGAAACTATGACCCAGAGAGATTGGTCCCTGAACACTGTCGGAGAGCCAACCTCAGGTGGACTTATCAGCATCTCGAACGCCCAGCAGAAGATGAGAGAAGAAACTGGTATAATGCTGAAAGACAACTTGCTCCGGGGGTTGACGTGGTCCAGGAAGACTCGGATGATCAGAACTTAGAAGACAGAAGATGTCAGTTAGGAGCTTCTTCTTCATCCATGCTCCAGAAATCCCGAATCAACACAGGGTCAACTCCATCCGCCAAAAAAAAGGAGGCAGAAGCAAAGGCCCAGCAGGAAAGGGAGAGGAAGCTAAAAGAAGATGAGGAGGCGCGCCCAAAAAGTACAACTGCAGCACAAAAGAAGAAGCTGGCCAAAGAGGCCAGGAAAGAAAAAGAAGACAAAGAGGCACAAGCTGCAGCGGAACAGGCGCTTAAGGCAGAGTTGGACAAGGCGGAGGCTGAACGCCAAAAGAAAGCCGAGCAGGCTGCTGCAGCTGAACAGAAGAAGAGGGCCGAGATAGAAGCAGCAGCAGAAGCTGAACGGCGGAGGAAGGAAGAAGAAGAGAAGAACACAGAGGAAAGAGAGGATGACACGCTAGATGATCTTGAGGTAACTCCTCTCGACATACCTTTGGGCCGTACACAAATCTCTGATGTTAGATCGCCCCAGAGACAGGAAGAAGATGTGTTCGACTTGACCAGACTCACATTTGATCAGTTTTCGTTCAAGATCCTTCAAGAGAAGAGGAGGTCGCTGGCACATAGTCCCTCTGCATCATCTGCAGTATCCACAGGCAAGGATATAGTTTTGGATACCAGGACCAATCCGGTAATGATAGCGTCAGCAGGTACTGCCTTCGCTGCGGCTACGGAAGAGAATGTAACCCGGATGAGTAGAGAAATAGTATCTCTACAAAACAGACTGCACGCAGCTGAGCAACGCGAAAAGATGGCAGAGCAGGAGAAAGCAACATTGCAAGCAGAAGTCCAGCAACTTCGAAACCAAGCTCTACCAGCAAATGAAGTCTCTCTTGCCATTTTCAAGGAGTGTGAGGTGTTGGAAATGACTATGAGACAGGTATATGGTGAAATGTTCACCATCAAACAAACAGTCGCTCCTCTGGCAAGAGCACGAATGGAAACCAGGCAAAGACAAGATCAGCTCAAAGAGGCTTCATAGGCTTTGGACAGGATGATGGGTTGGACCATTCAGTACCCTCAGGCACCTGAAAATTTGCCTAAGAGGGACTGGATCCACACGCAGGATGCGAAAGTTCAACTCCGCATAGCGATGAAATTTGGAGAAAAATTGACTAAAGACCTGGACAAAGTGATGTCCTCGTACGACCATCTGATTAGTGGTATCGACTCAATGCATACGCTGCACCACATCCCATCGCTTGGAGCATTAGAGGAAGAGAAAACCTGGGAACAAGTAAACCAAGATATTCAAACATTCTTGCAACCCATCAAGCAGGCCGCAGCTGATCCGGAGCCCTCCGCATCTCAATAGCATCTTAGTCAATTCATCGCCGCTCCAGCGCGGATTTATACCAAGCTTGCGTCGCTCTCGAATCAGATTGGACAAAAGAGGGAGACCCTAGTACCGAACGCTTTGGAATGCGCGTATAGGTTGAAAGAGGAGGTGCCCCTGGTATCCCCCATAGCGGCAGAGTACCAGGCATGGCAGGATTTCCTTAGGGAACAACAGGTTGACATTAACAGTTCGCGTCCTGGCAGCAGCAAGTCCTGAGCAGCAAGAAGAACCAGGTCGCAAATCGCACCAACAGGACAGGTCGCAAGTCGCATCTCATACCTAGGTCGCAGGTCGCATCACCTACCCAGGTCGCAGAAGGAGTGGGTCTCAAGGTAGCCCAAAAGTCAAGAAGGCGAACAGTCAAGGAAACCCAACAGACAATTTTGGCATTATAAATACTCCTACGGGACATTGTACAAAGGCTTTTTCTTTTGGGAAACTCAGGAGCTACAAGCATTGTATTTAAAGATCTGACACTTGAGCATATGAATATAGAATCTTGTTAAAATACCCTATGGTTATGATGTGTTTTGCTGTATGAACACTTTGTGTATTTCTTTCAACAGTTTCAGAATATCCTATGATTAATGAACCTGTTATTTTCATGATATCGTTTATACGTCATGGCTATCCGTGTTGTATCAATGATGTTTATCTTATTATCTGTTATATTAATGAATGTTAATAAACTAGATTGTTAGCATTTCGTTTCATCTTTCAGGAAGTGCAGAGGTATCTTATCATCAAGAACTATTTTTTGTGTGACCAGACCACTGTACAAGCAATTACCCCACAAAAGATGTGTTGCTAATGACATCTCTTGAGGTGTATGTGCTTTATCTATAATCTTGCTACACATAGTGTTTGATTCATGTTTAACACGTTAATCTCGTTTTCTATATCAGGTGAATAAGTGTATGTTCGCAGGTTCAAGCAGGTTCTTTTGAGACCGAAGAGAAGTCATCTTAAGTGGTAGCCGGACCCACACTCCGGACGGGATCCCTACTCCAAACGGTTTAAGGTCTAATTGGGATTTTCTACCGGGGAGATCCCCTACTGTTGGCCGTACAAATTTTCCCGTCAACAGAATTGGCGCTAGAAGGAGGGCCTGAATGGCAGCCTCCCAGCACACAACAAAAATCCCATCACAAACTCCCCAAGGGGAGGTCACAAACAATGAAACTAACCCTCCTCTTCCAGAAGATATTCCAGGGAGGGAGCTTCGATATTATGAAATTACTAGGGAGCAGCTGAGAGCCTTACGCCCAACTGCCCGAGATCTTGTCAACCAGTTACGGTTCACTCCAATCATGGAATACCTTACCCATACTAGGACCCCGCCCGAGAACATCACCCGTAACGGTGCCATTGCAAGTACTATACCCGAGCTCGTGAATCTCATGTTGGAAGACCTCGCGAATGCTGTTGAGGAAAATGATCTTGTTCTCCAAGAGGGTGAAGAGTTTGCTGACACCGGGCCTTCCCCCGACTTCCAACCTAACCAGACTCGACAAAACAACAACCAGGCACACCCCCTACCCGGGGATGGTGAGGGTGGCAGAGGCCGGGGAAATGTAGACAGGGGGAATAGGGCTCGTAGAAATGAAGGAGATAGAAATAGAGGTCGGGGGGCCGGAGGCAGAGGGGATAGAGGCCGAGGTCAAGGAAATCAAGCTCACAACCATCAACCAAACCCAATAAGGCCACCTGTACACAACTTGGGATATCTTAGAGATTTTCTGCACCGTGGGAGACACCAAGACGAAAATTCCCGTCATGAGTCAGAAGCATCTGTCTCAGGTTCGGGAGACGAATCTGAACATGATTTTAGGCAACACCAACGGGCTAGGCGAGTGCAACCCCTAGCTTGGATGGCTCAATCCCCTTTAAATCTCCAAGGCCCACTCCAAGATTTGCCTAGGCATCCGGAGAAACATCTACCAAAGTTCGACCCTGAAAAGGGTACCCTAGCGGAAGATCATATTAGCAGCTTCTATTTGTCTCTTCAAATCATGAGAGTCCAGTCCGATGATGTCGCATGTTGACTATTTCCCCATACCCTCGAAAAAAAAGCAACCACATGGTACCGCTCTCTCCCCAGTGCCTCTATCACTTCATGGGAGCAATTCCGTCGCGCATTCCTGCATAAGTTTTCAGAAGATAAAACTCCTTCAATGCTTCTCACTGAATTGAGCACCATCAAGTGTCATAAAAAGGAAAAAGTGAAGGACTTCAACCAACGCTTCGCCACTATACTATAGAAATTTCCTCCGAACCTAGCATTGGATGACTCAATCACTATTGACTACTATACCAAAGCCCTACCTAGAGACATTGCTGTGTTCGTTAAACGCGAAGCCCGTGCTACTCTCACGGCTAATTATGAGGCTGCTCTAGCCGTGGAGAGAGACATGCTTTCGATAGGAGCCATCGATCATGAAGGGAGAGATGACCACAAGCCTAACACAAAAAGAGGTCAGTCCTCCACTCCTAAGACTACTGATAGGGACAGAGATGCTTTTGATTTTGAAAGCATGGCCAAAACGCTAAAGCATTTAACAAACGAAGTTACTGATCTAAGGAGAAAAGGCACAGAAGCTACAACTAGCACTAGACCACCCAAGCCTTTTTTCAGAAAAAGTAATCCCAACACTAACAAACCTCCGTCAAACACAAATGCCGCTCTCAATGTGGAGGAGATCGGGAAAGACAACTTCTGCTCATTTCACCAAGCTGCCCACTCTGAAAAAACGTGCCCTCAATGGATTGGCAGCATGACAGCAGTAGTTAATCAACTTTTAGATGACCAAACCCCAGGAGGTGTCACGGAGGATGATGTTTCAGATCATGAGGAGGATCCACCCCATAACGACGAACCAGGATCTTCTATCCTTGCTTTTGACATAATTCGAGGTGGAGAGAACTTTAACCCCATTGATATCTACATGGCAGATGTTCCCAAAGATCAGCCCGTACGAAATTATAGTCTCAGAAGCAAAGGACCTGTTCCTGAACAGTCTTATGAAGACAAGAAAAGGGCCTTTCTAAGGAAAATCCTGCCCCCGGGTAACGGAAAACAATCTGCCACAGAGAAACACCCGAATAACACTACCCGGGTAAGTCAAAAGAATAAACTTCCATCAGAACCCTCTAAGACTTCTGTCGAACCTAGCCCTCAACCAGAGCCCAGCTATAACATTGTTGAAGATATGAAGAAAACAAGAGCAAACATTTCTCTCTATGAGCTGGCCCGCATTACTAATCAAAAAGAGCTCATTCTTAAGGCTTTCGCAAACACTCCGGCTACGAAGACTGTAAGCAACACGTCTGCGCAAGCCAGACCAGAGGTGCAATCCATAGTAAACGCCATCAATACAAACTCAAGAGGATCCACACCTCCCTTCCTGTTGTCCTTCGAGATTTTTAACTTCAATGTCCACAACTGTCTAGTCGACTCCGGTGCCTCTACAAATGTCATGCCTTTATCCGTTTGTAAGAAACTCAACATCCGCCCGGAGAAGACTGATGCAAAAATCATACAGCTCGATAGATCACAAGTACCCGCCGTAGGAGAATTGAACAATGTCATTATCCGCTTGTCATCAGACTCTAGGGTCCATCAGTGCATCGACATTGTGGTTGTCGATATTCCGGAAGCATACGGCCTATTGCTCAGTAGAGATTGGTCCAGCAAATTACAAGGCTACTTCGCCACCGACTGGTCCCACTTGTGGCTCCCTTACAAAGGACGGAATAATCAAATCAGGGTAGAAAGTGAACCTTATATGAAACACACCGTTACTGATCTGGACGCCGTTAATGAACCCATCAGCTTTGCACAAGAAGAGCTCGGCATGTGTCTTCTGGAGTCCATATTTGGATGCTACCAAACCCCCCAGTCTCCTATAGGCCCCGAAGTTCAATCTGAGGTAGCCTTTGTCACTGAACAACAAGTAATTCCTGACTTATCACCTGCAGAAACTCCTTCACAGCCTAGTGCCCTGAAGGAGCCAGAAAGTGACCTATGGACCTTGTATTATGATGGATCCAAGACTTATGACGGAGCTGGCGCTGGTTGCATCTTGCTTGACCCGCATAAGAATAAATACTTGATCTCATGCCGGCTAGAGTTCCAGTGCACCAACAACTCGGCTGAGTACGAGGCATTAATCCTCGGGCTTAAAAAGGCACTGGACTTGAAGGTAAAATGTTTGCAGGTCATTGGAGATTCCGAAATCATCACCCTCCAGGTACGCAACACTATTCACTGTTTATCTCCACATTTAAAGGCGTATCAACAAGAGGTATGGCGTTTGATTTCTGGTTTTGATGCATTTGGAATAAAATCTGTCCTTAGGATGCACAACGCAGCAGCAGATACTCTGGCCAATGCTGATGCTAGATTCACGCCTTTGAGGGACGGCTTTTCTATTGAAATTGTATATAGGCCCTCTGTGCCAGACAATATTTCTAATTTACGCGTGTTTAATGATGATCAACAGATTTTGGATTTTATGTGCAACGCTGAAGTATTCAAAGAAGCGGCAATTGATGAGGAAGAACATGAGCGTGCGTTACAGAAAAAGAATGAGGAACACAGAGAGAACATTATGCCCAAGGGGGTGGTATCATTAGAAAAGATGTTTGATCTGCAAAACCGATTCCGCAGGCTTCCGAACACCAAAGTGCAAAGTTCCATATTGGCTCATCGGCAAGTCAACTTGGGGTCAGATGAGAACCCTAAGTTTGTTAACCTTGGAAAATACTGTAGTGATGAAGAGGCACGGGCTTTCACCCAGCTATTCCGGAAGTATCGTGATGTATTTGCCTGGACATATGAAGATCTACGTACATACGATACTCGTATCATTAAACATGTAATACCCATGAGGGAAGGAGTTAAACCCTTCCAACAGAAACTCAGGAAAATACATCCAGCTTTGGAGCCAATGATTCTAAAAGAACTTAAAAAGCTTTTAGATGCTCGCATCATTTTCAAAGTTCGTCACTCCACGTGGGTGTCGAATCTGGTACCTGTGCGAAAGAAGTCTGGTGAAATTCGCTTGTGTGTGGATTTCCGCAATGTGAATCGGTCCTCAAACAAAGACAACTACCCGGTGCCCCCCATGGAACAGATATTACAAGCTGTGTCTGGATCTGAGATGTTTTCCCTATTGGACGGCTTCTCCGGCTATAACCAAGTTTTGGTAGCTGAACCTGACAGATTGAAAACCACATTCCGGACAAAATGGGGAACCTTTGCTTTCAAACGCATGCCCTTTGGATTGATCAATGCAGGAGCCACCTTCCAACGAGCTATGGACATAGCCTTCCGCGGTCTAATAGGGCAGAGCGTGGTGGTTTATTTAGACGATGTTACTGTATTTTCAAAATGCAGGGGCGATCATTTACGTCACCTTAGACAAATCTTCGATAGATGCAGGAGGTATGGAATAACACTCAATCCTAAAAAGAGCGTTTTTGCTGTGGCAGAGGGAAATTTGCTAGGCCACATTATCACTAAACAGGGCATTGTGGTTGATCCGGAACGGGCTAAAGCCATTGCTCAGATTCCGCCCCCAAACAACAAGAAAGCAATGCAATCCTTCCTGGGAAAGATTAATTTTGTCCGTAAATTCATTTCAGATTTTGCGCAGATTGTCAGGCCGCTGCAGGGAATGATTAAGAAGAATGCTGCATTCAAATGGAATCCCGAAGAGAAAGAGGCTTTCGAAAAAATCAAAAGGGCTATAGCTGAAACTCCTTCCCTCCAAAGTCCAGATTTTGATAAAGGTTTCATCCTATACACTTTCGCTTCAGATTCCTCGCTTGCGGCTGTCCACACACAGAAAGATAATAACAACGATGAACGGCCCATTTCTTTTATGAGCACCGGTCTACAGGGAGCTGAATTAAACTATCCGGAAATTGACAAGCAAGCCTATGCGGTTTACAAGGCCGTAAAACATTTTAGGCCCTACATCTTGAAAAATCACGTCACGGTTTTTGTACCGCACCCAGCAGTCCGCTCACTCTTCGTACAGCAAGAACTAGGCGAAAGGCGGGGCAACTGGATGGCATGTTTACAAGAATACGATTTAGAGTTCAAACCAGCACATACCGTCAAAGGACAGGGCTTATGTAAAATGGCCGCAGAGGCTGCAAATACACGCGAGATGGAAGAAGAATGTTGGGAACAAGAAATCGACATGTATCAGAGCGACCATGTGCCCCAGCAAAATAGCCCTTCTTGGTATTCTGACATTTCAAGATATCTGGCCCAAGGCACGATGGACCCTGCTCTTACTGCCCGACAGAAGCGCGCAATAAGATTAAAAGCCGCATCTCACCAACTGATCCAAGGTAAGTTATTCAAGAAACACCACGATGGGGTCTTGTTACGCTGTTTGGAAATTGACGAAGCACAAAAAATCTTAACCGAGTTACACGATGGACCCGCTGGAGGTCATTTTTCTGGAGATACCACTGCCCATAAGATAATGCGTGCAGGATATTATTGGCCTACTCTTTTCAGAGACACGCATGCATATGTTCGGAAATGCATTCCGTGCCAGAAGTTCGCCAACCGAGAAGCACGGCCAGCCGCACCACTACTCTCAGTAGCAGTAGAAGAACCTTTCCAACAATGGGGTTTGGACGTAATTGGGGAAATCCTACCGCACTCTTCTAAACAACATCGGTATATTCTTACGGCCACTGATTACTTCACCGGGTGGGTTGAGGCAACACCGTTACGCCGAATCAACGATCAAGAGGTAATAGAATTCCTCACGCATTCCATCATGACCAGGTTTGGCGTTCCGACTTCTTTAGTTTTTGATAATGCGACTTATTTCTCATCTTTTAAGTTATATGATTTTGCGCTGGAAAATGGAATTATTATGAAACATTCTGCAAACTACTACCCCCAGGGAAATGGTTTAGCTGAATCCACTAACAAGAACCTGATCCGTATTATTAAGAAGACTCTCCTATCCCACCAGCGAAATTGGCACAATGCCCTTCACAATGCACTGTGGGCTGACCGTATTACTCCCAAGTCCTCTTTAGGCACCTCCCCATTTTTTCTCGTGTATGGAAAAGAAGTTGTCCTCCCTTCTCATCTATCTCTCCCGGCCCTCCAACTGTCCCAAGAATGTCATGGTACTCCGTGTCCCACCTTGCAAAACCGAATCGACACCTTGCTGAAATTGGAGGAAGAAAGGCAAAAGACCCGGGAAAAGTTTGCCATCCATCAGAGCCGAATCAAAAGATGGTTTGATAAAAAGTCCGCAGGAAACAAAAATTTTGAGGTAGGAGACCTGGTCCTTAAGTGGGATAAAGCCCATGAGGAAAAGGGGAAGCATGCCAAATTCCAAGCACTTTGGACAGGCCCGTTCCAAATTAAGGAAAAGATAGGATCACACACGTTCAGATTGCAAACCCTCGATGGACGAGTCGAGGTCCTCCCGGTAAACGGGCACGACCTCAAACACTATTTCACTTAAGCAGCCCTTGGGGGGCTGTCTCGTTTTTGTACCATATTTTCTTGTCTCTTTTGTTAAAAAAAAAAAAAATAAAAAAAAAAAAAAAAAAAAAATAAAAATAAAAAATAGAATAAAAGCCTAAGGAAGGATGTATTAGAGTCACACAGATTGGCATACTGCCGCAGGTTCTCCACTGATGGAAAGCTTTTCCCGACAAATTCAAAGGTGGCAAAAGCTTGCTTTTTCTCCGCACCTAAAAGTAGCACATTACCGAGCTCAAGTCCTCAAGCAGGAAAGCTTACCTCGCCAGTCTGAGAGGGTGTCCACAAAAGAAAATGCAGTGTAAATGGTAACCGGACCAGAAGGGAAGAGAGATACTCTACGCTATGTCAGGGTGTCTGGGAAAAATCAAAGTCCTCATACTAGACCAGGAACAGCCTAGCTGCAAGCAAAATAAGTCGGGATCCCTCATCCGCCCAGGCAAAATTGCCATTTCAAATAAGTGCCATAAGCACATCTAAATAAGTGCATCAGGCACATTCAAAATAAGTGCAATAGCACACAAATAAAGGGTAAAGGATTGAGAAAGGCTTCCTGCGCAGAGAGGTGATGTAACGACTCCGCCGGGGTACTGACCAGGCCCGCTGGCAGCGGAGCAACGTTCACGATTCCTAGGCAGTGACTCCGCCGGGATCGAGAGGTTCGCTGGCAGCGGAGCAACACGATGAGGACAAAATAATCGTACCAGACCCTGTAGCCGCCTAGAGTTCTCCAACCCTTCCAGTCCGGAGACCTGAAGAAAGAATTTGTTTGAATGGCGCCCAACCAAACCAGCAAGTTCGGCAACCCAGCTGGACGACCGAAGGCTAGGAAATGGCAACCACAAGGTAAAAGAGGACAGTTAGCATAAGCCCCTCCCTCCCCCCACTAAGGCTAACCATCAGCAGAGACTCTGAGTTCGTCCAGTGAATCGCCATTTGTTGTAACCTTTACAACACCCTCCAAAAAAAAAGACTACCTTTTTAAAATTTTGGAGCCCCTTAGAACTAAAGAGAAATTGCTAAGTCACTAAGTCGCAAAAGTAGACATTCATGCAAATTGCGACCTTGCGACCTAGCGACCTCAGGTCGCCAGGTCGCCAGGTCGCACATTACATAATCTTATGAAAACTGCGACCTAGCGACCTAGCGACCCAGGTCGCCAGGTCGCCAGGTCGCAATTTGGTCATTTTCCGAAAATCGCGACTTAGCGACCTTGCGACCCAGCGACCCCAGGTCGCCAGGTCGCAAGGTCGCCAGGTCGCAAAACTCGAGGTTTGACGAATCTGCGACCCATCGACCCGCATTAATGGCCCGCACGTGCGACTTCCTATAAAAGGGGGGGTCGCAGGTCGCATTTTTCACATTCAGCGATTTGTAAGGAAAACGCCTCTGACAGCTCAACTGACAAGTTTTTCCCGGGTAAGTTACCATTTCTTCCTGCTGTTTCCGTTTTAATAGTTTTCTTACTAAACCCATCTCCCCTGTAGCCTTTAAATTGTCTTTTGGCCATGCTTTAATGTTTTCTGAGGTTTTGCAAATTACATATTGCATAAATTGCCCAAAACCTCACTATTTGCTGTTTCACCCCATGGCATCATCCATTTACCTTTAAAATCATGCCACAGCTCTCCCTGGGCCCATAAACCTTGCAAATTCCCAAGAGAAAGGGGGCAAAAAAGTTCAAGGCCGCGCACACCAAACCCCCGGCAAGCTAGTCTGCGACCTGCGACCCAGCGACCTAGTCGCGAGGTCGCAGAGTCGCATTCTCTCCAGTTTTCGGGATTTGCGACCCTGCGACCCAGCGAACTAGTCGCCAGGTCGCTAGGTCGCACTTTCCATTGTTTTCGTAGATCTGTGACCTAGCGACCCAGCGACCCCAGGTCGCCAGGTCGCAAGGTCGCAAGGTCGCGTTCGGGCCCTGTTTGTGTGATCCGCGACCCAGCGACTCACCAGTCCAGTTTTGCATTAACGCAGTTAGGTTTCATCACTAAATTGTAACTGGTTTTTATCGCCATGTCGTTCTTATCGTGGGACTCCTTTCTGAATTTGACAGGTGAAGACATAGAGTGCATACCTGTGCTCTCAAATTCTAGTGACATGGCGCCCCCGCTATCTCGGAGAAAGGACAAGAGAATAGTGGAAGAGATTGATGAGTTGGTGGTGGTGTCCCCACCCCCAATATTCCGAGATACATTATGTACTTTTTCGAAAGACGACAGCATGAGGTGGTACCAGATTTATCAGGAGTTCGCCAAATTGCCAGAAGAATTTCCGGAAGACCTCCCAGACCGAGAAGTATACTTGGCGGTAAAGAGGTCCAAACTACATCTGGCAGGGGCGCATCCAGCCATATTCCCATGTCCGGAGATCATAGACTGGATCATACAAAAGACAGACCCCGAGAAGTTTGTGATCAGGGATCACCAAGGCAGAGCTTTCGCTACACTGGTAGGCTCGGATGCACACATTTATTACTCACTGCCTCGCCCAAACGAGCATTTCTCTCCAGAATGGGCTGTTGCTCACGCCGTTCCGATAGTTGATACTATTAAACAATGGTGGGAGGAGCCCGAGAAGTTCAAGGTGAAAAAGAACCAGGAATACCCAGTGGCGAGCCTAAGGAAGGTTTACAAATTGGTTGCCGCCATGCTCTGCAGACTTTACGGGCGCCCAGATTGCTCCACTTTCAACGGCAGTTGGGCCACTATTATGGAGTATGTGACAACACAGGGCACCCGTTTTAACTGGGCCGGCATACTGATGACGTCGATGTAGACCAACTTGAACTCGGCATTGGCTCCGGACGAAGGAATGCCTGCTGAATTTTACATGGCTTCATACCTATTAGATGCGGTGTGCGCCCGAGTAGAGTTTGACGGCTGGGAGCACAACTGGGACCCCGAGAACACGCGCGCAATCCATCTACAACTCAAAGTATTCTGGGAGTCTAAATACAAAGAGGACATAGATCGGATCTCCCAAATATTTGTTCCCGCTCTGTACAGACATTTATTTGGCCAAGACGCCCCTTGCATGTCATGGCGGGCCAAGGAGACCCTGGTTAAAGTGGCGCACTGGTTCCCTTTCCCTGAGTACACCTTCATCCGAGTCTTTGGAACTTACAAGGCGCCACATGTTATGCCTCGTTTCGTGACGGAAAAAATGCTGATGCAGGAGGTGTGCTTTCAGATGTCACATGGTTTCTCCAACATCTTGTCTAAGGGAAAAAAGAAGCCATGGCCCACTCTGCCCCTCACTATTGGTGCATTCACAGTTAAAGACTTCAAGGAGGTGCTAGCAGAAGCAGACGCAATGAGAAGTTATCAGCTGGGGGCAATTGAACACCGAAACTATGACCCGGAGAGATTGGTCCCTGAACACTGCCGGAGAGCCAACCTCAGGTGGACTTATCAGCATCTCGAACGCCCAGCAGAAGATGAGAGGAGAAACTGGTATAATGCTGAAAGACAACTTGCTCCGGGGGTTGACGTGGTCCAGGAAGACTTGGATGATCAGAACTTGGAAGACAGAAGACGTCAGTTAGAAGCTTCTTCTTCATCCATGCTCCAGAAATCCCGAATCAACACAGGGTCAACTCCATCCGCCAAACAAAAGGAGGCAGAAGCAAAGGCCCAGCAGGAAAGGGAGAGGAAGCTAAAAGAAGATGAGGAGGCGCGCTCAAAAGGCACAACTGTAGCACAAAAGAAGAAGCTGGCCAAAGAGGCCAGGAAAGAAAAAGAAGACAAAGAGGCACAGGCTGCAGCGGAACAGGCGCTTAAGGCGAGGAGTTGGACAAGGCGGAACACTCATGCAATTTGAACGCCAAAAAGCGATGAAGGGGCTGCTTTGCGGTACCGAACGAAGAAAGAGGGCCGGAGAAATGGAAACGACGAAGAAGCAGAAGGCAGGAACGGCGGAGAAGGAAGAAGGAAGAGGAAGAGAAGAACACAGAGGAAAGAGAAGATGACACGCTAGATGATCTTGAAGTAACTCCTCTCGACGTACCTTTGGGCCGTACACAACTCTCTGATGTTAGATCGCCCCAGAGACAGGAAGAAGATGTGTTCGACCTGACCAGACTCACATTTGATCAGTTTTCGTTCAAGATTCGTCAAGAGAAGAGGAGGTCGTTGGCACATAGTCCCTCTGCATCATCTGCAGTATCCACAGGTAAGGATATAGTTTTGGATACCAGGACTAATCCGGTAATGATAGCGTCAGCAGGTACTTCCTTCGCTGCGGCTACAGAAGAGAATGTAACCCGGATGAGTAGAGAAATAGTAGCTCTACAAAACAGACTGCACGCAGCTGAGCAACGCGAAAAGATGGCCGAGCAGGAGAAAGCGACATTGCAAGCGGAAGTCCAGCAACTTCGAAACCAAGCTCTACCAGCAAATGAAGTCTCGCTTGCCATTTTCAAGGAGTGTGAGGTGTTGGAGATGACTATGAGACAGGTATATGGTGAGATGTTCACCATCAAACAAACAGTCGCTCCTCTGGCAAGAGCACGAATGGAAACCAGGCAAAGACAAGATCAGCTTAAAGAGGCTTCACAGGCTTTGGACAGGATGATGGGTTGGACCATTCAGTACCCTCAGGCACCTGAAAATTTGCCTAAGAGGGACTGGATCCACACGCAGGATGCGAAATTTCAACTCCGCATAGCGATGCAATCTGGAGAAAAATTGACTAAAGACCTAGACAAAGTGATGTCCTCGTACGACCATCTGATTAGTGGGATCGACTCAATGCATACGCTGCACCACATCCCATCGCTTGGAGCATTAGAGGAAGAGAAAACCTGGGAACAAGTAAACCAAGATATTCAAACATTCTTGCAACCCATCAAGCAGGCCGCAGCTGATCCGGAGCCCTCCGCATCTCAAGAGCATCTCAGTCAATTCATCGCCGCTCCCGCGCGGATTTATACCAAGCTTGCGTCGCTCTCAAATCAGATCGGACAGAAGAGGGAGACCCTAGTACCAAACGCTTTGGAATGCGTGTATAGGCTGAAAGAGGAGGTGCCACTGGTGTCCCCCATAGCGGCAGAATACCAGGCATGGCAGGATTTCCTTAGGGAACAACAGGTTGACATTAACAGTTCGCGTCCTGGCAGCAGCAAGTCCTGAGCAGCAAGAAGAACCAGGTCGCAAATCGCACCAACAGGACAGGTCGCAAGTCGCATCTCCTACCTTGGTCGCAGGTCACATCACCTACCCAGGTCGCAGAAGGAGTGGGTCTCAAGGTAGCCCAAAAGTCAAGAAGGCGAACAGTCAAGGAAACCCAACAGACAATTTTGGCATTATAAATACTCCTACGGGACATTGTACAAAGGGCTTTTTCTTTTGGGAAACTTGAGAGCTACAAGCATTGTATTTAAAGATCTGACACTTGAGCATATGAATATAGAATCTTGTTAAAATACCCTATGGTTATGATGTGTTTTTCTTTATGAACACTTTGTGTATTTCTTTCAACAGTTTCAGAATATCCTATGATTAATGAATATGTTCTTTTCATGATATCGTTTATACGTCATGGCTATCCGTGTTGTATCAATGATGTTTATCTTATTATCTGTTATATTAATGAATGTTAATAAACTAGATTGTTAGCATTTCGTTTCATCTTTCAGGAAGTGCAGAGGTATCTTATCATCAAGAACTATTTTTTGTGTGATGAGACCACTGTACAAGCAATTACCCCACAAAAGATGTGTTGCTAATGACATCTCTTGAGGTGTATGTGCTTTATCTATAATCTTGCTACACATAGTGTTTGATTCATGTTTAACACGTTAATCTCGTATTCTATATCAGGTGAATAAGTGTATGTTCGCAGGTTCAAGTAGGTTCTTTTGAGACCGAAGAGAAGTCATCTTAAGTGGTAGCCGGACCCACACTCCGGACGGGATCCCTACTCCAAACGGTTTAAGGTCTAATTGGGATTTTCTACCGGGGAGATCCCCTACTGTTGGCCGTACAAATTTTCCCGTCAACACCCCAAAAAAAGAAATTGGTTCACCTCTTTTTGGTAAACTGGTGAGGAAGTAGATATCTTCAAGCTTGATTTATAGCTTGTGATCTCCGATGATAAAGCATTTTTCCTAAACGTCCCATTTATTTACTAGCCAGGTCATTAGCTCTACCTATGCTCTCATATCCTGAATGGACCAGAATTTATATAAACCACAATCTCTCAAAGTGCGCATTATGGCCGGATTATTCATGGCCATATCATCTACCTCTTCATGTTCACGTTCTCGCCGCTCCAACATTGTGCAATGACCTACAAATGGACACATTTGATGGTTAGAAGCTATTTTTTTTCTAAATTATGCTAATTCTATTATAGAAACATACTGTTACAAAACTGCCTCAGTTCAGCTATGGGAGCCTGAAAACTAGGCTTGATGTCCATGCTTTAACAGAGGGATGAACTGCCCAGTATGGGAAAGCAGTTCTTTTAGGAGAAGTTTCACTGCCCTTGTAAGGGAAATTGGTGTATAGTCCATTACATACATCATAAGAAAACAAAAAAAAGACTGCAGTAGCATGCAGCTTCTGCTATTGTAGACAACTAAAAAAACAATGTTTCTTGCAAAATAGTGGGACGTATGTACCATGCTGAACCAAGGCAAACTGGAGTTGTTGCTCGTGGGCTGGAGAAGGTGGCTCCTCCACTATGCGACACCAGTACTTTTCCTCCGAATCTTCTATAGCATCATTCTAATCACCATCGTTGCTTGTGGTCTTTGCATCCATCTGCATTAAGTGTTGACCCAAGTCGGGAGAAACAGTAGCACGGGGGGAAACCAGACGTTCAAAAGAAAACGCAACAGGGGCAGGGCGAGGACCAAGAGGTGAGGGGGGTGGTCTGGGAAAAGGAGGAGGATAGAGAGTCGACTCTTCTCGCAGGGTGACTCTAATATAAGCAGTGACGGTGGGGCGATTGTAGGAAAAGTCAAAGTGGAGCTCCGCCCTCTGCGAGGTTTACCTCAAAATATGACTGCCTAAAGGACAGGGGGTAGGGGATACGGGACTCGAAGGAACAACAAAAGGATGCGATGGGTTCTGATGAGCGTGAGCAGAGCCAAGAGGGCTATCATGGCCACATAGACAGCGAGTGTCCTCAGAGGCGGTCTCTTCACCGGGATTGGATGAGGGACGCAAGCTCATAGGCCGACCACAAGTTGCACCTCGGCGACACCTCATTCGATGTCTTAGCCTAGGCATGTGAGCGAAACAGCTTGAATTGGCCTGAGACAAGTAGAGCAAGCCGAGATTGGAGTGCACTCACAGTGAATGCCAAGAGGAACCTACAAACTAGAGTTGGAATCACAGAAAGCACTGTGTGAAAAATGACAACCAGGCGTAGTTTCAATGCAGCTGAGCAAAGAGCAGCGACGCCCTGTCTGTGTGCGGGCACTAGGCTCAGCAAAAGCAATAGGACATGCGCTGCATGTAAAATGAAAAGAGCGGAAGGAAGAGCCAGAATGATCTGGAGAGCCTGAGACAGCAGCCATAATGAACCGACTGAGCGAGGCTAGGAGGAGAGAGTGCCCGCGTTGGAGAGTTAATGCTCTGAGAGCTGGCAGATTAATGTCAAATTTAATGGAGCCGCTGGGGGCCATATGGCCATACCATGCGAGTATCCTTGGGATATGCCCAGGAACGAATGTCCCGTCATGCCAATCAATCATCCGCATCCGGAGGATGGTTAGAAGCTATTAGAGTAGAAAAAATTATCAATTTTTGAGAGAATTATTAAATTTCTTTTTCTTACGGCACCCACGCAACTTTTATATAAATAAAGTGCAAACACCCGCACGTATCCTTCATAAAAAATGAGGTATCCCAATAGTTTTCCTTTACGAAAATTATCGGGGTTTGCAGGTAACCAATGGCTGGCCTGCAGACCCCCGTGAGCGAAATTTTGAACCATATTTCCCTCCAAAAATGAATTTAAAAACTTAAAAGGAGAATGTAAATGGATGAAAATGAAGCGAAGAGTGTTTTGGATTACCCGGATTAGACATATTTCGATTTGACTGGCCAGTTCTCCTGTTATCACCTCCAGAATGTTTTTTTCCTAGAGCTCCCAATTCTCAATTCTGAACACAAAAGGTAAAAATGACTTATTTGAGCTACTTTTTATAAGATTTTTTGAATAAATAAAATACTATTTTATTTATTTTTCACTTTAAAAAGCTATTTTTTGAAATTTTTTACTTATTGAGAACATATATGTTTAATTTTTGAGTTTATGTGAAGAAAACGAGATTGTCAAGTATTATTTTGATAATGAGTATACTTTTATCACTTTTTCGGGCTCTTGAAAATTACGAAAAAGTGAAACCCTGGACTTCTCTTTTAAGCCCTTTTCAGACTCTCTAAATATGAAAATATTGCCTAGTAATTGACTATTCGAACTCATTAAAGGAAATGAACAGTCGTTCCTTCAGTATAAGTTTACCCCTTTTCGGACTGAAATGGACTATTTACAAAAAAGGTATACGTTGGCTAATCAAGGTCAATAGAGTTCTCTCCTGCATTATTTTATCCTTTTTTGGGCTTGAGAGACTAAATTTACAAAAAAGTACACCCATGGAGTTTTCTTAATTTTTTATTCTGACTCACTAAAATTGAAAAACACCGAGTTTCACCTATACTGGACTCATTAAAACTTAACAGCAAAGGATCTATAAATTATAAAAAGGAACGAACCACTCCTTCTTATGGTTAGATTTTAATTCTAAGCTGGACTCATCCGAAGTATGAGCTTATATAGAAAGAAAATGTTATATCTAAGTTGGACTCATTCGAAATATGAGCTTATATAGAAAGAAAATGTTATCCTACTCAAGCTTGTAAAAAATAAAGAGGTACTTGCCAGAAATAGTGGGGGAAAAAAGAGAAAATGAATCTAGTTGTCACAATTCGTTTCAAAAAGCTGTATACCACTCTTGAACACAACACTTTTTTCACATTCATATTTGGGTTGGGAAAATCCTTTGACCAAACAGTTAATCAAACCACATTGAAAGTCTTCAACTGGTTTCTGGGTATTAGATTTAGGTCAATCATCATGTTGAGGAGGTAAATCCCCTCTGCGGACAGAGGCGATCCCTACTAGCCCAACAGGGGTCTAGCAACAAACAAACAATGCTATGACGCAAGATCCTAGTTACGAAATGAAAGACTTGGGATAAGAGCCTACCTGGATTCCAACGCTAGATCTGAAGAAGAAGATGCCCCCGTCCTTCAGCCCTGGCAGATCACAATTCTTCCACGATCTCCGAGGACGAACACCTGCACACAGAAGAGACGAACAGATACATGCATAGGAACCAGCATACGTAACTAAATATCGGTCAGAAAAGATATTACTCGCATTAACCTGATTGCAAAAGGAGTGGAACCATAATCATAGTCATCTATTAAAGTGATAAACGAATAGAAGTTACAACCGAGTTCTGACGTCGCAGCCTCCTTCGTACGGGTCTCCGGTTGTCCACGTCTCGTCAAAGCTCGCCAAGGAAAGGGAAACCTCTCCAGAGTCTCGTAACAATGATCTCCTTGCTTAATGGGCCTTAAGGGAAAAAAGGGATTCTTTACAGCACAAAGGCACTTGGGAAATAGGGAGATGCAAAGCTTCAGCACTTCAAGACTAGCTTGCCATGGATCTGAGCAAGCTTTTATAGATGGGGAAGGAAGGAGTTGGGATCCCTATTATTATGGGATTGGCCCTATCAACAAGGAAGGTTCCATAGAAGGTGGCAAAACTACTTCCCTTCCATAGAACTCCCGCAACCAAACCTCCCAACTCAAGATAGGCAATGGTTGTGAGTTTGTTTGAACTCAACTTCCGCCATCCATATTTAAAAAACAGTCCCTAAAATGGGTGGCGCGATTGCTGCTCTATGACAGAGCGCCAAGTGGCGCGACCTATTTACAGGATTTCCCTGATTGGCGCGAGCACTGAACCGTCTACCCGCGCCAATGCAAAAAGAGCTGTTTTTCATGGATTTTTGCAAGGAGATGTCTCAAGGGGAAATGAAGTTCATACTCAGAGGGATGCATTGATGATGTTTTCAAGGCATGACAGTGTTCACAGGTCACATAATGGGTCCTCCATTGTGCGGGATGGGGAATGGTAGGGACGGTGACAAATTACTGTGTAACAGATGCCCCCTAAAGCATGAGGCTCGAGAGAGAGAGGGGTGAAATGCTTTACGAGAACATGTCCAACTGAAGGCCCGCCGTCGGAAAACCTGCACAGAAAGATACAACTGATATCTCAAGTACATGATGTATATATGGCATGGACGCAGCCATCCGAAACAGAGTATGCTATAACCCGGATCTAGGGTATGGGCGCAGCCATCCAACTAAGATCAAACAAATAGACTCAGGTATGGTCGCAGCCATCCAATCAGTGAGTCATGTACATAATGATAATAATCCACAATCGCAGCCTGGATTACAACGGACACAATCCAGGGTCTTGCGCTCCATCTCGACCCAAACAAAGTACAAGTTCAAGCATGCGAATATGTGAGCTGAAGTCGAACATGCAAGAACATCGTCTGATTACCAGCCAATGATGAAAGCTGTTAACAGACGCGAGAGAAACCACCAATAATGACGATGGTCCTCAAGGTACTACAGGTACAATCTACGGCGTGTGAATAAATGAGCTGACGTCGAACACCCGCAGAATCACTCGATCGGAGGCCAATGATGTAAACCTCTCGTCGAATGCGACGAACCTGCCATTGAGGCATGCAGGCTCCAAGGTACCATAAAGAGTCTCTAGACCAACTTCCTGGATAATAAGCTGATGTCGACAGGAAGTGACCTTGATCGACGGTGGGCCATAATGATTCCCACATCATCGACACGAGACAGAGGAACATGATGTTTTGTTGTGAATCAGGATCGTATGAGAAACAGAGGAAGGTTGATATTTGCAGAGGCCAACTTCTCTTGAACACATGAACGACACGACAATGGACTTGGCAGTATTTGACATCAACGGATCAAAGGTCATGGCGACGAGGCAGTGAACAGATGAGAGGTCAAAAGAGATTACCCAAACCCATGGAGGCAAAGTGAAACAACGAGATGAGATGTCCCCAACCCGACACGAATGCAGACAAGTGCCATGTTCAAGAGCGACATATTGCCGACGACAACGACGATGGTTCCATTTTTCCCCCACCATTTCGGTGAGTACCTCTTTATTTTTACACAAGCTTGAAGAGGATACCATATGCTTGTCATATAAGTCCGCCCTTCGGGCGAATCCATCCTAGTACATTTAACGAGTCCTAGGAAGGAGAAACTCGGAAAACGTCATTGCGACGGAATCCAATGTCATCAGGGTTTAACGAGTCTGACAAAGGAAGAACTCGGCGTCTTTTCATGTTTAGAGAGTTTGAAAAGACAGCGGAAAAGAAAACTCCACAGGTCCCTTTTCGTAAATAGTTCCCCGGATCCGAAAAGGTAGAAAACAATATCCGGGAAAACCTCCTAGTCGCGATAGGCTAGGGTATTCCTTTTTCGTAATCAATCCATCCCAGCCCGAAAAAGGGTTAAACTTATACCGGGTGAATGTCGATTCGTGTCCATTTTAACGAGATCGAAACGACGAGGGCCTCGGCGATCTTTTCATATTTAGAGAGTCAGAAAAAAGCTGAAAGATGACTCCTCCTGGAGGAACGAGTGGTATAAAGGGTAGCAACTGGTTCCGGTAATGGTGGAACTACTCTGAACAAATAAAGGTCGAGAGGTTGGCTAACAAGACCACTCATAGCAGCGGTTCCTCAGGAACGGGTAAAACAACCAAGTGAAGGCATATGATCGGCCAAGCAGATAGTGACAATGGAGTGAGAAAACCAAGGCTCATCTGGCAAAAATAGGCTGATAAAATGGCAATCACAAGAGGTAAAATGGGCAAGGTTTCATTTTTACACAAGCTTGAAATCAGGAAACTTTGCTTGAAGTTGGTTTCATTTTTTCACAAGCTTGAAACAAAGATAAACTATGCTTGAAACCGGTTTCATTTTTACACAAGCTTGAAACGGAAATAAACTATGCTTGAAAAAGTAAGCATGCCCCCAGCATGGTGACTCAATTCGAGGTACATGCCCCCCAAGCTTCAATCCATGCACCTGAGTAAACAGATGGATGGAGTGAAGGTTCAAGTTACGAGATCTAAGAAAGACTCGACTGGGATTTTACGAGATCTGATCAAAGACTCGAATTGAACAAGAACGTGTTTCATTATTTTAACGAGGTTGACACATTAAAAGAACTATCCTCGGACACCCTTGTTTCATTTTTTAAGGAGCTTGACACAAGACAAGGAACTCTGCTCCGACAACCTTGTTTCATTTTTTAAGGAGCTTGACACAAGACAAGGAACTCTGCTCCGACAACCTTGTTTCATTTTTTAAGGAGCTTAACACAAGACAAGGAACTCTGCTCCGAGAACCTGGTTTCATTTTTTAAAGAGCTTGACACAGGGAGGAAACCGTGCTCTAACCGACTTACATCAAAATGAACGAGAAGGCGGTGCTTCCAAGAGTTCCACTCCTGATGGAAGGGAAACATCCTGGAAGTCAGGACCCAATGCCCCCAGTACATTATGCACAACGGCATCATCACTGAGCACAGGCATGGGGTAAGTAGCCACATAGTTGACTTGCGGTGGGGCAGATACAACAGGTGGATAAAAACCAGGAGGGGGTGATGGCGGACCAGACGCTACATTGGGACCAAAGAACGACAGCTGATCAATGGTCACAATCCGTCCTTCATGTGGAAAACAGGCCACACGAAAAAGGGAGGAGACAAGCGCTCCCATGGCATAGGTGTAATCGCGCCCCAGGAGCAGATGAAAATCCAAGGGGCCTAGAACGACCATCACATCCATATGGACGGTTTTCCCTCCCAAAGTAATTGGTAACCTTGGAAGGATCCCCAACGGTTGACTGGTCCTTCTATTGAATGACAACAGATTCTGCGTACCAGGCGCAAGCGGTGGTGAACCGAAAGCTTGCCAGGTAGTTGAAGACAGAATACTAACAGACGCACCTTCGTCTATAATGGTGCTGGGTACAACCAGACCAAGAGCCTGTACTGTGATCTCGAAAGGCACATAAGACGGAAGGCGAGATCCTGCAAATCGGTTCCAATCAAAGGAAGCGACCAAACTACTCAGAGGGGCTACCATCGACAAGCGAAGGTCTTCCCCTGATGTTACGGTAGAAGAAGCATCCTCCATGACCTCCATCTCGAAGGCGGGAGGAATATCCTCCGTAGCCTCCATCTTGGGAGGCGGAGGAGCAACTTCTTGAAGTACAGGGACAGGAGAATCTTTCTCCAAGTCTGAAGAATCTGAAGAGACCAGAAGGACATGAGGGGTGTGAGATCCACTCTCGACAGAAAAGACTTGGTGCACCGCAGACGGGGCCAGTTCAACCGATCCCACAATCAATGGCTGGTCGGGGATGGATTCATGAATTTGAATTTTTGGGGGAGTGGGATCGACCAAGGATGACTCTTGACCAATCGTCGGATCAGCTGGTAGAGGACTCAAAGAAAGCCGATTATAACCAGGTGGAAGGCGTGGTGTAGAACCGACTGGGTTGTCCAAGACTCGCTTGGCTTCATCCATATAAGGACAAAGGTGAATGGCATGGTGCCCTTCACACAATTTACAGGGATTGGTGATCTTACCCTGCTTCTTAGAGTTCTTATCAACAGCAGCTGAAGACGTGCCCCCAACTTGACTCCCGGAAGTCAAAGGCAACGGCGGTCGGCCGTCGGACCATGTTTCGAGCACCTTGGGAATGTCAGGGCAGTCTCGAAGCAAATGGTCTCCTGTGCACAACACGCATGGGAACTTGACTTTCCGCGGAGGGTCGGAGGGCCTATCAAGATGAGATTTCTCATGGACAGTAGCTGTACATTTAGCCTCTCGCTTATCAAACTTCTTCTTCTTTGTCTTCTTCTTCTTCTTCTTAGCCACCTGGTTACTTGAATCCAGACTTTCACCAGGCGAAGTAGAAGAGGAGGACGCAGAAACAGGCGAAGAAGGGGAGAGGTCCACCTTGGAATCAACATGAGGTTGTTCAGGTGGAGGAACTGATTGAACAGTAGTGGAGGCATTCGGGACAACAGAGGTTGAGAACAACCAAACAGGCAACCCAACAGTTAACCCAGGAAGGGACAACGTCGCCATGTAAGGAGCACCAACATTTCCAAAAGGAGGAAAATGACCAGGATTCCCTTCTGAGGGGATTCCTTGGTTGGTGAAGTCTGAAAAAGTTTCCATCAAACTCAAAACCACAGACGGGCTGAAAACGAGTTAAGACACACGATCAAACGGTCAACAAGCAATGTCTAAATGGGTGTGTAATCGTGGGAGATTGATTTTACCACATTGGAAAATAAGCAATTCTACCGTTTCATGTTTTAAGAGTCAAGAAACGATAAAAAGATGACTCTATCTCTTTCAGAGTTGACACAAGCGTGAAAGGACAAGCGCTTGACGGTCTTTTCAAGTTTAGGGAGTCAGAAAAGACCAAATGACTGCTCAGGAAAAACTGGGCACAAAGGGTGTACCAGATAGCCGTGAACTGCAATATACACCTTGGTTTCAAAATGAAACAGAAATCGACCAAGGACTTTCCGTACGTGCAGGTAGTCTCCCCGAATGCTGTGTTCGGTGTATCACGGGTAAAAGGCGGCAGACTCGGCTTCCTGTGGATAAAGGATTGAAAACCTATAGGGGTCTCCCTTTATGTACGCGACGGTACGGGGAGCGCAAGTCCGTACTAGCGCTGTCTAAAGCCAATAGGCGAACGACAGCTGCTAGGTTTAACGACGCCGGAACACGTCTCTAGCCTAGACCTTCTAAATGTGTTTCGTTAAGTTCCAATGTTGCCTTAGGTTAATTGAATAAGTTTTACAGTTGATCTTCAATTAAGTTTCAATTTCCAGGCCTTATCGTATGTAGTGTCTCCTAAATGCAAGCTATATGCCACGATGCAACATTTCGTTCGATGAAAACTAGTTAAATGAGAGTTGAGAGCTTTTATACAAACGAAATGAGCGGAATACAAACAAGAATGTCTCTAATGCAACTAATGCAATTGCACACTTTTCATTCAAACACTAATCACTAGTAATATGGAAAAGATCACAATTTGCACTAATTAAAAAAAACAAAAGAGATTATATTTTTTTTTTTGATTTTCAATGTTTAATGGCTAATGTGCACTGAAAACAAAAGGAACAATTTGAGAAATGATAACTAAGAGAGCGAAGCAAACAACATCCACTCAACAAAACAAGCAACCAAATCTCTAAATCGACCCAAAGTCTCTCAAATCGAAGAAAGACTCGAAAACACCCAATGGACCGTGTGATCTAGGTCCAAAGCAAGGGCAAACGAATTCTGAATGAAAGAACGAACAATCACTCAAAAGACGTAGCAAAACAATCAAAGACTGCTAAGAGAGCGTGGAGAATCAATCAACAAGTTGACAGGACAATCAAGACACCAAAACTCCCAAGGAGGGCTCGATTCACTATGCCACTAGATGCCCTAGGGCTCAAATCGTGAAACCGATAGACAGAGGCAAACAACCAAAGGATAGCGGTGAATTCCGATCAAACAAGACTCCAATACACTCAAACAATCAGGAAATCAAGAAGAAAAGTACTGGTCAAGCTCAGAAAGCCAAAAATTGAAGAAACTCAAAAAAGTCACGGGGGTGGCGCGACTGTGGCCTTGAAACTAGCGCCAGAGGCCGAGTGGCGCGAGACAGACAAATGCAACACGCGCCAAGTGGCGCGACTGTCAGGTAAAAACCCGCGCCAGTCGAGTTCTTCAATGAAAATTAAAAAACAAGCTAATCTGAAAAGAGACCAACACCAGCTAAGCAAACCAAGAGGCTAAAATAATGAAAGAATCCAACCCAGAAGGTTCATCAAGCAAGGAGAAACGATCAAAGCGAACCAATCATAAACGGGACAAGGAAAACCGGACGATCCCCAGCGGAGTCGCCAATTTGTTGAGGAGGTAAATCCCCTCTGCGGACAGAGGCGATCCCTACTAGCCCAGCAGGGGTCTAGCAACAAGCAAACAATGCTATGACGCAAGCTCCTAGTTACGAAATGAAAGACTTGGGATAAGAGCCTACCTGGATTCCAACGCTAGATCTGAAGAAGAAGATGCCCCCGTCCTTCAGCCCTGGCAGATCACAATCCTTCCACGATCTTCGTGGACGAACACCTGCACACAGAAGAGACGAACAGATACATGCATAGGAACCAGCATACGTAACTAAATATCGGTCAGAAAAGATATTACTCGCATTAACATGATTGCCAAAGGAGTGGAACCATAATCATAGTCATCTATTAAAGTGATAAACGAATAGAAGTTACAACCGAGTTCTGACGTCGCAGCCTCCTTCGTACGGGTCTCCGGTTGTCCACGTCTCGCAAAGCTCGCCAAGGAAAGGGAAACCTCTCCAGAGTCTCGTAACAAAGATCTCCTTGCTTAATGGGCCTTAAAGGAAAGAAGGGATTCTTTACAGCACAAAGGCACTTGGGAAATAGGGAGATGCAAAGCTTCAGCACTTCAAGACTAGCTTGCCATGGATCTGAGCAAGCTTATATAGATGGGGAAGGAGGGAGTTGGGATCCCTATTATTATGGGATTGGCCCTATCAACAAGGAAGGTTCCATAGAAGGTGGCAAAACTACTTCCTTTCCATAGAACTCCCGCAGCCAAACCTCCCAACTCAAGATAGGCAATGGTTGTGAGTTTGTTTGAACTCAACTTCCGCCATCCATATTTAAAAAACAGTCCCTAAAATGGGTGGCGCGATTGCTGCTCTACGACAGAGCGCCAAGTGGCGCGACCTCTTTACAGGATTTCCCTGATTGGCGCGAGCACTGAATTGTCTACCCGCGCCAATGCAAAAAGAGCTGTTTTTCATGGATTTTGCAAGGAGATGTCTCAAGGGGAAATGAAGCTCATACTCAGAGGGATGCATTGATGATGTTTTCAAGGCATGACAGTGTTCACAGGTCACATAATGGGTCCTCCATTGTGCGGGACGGGGAATGGTAAGGACGGTGACAAATTACTGTGTAACACATCACCATCTACAGTGTCATTATGTGTTCAAGAGATCATTTTAATTAATCATTCTTTGAAAAATTTGTCTCCATTCATGTTGACCATACCTGAGTCAGTCCTTGCTAAAATTTCTTCAAAACTTGATCTAATGGTTTCGTGTCGTATGATTTCCTATGAAAGATCACTTTCTATCGACAACAACTAATCATCTAGAAAGTTGATCTAGAATCCTAATAGTACCTTGGGATCTGCATGCCCTAATGGCAGGTTTCTCACCTTCGACGATAGGTTGCATCATCGACCTTCGATCGAATGATTCTGTGAAATGTTTGACTTCAGATCACAAATTCACATTTCATAGATTGTATTGAGTACTTTGAGAACCATTGTCATTATTGCTAGTTTCTCTCACACTTGTTAACAGTTCACATCATTGACTGGTAATCAAATGGTTTATACCATGTTTGACTTCGACACAATCAATCGCATGGATAGAATGTACTAGTTTGAGAAGCGGGAATCAAGACCCTGGATCTAGTTTCCACCATCGAGGCTGCGAGGAGTTTTATTATTCATCATATAGTAGAATACTTCTAACAGATGGCTGTGTCCATGCTATATCTACTACTTCATGAAATTCTAAAATCAATTTTGTATCAGAACATGTAGTTAGTTTTGATCTGAGTATGGGAATGCCTACCTCAGTGATGATATATATATATATATATATATATATATATATATATATATATATATATATATATATATATTCTTGCATTGAATGTTATTTTAGGGTTTCAACTGGTGTGCCTGCAACCCAATCCTTAGAATGATAAAGTACTTCACTCCTCAGAACTCTTTAGAACTCTTCAGACTTCACACTTTAAGGGGCAATTTGTTACACTAAAATTTTTCACCATGATGTTTAGTGATCTATATGGGCTCATCATTACCTATTTATTGCTCCCTTAGAAGTCAAAAAACATAAAGTTCCTAAATCAAGTCTTGGAATTGGGAAAAATCTTATTAAAACCCTAAAATGCCTAGCTCCGCACTTTTCGTAGTCATTTCCTGTGGTACCATAGTTTATTTCTATAAAACCAGTTACTATGCACATCTCACCAAGAAAAGCCTAGCTCCCGCACGTTCTTCTCATTAAAACTGTGGAACCTCGTAAAAGGTAAAATAAGTAAAAAAGTAAGTTCTAGAAGCCTAGATGGTCGAATATTCTCCCAATTGTGGCCTTCTAGAAGCATTATCTGGTCGAGCTTCGCCCCTTCCATTCATGAACCTTTATCCCTTCATAAATGGAGCTATCCCTTGGTTTTTGGAGCTGAAATCCCATGATGAGAGGGCTTTATCCCTTCCTTATTAGAGCTTAAACTACTTCCTTTCTGCTATAAATTGAGACCATGTTTCAGTCTCAAGGGTACTTCGAACATGGTAGTTTTGAGGTGAATTTATGAAGAAATTATACTCTCCACATTGAGCATCATTGGTATGAGAGATATTACATATTCATGGCCATAGTATCATGCTGAATCAGAGATTTGGAGTCTTGTCAAACTGAGGGAAACGGTTGTTTGGGACCCTGGAAGAACCTGTACAAACATCAAGGCATTAAGTTTGTAAGGTTTCTTATTTTATTCAAAGTTAATAAAATGTATTCTATTTTCTGATTGAGTTGTTCATCTATCTTTTGAATAATTTAATTCTTGGATTCCTTGATCACTAAGATAGATTATTGCTTTTGAATTACCATATCTTGCAGATGCTTTTGACCTTGTTTGTTTGTCTTTGATTGTAGATTTATGTGCTGGATCAATACCTTCTGGAGCGATTGGATTTAAGACTGAATAAAGCATTGGACTTCAGGTAGGAGCATCTCTCGATAGTTAATTAATAATTCTTAAGCATAATGGTCTAGAGAAAATGGTCTACATTTCTGTGTTTGTTTCTAGATATCCTTAGGATACTAGGGTGATCGCTCTTGTCCGCAAGAGGGATTTTTCCATCTAACAACGTGCATATTTTGATAAAAAAATTGACAATTGCAACATTTTCTAACTGCAAGGATACAATATTTGAAGAGTGACAGCCAGAAACCCAGACATATGAACACCACATGAGTGGGAGTCATTTGAAACCTTCTCGGCTTCCTCATGAGTTAAACAACGTTAAAAGACAAAATCGAAACCATGACAGTAAAGAGTTTCACCAACAATGTTATATTTTTGAGACTGGTGCCGAATACTACATCAATCAGATAATGAAATTTCAGGAAAAAAAATTGGGTTTGAAGATATATAATGATATATCCATACCAAGGATCCAATGTACTGATAAAAAATAAAGATTCATCGAGAAGATGATAATCTTCCACGGTTTCAGATTCAGTATAGGGAAAGTCACATAAGAGTTCAAGAAAACACCAGTGATTTATTTGATTTAGAATTTTCAATTTCCAAATCAAAATCTTGTAGGATAACTATCTACTTTGATTATTTCCCCCCTAGAAATTGATTAGTCAAAATGTACATCATAGGGTTGTAGTCAAATGTCACGATTGTTTTGCGTAATAGTATGTAGCGACAAACTATTTGGATAACTTGCACAGTTTCCAAGGCCAATTTATCCACATGTGTATACTTAGTCTTAGTTGGTGTAAGGTTTCAACTTAAATAATAAATCACATGTTCATTGTCAGATTCATCCTCTTGAACTAAAACCATCCTAGTGGTGGAATGGGACGCAAATAAATACAAAAACTAACCTCGATGATAATCAGGTGGATGCAACAATGGTGCATGGGTCAATGTGTGTTTAAGTGCATCGAAAGATTTATCAGAAATCTCATCCCAAACAAAGGAAACATCTTATTTTAATAATTGAGTGAAACCTTTTTTTAACTCTGCATAGTTAGGGACAAATCAATGTAAAAAAATTTCTTTCCCTTGCAAACTCTGGAGACTTTTGCGAAGAGTAGAAGGAGGAGGTAAATTGACAATAGCCTCAACCTTCATAGGGTCAACACAAATACCTTCCTTTGAAATAATGAAACCTAGAAATCATCCTGATTGTACACAAAAATCATATTTGTGTGGATTCGAACAGATATTGTAATCCCTACAATGCATAAAAATGGTGCGTAAGTGTGTAGGATGATCTTGTTGGCACATAGAGTGAGCTGGTAAGCAATCTAGGTAGGGCTGCACAATATGTTTGATATCATGAAGTGCATAATACATGGCCCTATAAAAAGTAGCGCCAACGTTCTTGAGACCAAAGGGTAATTTACGGTATGAAAAAGTCTGCCATGGAAAAATAAACACAGTTTTGGGTTGATCAGAAGAGAGTATGTTTATTTTATTATATCTGGAAAATCCATCCATGAATGAAAATATTTTGTTTCCAACATAATCGTCAATAGTCTGGTCAATATAGGGGGTGTTAGCATTGGAATAAACACTTGTACTGTGACAAGTGCCTGACCATAAACATATTATGATAAAGGGCTATTATATGATTTGAACTATATAATTGGTAGGTGGTTAAAGCTCTCAATCACTGAAAAGGGTTTCAAACAAACTCATTGTCACACCAATGAGGGTATTTAGACCTGATACGGTAACAAAAGATAAGTTTTTAGCCTATGGCAGGAAGAAAGTATGAAATAACAAAAGGGACAGTGGGTCTGCAAGGCAGAAATCCACTTCTTCTATGAAAAAAAACACAAGAACCAATTTTCAATATATCAATAAGAGAAAGCTATCATAAGACTTACAATAATCTCACTGAATATCATTAAAATTCATTGTCATAATGAATGCTCTTAAACCAGTTACTATGCACATCTCACCAAGAAATCTTACTAAGTAAGACTGATAAAATTTGATAAGGCACATAAATTCATCAAGGGGCTCATAAAAACATATAACATCATTTGAAATTACAACTGGAATTGAAGAGATGTAAGTATGGAAACACAAAAGAAGGATCAACAATACACATATCAAGATAACAATAAGTCCTCAAAGTGTTCTTCAATATCATTATCTAAAAAAGTACACTGATCACATGAGTATAAGATTCACAAACCACCAACCCCTTCTCCCTTGAGTTTTATCATATATATACTAGAGACAATATGCCGATATTTCCACAAGAAGTGCGAATCTATTCTGGAGTATTTATCATATTCATATAGGTAAGGTGAATATCGTCCTTAACTATAATACAAATTATTTCATCATAATAAACATAACAACAAGATGGCATATAAGTCTAAGTGGTTGGAGTGATGTGGCAGGATGTTGGAAGACTACTCCTTATTTATGGTATAAACACTTCCTCAAAAAGTCCAACAAACAGCTGAAGTTCACATTTGGATCTCTCCCCAAAAAGTGAAAAATAGAATTCTAAAATTTGGAAAGGAACCTGATCAATTGACACCTAATAGAAATTTATTTTATTGATAATGCATGCATTTAATTACTCCTCAGTAGCACCCTTAGAGACTTGAAAAAAATCTAGCTCCACTTCCTTTATACAAAAACTCAGGGAATAATAGCTCCCTTCTAGGTTTGCTGATAAAACTAGATTTTCTACAAAAGGCGACTATTATTAGAAATCTTGTAGATAGTTGTGTTTTTTGATTAAAAAAAAATGTGTGTACCTCTCCTTCTTTGAATTTCCTTAAATTTTTAAATAAAGTCAAGTATAGAAGAAAATATTTTGAGGGACTCTACCTTAGTGAGCCTTTTAGCTTTTCATTTTCCTACATATTTCTATTACTAAGCTCTGGTCTTCTTGGCTTCATTTTTTTGGCTTTTGTCAACATTTATAATTTCATATTTTAGAATAGGTTTAGCAATGAGTTTTTTGTTCAATTTTAGCTTGATTTCCACATAATATTCATTATTACAATCTTCTCGATTAGATTTTCTAATCTTATAATAGGAAAATTGAGCCAAAATAAGGAAATCTAAAAGCACACAGACTGCAACATCCACAAGCCATGGCATATTTGGCTTTAGTTTTCTCCATTCTAAATTCCTTACAACAATGCTTGCCACATAGGTTGTATTACCAATTACAGCAAATAGGAACATCAATGGATTTAGACCCTCAATAGTTCCTCGTTGTTCATTTAGATAGATTTGTGGAAGCCATCCACCCATATAGATAACAGCCATAAGCCTCCCCAAGCATGTGCCTACTGGACTCCTTGACTGTTCTTGTATCATTAAGTTCCTTGTTGTAAGTGAACTCACTCCCTATCAAAAAATTTAGAAAATTCTTGTGCAACAACTATTCCCCTAAGAATTTATGTAGAAACTTGTACCAGCCTGTTTCTTGAAATTGTGGCTTTGCTCTAGCATTGACAAACCTGGTATTTGCTGGCTCAGAGCGGTCAAACTTTCCACCTTTACACATTCTGCTCAACACCTAAGCTCCTGTTATGAACAATTGTTCAAACTTGAGATAGAAACTCTACATGCAACCCTAATTTCTTGCTTGATATGACAAACTAGTTGCTGGAAATGTAACTCTGTTAGCTGTAATCTTCTTGGAAAACTTGGTCATGAAAAAAATGAACCTAATCCTCTGGAGTGTGCACCTTTAATAATGGTGTGTTTTAATGACACAATTTTAAATTATTCAAATATGAGTGCCAAGTCACCCCATACAATACATCACTCTTCCGCATCATTAAAAGATTGATACCTTGTACCTTATTTTCCGCTTCAGCCATAATGAATAGCTATAGGTTAGCTCCACCAAAAATATATTCACTCCTTTATAATATTACTTCTAATTTAGAGATAATTACCCTTTTAAAAAGAATAATATCTCATAACATAGAATATCATCAATTAATTTCAAAGGAGAATGATATTTTCTCTGAAAAAAATTCTCCTTGCATGAATTTTCTAGGTAATAGCTACTTACTAGGTTTGCTTGTAAAACTAGATTTTTTGTAAAAAAAAATTGCATTACTTGGGTTGCTGACTCCTTTTGATAAATCCTCCAATAAAAACCTTACATAAAGGTAATACCTCTTGTTTCAGCAAACCTTCAACATTCAAAGAGCAGTATATTTTTACCTGATAAAGGAGAATGATGATTTCTCTGAAAAATACTCCTTGTAGCTCTTTATGCAGTTTCATAGAAATAGTTGCCTTTATCTTTGTGTTGCAATGTAACGAAAATTCAGATAAATAGCTTCCCCTTTCTCTATGTCACCAATGAAAACAAGTTCTTGAAGAAATAGCTACCCTTTTCTTTGTGTTGCAATGAAAATAGGCTCTTGACGAAATAGCTGTCCTTTTCTTTGTGTCTCTAATGTAACATTACTTCAGAGAACTAGCTATTAACCCGAAAAGAGAAGCTATTATTTTATTACTAAAATGACCAATAACTTTTGACACTATCCTAAGTTAAAAAAATAGTTTTAACTTCTTTTATTAACCTAAGACACAATACCACCTATAAAACTTAAAAATATTTTTGGTTTTGAGACTCTTTTTTCCTTTTATTATAGATGACTAGAAATTTGACATAGGCTAGGGAACAATAAATATTCTAAAACAATGATACAATGGTGGTCATACTATTAACATTTATAGTGCTCACAATGGCTCCTATTGGGGATGAAGTCCTCCCTATGAGGCGTCAAGTACCGTAGTTATAGTGCCTTGTCCAACCCTTATTTCTCCAACCAAAAATTATGCTCATTAACTTAATAAGACTAGCATGCCTAGCCATTGGGTAATGAATTCATAGTCTAGATTTTGATCTTCTACAACTTATTTCAACATAACTGAAAACTAAATAAAACTATAATCTAAAATTGAAACCAATAATCGAGTGGTGAGCTTATTTATGTACATCCCTACATCTAATTAGATGAAATTCACTTGATGAAGTGTATACAAACTTCCAAAAGAAATTTTTCAACAACTGATTTCCTGACATGTCTTCGCATCCACTGCTAAAAGGCTAAAAAGTATGAAGCACAATCTCTAAATGTGACTCATACTTGTTGTTATGGACGAGAAGTACTCGAAGACTAATAACAAGAGATAATTTCAGAAAACTAAACTCCATATAATAAGCAATAGGATCATCAAATTGATAAGGCAGCTTACTTAAAACATCTTTGAGTTCAAGGATAGGCTAACCCATACTTTCCTCTAATAGAAAAATTCTTTGATGAAGAGCTTGTTCTTCATTTTTTTCACAAATTTCTTCTTCGACACTATATCCCTACAACTCAGATTTATACATTTCAAACATAGGCTCATAAATGTTTTGATTATCATCAATTCTTAGCAAAGGTGATAAGTCCTCGGAAATTGGTATGAGTTGAGCATCATATTCTTCCCTGGATTTAGATTCTTAACTATCATAGATTGGATCATCACTGTAAACTTTAATACAAGGTGACATAAAAACCTATTGTTCATTATTAGGATATTTATCAAAAAAAGGTTGATTTATGAATTTTTCACTATGTTCACCTAATATCTCATCATGATGCTCAACAATATGTTTTTATCCTCTTCTTGAATGATAGGAGTTTGAAGAAAATCATGAGAACAAAAGGGTTGCTGAATACCTTTCGGTGTAACCATGTTTTCTTTACATTTATGTTGTTCATCATCACTTTTAACTTTCTTATCAAACTGATAGAAACATTTTAGAGTGAAACATTATACTAGATACCTATCTTTATATAAGGAATTATAAGCATCATGAAACTCTTTCAAATAAGTGATGTTATTTTTAGGAATATCTCTACACCAATCAAGGGCTGCACCCTCCAAACAATATCTAAACAACTTAATATTTATGTCTTCATGAAAAAAATATAGCCTATGTATCCAGTCATGAAAATCCCATAAAAAATCAACTGGTACTTTCCAATCATGTCCACTAAACCTTGGAAGATAAAATTCCCATTCACTTCTATCTGGAAAAGGATTAGGAAAACCATCTATCATTGAAAATTTTCAGAAAGAATATATTTTAGAGAGGATCGCTTCCATCAGAGTGCTGGATCTTAAAATAGTGGTGTCGCCTCTGGATTTTTTGTCATGGAGTTTCCAGGTGAAATATCACAATCTTGTTCAAGTTTCTAATCCTTTTTCACCATCAAGAATTGATCATCAACAATTTAAAATAAGAGACTCAATAGTATACTTCATTTCAAGGCCTTCGTCTCCCAGTTGATGAACCAAAAGATGTTAGAACTGGAATCAACACTTGGATTGTGACAAGTTCCTGACCAAACACATATTAAGCTCAAGGGCTATTCTATGATTTGAATTATATAATTGGTAGGTGGTTAAAGGTCTCAATCACTGAAAAGGGTTTCAGACAAATTCACTGTCACACTAATGAGGGTATTTAGACCTGATACGGTAGCAAAAGATAAGTTTGTAGCCTATGGTAGGAAGAAAGTATGGAATAACAGAAGGGATAGTGGGTCTACAAGGCAGAAATCCACTTCTTTGAAGAAAAACAACACAAGAACCAGTTTTCAATATATCTATAATAGAAAGCTATCATAAGACTTACAATAATCTCACTGAATATCATTAAAAGTCACTTTCATAAGGAATTCTCTTAAACCAGTTACTATGCACATCTCACCAAGAAAGCTTACTAATTAAGACTAATAAGAGTTGATAAGGAACATAAACTCATTAAGAGGCTCATAAAAACATATGACAACATTTGAAATTACAACTAGAAATGAAGAGATTTAGGTATGGAAACACATAAGAAGGATCAGTTCTTAAATATCATTATCTAAAAAATTACATTGATCACACGAGTATAAGATTCAAAAACCACCAACCCTTTCTCCCTTGAGTTTCATCATATATATACCAGAGATATTATGCTGACATTTCCGCAAAAAGTATGAATCTATTCTCAAGGAATTATCATATTCCTATACGTAAGGTGAAGATCATCCTTAACTATAATATAAAGTAGTGCATCATAATAAACATAAAAAACATGATGCCATATAATTTGAAGTGGTTGGAGTGATGTGGCAGGATGCTAGAAGACTGCTGCTTATTTCTAGTATAACCATTTCCTCAAAAAGTGCAACTAACAGCTGAAGTTGACATTTGGATCTCTCCCCAAGAAGTGCAAAACATAATTCTAAAATTTGGAAGGGAACTTGACCAATTGACACCTAGTAGCAGATTCTTTTGTTGATAATGCATGCATGTAATTACTCCTTAGTGGAATCCTTTGAGACTCGAACAAAAACTGCCTCCACTTCCTTTATATAAAAACTCAGGAAATAATAGTTGCCTTCTAGGTTTGCTGATAAAACCAAATTTTCTGCAAAAAGCAGTTATTATCAAAAATCTTGTAGATAGCTGTGTTTGTTGATTAAACAAAAAATGTGTGTTCCTCTCCTTATTTGAATTGACTTAAATGTTTCAGTAAAATCAAGTATATAAGCAAAAATTTTATGGGACTCTACCTTACTGAGTCTTTTAGCTTTTCATTTTCCTACATATTTCTATTTATGAGCTCTGGTCTTCTTGGCTTCATTTCTTGCGATTTTATCAAAATTTATAATTTCATCTTCCAGAATAGGTGTAGAAATGAGTTTTTTGTTTAGTCTTATCTTGATTGCCACATATTCTTCATTATTACAATCTTCTCGATTATATTTTATAATCTTATAATAGGAAAATTGAGCCAAAATAAGGCAATCTAAAAGCACATAGACTGCAACATCCACAAGCCATGGCATATTTGGATTTATTTTTCTCCATTCGAAAGTCCTTGCAACAATGCTTGAAATATAGGCTGTATTACCAATTATATTAGATAGGAACATCAATGGATTTAGACCCTCAAAAGTTCCTCGCTGTTCATTTAGAAAGATTTGTGGAAGCCATCCACCCATATAGATAATAGTCATAAGCCATCCCAAGCATGTCCCTACTGGACTCCTTGAATTTTCTTGTATCAGTAAGTTCCTTGATGTAGGAGAAATCATTCCCTATCAAAAATTTTAGAAAATGTATGTGCAACAGTTATTCCCCTGAGATTTTTTGTAGAAACCTATACCATCCTCCTACTTGAAATTGTGGCTTTTCTCTAGCATTGACAAACCTGGTATTTGCTGGCTTAGAGAGGTTAACCTTTCCACCTTTACCCATTCTTCTCAACACCTAAGCTCCTGTTATGCACATTTTTTCAAACTTGAGACAAAAACTCTACACGCATCCCTAATTCTTACTTGAGATCAAAAACTAGTTGCTGGAAATGTAACTCTGTTAGCTGTAATCTTCTCGAAAAACTCGGTCATAATCCTCCGGAGTCTGTGCCTTTAATCACAGTGTGGTTTAATGACATGATTTGAAATGATTCAAATATGAGTGCCAAGTCACCCCATACAATACATCACTCTTTCGCATCATTAAAATATTGATACCATGTACCTTATTTTCCACTTTAGCCATAATGAATAGGTATAAGTTAGCTCCACCAACAATATAATCACTCCTTTATAATATTAGTTCTAATTTGGAAATAATTACCCTTTTAAAAAGAATAATATCTCATAACATATAATATCTTCAATTAATTTCAAAGGAGAATGATATTTTCTCTGAAAAACTGCTCCTTGCACGAATTTTCCAGGTAATAGCTACTTACTGGGTTTGCTTGTAAAACCATATTTTTTGTAAAAAATAGCTGCCTTACTTGGGTTGTTGACTCCTTTTAATAAATCCTCCAATAAACAACTTTCATCAAGGTAATACCTCTTGTTTCAGCAGACCTTGAACATTCAAAGAGCAATATATTTTCACCTGATAAAGGAGAAGTATGTTTTCTATGAAAAATACTCCTTACAGCTCCTTATGTAGTTTTGGAGAAATATTTGTCTTTATCTATGTGTTGCAATGTAACCAAAATTCAGAGAAATAGTTACCATTTTCTCTATGTCGCCAATGAAAACAGGTTCCTGAAGATATATCTGCCCTTTTCTCTATGTTGCAATGAAAACAGGCTCCTGAAGAAATAGTTTCCCTTTTCTCTATGTCTCTAATATAACCTTACTTGAGAGAAATAGATATTAACCCGGAAAGAGAAGCTATTATTTTATTACTTACATGACCAATAACTTCTGACACTATCCTAAGTTAAAACAATAGTTTTAACTTCTTTATGAACCTAAGACACAATACTACCTATAAAACTTAAAAATATTTTTTTTTTTGAGACTCTTTTTGGGTTTTACTGAAGACGACTAGAACTTTGACATAAGCTAGGGAACAAGAAAAATTCGAAAATAGTGATACAATCGTAGTCAAACTATTAACATTTATAGTGCTAAAAGGGGGTGGGATAATTGTCTTTGGGAAAAGCCTTATTAAAATCCCTGTAATCGACACATAATATAATTGTTCCCTATTTTTTGTTCACTGGAACAATATTAGATACCCAATCTGTTAATGGAATAGGATAAATAAAGCCTGCACTAAGTATTTTTTCAACCTCAGCCTTCATAATGATTGATTTTCATGGATGTATCAGATGTAATCTCTATCTGATAGGTTTTTCATCCAAATACATCTTAATTTCATGAACTACAATGTTAGGATCAATTCTTGACCTCTTGTCATAAGACGAGGAAAAGATGTCACAAAATTCCTGAAATAGCGCTTTGTACATGCTGATTTCATCAAGTGAGCATGAAGCACATATATGAATGTCTTCAGTTATTCTGGGTTTTACTGAAATTTCAATTGGATTTTTTGTTGAAATGTTTCGTAATTCATTTCAGAATTTGAATGAAGGATTGACATAGGGTTTTGAGTTTCACTAACATATTCAGTCAAGAAAATAGTCGAAAATTCATTCTCGAATCTATCAATGTCCGGTAGAAAAAATGAGCTATGGTGAAGATCATCCCATGGTAATTCAACCAATAAATTTTTTTATTGAATACTTCCATATGTTGAAAATACATGCTCGAAAGGATCAGCAAAACCTATTATTTTAAAACTTGGTAAATGAGAAGACTCGTCACTGATCACATTCACTTGATTAGTATTGGTTGATGAAGGGTTGGAAAGAGATTGAACTATCGTATATGCCAATTCATATGGAATCAAAGGCATTTGATTTCCATAGAGGCCTAATTATGACTCTGAAGGCACAATCCACGGGTCATCAAATGGTATTGTGTTTGATGTAATCATGCTAACATTAGAAATAGTACGAGGAATGTTCAGAGGAGGCATATCAAAAGTTCCCACAAGAGATAATTATTTAAGCAATCCTACTCCAACATATTCTTACGAGATAACCGACTTTCCAATGTACAAGACACTATCCATAAAGGCAGGATCATAGGTATAGTAAGACAACTGATCAATTTTGACAATCTTTCCTTTATGGGGGAACATTATTAACAGAAATATCGATGATACTATAGCTGTCATAGAATAATACTAAAATCATCCTAAGATAAGGTTGTAATCAAGAGGGGCATCAAAGACTTCCACCTCAAGAGTAACTATTTTTCCTTCTACCTCTATGGGCAAGCCCTAAAGAATTCCAAATGGAAGAAAACCCATTCCATCGAAGGCTTTCAGAATCATGGGTGATTGATTGACTGTTGGAGAACCAAGATTTTTATAACAAGCCAAATACATAATGCATGTAGATGATCCCTCATCAATTACTGTGTGGAATCTCTCTTGTATTTTACTAAAACACGTATTTGAAAATCCATTTGGTGTGGGAGCCTAGGTACAAAATTCTTGACATCAAAGACGATGAGATTAGACTCTTGAGGTTAAATTGCTCCAATAGCTGACAATAGTAACTTCCTCTGGGCCGGATAAGACTGCAACACTTCGAGGGCTGACATTTGTTAGGGTGACATAGCCATATCTTCAATAATGTTGTAGTTCTGAGCAACTGTCGCATGTGGATTGAAATCCAACGTTTGAACTACACCCTTGGTAGGTCGTTTAATTTCTAAATTAGGACTAGGTTTATCTATGTGTAATGGTTCAGAAATAGGAAGAGTTGATGTTGGTGGTTGAATAGATGATCTGGTTTTGTTTCCAGTTACAATAATATTAGATCCATAATCTTTAGATCGCATTGCAACCATGACCTGGGAGGACATCATCAGGATATCTGTTTATGAATTGGAAGAGGATCTATTTTGGGAAATAATTTTGTTGTCCTGGGAAGGAAAAGGATCCTTAAGAACAATGGGTGTGGGTGAACCTTTGACAAATGATACCTCAAACTGATGAGGGAAATATTTTGTGTACTGATCCTTGTCATAGATAAGACAAGGATAATGAGGTTTCCTATTTTTGTTAGACAGTTCGGTTTTATATATATTTTCTTTTGAAGAATTTTTTATTTTTTTTTACCCTTCCTTTTCTTTTTACTCCCACATGACTTAGTCTTGGCAGTAGAGGAATCTACGACATGGATTTCAGAAGCAGTTTCCATAGAAGAGTCTCCTTTAGGTGAATCAGGTAAAGTTATGATTGGAGTAGTAGACTTGGATTGTTTCTTCTTACTCTTCGATGTGTTAACTGTACTGATTACACCAACTGCGGCATGAGAGTCGGAAGGAGACATAGTAAGTTGACCTGGGCAAGGTAAATATGGAATATTTTCATACAAAGTGCTAGATTGCATGTAAACAAGGTCTAGATATTTGGCTTGAGAAATAACATGCTCTTCTGTTACAATGCCCCCTTTAGCTACATCTTTAGTAATCTTAGGGAGTAATGAATTTATAAACCACTCATCCATAATTTGATCTGGAATAAAAAATTTGACTAAATGACGTCTGCGTCGCCATTTTTGGATGTGATATGAAATGTACATAGATGTACTTTGTTTGAGTGAAGTCAAAATTTCTGTACCATTATCATAACGGACTGGTAACTGAAAATTATTAAGGAAAGCAGTTGCTAAGGCATTGAAATTAATGAAAGATCCTCGTGGTAACTCAATGTACCATTTTGTGTCCAAACCGATCAAATTGCTCATAAAAAGTCTTATCTGAATGGAATCATTGATTAAATATTTAGATGCACACCATAGATTGTAATTCATAACATGGTTTGAGGGATCCTCTCCTGAATTTCCTTCGAATTTTGGAATTTCACTGGGCAACTTAGTAGGCATGGTCGACCAAAATGGAAGATAATAAATTTAATCATTCGCTAGCCGATACAAGTCTAGTAAATATAAAGTTTCTATAAAAGGTATAGCTTGGTTAGGGTATGGCTGAGTGAATTGATAAACCTGAGAGATGAGTCCTGAACCTAGAGGAGGGTATCGAGGGTAACATAGAATAGCTTGAGTAGTTGGAATTTTCACACCTCTAGGATATTCAGGGGTAGTCATACCAAATTAGGGTTGAGCTGGTATTTGAAATGTATGACCAGGGTATGGTTGAATTTGAAAAGGTGGATTTGGTCCCGATTGTCCATATTGGAATTGGCCCTGAGATGGCAGACCTTGAACATATTTACCTTAGAGAGGTTGACCTCCTAAGCATTTCCCCTGGCATTTCCCCTGAAGAGGTTGACCTACAAAAGGTTGACTTGTTTGCATGGCTACTATACCAGGCTGTCCCAAAGATGTTTGAGGAATTGACTGGACCCTAGGTCTAGTTTGATGAATAGTAGTCTAATAGATAGCTTGTGTAACAGTTGGCATTTACATTTGAAGGGTTGTAGCAACAAAAACTTGGGGAACTCCCAGGGTGGGTGTACCTGGTTTTTGAAAATATGTTTGCGCAATAGATTGGACAGGAGTAGTAGGAGTACTTAGGCTAGCCTGCTAACTACTTGGCACATATGCCTCTAGTGTAATTTGAAGTGTACCTTGAACATGTTATTGGAACTAGTGCCTCTCGTGTAATTTGAAGTGTACCTTGAACATGTTATTGGAACTAGGTGTAACCAAATTGTCCAAGTGGTTGATTAGGTTGATTATAAGGCATCTGTGGGGTATATTTCAAAGGGTCTTGAGTAAACGAGGGATTCGATATAATGTTCATCCTTGGATAAGGATTTCCCATTGAGGGTTGTGATGCATAAGGTTGATCATAACCATTTTTAGGCATTGGACCATAAATTTGATAATTACTGGGAATAGGATGCCCTACAACCGTAGGACAAGTTTCAATAAAATTTTATCCTCCTGGAAAAGGTTGTTGCCCCGGAAGAGGCTGTTTCCCCCCAGGCAGAATGTAGTCACCTGATGTGCTAACTTGAGGGGTATTCCCAAAAGGCATATACATATGGTCCATGGTCAAAGGTTGGGTGGTAGAATCAAATAATCTAGTTGACATAGTAGAAGCTTGAGAGGAAGTAGATGCTCCCGAAAAAGTTCTAGAAAGCGACTGTTACCTAGCAGGAATAGAAGGACCACCATACAAAAAAATTTCTAGAGAATATGAAAACATGGATGAATTAGTAGACATGATTTCAGAAGCCATGTTAGATGTACTATATCTAGGTAAAGAGTAAAATTGGACTCAACAATGTGGATGTCTGTAACCAGAAGAATGTAAAAAGTTGGTAAATTAAAGGTACCAAGGATCTAGTCGAAAAGGAGTAAAAGTAAAATCTAATGAGTAATTTGGTTCACCAATCCTTAAATATAAAGACAATTGATGAGAGGGGATTTCAAATTTTTCTTCTTCTTCAGTGATTTCTTCAATGCTAATAAGGCTAGGAGGAAGATTCTCAGTGATGAGAAGTTTTACTCTAGGTGAATGAGAACGACCAGGAGTAGGGGCTATAAAATTGGAAGGCGAATGAGATGAAGTAGAATCAGACTCGGGTTTAGATATTTCTGATTCAGTAAGCTATTTATATGAGAACTCACCAGTGACATATTTGACTGTGACTACTTCAGAAAATCCTGATGGTTTTTCTTCTAAGTATGTTTCAAATATTTAAGGTCTATTAACTTTTAAATTAGGATGTATTATGATAGAATATTCTTCTTGTTTAGAAAACCTGGTTCCGGTTGATTGAGTTCTTTCAGTTTTAATTTTTTCCAATTGAGTCGGTGTATATTCAGGGGGTTTCCCCTGCATTCTACATGAATGTATTGGTAAGTAAGCCATGATTAATTACTTTAACACACGAAATAAAAAAATTTCAATAAATCACACCTAAGGCCTCTAAAATTAACCAAACAAATGAACACACACTACAAAATATAGGAGGCAAACCACACACAAATATTAATTTTCCACAATAAAATAATTAGTTGGTGATTAAATCTAACCTCGCAGAGATCAATCTGGAACACTAGTGGTTGGAACAGTTACCCTCATAACCTGCTTAATGAAATACTCTGGTGCAAGTAACTCCACTATTCCATCTCAAAGTGAAGACTACCGTCCAGAAAGTCCAAGTGAGTCTAGTGAAAGTTTTCTCCAGGTACAGTGGGACATTCCCTGCACCATCACCTTGGGAAAAATCCTAATATTATAGCCACTAAGGTTACCAATTGAGACAATTCAACCTAGGGGAATAGTCTAAGGCCTGATATACATGCAAGGGAAGAGTATCAAATCTCAATCCCCTTGAAATTTGCTCGACATGGTAAATACAAGGTTTACTAACAAGTGATCCCAAGCTCCTCGACAATGTTTAATCTGAGGTTTATCATTTGTAATACGTGCACATCTTCTATTATTACCAATGAAGTAGGTACGATTAATCCACTGGGTCCAACATGACCTCGTGCTTGACTCTTTTAAGAAGAGCTTCCCATAGAAAAACTGCAACAATTGGGTTTTTCCCTACCACAAGATGCTATTTTTTTTTAACTTCTTTGGAAATTTAATCACTCCCTATTCCAACGCACTAATTCTCAGCTATATTGGTGGAAAGAGCCCTAGAAAAATGTAAACATATCTAGATTTATTTTAATTAGTGGTGTATTAATTTGGCTATTGTTTACACAGATGGGTATGGAAAAGAAACTTAATGATGTTGTGACCGACTCAAAAAATACTCTAACTTCATTAAAAAATGAACTTGCAATTCTTCATTTCAATGAATTCCTGGTTAAGGGAAAGTAGGAGGTTCTTTGAACCAACAAAAAATGTAAATCCCTAAAATATCCCAAAAATTTCCTTTTTCATTAATAAATAAATTTTACTTTAAAGCATGACCAATAATACTTGTAATGAAAATTTGCATTTATTCCAAGCCAAAATACACAATTTTATTTACAAAAAATATTTCAATTCTTCAAAATCAAAGAAGACTACAAAACCCCTAAAAGTTATAAAAACTTTTAAAAAATGAAAGCTCTTAATTAATGATCTGACTAATGATACCTATGAGTGCACTTTCATGATTGCTTCTAGATGAAATAAAGATAAATCGGTTTTTCACTTATCAAACAAAAGGAATCTCATAAAAGATTAATTTTTCGAGAAAAATCCTACTTCACTTATCTCGAATTTTTCCTTTGCAAATGAAAAAAGAAATTACTCAAACAAGAAAGACTAACAAGACACCTGGTAGCTCCAGAAGAAAAAGATAGAAAAATAGTGATCTGGGCATTCAATCTATCTTTCCAAATAGAGAAATTCAACAAACTAGGGCAAACCCTACCCAAAAAATGAAAAAGGGACGATTTCTCAAAAAATATACTAATTTAATTAAAATGAGTTCAAAAACAGACTCTAAGGGTTGATATAAGTTATATTGAACTTTTATAAATTAAACATCAGAATCTAGCAGAGAGAAAATTCATTTTTTCAAAAATTCTCAAGGGGTGCGCAAGTAACCAATGAAAACCAGTGCACATGCTCACTATGTTAAACTATGAACTATGCAAATTTTTTCTTTGTTTATGAAACAGAACCGTGCAGGGGCGAGATACTTAAAAAAAATTAGGAGAGCTAACACTAAGACTGAATCAATAACACTCAGACTGAATCAAACTAGAAAAATAGGAGAGCTAAGCCAAAGAGAACTGAGATAACTCAATCGTTCCCCAGTATAGTCGCCAATTTGTTACTCGGATAAATCGCTCTTGTAGACAAGAGTGATCTCCCTAGTATCCCAACAAATAAATTGAAACAAACAGACATAAGAATATCTCTTTCCCTAAGATATTAACATTCAGATTATCAAAACTAGAAAATATAAGATGATGCTCTTACCTTTCAATGAGATGCTTGATGAAGACCTTGTATTTTGTCCCAAAGAATCTCTTCAATGCTGAGAAGAAATCTGCAACCAAAAACATACAAATAATCAAAAACATCTACAATATAATAATAATCCAATTACCAGATTAACTTAATGATCAAGGAGATTAAGAAATGTAATTTCTTTAATGAATCTGGAAAACAACACAATGAGAAAAAGTTTCCAAATGTATTATTCAGGAATAAAATAAAAATATTACAACCAAACCTTCATTTCGTATAGGTTCCTTCCGCATTCCTCCCAATATTCCTCCTTGGTTTAACAAACTTTCCACTCTAAAATGACCATCATAATATTACCATAAGTGAACTCCCCTAACCCTGAAGTCTCAGCTCAATTTATAGGAGAGACTGAGGAGGTTTTAGATCCACAAAAGAGGGGTGAGATCCACAAATGATGGGATTAGGGTTCCTTGATCCAAGGGGATAAGCTCCATGATTGGAGGGATTTTCTCAAATTGATTATGACTCAAAGGCTTCTAGTTGGAAAATATTCGCCCAACTATGCTTCCAAAAGTTAATTTTGTCTTTTACTTTATTTTAAGTAGGGTATGAAGGTTTTAATGGAAAACACAACGCAAAGTTCCACAAGGAGGCTTAGTAATATCTGCACATGCGCAGGAAATGACCACGAAAGGTGCACAAGCCATATTTGAGAGTTCTTAAGAGCTATTTACCCAAATTACATGACTTGGTCAAGGAGTATAAATGTTTGACTTCTAAAAAAGCATGAGTATGGATGGTGATAGTTCCATTTTGATCGTCAAATGCCATGGTGAAAAAATGATGTGTGTCACTCAAGGAAAGAGAAAGAAATAGAGAGTTCACTATTCACTATTTTCATTCTACAATCTAAGTGGTTAGAAGAAGAAAGGGTATAATGGAGTCAATATGAGAAGGTATGTAATATCATTCAACAACTACAGTAGGTCCCATATTTAATAGAAAAAAATATGTGGATGAATGATTTGTTATGGTATCAATATCACTTATGTAAGAATTCTCAACTCAAAGAGAAGACCCTTTTGGAATTTCACACTTATCTTATAGGAATAATAAGGATATGCCAACAGAATAAAGAAGAGATAATTAAGACCATGGGGATTATATAAAATTAACCATACCAACCTAATAAAAGGGACAAATTTTGAATGGATTTTATTACACATTTACCAAAGTATAAAGGAAAGAATGTGATATCAAATGAAAAAGTATGCCCATTTTTGTTCGCTTCTCATCCTTTTAAAGAAAGTACAATAGTAGAAGCATTCATGGAAGCAATCTAAAAGCTAAATGGAGTTCCAAAACAAAATTTAAGTGAAAGAGAGCTAATTTTATTTTTTTTGTTAAGTAATGTGAGTCCTAAGATGATTTTCACACCTAACCCATGGTTTGGTTAGTCATGACCTAGGGGCATCTGAGCCGTGAACATCACTTAGGGATTGGAGCCAGCCTAGGCCACCCCAACCCTTAGCATGGCTATATTTTTTACCATGTATTTTTGAATGGGTGACGTTTCCACCATAGAATTCCTTAATATAACACTCTTTCACTGTGTATTCTACACCCTATGGTCAAAAGAGAGATAACTTTCACTGGATTTTTTTCTTGTTTGGTTACTCAATTGGCTATCAACTCATCTCACCATCCTCAATATGATAGGAAAACTAATATTGTGAATAAATTTTTATAAGATATCCACATTGCTTTCATATAATAAACATAAATAATGGAACACATGGCTTCCCTTGCCAGAATGGTGGTACAACACATCCTTCCACACCATCAAAAAAAATTCCATCTATGGTACTTTATGGATATCATGCTCCATCCATCACATCACCTTTGAAATGGATTATATACGTTCAAGTAGTGGAGTGCCACATAACACAACAACAATAGGTTTTCAATCTATTGAGGGAAAAATTGGTTATAGCACAAAACAAGATGAAACAAAATGAATATCAACATCTCAATGAAAGGGAATTTGAAGTGGGGGATTAGGTATTTTTTAGACTACTGTTAGTTTCAATATGTCGAGTGATCAAGCATGCTCTTTCAGTTTATTTTCTAGTAGTCCTAGGTCAAAATTTTGTCTTTTCAAACAAGTTTTCAAATAAATTTTGGTAACTACATATGGTCTAGATCAGAAATGCTACTCCCTTCATTCCATTCATGGCCATAATCATCTGAGAGGTCATGTCACTCACTGTATTTAGAGTCTTAGGTTAGTCGATCCATCTCCATATAAGTTTGTATCTATGTCTCCTTATTTTTCCACTAAAAATTCCGAAAATGTCATCAAAGAGGGAAAACAATGTTTCATTTTCATCAAATCCGTATTTTAAAGGGATTAAGCATAATTAGGAGAATAAATTAATACACTTTGTCTTATTTCAAAACTTGTTTCATTTTCAAATTGTTCCAAAAAAGGTTGAAAGGATAAAAGAGGTCAAATTTATATCCTATGTCTTTATCCTAAGTGAAATAAAAAATTGTGAAAATATGCGCTAATATCCTAATGTTTGAGTTCATTTTGTCTCCATCCAAAGTTCACAAGCATGTGAATTATAACAAAATTTCTCTTCTCATGTCTTAAAGGTTGAAAAAGACAGAAACGTCTTGTCTCTTGTGGTTAACTCTCAATCTTATCCCAGCTGCTAGACCTTTCCTCCGTAACTTCATCCTTTCATCGACGAAGGTAACCTCAAACCAAACTTTTAGTTTGGTAGCTAGACCTACCAAAACTTCCCATTCCAATAACGTGATGAAGTTACTAGTCATGGTAGTCCACCAAAAAAATTTCCATCTCAATCAGTTACCTCCAGCTGTGCCTGTTGAAACGTTCCTCATAGCCAACTCATCTAAAGCATGAACAAAAAAATTAGGAAAAGATGCAATGCGAGGAAGGTGTAGTAGAAAATCTCCAGATGACTCTTTCATGGGAAGAATAGTTCTCTTCTTACAGTCCATGGAACTATTTTTGATCAACTGAAATGGAACACGGTCAAACTTCCTGGAAAATTCATTGTTGTTTTCAGTGTTTATCTCATGCCCTAATTCGTCATCTTCTCCAAGGGAATTTTTAGCATCATAACCTGTCACTGACTCATCAATTTTTCCAGGACTCGTCTCAGAAGCAATCATGTTAGAAAGCGTCTTTTTGCAAAAGATATCACATGGATTTAACTCTTACAATGATTGATTTCTCATCAAACATTGCTAATAGCATAGAATCACCAAGTAAATGTTTGAGCAATTCCATCAAGAATCCTTTTGATTGGCCCAAGTTTGCATTATTCTTGAGCTTGTGATTCCTGACTTTCTCCAACACCTTCAATAGATTTATCGAGAACACTAGCATCAAAGCTTTCAATGTGAAAAACTAAAATCAGTAGAGTCTGCTTGGAGCTCCTCAGCAAGGCCATCATGTACAAACTCTAAACCAACGTAGATCCATCTAAAGCACAGATCTAACATGCCCCGAGAGGGATCAAATTTATTTTGTTGCAAACTTATTTTAGAGTGAAAAAAACAATGTGTATTTTTTTGGTAAACTGCACTCATCAAGATGCATATTTAGTAGGGAAAATTTTAAGGATGGAAAATTATCTTGAAGTTTAAAAAATTGGCCAATCTCACTAGTCCCTAATATGCAAACTATAAAAATTTTATTGATGTATTTGTAAAATTATTCAAATTTATAATGATTTTATATATACACTATATATAATGTTGGCGATTTTTAAGGTAAAATAATTTTATATTGTAAAATTTGGGCGAATCATTTTTATAAAAAAATGGAAATTGGCGAATCTTTTTTTTTGGAAAATGAAGGAAAAATAGCCCACCTGCGAATATTAGCCCCTAAAATTTTCCATGATATTTAGTTCTGTCATAATGCATCCATTGTGCAGAACTCAGTTTTTGTATTAATTTATTTATTTTTGTTTATATATAAGACTATTAAAATTTATTGTTTAAGCAAAGACCTAATTTTTTTTTTTTTTTAATTTAAGATTTATGCCGACATTAACCAAAAAAAAAAATTAATTATTGTAAGAGGATGTGAAATCCTTGAGATCAGGGTCATATTGGGTTGTAGATTGCACCTCTCGGCGCAATTACACCAAACACAGGAAAGCACCCAAGTATTATCACGAAATTACTTTTGCTATAAAATTTTGATGTATATGAAGCAATAACACAATTATCCTTTCTTGCATTATCTTCAATGTTACCCATTGTCATAGTTATAGATGTTTTCTATTGTTCATTATTAAGTAATCCAATGTTATTCAAATAGGCAGTTTGGTGTTTAAAAGCTTCCCCACTATTGTCCATTGGGCTTGTCGAGTTGCTAGATGGTTTTTGAGTATGTTCAATAGCAGGGAAATGCATACTGGTTGAAATCATATATGCCGAAACCTGACGACATGAAGAAAATTGTTGGCCCAAGCTTTGTTCCATACTCTGCTCCTCAATCAAATAAAGGTCAACAAGATGGAAAAAAAAAATTTGTCACAGTAAAAAATATGTGTGTTGTATTGAGACGTGATTTGTAGCTCGTTTTTTGGATATTTGGCATGAAACTTTCGACTTTGGAGATTGAGTTTCCAGCTCATTAAATTTTTTCCAAATAAAGTTGAAAACCTTCAGGGAAATTATCAAATTATCCAAGGCTCAAAGTAAAAATTGTATGTGATAACATTGTTGGCCCCATGTCAACATGTCAGCCTATTAGAATTTTTCACCCCCCCCGCAATACCACACACCATATCAACCCCCCTCCAAAATCCGTCAAAACCACCCTCCTTTCCCACCATTTTTTTTTTGTGCTTCCATCCACTCCCTTACTTCCATGCATCCCCGCCTCTTGTTCCATTCCCCTGCACTCCCCTTCATTCTCATCCTAATGCATCTGGAAGTGATTTTTCACTCATTTGTAAGCTTTGTTATGCTTTTGGGAGTGCTTGTTACGCATCTGGAAAGTGCACTGTGTTTTTGGTATTTTTCTCTCAGATAATTCATCCAAGCTCCATTATCATTGAAATAAGTTTCTAAAACTTCCTCATCAGTAAGTAAGTACCTCATATTCTATTCAAGTCAAACTATCAAGGAAAGTGTTGTTTTTCTTGCTTACTTCCTATTCCACTACATTTTCACTTATGTGTATCAGTGGATGATTTCAGTGAACTAAACCTAACCCTACCATTTAAAATCCTCATACACCTTCCCTAGACCATATTATATTATTCCCTACCATTTACAGTCTTCCTATAGTTCATTTCTATCAAACCCTAATTTCATACTATTTTTCTATTACAAAATTAGGAAATTCCTTTGTTTTCCTAATTTGATCACCTTATTTTACATCCATTTCACAAAATTTCACTTGTATTGTGAAGCCAACATACAAATCTACCTCCTGAATTTTTTTGGGGAATTTTCCTTGGCTTCATTACCCTTCATATCATCCTCCAAATTTACCCTATCCCTATCTTTTATTTTTCCAAATTCACAGTCCACATACCCACTGCATATAAACACCCATGGTTTCATTATTTTGATTGACATTATGGAAAGTTAAAAGAAAATCCATAAAGCAAGGCGCCACATCAGATTTGAACCCTCTACTTTTCAAGAATTTAATTCATCACCTTTTTCCAAGCGATGCTTTGAGAGAATTGGATGTTTGATATTCTGTGAGAAAATCATGGAAGAAGGTTGTCATCTCCAATTGAATAGCTTATTTGCTACAAGTTTTAGTATGGTAAAGGCCATCATTTGAGGTGTACAGTTCAACTTATCAGCATACGTGATTTCTTCAGCAACAAGTATACCTAGTCATGGAAAAAATTGGTTTAAGGGAAGGTACCTACTTAACAAATATGCTCGTTTGATGATATTAATTATTATTTTTTTCACTTGTGAAGGGATATTCTCTATGTTGTATAGGTACCATATCAGATTATTGATGCATTTTACTTCTACTAAACCTCTTGACTTTCCATATTACTTGTACATAAGTTTGGTTGAAATGACTAAGAAATTTTAGAGTAGAAATAAAGATCATAACCCAAGTATTTCCCGCCATGTTCTAGTAAAACTCGATTATCTCTCAGCTATCAATATGACTTTGGAAACCCTCATGGAGAAAGTGGCAACAATGCCCACCACTAGTCCTCCTGTCATGCATATCACACCATCACCATCAGTATCAACACATCCAATGGAGGTTGGCTCATCCAACATGCAAACTCATATTTCAAAGGCTCCTAGGGTTTTTCAGTTCACTCACAACTATGAGAAGGGAAAAAGACAGGTCTTTCCTCCCATATCCATCAAAAGTGTATCTACACTTGATACCATTGTTGAGAAAAGACAGATAGAAGAGAAGTTAATCATGCATTAGATTGAATCACCATTACACCAACATGATGAAAAAATTCCTCTAGATGTTTACATGGCATAGAAGATTCAAGTAAAACTAGCCGAGGAGATCATTATGGAGAAAGATGTGGAAATAAAAAAGTTGAGGGAGATTTTATACATTGCAAATTCTCAAATTACTTTCCTACAACAAGAAAATTGGAAATTGAAGGTGAAGCAGTTGATACAAAGTAAACCTAAGGCAGACCTAGAGAAAAATAAAGGTAAAGAAAAGCAAGTAATAAATTTTGATCAAATGCAGGACATGGAAATTGAAACACATCCAAGAAGGCAAAAGACAAGAGGCCTTAAGAAGGCAGTCGAGCTAGAAGGACAACCAGCTCATCCACCTCAACAGTTGACTTTTGATGAGCTAATAACTATGGAGATAAATCAAGATAGAAAACTCTAGTTAAGAAGGGTGAATGATCATTTAGAGAATATTTTGAAAAGAGCCAAAAGAAACAACAACCTCCAGAGGCATATGGCCAATCATTACTGTACCAAGAACAAAATTTCACAAATTAGGCTTAAACAAGTGAAGAAGAAGCTCAATGAAGCTAAAGGAGAATAATGGTTTAGATTTGCTAGCTCAAGCTTTATTAGTTGTTTCGAACATAATCCACAGGTGCCACAAAACAAATTTGGAGAATTTTTTAGCAATTTTGGTGATTTTAGTGATTTTTGCACTAAACTGGAAATTCAACCTTCATAGATGCATAGCACCAATTTGTTACACTTGTTACGAGGGCATCCAAATGATGAATGGATTACATGGTTAGATGAATTTTTATGAGTACATCATAGATCATAAACCCTTGCAGCATGAAAAGCTCTAGTTTGAAAGGAAAAGCAAAAAAACCACCAGTTTTCTATGCTTTTACTAGTATTTTTGAAAATCTGTTATGCATATGGAGTAACCTTGGGAGAATCAACTTTTGGAGGCCTTCCCATGGGTAATTTTTCAAAATTCAAGATGTTATGGAAACTAGACACACAGGGCTAGTTGACCTATCTTTTATATTTTGATTTTTAGTCCTCAAAGTCCCTCAAAATCAACTACAAAAAAGTGTTATGCATATGTAAAAGTTCATTACACATCTGTAAAATTTTGTTACGCATCTGTAGAAAGTGTTACACATATACATAGGATTCCTCAGGACACTTTTCAAGCCCAAAAAAAGTCAGAATTTCGAATTTTTGTTGGCCTTTGAGCTTGAATTGGAGTAATTGAGTTGTTTTTTACCTCTTATCATGAGGAGACATGTAATTTAATGTGGGGGACATACACTCTTAGTCTATAAATGAATTTTAGGGAATGGTTTCTAATCTCCCTAAATTCTTGGAAGTAACACATACCATTTATTTATGATGCATTGTGGATGGGATTTAAACCCCATGAGGTTTGATGTGCATATTTTCTATTATTATACCCTATTTAGTCTTTTCTTGGGTTGGATAGTTGTTTCTTTCAGTGGAGCTATTGTAAAAGCCTTTTGGAATGAAATCAAAGACAGTGTTGCAAAAATTGTCTTGAGAATCCTGTGGTATGCCTAGGAGCATTTTTTATTTCTCTATATGTTTGTCTTATCATGTTAAATTATATTCTTTACTCTTTAATATACATGCTTCTATGTGTTTATCTTGTCATCTTATAACTAGAAAACATGCTTTTTCATGCTCTGTTTTAACAATATTTACATTATGTGTTTAATTTCTTCTAAATGAATGAATTCACCTCATTGCTCATTTAGAATTTCTATCATTTCATCCTATACAAAATGAAAAACTAAGCATGCTTTCAAGCTACCTACCTGGCCTTATCCATATTATTTTCAAATTGATCATGAATTCGATCCTTAAAACCCTAGACCTAGTCTCGTTAGTATCAATCCTATTCAACACAGAAAAAACAAAACAAAAACCCTATTTACTAATCTTATCTACCTAGACTAATATCATTAAATATTAAGTCATTTAATTGACTTCAAAGTGACATTTAGAGAGCCCTCTCTGGTCTTAGTAGGGCTAGCTACTTGACCTAAAGGTTAGTATGTGATTAACTTCCTTCAATCCCACTCTCAGCCTTGTTATGTTGGGAGGAGTGATAAAATTCTTGGCTTCATTTTCGGGGAGAAATTGCAAAAACTTCCCAGGGAAAATTACTTTGATTCATTGAATTTTATACTTGTGAGGGACAAGTTCTAGCATTTTAAATGGGATGAGTTCTTAAATTCGAGCCAAAGTTCAAATTCCTATGTAAGTTGGCTCCTAAAAGACATACTAGGTCAAATCTAGATGAAAATCCCTCACCAATTGTAAGTAACCTTGAAAGTCTTTTAAGAAAAGAGGAAAACGAGTCTCGGAAAGTTGGAATAGCTATTCCTCCATTTTTCAAATCAAATTCCTTGCCTACGAGATTTTCTTCATAATTTTTGTCTATAATTCACAATTCAAAACATCTTTTTTCAAATATAAGTCTAAAACATTTCTTTCAGAAACTGTCTTTGATCCTATTTATTTTGATACCTTTGTACCATTTTCTGAGTCTTATTATTCTGAGGTTGATAGTGAAGTATGGTATAATTTCTACAAATTTAAAGGCTTGGTGGATAAATTTCAAGAAACTTTAGAAAATCGTATTTTGAATATCAACAGTAGACTTTTGCTTCATCACCTGCGTTACACCTTCACATACAGCTACATCATCATCTCTTCCTTTCATTCCATCATTAACTCTGCAATTTTTCACTCCATCATCATCTTTACAATCCATTCCATTAATCATGGCCAAATTCGCTCCACTAATTTTACCCCAAAAAATCACTGCACTGCCTCAGAATTATGGTCAATTATTTCCCCTTTTTGATGGAACATCAAAGGTTAATTCTTACCATCACATTGTCAAAGTGTTTAATTTCATATATCTTGAAGAGATTTACAATGATGATGCCAAGATGCGCATCATAGCACAAATTTTCTTAGGAGAGGTTAAGAAATGGTTACGCTCTCTCACAACTGGTTAAATAGCTACTTCACAACAACTTATTAACATTTTTATGAAAAAATGGATGGAGAATAAGAATCCATTACAAATATTAGCTAAATATAATGCCTTGAAAAGGAATCCCAATGAGCCTATGCAAGTCTTCACAGCTAGATTCAATAAAATCCATGATTCAATTCTTGAAAACATCAAGCCTCCTTCGGGCCTTGATTTACTTCACTTTCCTGATGGTTTTGATCCTCATATGGCTTATCATCTAAGGGAAATAAATCCATCAACTCTTGAAGAAATGTAGAGAAATGCAGTGAGCGTGGAAGATAATTTGATCATCAAGAAGTCAAAAATCAAAATGGATAAAAGGGTCACTATCAAAGAAGAAACATCTACTTCATCAGAGGGAAAATTAGACACCTTGATCAAAACCATGGAGAAGATTATGGATAAAATTTATATGGTTGATAGACAAGTTGAACCCTCCATTAGAAATCCCAATTTCATTGGTCAAAATCAGCAACCTTAGTACAGGATCAAGCAAAGGGAATAGAGGGGTCAGGATCCACAAAGCAAGCAGAATATTCACACTCCATTTAAATAGAATTACACTGAAGGTCCTAATGAAGAATATGAAGAAGAAATTCTTGGTGAGAATCATTTATTTGAGGAAAATCGGTAGTCTATTTTCCTCACTAAATAATATTAGTTTTCTGCAGAAATTTATGCACTGGACTATCAACAATATGTTTTTTCAAATGACGAAATGCTATCAGTATGTACATAATACTATCAAAGGGGATATCAGAATGCTCTTACTCAAGTACAGAGGCAATATGGTTTGAGGAGTAGAAATGTTCATATAACCTCCAATCAAGAAAAAAAAATGCTCAAATAGATGCTCATCATAAATAATACGCCACTCCAAATCAAAGAAAAGACAAAGGACATATCATTCCTAATCATGCTAAAGGAACTGGAGCTTCTACCAAAGGTCAAAAGAAGGATAAAGAAGTACAATATGGAGGACAGAAGAAGGAAATTCCACATAAATATTAGCAAGAGAATAAATATGCATCATTGAAAGAGGTATAAAAACATTATGCTCTTTTTAGTCTTGAAAATTAAATCGCAAAGTTGAAAGTTTCCATTCCTCTAATTGAAATAGTCAAAAAAGATTAGTACAAGTTTCAAGAAGCTAAGTTGCTTAGGGTGGATCAAATATATGACATGGTTAATGTGAGGGATGATCACTCGGAAATTCTATTTGGTCCTATTTTTTATGGTGATTTAGAAGATAGTGAGGTCCCTCCATTTTATCTTAGCCTCAAAATCCATGATTTTATCCTCCATAATGCCATGCTTGATTCCCGAGCTTCTCATAACCTTATGCCCAAGGAAACTATGGACATAATGATCTTGGATATCACAAGATCTTACCATGATCTTTATCTTGGCCTCATTAAGGACCTAGTCGTGTATTTAGAGCAGATCCAAACCAAGAATATCCTTATGGATTTTTTTGTGGTTTATATCCCTCCCAGATATAGAATTTTTCTCTCACGGTCATGGGGAGAAAAGCTTAGAGGTACCTTGCAGCTCGACTTTTCATATTCTAAAATTCTTGTCTTTGGGAAACTTAGAAAACTTTACCAAGAAAGTAAAATGAAGTACATGATCAGTAGCATAGAAAAGACTAATAACCATCCATACATTCTATTCACATGGATTTAGAGTCCTTTATTTTATTCAATGATGAATGTTCAGCATCTTCAGAAGTTTTGATTGAAGAGAAAAAAAAAAATAGGAGTTTTCAAATTCTGTTTTAGAAATTGAAAATGGAGAAAATCAAGAAAAGATACCAAGTGGTTTGGAACCAAGTGCATCATCCCAAAACAGAGATGAAACAGTGAAAGGTACAGGAATTTTTGGTACAACAAAACTCTCTCAAGAAGAAAATGAAGTTTAGTCATCCGATTTGCAGCTTCCCGATGAAGAAAGTGGTTTGTGGACCATGGAATTCGATAGATCCTTGGGAAAGGAAGTGTTGAGATTGCAACAAGATGATGAGCTTAGTGGAAAGGAGTCGCCTTCACTAAGTGGGCCCGCAGGCTATTTTTGGCGCAAAGTGTATTTTTAGACTATGTCTATTTTTAGACATATGGATCATGTTCTATGAGTTGCAGGATGCTATTTGTGGATGGTTGGTCAAGTCGGAAAAAATAGATGGACTTCTATTTTTAGACATGCTAGGCGAAATCTATTTTTAGATTGCCAGTCTAAAAATAGATATGTCGAATATTATTAGCTCTTAATAATATTTGGACTCTAAACATTATCTTATCCTCTTGGAGCACTTCAGTTAAGTGCACAGATGTGGCACATGCAGCTGACAGAAGGAATTACACTATTCCTAAGGGTTTAGTGGAGCTATTGCATGGAGACTTCAGTTAGAACTTAGGTGACAGAGTTTGGTGGAGTTGATTGAGGAGTTAATGGAGTTGTGTTCAGTTTAACTCGGTTAAACATAGTTGAGCTAGTTGTATCTAGTCTAACTGATTGATACACTAGTGAGAGTGGTGTGAATTAATTATTAATTAATTCACTAATTATAAACTCATAAATCAACTAAAGAATACATCAGTTAACTTCAGTGCATGGACAGTTTCACTGGAGACCAGTGGAGAGGTAGGTGAAAGAGCAAGTGTGACTATCAGTTGTGACTATACTGGTGCATTAGTTTGCACCACACATTGATGGAGATGCCAATGAGGATTGCACGGTGCATACCAAAGGGATTCGAACTCAGATTGGGCCATTATTCATCTTGGATTGCGCATTAGAGGCAGGCTAACAGGTGGAGCAGATTGGAGCATGTGTTTTGTTAGATTTGAGCTTGTGTAGTGTGTAACAATTAGAGATTGTACTGAGAGCTTGTGAGGAGTTTGTACAATGATTTTTACATGATCTCTATCATTATAATATACAGATAGTTGGGGGTTTTCATCTTTAAGCTTTCCCATAAATACTGTGTTTATATGTGTGATTTTTTATGGTTTTAATTTGCGCATGTGATTGTTTATATTTCCACAATTAATGATCAATAGTAGAAGAGGTTATGTATTATGCATGAAGCTCAAATAGTGTGTGATTAGGATAATCTCGGTGAATAATTTAACATTTATTCAAATTTCTATAGGAAGGGAATGGAATTGGATTGTGGATTCATAGCCTTACAAATCAGTCACTTAACATTCCTCCCTATGTTCGAATGCCCTCTTACAAGTTTTCATTCGATTGTTTGAACAATGAAGAAGAGTATGACGTTTTGATAGTTGCTTTGAAAATTTTCAAGAAGTTAGGTGGCAAGAAATTTTTTTTGCATGGCGACTTCGAGCTGATAATAAAACATGTCAAAGGGGAATACTAGGCCAAGAATCCTAGCATGTGAGCTTACCAAAATGAAGTGTTATATATCCTCAAAACCTTCACCAAGTATACTTTGTCATTGATACCAAGGGACAACAATGTTATTGTTGATTCTCTTGCCACTTCGGCCAACATGTTTAAAATTCCATTGTATCCTAATAAGAAGTATGAGATAAACGTGAAACACTACCCTATCATTCCAGATAATGTTTAGTATTGGTAGGTCTTTCAAGATGATAAACAGATCAACAATTTCTTACAAACAAAAGAGGAATTTGTGAATTTACAATTGGATAACCAATTCCACGAAGATGACCAAGAATTCCATGCAGCAGAAATGAAAGTACTTCAGTTGAAAGAAAAATCCATTCCAAGAGGTCTAGTGCCTTTGGAGGAATTTTTTGATCAAGATTATGTTGCACATAAACCAACCATACTACCAATAGAATTGGGAGTGGAAGACATCAATCTTGTCACTCCTAGAAAGCCAAAGATGGTCAAGATTTCAAAATCCCTGAGCTCAAAGATGAAAGGTAAATACGCAGCCCTCATTTCTTAGTTTTCTGATGTATTTTCTTGGGAATATTCTAATTTGAAAGTGTACGATAATAGTATAGTCCAACATACAATTCCCTTAAAGTCGGATCAGAAGCCCTTCCACTAGAAGTTAAGGAGAATAAATCCCAAGTTGTTTCCCTCCATCCAAAAAGAGGTAAAAATATTATTTATTGCTGGGATTATAGTTTCACTTTTCTTTTAAAATTGGATGTCAAATTTGGTACCAGTAAGGAAGAAGAAATGAGAGATTCATTTGTGTATATATTTCAGAAATATAAATAAAGTGTTACTGAAAGACAAATACCCACTACCAAAGATGGACCATATTCTGCAAAGGGTAGTAGGATCTTCTAGACTTCCATTTTTGGATGGATACTCTGGGTATAATCATGTTTTAGTACACCCAGATCATCAGGAAAAGTCAACCTTTACAACACCATTGGGTGCCTTCATGTACGCCAAAATTCCATTCGGATTGAAGAATGCAGGGGCGACTTTTCAGTGAGAAATGGATATTGATTTCACCAATAAAAAGGATGTCTTTTTTATCATTTATCTTGATGACATCAATTTTTTTCCAAGACAAATGAGTATCACCTACAACACTTGAAAACAAATTTTCAGAGATGCAGAAAGTTTGGCATATCGTTGAACCCAAATAAAATCTGTTTTGCTATGGAGGAAGGTAAATTGTTGGGCCATATCATATCAAAAGATGGTATTTGAATAGATCCTTCAAGGATTGAATAATTTCATACCTTGGACTATCCTAGGAGAAAGAAGGAAATCTAGTCGTTGATTGGAAAAATCAATTTTTTGAGAAGATTTGTTCCCAATATTGCTGAACCTTTGAGGAAAGTTACTGACATGCTGAGGAAAGATAGTGAATATAAATGGTCTAAAGAGGCAAATAAGTCATTCAATAAAGATAAATTGGCTTTATATCATGATCCTATTCTAATTATTCCAGATTATACACTTGATTTTATAATTTTTTCATTTTGTTTGGATTATACACTAGTTTTTGTCCTTATGCAAAAGAAAAATCAGAACACAGAGCAACCCATTGCATTTTTCAGTAGAAATATAAGAGACACAGCCTTGAAGTACAATATCATTGAGAAAAATGCCTTGGTATTAGTCAAAGCATTGAAGGACTTCCAGGTCTATATTCTCCACTATCATGTCATTTCATATGTCCCAAATGATTCTGTCAAAGATGTGCTCACGCAGAATGACCCTGAATGGCAACGTGACAAATGGATTTCTTCTATGTTGGAGTATGATTTGGAAACTGAGCCTACAAATTTGATCAAGGGACAAGGCATGAAATGCTTATGGAAGATTCAAATTTACATGCTTTGGATATTAATTTTATTGTTGCATTATCTGAGGAGAAAGAGGCTGAAGTGTTACCTGAGGTATCTGAAATTTTTCCTTCATCTCCCTGTTATGCTAGTATTGTTCATGATTTGCAACACTTGAATCCTCCTCCTATATTTCTTAGTAATAAAGATAGATCTTTGAATTTGAAAGCTCTCAAGTATTGCATTCTTAAAAATTTCTTGTATTGGAAAGATCCAGGTGGAGTATTGTTGAATTGTTTGGTTGAAGGAGAAGTTTAAAAGGTGATGAGTAACTTTCATAAAGGAGACTGTGGCAGTCATATTTATTGGAAGAATATAGAAAATAAAATCTTGAGGATGGGTTTCTATTGTACAAGGCTCTTTTTTGATGTTTATAAAACAATCACGAGTTGTCATGAATGTCAAATCTTTCAGGGAAAGATAAAGCTTTTTCATTTTCCCTTGAAACCAATTGAAGTGAAAGTGTCATTTCAGTAATGGGGACTTGAATTCATTGGGGAAATATATCCTCCATCATGAACCCAACATAAGTGGATACTCACTACCACCGATTACTTCACTAAATGTATTGAAGCCATCCCCATGAGGCAAGCTACTGATACTGTCATTATTCATGTTTTAGAGAACAATATTCTGTCTTGTTTTGGTTGTCCATATAAAATCATTACTGACAATGATGTTTCATTTAATCCTAAGAAAATGATTGACTTTTGTGGTAAGTATCACATTAGGCCTGGTAATTCTACAACATATTATCCTCAAGGAAACAGGTTGGATGAATCATAAAATAAATCTTTAGTGAACAAAATCAAGAAGATGTTGCAAGAAAACAAGAGAAATTGGCACAAAAAACTCACCAATGCTCTATGGGTGGAAAAAGTTAACACACAACTAATTTAAATAAAATATCAAGGAGTTCAAACACCTTGGAATGATTGTCCAAGACATTTTGGAAGAGATCAATCAGCATGTCACCTTTCCAAATTGTGTATGGTGTTGACACAGTATTCCCTACTTCTTTAGTTGTACCCATATGAAATTATGCAAGAGATCAACAGTGAACCAAATGATATCCAATGAAGAATTAGCGAAATGATCCATTGTAATATCCCAAAAGGGATAATGCAGTAATACTAAAAAAAAATATAAGAACTGCAACAAGGTAAACAATAAATCTTAAGACAACCTCAGAATTTACAGAGGAGATGAGCCACTTTATTATATTAGAGAAGAATCAGTTACACAATGTACAAAATATGAGTAGATCTAGCCAAAGAGATGGCCTAGAGTCACCCAGAAAAAATGCTCCAATAGGTACAACATAACTGGAGAGGCATTGAAGAAAATATTGCGTTGTCCCTTCAGTAGAATATGAACATATAGTTGCAGGCTGAAAATTAAAATTCATATCTACTCAAATCTGGAGCTCAGATGATGCCAATATTCAAGATCTAGCCAATGTAATGGATTCCCAAGATAACCCAGAAAGGATTTTCCAGATCTACAACTTTGAAAAATCACCTCCCTAGAATTTGATCCTTGATTTGCTGGGAAATACAGATCTAAAGCTAGATCTGTCAAAAATATGGTTGAAATATGTTGCAATATTAGATCTAAGCTTGAAGGTTTGGTCCCTTCCTCATATCTACAAGCTAGAAGCCCTAGATATAACTTCTCAATCCTCCAATAATGTTTGCAGTTGCTGCAACAAAATTTCCAACAAAAACTGCGCTGTGAGGAAAGAGAGACATCATGCCTGCTGAAAAATGTTGCAATAAACTCCAGGATGATGGTAAGACTGATGGAAATGTGAGGGGATGATCCCTCACAGGATTACTAGTTAAAATGCTAGTAACGTCCTTCCTCCTTTTAGATCTGAAAAATGGATAGTGTAATTCCTGAAGGAAATAGTGCTGCTTGTTGGCATATGTTGTCCTTGAGGGCAACCTACTTGATGAAGTTGATGGTAACTTACTTGATGAAATAAGATTGTTGGCAATATGATGCAGAGTGTTGTCATTAATGGCAACCTACTTGATGAGTTTTTAATAATGTAAATCTGATGTATCTACAGTAGCAGAAGAAAGGAATTCAGAAAGTGCCAGAATAATGATAAATAAATTATGCTACAAAGCATACGCGGGTTTGTTAAGGTGAAGTTGCGTATGCACGTGGAAAAGTACGTACCAAGTCGCGTATGCCCTTTTGCGCTCCAAATTTAGAATACCAAGGGGTGTTACCATGGTATTGACCCATTGTATTGAGCACTGGAATATCTATTTGATCCCGTCCAGGAATACCATTAGTAGTTGAGTGGTTTTGACTCATGGTATTGACAAAGGCTAAATCTATATAAGGAGAAGAAGATCATGTTGCAAGAGTGTGCATGAGTAAGGGTTGTGAATGAATAAATCTCTCTAAGGAATATCTACATGGATGAACTCTATTCTTGATTGATAGATCTGAATCTATGATGCACCTATGAAGAAAATGATGAAGAGGGATCTCTAGATCTGAAATGTATATGTACTTTCTAGATCTATTTATGGAATGTTTAGATCTGAGATGAGGCGAAATACTTTTTGAAGTAAAGGATGAAATCAGAGTTGTTTATCTGATCTGAAGAGCTGCACAGTCTTGAAAAGTTACAGATGTATACGCAGGTTAGCTTCAGTAAAAGTGTGTGTATACGCGGGTCTATTTAAGGAAAAACACGTATGGGCAGATAGGGTTTTCTGAAGAATGCACAGAAGTATACGCGGTTTGGTCTGCATGAAAGCATGTACATACGCAGGTTCAGTGAAGTAAAAGCGCGTATGGAATCTAGGGTTTGCTGGAGTAAGTGGAATGAAATGTCTGATCTGTTTTGTTGTTTTACTGTTATCTGTCAATGATGTATTCATTCAGATCTAGGTTGTTTGAATGTTGATTACGCTGCTGATTATGTTGATTAAAGACCAAGTTGTTGGCTGATTGGTTGATGGTACAATAAATGAATTGAAGGGGTTATAAGTTTTAGTTTGATGAATGTGGAGCTTAAATATGTGGAGTGGGTCCAGTCTAAAAATATGATGTAAAGTGGCCTACAAGATGTGCTATATGGAAGTTGTTGGATCCAGTATTAAAATTGATGAAACGTGGTCCGCATTGGTGGTGCTGAAGGTCGAAGCCTCCAGTGAGGGGGTTGTAGCTCCCTTCCAGTGGTAGCTGGTAAACGAGTGCACGGGGTAGTGGCTCCCTTCCAGGAGAGGCTGGTAAACAAGAGCAGGGGGTAGTGGCTCCCTTCCAGGAGAGGCTGGTAAACGAGAGCAGGGGGTTATAGCTCCCTTCCAGGAGAGGCTGGTAAATGAGAGAAGGTTGTAGCCTTCTGCAGGTGGGTGCCTACGTGCTGGTATGAGTCTGCGCCAGCATACGTTTTCTCAAACATGTTTTATTTATGACAAATATTGAAGACCGTATATGATGTGTTGAATGGTGGTTTTCTCCCGAATTGGGTTTCCACCTTAAATCCTGGTGTTCATGTGTGTTGCTTATGTGTGATGATTTATTCTGTTCTTACTACACATGTTTACTGCTTACTAAACATCTAATGAATGAATGATGCAATGATCTAAGCTAAGAATTATCAGCATAATGAGATCTCTGTCAATACGTGAGTTTTATTAAGGATATCTGCATGTATACACGAGTTGGCTTCAGTAAAGTAGTGTATGGGTTTTAGAAAAAGTAAAAGTAAAAAGGAATTCAGAAAGTGCCAGAATAATGATAAATAAATTATGTTACAAAGCATACGCGGGTTTTTTAAGGTGAAGTTGTGTATGCACGTGGAAAAGTACGTACCAAGTCGCGTATGCCCTTTTGCGCTCCAAATTTAGAATACCAAGGGGTGTTACCATGGTATTGACCCATTGTATTAAGCGCTGGAATATCTATTTGATCCCGTCCAGGAATACCATTGAAGTAATTGGTTTAGCTCTTACATTGACAAAGGCTAAATCTATATAAGGAGAAGGAGTATCATGGTGCGAGGTATTGCATGAGTAAGGGTTGTGAATGAATAATCTAAGGAATGTCTGCATGGACGAACTCATTTCTTATTGGTAGATGCGAATCTATGATGCACTTTGTAAATGATGAAGAGATCTCTAGATACGAAATGTATATGTACTTTCTAGATGCATTTTTATGGAATGTTTAGATGCGAGATGAGCGAAATACTTTACGAGTAAAGGATGAAATGCGAGTTGTTTATCGATCGAAAAGTACCACCGATCTACGAAAAGTTACAGATGTATACGCAGGTTAGCTTCAGTAAAAGCGTGTGTATACGTGGGTCTGTTTAAGGAAAAGCGCGTATGGACAGATAGGGTTTTCTGAAGAATGTATAGAAGTATATGTGGTTTGGTCTGCATGAAAGCGCGTACATACGTAGGTTCAGTGAAGTAAAAGCACGTATGGAATCTAGGGTTTTCTGAAGTAAGTGGAATGAAATGTCTGATCTGTTTTGTTGTTTTACTGTTATCTGTCAATGATGTATTCATACAGATCTGGGTTGTTTGAATGTTGATTATGCTGCTGATTATGTTGATTAAAGACCAAGTTGTTGGCTGATTGGTTGATGGTACAATAAATGAATTGATGGGGTTATAAGTTTCAGTTTGATGAATGTTGAGCTTAAATATGTGGAGTGGGTCCAGTCTGAAAATATGATGAAAAGTGGCCTACAAGATGTGCTGTATGGAAGTTGTTGGATCCAGTATGAAAATTGATGAAACGTGGTCCGCAATGGTGGTGCTGAAGGTCGAAGCCTTCAGTGAGGAGGTTGTAGCTCCCTTCCAGTGGTAGTTGGTAAACGAGTGCATGGTGTAGTGGCTCCATTCCAGGAGAGGTTGGTAAATGAGAGCAGTGGGTTGTAGCTCCCTTCCAGGAGAGGCTGGTAAACGAGAGAAGGTTGTAGCCTTTTGCAGGTGGGTGCCTGCGTGATGGTATGAGTCTGCGCCAGTACATGGTTGTACGATGTTTTATTTATAATAAAATATTGAAGACTGAGACGACAACAGCGGTGGTTTTCTCTCGAATTGGGTTTCCACCTTAAATCCTGGTGTTCATGTGTGTTGCTTATGTTTGATGATTTATTATGTTCTTACTGCACATTTTTACTGCTTACTAAACATCTAATGAATGAATGATGCAATGATCTAAGCTAAGAATTATCAGCATAATGAGATCTCTGTTAATACGTGAGTTTTATTAAGGATATATGCGTGTATACACGAGTTGGCTTCAGTAAAGTAGCGTATGGGTTTTAGAGAAAGAAAAAGTAAAAAGTTTTCAGTCTACACTAAATACTGATTCACCCCCCCCCCCCCCCCTCTCAGTATTTTTCCCAACAATTGGAATCAGAGCAGGTCCTTTTGCAAAAGCTTGATCGATTGAAGCAGATCCATCACAATGGGAAGTCAAGAAGGAGTACTTTCTCTAAGGCCAACTTTATTCAATGGAAGTAATTTGTTATTCTGGAAGATACGAACAAAAGCATATTTGCAAAGTCTTGGTGTAGAAGTATGGGCAATCGTGGAAGAAGGTTATCGGTATCCGGCAACTATTCCTACTGATGCAGCAGAAAGGAAGAAATATGAAATCAATGCCAAAGAAGTCAATGTTTTATTAGGAAGCCTGTCTGAATCAGAATTTGTTAAAGTGATGCAGCTAAATTTAGCAAAAGAAATATGGGACAAAGTCATTCGAAGCTATGAAGGAGATACAAAGGTAAAAAGTGCCAAACTCCAAACTCTCAGAATTGAATATGAAAATTTAAGGATGCATAGTGATGAGAGTATTGCCAGTTTCTTTTTACGTCTAGATGATATTGTAAATTGTATGATAAGTTTGGGTGAAACCATAACCGATACTACTCTGGTTGAAAAAGTCTTAAGATCTTTGACTTCAAAATTTGAGTCAAAAGTATCTGCTATTGAAGAAAGGCAAGATCTGCAAACTCTTACTGTTGTTCAACTACATGGTATTCTAACTGCTTTTGAAATGAGAAAAGAAGGTCCCTCTCAAATCAAAGAAGTTGCCTTTAAGGCATGTGCAAAAGGAAAAGAAAAGGAAGTTGTCAAGGAATCAAGTTACATATCAGAAGAAGAAGAAGCAAATTTTGTGAGAAGACTCCAACCACGTACTGGAAGATTCAAAGGTAATATTCCCTTCAAGTTTTTTAATTGTGGAAGAGTTGGTCATTATGCTGCTAAATGTCCTTATGAAGAAAATCATGATAAAGGGGAACAATTTGAAAAGGGAAAGAGCTATTATACAAATGAAGATAATGATGAAATGTCAAATGAGGATGAAGAAGATCCTGACCAAGATGTGCTAATACTCATGGAAAGGAAGAAAAAGAAGAAGGCTACTCAAAAGGAGATATCTCAGAAAACATGTGCAACAAAAAATGAAGAAGATAAAACAGGTATTGATTGTTTTTCTTGTGATTCACTTTCTTGTGCAAGCAATGGTAAAGATAGTGAAAGTAATGTTATGGATCTAGAAGAAGCTCTCAAGATTAAATTTGAAGATCAAAAAAGATCATTTAAAGAGAGAGAAGTTATCTACAATGAGATGATCTCTCAAATGAAAGGAAAAATAGAAATACTAAATGATAAGATAGGCAAGTATCAAAGGTTGTACAATTATGCAACCAATCGAAATAAAAGACTTGAAGCAGAAATCATCGATCTAAATGAAGATCCGGAAAAATCAAATAAGAAGAATAAAGAACTTTAAGCAGAAATCATCTCTCTAAAATTAGATCTTAAAGCATCAAATAAGAAGAATGAATAACTTCTACAATCATTTGAAAAAGAAGGACGTGAAGCAGAAATCATCTCGCTCAAAACAGATCTGGAAAAATCAAATAAGAAGAATGAAGAACTTCTACAAATTTTTGAAGAACAAGAGAATGGGTTGAAAGAAGAGATTTTAAAACTGAATGATCAAGTATAAGAAGGAAGAAGGGTCGAAGTAAGTATGAATAAGGAATGCCAAAAATTGGAGGTTGAGGTAAATATTTTGAAAGGTAAATTAGAAGAAAAAGATAAACTCTTGAGGTTTCAAGATAGTACTAAGATTCTGACAATATTCTTAGTAGTCAAAGGTCTCCCTCTGTTAAATTTGGTCTTGGTTTTCATGAAACTGTTAAAGGAGAATCTATTTCACAAGGAAGTGCTAAAGATTCAAAGGATATCAATGCAAAACCTGAAGTGTTGGAAGAAACAAAAGGTCAATCGACAATCATGAACTCTCAAAAGAAATCATTCCCTCCTAACTATAGAAACATCAATAATGTTGAATTATTTAAATGTCATAATTATGGGTATGTTGCAGCCAAGTGCAAAAGAAGATCATTCTAGTCACAAACAAACAGATTCTACTCAGAAAGGTACTCTGGTTTCTTCAAGGGATATTGTTTTTCATGTAGCAAGTATGGTCATAAAGCAGCTGATTGCAATAGAAGAAAGAATAGAAAAATAGATTATGATCCTTATGCTTACTTTTCTGGTCACATAATATGTTATGCTTGTAACAAGTATGGACATGTAGAAAAGGAATGCAGGATGAATAGATCTGAGAATTTGGATAATTTCCAGCATACAATAAGAAATTTCAAGCAAAGCTGGAAAAAGAAGGAGGACCAGTCAAAAACGTAGGGGATAATAATCATACTGCAGTCATCTGCTTATAAAGCCTACTTCTCATAATGGCTGCAAGATGATGTGAAATACATTATAGGGATAAGTAATGTATCATCACAGGGGGAGCAATGTATGATGATTTTCATGATTGGCTTGGTAATTCTGGTAATGCTTATTTCTGACAGTGCATCTGATGTGAAGAAGACATGTACAAGTAGTACAAATTCAGGGGGAGATGAAAGTGTGAAATTTTTAGTATTTCACTTTCCATATGTGGGTTGACTGAACAAAAACCGCGTATACACGCGAGTTATGCTGAAGACAGAAGCGTATGCCTTTTTGTTAAGGAAATCAGTGAGACAGCTAAAGATCAAGAACACAGGTTCAGGGGGAGTATCAATCTGACAGCTAATGTTTGCATTGTTGGCATTGTATCTGATTATTCCTTAGCTCTTGGTCAAAATGCTGATGACATGATACATGGTTTCTTATGATAAGATTATGGATGAGCCCTGTTTGCTTTTTGCTGAAAAGTATCTTTTGTTTTCACACATGGATGAGTTGGAAGTCTTATGATTCAGAGATAAGGATAGATCATGCAGAGTTTTTTGCTAATGAATTTTGTCACTGTTGAGACCTTTTATACATAATTCCTACACATGTTACATCATGATTATGAATCATGAAGATCTTGGTGATATCGTATCACATGGATGATTGCTTAATACATATTTTCTATTGAAGAAGTTGTTTTGGTCTGATAATTCCTCTTGGGAAGAATATGATGTTGCAAAGAGTCTAAAGGCTTGGTTACTAATGTGCTTATGCTACAACTATTGGATGACACTTGAAAACACAACTACATTGTCCTATCTTTCTTCTCTCATATATTCCAGGGAAGCATTCAAATATCTTAGACAGAAGTTGAGAGTAGTCTCTGCCATGTAGAGGATCAGATCTGATTAAATTTCAGAAGATTAAGTTGGATACGTGGATTTTCTGAAAGACAGTCACGTATATACACGATTTTATACACATAAAACCGCGTATGGGTGGTTGCTGACAGAATTTTTCTGGGTTAGCATTCTTCAGCATAGCTGCAGTATTGTTTGGTATCTCTGGTGATGTTCCAGTTCTCATAATCCTGTTTCATTCTCTAATATTATTGATGAATATGCCTTGATGATTTGCTGTTGAAAGTGTTCAGGATGCACAAGCTAAGGAGGAGCATTGGTCATGTGGAAAGGATGAATTTTTGGAATTCTCTTGATTTGTTGTGATCTGATCTCATGTTTGAGATTCCTTGGTCTTGATTATAAAAAGTCATATTTGTAATTTGATGAGACCTATGATGTAAAATTGTAATATTCAGTCATGTAAGGACTTGTTCAAATTTGTAAACCCACTTGGTTGGGTATTTGAGTCAAAATGTGTAAAACCACTTGGTTGGGTACTTGAGTCAAATATGTAAATCCACTTGGTTGGATCCTTGATGTAATTATGAGTCCTTGGTGATAGGAAAGGTCATAGATACATGTAATTCATTGAAAAATATGTTTGAAGATTCAACATGAACTCAAGGGGAGCATGGTAACTTCAGAGAACATCAGATCTACAGAGCTCTTGTTTCTACATGAGGAGAAAAACCTTGTTTTGGTTTGAATAAGGGGAGAGCATCATGGTGTTTATAGAATGGTTATATTCAATGTATCTATATGTTGTGATGATCAAACACCATCATGGTTGCCATCAAGTCCAAAGGGGGAGATTGTTGGCATATGTTGTCCTTGATGGCAACCTACTTGATGAAGTTGATGGTAACTTACTTGATGAAATAAGATTGTTGGAAATATGATGTAGAGTGTTGTCCTTGATGGCAACCTACTTGATGAGTTGTTAATAATGTAAATCTGATGTATCTACAATAGCAGAAGAAAGGAATTCAGAAAGTTCTAGAATAATGATAAATAAATTATGCTACAAAGCATACGCGGGTTTGTTAAGGTGAAGTTGCGTATGCACACGGAAAAGTACGTGCCAAGTCGCGTATGCCCTTTTGCACTCCAAATTTAGAATACCAAGGGGTGTTACCATGGTATTGACCCATTGTATTGAGCACTGGAATATCTATTTGATCCCATCCAGGAATACCATTAGTAGTTGAGTGGTTTTGACTCATGGTATTGACAAAGGCTAAATCTATATAAGGAGAAGAAGATCATGTTGCAAGAGTGTGCATGAGTAAGGGTTGTGAATGAATAAATCTCTCTAAGGAATATCTACATGGATGAACTCTATTCTTGATTGATAGATCTGAATCTATGATGCACCTATGAAGAAAATGATGAAGAGGGATCTCTAGATCTGAAATGTATATGTACTTTCTAGATCTATTTATGGAATGTTTAGATCTGAGATGAGGCGAAATAATTTTTGAAGTAAAGGATGAAATCTGAGTTGTTTATCTGATCTGAAGAGCTGCACAGTCCTGAAAAGTTACAGATGTATACGCAGGTTAGCTTCAGTAAAAGCGTGTGTATATGCAGGTCTATTTAAGGAAAAGCGCATATGGGAAAATATGGTTTTTTGAAGAATGCACAGAAGTATACGCAGTTTGGTCTGCATGAAAGCGCGTACATACGTAGGTTCAGTGAAGTAAAAGCGCGTATGGAATCTAGGGTTTGCTCGAGTAAGTGGAATGAAATGTCTGATCTGTTTTGTTGTTTTACTGTTATCTGTCAATGATGTATTCATACAGATATGGGTTGTTTGAATGTTGATTATGCTGCTGATTATGTTGATTAAAGACCAAGTTGTTGGCTGATTGGTTGATGGTACAATAAATGAATTGAAGGGGTTATAAGTTTTAGTTTGATGAATGTGGAGCTTAAATATGTGGAGTGGGTCCAGTCTAAAAATATGATGAAAAGTGGCCTACAAGATGTGCTGTATGGAAGTTTTTGGATCCAGTATTAAAATTGATGAAACGTGGTCCGCATTGGTGGTGCTGAAGGTTGAAGCCTTCAGTGAGGGGGTTGTAGCTCCCTTCTAGTGGTAGCTGGTAAATGAGTGCAGGGGGTAGTGGCTCCCTTCCAGGAGAGGCTGGTAAACGAGAGCAGGGGGTAGTGGCTCCCTTCCAGGAGAGGCTAGTAAACGAGAGCAGGGGGTTGTAGCTCCCTTCCAGGAGAGGCTGGTAAATGAGAGAAGGTTGTAGCCTTCTGCAGGTGGGTGCCTGCGTGCTGGTATGAGTCTGCGCTAGTACATGGTTGTACGATGTTTTATTTATAATAAAATATTGAAGACTGAGACGACGGCAACGGTGGTTTTCTCCCGAATTGGGTTTCCACCTTAAATCCTGGTGTTCATGTGTGTTGTTTATGTGTGATGATTTATTCTGTTCTTACTGCACATGTTTACTGCTTACTAAACATCTAATGAATGAATGATGCAATGATCTAAGCTAAGAATTATCAGCATAATGAGACTTCTGTTAATACGCAAGTTTTATTAAGGATATCCTCATTTATACATGAGTTGGCTTCAGTAAAGTAGTGTATGGGTTTTAGAAAAAGAAAAAGTAAAAATGTTTCAGTCTATACTAAATACTAATTCACCCCCCCGCCCCTCTCAGTAATTTTCCCAACACTGCTAGGAGGTCAATAAATTTTGGCCTGATGCCAAATCTGAAATGAAGCTCTTGGAAGCTTATCTATAAGCCCAAGGTGATAGGAATAGACCCTCACTAGTTTTCCAGCTGAAGTACTGAAGACAACTTCCTCCTTCCAAACTGATCTTTAGAAATCTGCAATTTCTGAATATGGATGTTTTGCAAAAATTAGGAAAAGAGATGTGGCACCAATGCTTGATGTAGAATGAAGTACAATACTCTTTCTAGATCTGATCTAATAAAGAGGTGGGATTCTCGACCAGGAACACCCTGTGCTAAACAACACTTTCAATCTCTGCTAAACAGCTCGAGAAAGAAATGAAATGTGACATGACAATTTCAGATCTAAAAATATCTTTACATCAAGAATAATCAGCATACCTACATCCTTTTCTTCATCGTATTTATATAATTTTTGAGCCTTCACAAGCCTTAGCCCTCATCTAGACTGCGCAGTGCATGTGGACAAGATCCTCCAAGTCTGACTGCGTTATTTGACCAAATCAACCATCATGTCTAGGTGAAATGTACACCCTCTCCATCAAGTGTGCTTTGTTTGCACAACATCCTCCATCACTTTATCATGAAGGTCCCATGATCTCTTGTTTGACATGTTCAATATCTTAGTTGACTGTGTCACCCTCCATGATCTATCTCATAAATGAGACATGTTCTCCAATTTCATTCACATTAGTAGTTTCCCAACCACCTTATTATGTAGATCTAGGCTTAACTAATCCACATTCACACTCAAAAAGTGGATATTTATTCATATTGAGGATTGTGGGTCCCTCCACCCTTTTATTTACTTAATTCATTAAGAATATCAAGCACTCTAATGTTCCAAATATGATGTGTAAATTTTGGGAAATTACAGTCCCCCTCCCCCCTGGAAAAATTTTGTTTTTCCTCGAGCAACTCTGAAAGTAGATGCAAGGCCATCTATTCCCCTCCAAATGGAATCCACATAAGAAAGGATTCCTCCATTTTTTGCAATGTGTTATTCATGTTTGGTTCCAAAGTTGTCTTTTAAAAACATAAATAATGACCTCCAACTGTATGGTTAGATGTCCTCCTTCCATCATGAAGTACCCAGTGACAACCATATGATGTCCAACTTCATCATCAATACATGAGGTGCATAAAATAAGGTGGCTCTCTTCACAAAGGAAAAGGTCGATCACACAATACATCTATACATCCCATGTTTCATGAATTTGATTGAGCATTGATATGCTCTCATACTTAGCCATGTTGGGCTTGTTGGATCCAAGCATCGTTCCAATGTTATACAAAAGAAGAAGGAAAGGAACTATATGGGTAGACAAGGATGTCAAACCATATTATCCTAATTGTAACCACTAGAGTAAGGCCCTTTGCTGCCATCCTCCATCTCCTCCATGTAAAATGGACAAACCAAACTCCCCCAAAAGCAGCCAAAGCAACAAGAGATCTTGCTGCTTTCTCTCCTCCTCATGTGCATCATGAAGCAAAAACATACTAATGGACATATGGAATGTCACATCAGCCCAATACATAGAAACATCATCAATGCACATCATGAGAGCATCATGCCAAGCTTTACCCAATACAAAACACATAGACATAGGAGATGTCATGTGGTGGCCAATCTCTCTCAAGTGAAACCAAAATGAACATGCCTTCTTTTGTTGCATTCTATCATTGATATAAAAAGCATGAATCAGAAAAATATGAGCTATTGGGTGGTAACCATACTCACTCAAGATCAACCAGGGAAGCCATGCCTCCGTCTTCATTTCATAAGTGTTCCTCAAGGCATGGATCAAAGGAATAGGAGCCTTTGGGTAGTGACAGTAATCTCCCAAGGGCAACTAGCGTAACCAAGCTTGCTAGCCCATATCATAAATCTGCAAGTGGTCATGCAACTCCTTGCTTATCATTCTCACCCACTCACCCAAATATGGATGATGAGTGATGTGCGACATAATCATGGTATCCTCCCTTTGTAGAATACCACCTTCCCCAAACTGATAAAGAACCTTGCATTTCATGAAATGTTGAAGTGCACCTCCAATGAGATCTCTTAATGAGACCTTCTTCTCATCCATGGCCTTCCAAAACCAATGGGGTCCTAGATCTACTGTATGTAGAAGTCTCTCTTTGAGCCATGAGATGCTCATTGAGAAAGTGTCATCAATAAAGGAGAAAAGATTTCTCATATCTAGATGTCTACCATTTATCATCTTGTCCTCCATTTCTTCATGAGTGAAGCTACCTTCAGAATGCTCCAAGAATGATGGGACCTCCTCACCTTCACAACTACTAAGTGAAAACATTGTAGATCTGCATGATAATATAGGTGTTGTCTCAAAGAAAAGCACAACACTGATCTCATAACCAGTTATTGTACACAACATTATGCTCATCCCATTTTTTGAAACTCTACACTTCAACTCAAAGGGTTGAATGTAGCTCAACAATGATGAATTGGGATAGTTCTTAACCTCCTCCTTGATTAGATCAAGGGTCCTCTACACTGTGATATGTTGCTACTTCAAATCAGCACTATGTTCTAACCCTTGGTTATGCATTGGCATTGATGGCATGTCCCTACAAATTTCAATAAGATCTACTAAAACAATAGGTAATGAATGTGTATGCATACCTTGGATCAATTGATATGTGTGAACCTCTTGACAGAAAACAAGAGTTCCTTCAACCGGGATAATAGTGCCTCCAACTACTGGTAAGAGTGATGGTTGTTCTTCTCCTAGTGTACTAGCGTTGGGATCTTCCTCCTTTCCCTCATGCATCTCCTGAATCATGCATGGGACTCTATATTTCAAGAGCTCAAGTCTATCTTGAAAAGATGCAATTACTTCTGCAGTTGGTGGTGAATGTAGTGACTTCTTGTCCAAAGTGACAAGATTGGCATCCTCCTCATTAGGAAATGTCACTTTGTGACACATATTTGGTTTTCTCCCATCAAATTTCTTCCTCAACTTGTGAAATAAATCTAAAGATTTATTCACCTTTACATGCTTTATGTGACCAAACCACCAATCATTTGATTCATCTAAAAGATGAAGTGATGCAATTTGAACAACCTCTTCTTCAGCTATAGGATGTAGTTTAAAAAATGCATCTAACTCTCTCCTCCAAGCCTTAACATTGCTTCAGGAGGATCCATCAAATTTAGGAAAATAGAATCTATTGTGCCTCTTCCTTTTATTGCTACTATAGGATCCTCTTTCTTCTTTGATTTTGAAGAATTGTTGGAGAGTTAGTTTCTCCTTGAATGCTCTAGATTGTGCTTTGTACTATTCAAGATATAGACTAAGAGTCTCATGAGTCTTAGGTTCATTCATTCCTTAATTTCCACACCCTTCACCTTCTTCAAAGAAAGTGGGCATAGTGGATCTATGAGGAGATCTAGGATTCTTCGGTTTTCTTCTTTGCTGATAGGAAGTGCTTGGACCTTCCTCATCACATATTCTTCTTGGATCTTCTTTCTGCATTTCCCCTTTCATTTGAAAGACCTCCTTGGAGAGATATTGCATAGATCTACATAAATGAGTGGCAGAATTCTCTTCCTCCATGATAGATCTCAGTTGTCTGCTTCTTATTTAGATGCAAAAAATGAAGTGTCCACAAGCTGAGCCAAAGATCATGCTCTGATACCACTGTAATATCCCAAAAGGGAGAATGCATTAATGCTAAAACACAATATATAAACTGCAGCAAGGTAAACAATAAATCTTAAGACAACATCAAAATTTATAGAGGAGATGAGCCATTTTATTATATTAGAGAAGAATCAGTTACACAATGTACAAAATATGGGTAGATCTAGCCAAAGAGATGGTCTAGAGTCACCCAGAAAACACGCTACAATAGGTACAACTTAATTGGAGAGGCACTAAAGAAAATACTGTGTTTTCCCTTCAGTATAATATGAACATATAGTTGTAGGCTGAAAAGGAAAATGACAATATACTCAAATCTGGAGCTCAGATGATGCCAAGATTCAAGATCTGGCCAATGTGATGGATTCCCAAGATAACCCAAAAAGGATTTTCGAGATCTAAAACTTTGGAAAATCACCTCCCTAGGATTTGATCCTTGATCTACTGGGAAATATAGATCTAAAGCTAGATCTATAAAAAATATGGCTGAAATATGTTGCAAGATCAGATCTAAGCTTGAAGGGTTGGTCCCTTCCTTAGATCTACAAGCTAGAATCCCTAGATCTATCTTCTCAATCCTCCAATAATGATTGCAGCTGCTACAACACAAATGCCAATAGAAAATACACTGTGAGGGAAAGAGAGACCTCCTCCCTGATGAAAAATGCTGCAATAAAGTCCAGGTTGATGGTAAGACTGAAGGAAATGTGAGGGGATGATCCCTCACAGGATTACTAGCTGAAATGCTAGTAACTTCCTTCCACCTTTTGGATCTGCAAAATGGACAGCGTAATTCCTGAAGAAAATATTGCTGCTAGGAGGTCAATAAATTTTGGCCTGATGCAAGATCTAAAATGAAGCTCTAGGAAGCTGATCTATAAGCCCAAGGTGATAGGAATAAACCCTCACCAGTTCTTCAACTGAAGTATTGAAGGCAACTTCCTCCTTCCAAACTAATCTTCAAAAATCTGTAATTTATGAATATGGATGTTCTACATAAAGTAGGAAAAGAGATGTGGCACCAATTCCTGATGTAGAATGAAGTACAATACTCTTTCTAAAGCTACTCTAAGAAATATTTGGGATTCCCGACTAGGAACACCCTATGCTAAACATCATTTGCAATCTCTGCTAAATAGCCCGAGAAAGTAATGGAATGTCACATAACAATTCTAGATCTGAAAAGATCTTTACATCATGAATAATCAGAATACCTCCATACTTGTCTTCATATTCTTTATATGATGTTTGAGCCTTCCCAAGCCTTGGCCCTCATCTAGACTGCGCAGTGCATGTGGACAAGATCCTCCAAGTCTGACTGCATTGTTTGACCAAATAAACCATCATGTCTAGGTGCAATGTACACCCTCTCCATCAAGTGTGCTTTTTTTTCACAACATCCTCCATCACTTTATCATGAATGTCCCATGATCTCTTATTTGACATCTTCAAGATCTTAGTTGACTAAATCAACCTTCTGTTTGATCTCTTCAAGATCTTAGTTGACTGTGTCAACCTCCATGATCTATCTCATAAATGAGACAGGTTCTCCAATTTCATTCACATTAGTAGTTTCCGAACCACCCTATTATGTAGATCTAGGCTTAATTAATCCACATTCACACTAAAAAAGTGGATATTTATTCATATTGAGGATTATGGGTCCCTCCACCCTTTTATTTACTTAATTCATTAAGAAAATCAAGGACTCTAATATTCCAAATATGATGTGAAAATTTGGGAATATTACATCCCTCTACAAGAATCAAGAGATAAAGTTTTCAGCCACACTTCATAACTTCAAGAGAAAATCAAGAATATTTATGATAAGAATACCAAAGCTGATTATTTTAAGCTAGGAGATGTTGTTCTTCACTGGGATTCCTGAATGAAGACAAAGGTAAACACGAAGAATTTGATAATATATGGAAAGGTCCTTATAAGATAACTGCATTCAAAGGTAATAATTCATTTTTATTAGAATATATTGAATGGAATTAATTTCTAGGAGGACCAATCAATGGTAGGTTCCTCAAGCATTAGCTTACACGATTATTGAAGAACAAGTTCACTTTCATTGTACATATAATTTTTATTTGTTGTCCAAGAATAAGGAAGTCGTTGTAGGAGATTGAAATTTGAGGAGACGGCCATGAGACTTCTACATTCAGATCATTTTTTTATTATTTAAAATATAAATAAATAAAAATTCAATCAGTTGTCAAGTCAAAGTCAAGTCAGTTTTTCCATTTTTATTTCATCATTTCAAAATTGTCAAAGTTCTTCAGTTTCAAGTTTTGACTCCATCGCTCAATCGATAAGGCTACCTGATCTACGACATTCTTGACACATCCAAAAAGAGATTCCATCCCTATCTAGAGCCAATGTTAGTGTAAATATGTCCACTAATCAAACATGCTCTTACAGTTTATTTTCTAGTAGTCGTAGGTCAAATGTTTGCATTTTCAAACAATTTTTCAAATAATTTTTGGTCATTGGATATGGTCTAGGTCAGAAATCTACTCCCTTCATTCCATTCATGGCCATCATCATCTTAGATTTCATATCACTCATTGTTATTTATATTCTTAGGTTAGTCATTCCATCTCCATTTAAGTCTGTATCTAGGTCTCCTTGTTTTTCCACTAAAAATTCCAAAAATGTCACCAAAGAGGGCGAACAAGGTTTAATTTTCATCAAATCACTCATTTAAAGGGAGTAAGCATAGTTAGGAGAATAAATAAGACACTTTTTATTATTTCAAAACCTTTTTCATTGTCATTTTTTTTCCAAAAAATGTTGAAAGGATAAAAGAGGTCAATTTTATATCCTTTGTCTTTATCCTAAGTCAAAGAAAAAGTTGCGAAAATATGTGCTACTAGCCTAATGTTTGATTTCATTTTATCTCTATCCAAAGTTCAGAAGCATATGAATTATAACCAAATTTCTCTGCTCATGTCATAAAGGTTGAAGATGAAAAAAAAAATTATGTTGTGGTTAACTCTCAAGCTCATCCTAGCAGCTATATATTTCCTCCATCAGATCAATGGTCAATAGGCCTTTTCAGCCCCCCTGCCATCCTGCCATTAGCGGAAAGGCGAGGGGGGTGTCTGAAAAGGTGGTTTCCTCCCACTGGCCCCACTTCAACGTTTCTGCCTATTATCATTTCACACACCCCTCACCCCTCGTAATACCACAAACCATATGGACCACCCTTCGAAATTCATCAAAACCACCCTCCTTTCGCACCATTTTTTCCCGCGCTTCCCTCCACTCCCCTATTTCCATTCCCTCACACTCCCCTTCATTCTCATCCTGATGCATCTAGCAGTGCTTTGTTACTCATCTGAAAACCTTGTTATTCTTCTGGGAGATCTTGTTACGCATCTTAAAATGTACTTTGTTTTTGGTATTTTTCTCTCAGATCATTCATCGAAACTCCATTTTCATTGTAACCAGTTTCTACAACTTTCTCATCATTAAGTAAGTACCTCATATTCTCTTCAAGTCAAATTATCAAGCACAGTGTTGGTTTTCTTGCTTACTTCCTTTTCCACTACATTTTCACTTATGTTTATCGATGGATGATTTCAGTGAACTAAACCTAGCCATATCATTTAAAATCCTCATACACCTTCCCTAGACCATATTCTATTATTCCCTACCATTCAAAATCTCCCTACATTTAATTTCTATTAAACCCTAATTTCATACTATTTTTCTATTACATAATTAGGAAATCCCTCTGTTTTCATAATTTGATCACCTTATTTACATCCATTTCACCAAATTTCACTTTTATTTTGAAGCCAGATTACAAATCTACCTCTTGATTTTTTTTTGGGAATTTTCCTTGGCTTCATTAACCTTCATCTCATCCTTCAAATTTTCCCTATCCCTATTCTTTATGTTTCCAAATTCACAATCCACATACCCACTGCATCTAAACAACCTGATTTTCATCCTTTTGATTGGCATTATGGAAAGTTAAAAGAAAATCTAGAAAGGAGGGTGCCACATTAGATTTGAACCCTCTACTTTGCAAGAAGTTAATGCATCACCTTTTTCCAAGCGATGCTTTGAGAGAACTAGATGTTTGAGATTATGTGAGAAAATCATAGAAGACTGTTATCATCTCCAATTTACTAGCTTATTTGCTACAAGTTTCAGTATGGGCAAGGCCATCATTGTAGGTGTAGATTTCAACTTATCAATAGATGTGATTTCTTCAGCAACACGTATACCTATTCATGGAAAAGAGTGGTTTAAGGGCATGTATATAGACCTTTAAGATTATAAATTGTTCCTCAAACCTCATGCTAGAGATAATCCTGAGTACATCTTCCCTTTCAGGCACCTCCTTAACATATATTCTCCTTTGATGAGATTAATTATGAAAATTTTCACCTGTGAAGGGAGATTCTCTAGGTTGTACAGGTACCATAATAGATTATTGATTCATTTTACTTCTACTAAACCTCCTGAATTTCCATATTACTTGTACAAAAGTTTGGTTATAATGAATGAGAAAGTTCAGAGTAGAAACAAAGATCATAACCCAAGTATTTTCCACCATGTTCTAGTCAAACTCGTTGTTTTTCATAATCTCTCAGCTATAAATATGACTTGGGAAACCTTCATGGAGAAAGTAGAAACAACACCCACCACTACTCTTCCTGTCTGTTGTGAAACCAGCTCCAGAAATAGAAGAAAAGAGATATCAATGCCTTAGAAATAAGCCACTTCGAGGGGGCAACCTCCAATACATTACATGAATAAACAATTCTTGGATGATACAAATTAAAAAACCTCCTTTCTATCTATGGGAGTCCATGGGGCCATAATGTAATCCTAGTGGGGCCACAATGTAATCCTAGCCGACCTAACAATAATAATTTAAGGGCACATAATAACAACATGGGGATTACAGGGGTACAATAATAAAAATAAGGGGGTTACACTAACAAAAATAAGGGACTATACTAGTAATATAGGGACCTAACATGCCCCTCTCCTTCAAAAAAGTGTTGTCCTCAACACTTGAGTAGCTCTGGGTGCTTCTGTATAAAATTCTCATCCTCCCATGCAGAATCTTCAGTCGGTAAATTCTTCCACTTGATGAGATACTCTGAAATTGATCAATTTCGTAGCTGTAGAGTTCTTGTTTCCGTGATCGCTTTAGGTTACAATATGATTTTTCCTTCCTCATCAAGTTCTGGAAATATTTTTTGAACTGGAATATTTTCACCTATAACCTTCTTTAAGCATGAAACATGGAAAACTGGAAGCACTCGTGAATAAGAAGGAAGCTCCAATTTGTATGCCATAGTACCAATATTTTGCAACACCTTGTAAGGACCATAGTACTTTGGCGATAATTTATTATACTTCTTAGCTTGCTTGAGGGACAATTGTTTGTATGGTTGTAGCCATAAAAATATCCAGTCTCCTACATCAAAACTTCTCTCACTGCGATGTTGATCTACCTGTTGTTTCATTCGATTTTGTGCCAAATTTAGGTTATCCTTTAAAAGTTGGAGAACTTCTTGTTGATTCTCGATGTGATCTTCCACTTCTTGAACCTATGAATTTTCTCTTAAAGATGATGTGATGGATGGTGGATGATATCCATAAAGTGCCATAAATGGGGTAATTTTTGCTGTAGTATGGAAGAAAGTGTTATATCACCATTCAGCAAGAGGTAACCACTTGACCCATTGTCTTTGTTTATAAAATACAAAACAACAAAGATATCCTTCCAAACATTTATTTACTATCTCAGTTTGACCATTAGACTGAGAATGATAAGATGAGCTATGAGCTAATTGAGTACCCAAACAAGAAAATAACTTCGTTCAAAAACTTCCAGTAAAAATAGGATCTTTGTTGCTCACAATAACCCTTGGGTTTCCATGTAGCTTTTGAATTGTGTCCATAAATGTAGTAGCAACTGTACTTTCTTTAAATGGATGAGATAATGCACAACAATGTGCATACTTGGTAAGTCTATCAACTACCACCATGATGACACTCTTCCTTCGGACTTAAGTAAGCCTGTGATAAAATCCATTGAAATATCCTCCCAACGTTGACTTGGAATGGATAAAGGTTGTAGAAGTCTCGAGGTCTTAATTGTCTCAACTTTATTCTGCTGGCAAACCAAACATTCCAACACAAAATTTTGAATATCAGATTTACGGCCATCCCAAAAAAATTCTTTCTTCACCCTGTGGTAAGTTTTTAAAAATCCTAAGTGTCCTCCTAAAGCAGAAGTGTGCAATTCCAAAATAATGTTTTGTTTTAGTTGGGAGTTCTTACAAAGATATAAGCGATATTTGTACCATAAAGAATCATTTTTCCAACTAAATATATCAGATGTACTAGGATCTTGCTACAAATTTTGAATGAGTGCCCATACTTGTTTGTCCTTCTTCCACTCATCTCTTTCTTTGGTTATCCAATCTGGTTGGATAATAGAAATGGCACAAAGCAATGCTTCCACCTCTTCATTCTTTCTTGAGAGTGCATCCGCAACAACATTAAGCTTCCCTTTTTTGTAGATTATTTCAAATTCATAACCCAACATCTTTGTGACCCATTTTTGCTGCTCTTCTGAAGATACTCTTTGTTCCAAAAAGTGCTTAAGACTATCATGATCAATTTTTACCTTGAAGTGTCTTCGCATTAGGTAAGTTCACCATTTCTTTAGTGCATGCAGTATTGCTAACATGTCCATCTCATAAATAGGTTTTTGTAAATACTTTCCTTTGATTGGACGACTTTCAAAAGCAATGGGTCTTCCTTCCTGCATTAAAACAACACCAAGTCCATTTCCTGAGGCATCACATTCCACAATAAAGGTTTTTGTGAAGTCTGGCGTAGCTAAGACTGGTGCTTGGAACATTGCCTCTTTAATATGTTCAAAGGCCTTAGTTGCTTCAGGAGTCCATGAAAATGCATCTTTCTTCAATAATGTTGTTAGAGGTGCTGCTATTCTCCCATAATTCTCAACAAACTTGCGATAATACCCTGTTAACCCGAGAAATCCTCGCAAATTCTTTATGGTTGTGGGGACTTTCCATTCCTTAATGGCTTTAATTTTGTTAGGGTCTACTTTAACACCCTCGTGAGATACAATATGACCCAGATATTCCACCTCTTGTACTCAAAAGAAACATTTGGATGTTTTTGCATATAATTGTTTCTCCTGCAATAGTTTGAGCACCCTGTCAACATGTTGAACATGATCCTTCCAAGACCTGTTGTAGATTAGTATATCATCAAAAAATACTAGTATAGATTTTCTAGGGAAGGGTTTGAAAATGGAATTCATCAACCCTTGAAATGTAGAAGGTGCATTGGTAAGGCCAAAAGGCATGACCAAAAATTCATAATGACCCTCATGAGTTCGAAATGCTGTTTTTGGAATATCTTAAGTCTTCATTCTAATTTGATGATATCCTGAACGAAGATCCAACTTGGTAAAATAAATTGCTCCATGTAATTCATCCAATAATTCATCAATCACAGGAATGGGAAATTTGTCTTTAATGGTGAGCTTATTGAGCTCCCTATAATCCGGACACATTCGCCATGATCCATCCTTGTTGTGTACCAACACTACAGGAGTAGAGAAATAGCTTTGAATAGGTTGAATTATACCTGCCTCTAACATTTCTAAAATCATATGTTCAATTTCACTCTTTTGGACATAAGGATATCTAAAAGGCATGATGTTTGGAGGAACACTTCCTGGAATCAAATGAATAGCATGATCATGATCATGATCACGAATAGGTGGGAGTCCTTTGGGAGTTTCAAACACCTTGGAATGATTGTCCAAGACTTCTTGGAGATCTGCAGAAATAGATGATTTTGATGTTGGAACTTCTAGTGAGCATAATTGTGAAATTACGCCTCGTTGTTCTTTCTTTAGAAGCTTTGTCATGAAATTAGAGCTTATTATCTTTCCTAGATTCCCTACAATACCTCGTAATTTGACTTCCTTTCCTTCTGAAAAAAATTTCAAGAAAATTTCTTGAAAATTAAAAGCTACCGTCCCCAAAGATTGTAACCATTGTACTCCTAGTACAACATCAACACCTCCCATAGGAATGGAAAGCATTGGACTATTCAATACATATTCCTCCATGGTTAGCTTGATATTATGGCATTTTCCAGAGAAATTTATAGTTCCTCCATTTGCAACCATCACTTGACATTCTGGTGCTGGGTATAGGAAACAATTCAATTCCTTCGCTACCTTACAATGAATAAAATTATGGGTACTACCTGAATCAATCAACACTATTACCTTTTTCTTCTTGATATGTCCTTCTATCTTGAGAGTTTGAGGAGTGGTAATTCCTGCCAATGCATTACACGATATGGTAGGACTCATTTCTTCCTCTTCTTGGGTTGGTTCCTGGTGTATATCCTCTTCTTGTTCATTTTCTTCTTCCTCTTCACAATCTATGTAAAATAATTTCTTCTCAGCACACTTATGACCTTTAGTGTATTTTTTATCACAACTGTAGCAAAGCCCTTTTGCTCTTTTTTCTTCCAATTTTTGTGGTGTCAACCTTGTAGGTTGTGGAAATCTAGGCGTAGCAACACTTCTTTCTTTATAGAAGTGAGTGGTAGGCTTCCTTGTCGCCATAATTTTACATTCAATTTTTCTTGCCAACCTGAATGCCTTCTCCAATGAATCAGGTTCCAAAATGCGAACTTCATGTTGGATGTTATCCTTTAAATTACATATGAAGAGATCAATCATGTGTTCCTCTGGAATATCAGTTACCCTTATATTCAATTTTTAAAAGTCCTCAATGTGCTCCCCCACTAAACCCTTTTGTTTGAGGTTTATCAATTGGCTAAAGAAGGTGTTGCTATTTGTATCCTCATAATGTGCTATCATTTCCTCCGTAAAAATTGACCAAGTGATAAATTTTTTATGGGAGCAAAGCCATCAATACCATACAAATGTATTTTTTTCTAAATGTAAAGTTGCAATGCATACCTTTTGTGTGTTTTGCAAATTATGGAGATCAAAATATTGCTCCATTTTTAGTATCCATGTTACAGGATCCTTTCCATCAAACTTCCTCATATCCATTTTTGGAATATGGTGGTTCTTCCCGCTAACATTAGAGTTTATGAAGTCACGATTAACAGTTATTTGTTCTCATCATGATTTTCCTCTACTATCTTTTCACCATTAGGAAACATTTCTTGTATCAACCTTTTCAAAACTTCCATGTCTGCTTTTAGATCATTCTTCATGTTTTCCATGTTGTCTTTCATTTTTTCATCGATCTTAGCTTCCATGTAATCCATCTTAGATTCCATGCCATCTATCTTAGATTCCATACCTTTCTTCAAACCATCCATCTTCGCTTCCACACCTTTCTTCAAAACATCCATTTCATTTTTTTTTGCTCTTTGCGAGAGCGAAATTTGGTGCACTTGCTCTTGTAATTTTGATAGATTATGTTGCAATTATTCATCTTCATGAGTCATAGTAGAGCCTTATGAATGCTTAATGGGTGTTGAATTATTTTTACAGGGAATTTTTTTTGAACCCAATACTGATATATATTCTACAATATGTCCTTGGAATCAATTCAAATTGATTCTTCAAACAAGACTTATGCAATTCGTAAAAAAAATACACACCTTTTTCTTGATTTTGAGGAGCTCGATATTGAAATTGTATTATCTTTGTGATTGTGGCTCTTCAATATTTGAAATCGGGCACTGAGGCAGCCTTCTAAATTATCTTTCGAATGCCACAAGTCTGACTTGATTTGGATTCTCCAAGGAAAAGTTATGTCCAATCTTCCACAATGACTTAATTATGGACTGGTTCAGTAGAGAGAACTTGTACGAATTTCCACGTGTCATTGTTTCATATTTTAGCTCTGAAATTGATAGAAAAGAAACTAAATTCCATGTAATTTTGACCAATTTTTACGGAACTCCAAGCTGATGCTCAGAGAGAGAGTTATGAAGATTTTCCCACGATCACCTCTTTAAGATGAAATTCAGGAGCCTGAAAATGCACTACCTTCCACAGATCATATCTCCAAAAATATTGCGAACAAAACTATGAAATTTTTCAACGAGTTTCCTCAGAATTTCAGATTTGCGCCCTAAAAATTTCAGATTCTGAAATTTCGTAGAAACAAAGTTATAGCGCAAATTCCACGATGACCTATTTATATTAAATTGAGGAGCTTGCAAAAAGACCTATCTTCTACAAATCATATCTCCAAAAATATTGCGAACCAAGCTCTGAAATTTTTTGATGATGTTCCTCAGGATTTCGGCTTTGCACCCTAAACATTTCAGCTTCTGAGACTTCATAAAAAAAAATTTATAGAAAAAATTCCACGATGACCTGTTTGGAGTAGCGAAACCCTAGAATGCAAAGCTCTGATACCAAATGTTGTGAAACCAGCTCCAGAAATAGAAGAAAAGAGATATCAACTCCTTATAAATAAGCCACTTCAAGGGGGAAACCTCCAATACATTACATGAATGAACAATTCTTGGATGATACAAATTACAAAACCTCCTTTCTATATATAGGAGTCCATGGGGCCATAATGTAATCCTAGTGGGGCCACAATGTAATCCTATCCAACCTAACAATAATAATTTAAGGGCATAATAATAACAATATGGGGGTTACAGGGGTACAATAATAACAATAAATGGGTTACACTAACAACAATAAGGGACTATACTAGTAATAGAGGGACCTAACGCTATTAAGCATAACATACCATCAGTGTCAATATCAACACATGCAATGGAGGTTAGCTCATCCAACATGAAAAATTAGATTTCAAAGGATCCTGGAGTTGTTGAGTTCACTCACACCTATCAAAAGGGAAACACATAGGTCTTTGCTCCCATATCCATCAAATTTTTATCTACACTTGATAATATAGTTAAGAAAAGAGAGATAGAAGAGAAACTACTCATGCATCAGATTGAATCACCATTGCACCAACATGATGAAAAAATTCCCCTAGATGTTTACATGGCAGAGCACGTCCAATTAAAATCAATCGAGCAGATCATTAGGGAGAAAGATGAGGTAATAACATATTTTAGGGATATTTCATCCATTTAAAATTCCCAAATTACTATCCTACAACAAGAAAATTGGCAATTGAAGGTGAAGCAGCTGATACAAAGTAAATATAACGCATACCTAGAGACAGATAAAGGTAAAGGAAAGAAATTATTACATTTTGATCAAATGTAGGACGTGGAAATTGAAACACAACCAAGAAGGACAAAGACAAGAGGCCTTAATAAGGCATTGGAGCTATAAAGACAGTTAGCTCATCCACCTAAACAATTGACTTTTGATGAGCTAATAGCTATGGAGATCAATCAAGACATAGAAATCTTGTTAGGAAGGGTGAATGAACATTTAGATAAGATTTTGAAAAGAGCTAAAAGAGACAACAACCTCCATAGGCATATGGTAATCATTATTGTACCAAGAGAAAAATTTCACAAATTAGGCTTAAACAAGTGAAAAAGAATCTCAAAGAAGATAAAATGAAGCTAAAGGAGAATAATGGTTTAGATTTAATGGCTAAAGCTTCATTAGTTGTTTATCACATCATCCACAGGCGCTACAAAACAAATTTGGAGAATTTTTAGGCAATTTTGGTGTTTTTATTGATTTTTGCACTAAACTGGAAATTCAACCTTCACATACGCATAGCACCAAGTTCTTGTGCTTGTTACTAGGGCATCCAACTGATGAATGTATTATATGGTTGGATGCATTTTGATGATTACATCATAGATCATAAAACCTTGCTGCATGATAAGCTCTATTTTGAAAGAAAAAGCCAAAAAACCACCATTTTTCTATGCTTTTGCCAGTATTTTCGACAGTCGATTATGCATCTGGAGTAATCTTGGGAAAATAAATTTTGGAGGCCTTCTCATGGGCCATTTTTTAAAATTCAAGACGTTATGGAAACTAGACACATGGGGCTAGTTGACCTATGTTTTAGATTTGGTTTTCTATTCTTCAAATTCCCTCAAAATCAACTACAAAAAAGTGTTGCGCATGTGTAAAAGTCTGTTATGCATCTGTAAAAAGTGTTACACATCTGCATAGGATTACATAGGACACTTGTCAAGCCTAGAAAAGGTCATAATTTCAAAGTTTTGTTTTCCTTTCAGCTGGCATTGGATTAAGTGAGTTGGCTTTTACCGCTTATCATGAGGAGACATGTAATTTTATGTGGGAGACATACACTCTTAGTCTATAGTTGAATTTAAGGGAATGGTTTCTAGCCTCCCTAAATTCTAGGAAGTATCTCATCTCATGTATTTATGACTCATTTTGGATGGTATTTCAGCCCTATGAGGTTTCATTGTGCATATTTTCCACAAGTATACCCTATTTATTATTTTCTTGGGTTGGATAGTTGTTTCTTACAGTGGGGCTATTGTAAAATCCTTTTGGAATGAAATTAAGGATAGTGTTGCAAAAATTGTGTTGAGAATCCTATGGTATAACTTAGATCGTTTTTTATTTCTCTATATTTTTATCGTATCGTCTTAAATTATATTATTTCCTCTTTCATATACATGCTTCTATGTGTTTCTAGGAAGAAAACATGCCTTTTCATGCTCTTTTTTAACAAGATTTACATTATGTGTTTATTTTCTTCTAAATGAATGACTTCACCTCAGTGCTCGTTCATACTTTCTATCATTTCATACTATAAACAATGAAAAACTAAGAATGATTTCAAGCTACCTACCTGGCCTCATCCATATTCTCTACAAATTGGTCTTGAATTCAGACCTTAAATCCCTAGACCTAGTCTCCTTACTATCAATCTTATTCAGCATAGAAAAAAAAAAAAAAAACCTTATTTACTAAGCTTATATACCTAGCCTAAGATCATTAAATATTCAGTAGTTTAATTTACTACAAATATGACATTGAGAGAGCCCTCTTTGGTCCTGGTAGGGCTAGCTACCTAAACTAAAGGGTTGTTTGTGGTTACCTTCCTTCAATCCCACTCTCAGCCTTAGGAAGTTGGGGGGAGTGATAACAACTACAACCATATAAATAGATGTCCCTCAATAAAAAAAAGAATGAAAATAAATTAGCATCAATATATTATGGCCCCTATAAGGTGTTATGGAGGATTGGAAATATGGCTTACAAATTGGAGCTACCACCAGCTTCATGTGTACATCTATACTTCCATGTTCCTTTCTTAAATAAGGTAATTTGTGAAAATATTACACTTCAGACTCTTTTACCAAAAATGAATGATGAATAAAAAGGAACTCTAAATCAAAAAATAATATTGGAAATAAGTATTAAGAAACTAAGAAACTAAGCAATTGCTAAGTACCTCATCAAATGGAACAACCTACATATGGAAGAGGTGACATTGAAAAATGATGCTTTCAAGTAGAAACACCCAAAATTATTCAAGTGTTGAGGAAAAAAACATGTTTGAAGGGAAGACAATATTAAGGCTTACATAATCCTAATGTTAACCCTAAAGTCTCTTATTAAGACTTATATATTAAGTCATGAAATTTATGTTGTTATATTTTTATGTTAGCTACAACCTTTCATTATACCATTTCATTATAATTATACCCTTTGTATCCTATATACGTACCAAGGATACCTAGTCTTATGATCATAAAATATTTTCTTATACATTATATTAGTTGTAAAAGGAGGTTCCCCCTTAGATTGGACTACAATTATTGGATTCTTATCATTTTTAAGGTGTAAGGTTCATAAAAAAATTGTAATATTAAGAATGGTTAGGGGATCATTGATCTGAATTTATACTGGAATGAAATTAAATACAATTTTAAACAAAAAAAGGAGTTACAATGAAAAATTAACTTCAATTAATTAATAACAAATACTAAAATTGTTTACATGCAGGATGGAAACAAACTAGCTCAGGCAATGGTAGCTTATCTTTGAGAAGAGATGTGACAGCTACATGCCTTTTGAATTATGTTACAATGAGGCTCAGAGGAATTTTTATTATTGAGAAATAATGGAAACCATAAAAATCTAAAACCCTAACTCTAAGAGATGAAGCACCAAAAGTTTGTGGGCCACATTGGGATTAATTGGAATGACAACTTCCCAAGGTTGTAATTTAAGCATATGATATTTGTTTTGCATACACGATACATCATTAGAAATATCTATCCAAAGAAAATAAATTTTATTGGAAATCCCCTGCCCTACAAGTGGCAAGCTTGGTGTGTTTTCCAAAAAAAAATTGTTCAGGGCTTCAAAATAGCTCTGGAAAATCAAGAACCAAAAAGCTTCCAAAAATAGAAATTTGTGCTAGAATTAACCAAACTAAAAGAAAATTTTCTTAGGGGTCAAAGATGAATAGGCGGGTGGATACCAATATCCAATTAGATTATCCCTCCTCCCTCAAGAAGCAATGGTCCCTAAGAAGGGGAAACTTCTGCTGAACTTGGTCCCTAGTGAGCCACTTGCCTTGGTGCAGGAGCTCTCCAACTTGGTCATTAGTTGGATCCAATTAGTTGTGGACTTTTTAATGTAGTTTGGTTTGATATTTTTTGGTGTCATCTCCTCAGTAATGTTTGATGTTTCCAACAATAGTGGAAAGTATTCTTAAATGTGGTCCACATTTAATATTGGGTGCAAGCCAATGAATGGGGGGGGTACTGAGCTCAAAAATATTATCTCCAATAGCCTTGATGAAGGTCTAAGGCCCGTATTAGAGTGGTTGAAGCTTATGATTGGCTCTAGCAAGGCATTCTTTCTATAAATGAAACCAAACGTTTTCGCCTACCTGAAACTTATGTGGTACTTGATGTTGATAAGGCCATTGTTCGTAGTTGGTATTGGATTTATCCAAGATGTGATGAACCTATTGGTAGATTTGCTGAATGTGATTAATAAAACAAGCGGATTCATCATATTTTGATTGGACATGTGCAGATTCTTCCTGTGAATTTGCAAGAGGAATTGCAACATCAATGGGACATAGTGGTTGAAATCCCAAGAACACTTGAGAGGGGTTTTGGTGACTTGAGTTATGGAGAGATTTGTTATAACTATGTTTCACATAGGGAAGAGTCTTATCCCATGTTGATAGATGATTAGAGTTGTACATGCATAGTATGTGCACTATCATCCTATTGAAAACCTTTGTCTAACCATCAGTCAGGGGGTGGAATGGAATCAACTTGGTGAGCTTGGAGTCTAACAATAACCAAAGGCTCGACCATAATGCACTTCATGACCTGTTATCCCAATATAATATAATTTTTTGTGGGATCTCAAAATGTACCCACATCCATTCAAATAAGATTTTGGCAGTGGCTTCTGTTGTGTTACTCTTCTTGTAGGCAAACAATATGGCCATCTTGGAAAAAATGTTGATGACCAAAAATATATTGTTTTTTCCATGCTTAGTAGAAGGAAGGAAAGACATATAATACAATGAAATAGATTCCTAATGTTAGTTAGGAGTAGGAAGAGGAGGATATAAGCCTTGCTTCTCAATGGTTGGATTGGAAATGACACAAAAAATGCAAGATATTATATATTTTCCAACATCCCATCAAATATTTGGCCAATAAAAATACTTCTGCAGGATTGCCACTATCTTCTGTACACCAAATTTTCTTGCGACCCAACTATAGTGTGCCTCCCAAATAATTTTGACATGCTCGCTTAAAGGAGCACAAAGGTGTCCCAGATGGTATAAACATTAGAGAAACTTTGAGGTCTAAAATGGGCCTCCTAAGTAATATTATAAAATTATAGTGGAAATAATAAAATAATGTTTGCTTACCTCATCAAATTTTGTAGGGAAAAATAAAAAATACTTTTTCAACTCATATTTTAAACTTATCTACCCATGGATATACTAAAATTTCGAGTAGGAGCACTCATTAGATACAAAATTTAATTCCTCATCCAAGGAGTACCCATGTTGCATACTTTCAATGTACCTCGCTACATGAAAAATTAGAAATACATGAAAAAACGTGGTTTTAATAACATTTTTTCATGAATTTCTCTATTTTCATGTAGAAACATCCATAAAAAGTATGGAACATGGGTACTCCCTGGATGAGTAATTGAATTATGCGACCAACGAGTGATCCCGCTCGATATTTGAGTAAAAAAGTATGGAGTTAAGTTGAAAAATATTTTTTTATTTTTATTTTTACTTTATATTTTTACCTTTTTACTCCAAAATTGGTGAGTCATCCCCCATGGTTGACATCATCATCTTGAATCCTATTGGTTCTTATAAATTTTATTTTGGTTTTATATTTTTTTTAGGCTCATTTTTTACCTCAAAATTTCTCTAATGAGTGCCTCCTAGAGGTGGAAGTCTCGAACTTACTTACTATCCATCAACATTTGGTATGTGGTGGTGAATTTTGGATCATTTTTGTAAACTTGCAACCATCCAGAAGTCATGTTCCCATAATAGTCGAGCACAGTGGTTAGTGCTACAACCCGTGACCAAATAAGGAAATTTTCAACTTTATTGGAGTTACCCTTCTTGTACTTAATTTTAAGATGAATTTTTTGAATATATGTGGACCATTTCTGATGGCGATTGTTTTGAAACTTCACTTATGTCTATAGGAACTAAAGAGGTCGATGATCTATGTGGATGATCATCTCTTTCCCCATAATGTATTGTTTCCACTTTCGACAAACTCGCACGATGGAATACATCTCTTTATCATAGGTAGGGTATTTTTAAATTATATCAAAGAGTCTCTCATAGTTTTAAGGTGTTGGATACCCTTTCTAGGTGAGAACTGCATGAATAGCATAATCGAGGACATCTATCTCAATTTCAATTGCTTTTTATAGGTGTGGTAATGTGAGTACTAGTGTATAAAAAATGTGGTTCTTAAACTCAATGAATTCATTTTGTTGGGACTTAGGCAAGAAAAAAAATTATTTTTCTCAACCCTTGGTAACTTGACTTAAATTCCAAGTGATATGAGAGAATCCCAACATTAACCTTTGATAGAAATTGGCAAGGCCTAAAAAGATGTGAAGCTCTATTAGACTGATCGGGGTTGGTCAATCCCAAATGGCTTGTATCTGATTTCAATACACATGCATACCTTACTCATCAATAATGTAAGCCAGATACTAGAACTGGTTCAGGCCAAAGGTGAATTTCTCCAAGTTGGAAAATAGTTTGTGTTGTAGCAAGGTTTAAAGGAAGTGTTGAATATGTTGTGATTTCTCTTCCTAACTCTTGTTGAAGATGAGGATTTCTTCCAAATATACAACCATGAATGAGTTGGTGAAGGGCCATAATATGTCATACATCATCCTTATAAAATTTGTAGGGGACCCAAAGGGCATGAACAACCACTTCAAAAGGCCCTCCATAGATTTGAAGGTGGTCTTCCATAGATATGTGCATTCTTTTGGAACCTGGTGATATCCAAACTTCAAATCAATATTTTTGAAGTACTTGGACCCAATGAGATGGTCATGAAGGTCATCAATCCATGGGATTACATACAAGTTCTTGAAAGTGATTTTATTTAGTGCCCAATAATCAATGCAGAGTCTCCAGATCTTGTCCTTCTTCATTACGAGTACATTTGGGCTCCCACAAGGTGACGAAATTGGTTGGATGTGCCCTTTTTGTAGAAAATATTATATGTTTCACTTGATTTATTTGTTTTCTAGAAGAGAGTGATGATATATTGGTCCATTGGCTAAGGTGCTTCAGGATTCAAATAAGTCAAATGCTTGAAATGACAGTGCAAAGGTGCCCCTATGGGTGAGTAGAAGATGTCCCTGTATTGTTCCACAACCTTATCCACCTACTTTTGTTGCATGAAGGAACCCCCCCGAGGGCCATAGATGTGGCCATGATCTTCCTCTTAATTGAAGAGTGAATTAGAAGGAAAATAAACTTCTTGGTCTGGGATATGATCTTAATGGATTCCTTAACATAGATCAAAGAAATTGAAGTAGAAACGGCTACCTTCGGTATCTTGTATCTCTTACTTCGCAAAGTAATGATAACAGTGCAATGCCTAGACTCATATAGAGCATGATGCTTCCACAAAGTATGGTTGACCAAATAATACATAAACTAATTGAAGGGGAGAAACATCACATAATACCTTATCTGTGATGGGCTTCATGCTATGGAGCAGGCGACATTGTTGGCTTACACGAAGATCTTGCCCTTGGTGGAGTCATACGATGGTGTACAACTATAGTTCTGGTGTTATTGATAGGCCCAACCGCTTCATGAACTAAACTGAGATGAGGTTCTTTTAATTTCTTCTTTTGAAAATGAATTTCAATGATGAAACCTTCACCCACATCTATGAGTGGAAGAAACGCTCACCCTCCTCTAGATCTTCGGGATCAATATTCTTGATTTTGGTGGTGGAAACGGTGGTGCTAGGTTCTACATCAATGACCTATTCCCCTTCTAAATTTTTTTCTCTGAGTCAGAACATGCATCTTATTTGGAAGATTTTAACTTAGCCACCAATGAATTCTTTGCTTGACACTCATTTTTGTTGTGATTTGGGTTCTTATGGAACTCACACCTCTTTCCCATGTCTTTCTTCATATTCCTGTTATTTTTATTTGATTGTGGATTTGATGGGTTTTCCTAACTTTGTTCCTTATTGGTTTGGTCCTTTTTTTCTGCAACTTAGAGGTGATTTTTCCATGATTTGGATTTGCAGATCCAAAGTCTCACTTCTTTTGTTTAAATTTTTGCTCAACCTTGACAGGACATTGGTACACCATGCCAAATGAGGCGATGTAGAGGAAATTCATTTCTACTTGGATGTATCTATGCAAACAACCATGGTACTTGAGTAACAAATCACAGTCATAGTCCTTTATACCAAGCTTAGTGCATAGGGTATGAAAAATATTTGTCAAATTTGGCACTTCTTGGCCCCTTTCCTTCCATAGTGTGGTCCATTTTATGTACTTATATTCATCACTCCCAACAGGGTAGTATTGTTCCTTGAAGACTGTTTCGGGGATTTAACACCCTAGAGGTTGGTTGGGATTCAACCTCCACAGAGCAGGGGCGTACTACTTAACAGAGACTCACACGATCATGCACAGTCATAAAAACGAAATCGAGTAGAACGAGAGGTTTACCCGTTGGTCCTACGTTTGAAGTAGATCCACGTGGAGTTCAAACTCACTGCAACCGTCCTTCCTCTTTCACCTGAAATACAAGAAGAAACCAGCACAAAGGACAAGTTGTACAGTATATTTCTACTCTATATGTTAGTGAGATTCATATAAAACATTAAATAAATCATCATGAATGCTTTTATAACAAATATTCTTCATACATTAAAGCATACACTAACATGTTTATTTCGGGAACAGCATGATACTTCTGTATTATAAAAATAGTACGTACAAAAGTAAGTGGAGAGATCACCTGATCCTTCCAAGGCCTTCGCAGACCGTCGTCCGGATCCGTCCGGCCCTTGCCTCGCTAAGACTCCTTCCAAATGAGTGCATACGAGATAACATATAAAGGGATGTGTATCTCAAGGAAACAAGGGTTTCCTGAAATGAACTGGGAAAGTCCAGGAGGCACGGGGAATCAGACTTGGATAGGGAACCAACAGAGTATAATAATAATAATTCTCTCTCCCCTTTAGGCCATACATATGAGGTCTTTTTATAGTCCCTCCAAGTAGTTTCAGCAGTTGGAAACAGTTGGCCACGGGCTGGGGTGGTTGAACTACCTGAGTAACCATCAACCCAGCGCGAAATTAGGGATTTTTATATATATTTTAATCATTAAAATGGCATACGCGGAAAAGTCTAGCTGTACTCGCGTATACACGCGGAAAAACACGGGCATAGTCGCGTATGAAGGATTTTCCACTGTTTTTAAGTGAATTTGTCCAAGTCTGTAGGGATGGGTGCCCATAAAGCCATGTAGCAATCATGAATCATGTCAAGGTGAGAAATGATGCTATAACAGATGCCCCCTAATATATGAGGTCAGAAGGGGTACATGATGGCCGAAATGTATTATGCATATAGAAAGAACTTCGCAAGGACAAGAGAGGACTTCACCAGATTTCAGCCTGCCAAAAACCAATGAAAGAAACCAGAGAGTCAACTCATGCTGAGGCGGGCATACCCATGCTCAGTCAAAAATACATCATATGGAAAGTACTGAAATAGATCCAATATGTATACAAGTATAACTGAACTGAAAATACATAGTGAATCATCTGAGCAGGGCCCAGAAATACAAGTCTGAATCAATGTCCAAGTATCACATATAGAAAGCTGATCAAAGATGGTACAACTGGATGTCTGATCAAATAAGTAACTGAATCTCCAAGTACCGGATCATAAGAGGTGGATCAAACGGTACAATCACGCAACTCGGGGACCAACATATAAGATGCTGCTGTGCTGAACTGCAACATATAAGGATGGACGACATCACTAGCAGATACTGAAAAGACTGTCAAAAGTGAACCGAAACATGCTGATGCAACCCGAGGTCTTCACCGATCACTATGGCACAATTCTACACAATGGGAATAAATGAGTTGAAGTCGACCATGTGAGAAATCGTTGGATTACCGGTCAATGATGTATACCGTTAACCAACGCGAGACAACCCACCGATAATGATAATGAGTGTCAAGGTGCCCCAGTACAATCTAACAAGTGTGAATGAATGAGTTGAAGTCGAACACTTGAAAGAATCTACCAATCAGGAGGCAATGATGAATCCTCACTGTCGATAGCGAAGAGTCTGCCACTGATGACTGCAAACCCTAAGGTACTGACAAAAAGACTCTAGACCTTGTTCCCCGAGCAATGAGTCGGAGTCGATGGGAAAAGATCTGCTGGAAGGAAGGCATTAAGGCATCCCACATCAGTCCAGCGCGAGTGTAACCCGCAGGCCAAGATTTGGAAGGAATCGGACGAAGGAGAGTGATGGAACCAAAACCGAAGTACGTTTCCGACGTGCACAAGATGAAGCTAGCGCACGGAAGAAACCCCCTGAACCAACCAATAATGAAAGCTGACACAGAGGCGAGAAATCCACCGATAGGGTCAAATGGAAATCCAGGTACTGCACGAATCCCAAGTGTGATAATGTGTGCTGACGTCGAACACAGGGGAAACCACTCGGTCAAAGACCCATGATGATGATCAAATGCTGAGCACGAGGTCACCTATCAATAATGAAAATAGGCCCAAGGTGCGGCTCTAGGCTTGCTCTAAAAGCAATGTGTCGTAGTCGATAAGAGACAAACCCGCCGGCAAGAAGTCAATGGGGACCTTCTCAAACCAGCACGAGCAGAAGATCAAAACATCTGATGTGATAGAACATGATACTGACAAGACCGGGAAGGCCGACTGAATAATGAGTCAAGAGACACCGCAGAATGGCCGACTCGGGCTAGACTTCCCTTGAACAAAAGCACGACTCTATGATGACCATGGCAGTAAAAAGTGACACTGTATAAGTCTGTCTTGCAGGAGGCAAAACAAACTCTCCATATGATTGGAAGAGATAACCAACCGGGGGAGAACCGACAAGTGAAACATGGTAAAGGCTGAACCTAGGTCAAACTAGAACCATCCCAAATGAAGGAAATATATATAAGTATATGTGCTTTGTTCAAGGGCGACAAACTGACTCTGTACTGCCATCAAAATAACGAAGATACATCCCGTTCCCGCTCTTTTTGTTATATTTGATTTTTTGTCTTTTTCATATAATAAGCCTGAAAAAGAATAAAAGAATGCTATGGTACAATGGATAGAACGAGTATCAAGAAAGTAGATGCACTAGTTCCTGGGATTGGAACAATCCTATGCTCAATGCAAGGTGGCGAAAACTGGTCAGTGATACTCAGAGGAACGTTCCATCCATGGGTATAAAGGTGTCAAGTCGTGATAGCTAAGTGCATGCAATGGTTAACTTGTACGGAAAGTCAAGGTCAAAAGTTGGCTTAAACATCGAGTCCAAATGAAGCCGGCTAAAGGCCAGGATAAACAAGTAGCCAATATGCAATGCAGTAATACAACTTAACGACACCAGGGAGCCTCTAGGGTATAAGCCAGAAAAAGATAAGTGATGAAGGAGAAGAATGAAGCTTCAACACGAAAGACATGGCGGGACTAAAGAGGACTCCCGAGCCTACATAAAAAGCAGCATGGGCAAAAAGTGATAGCGAGGAACTAACTAGGAAGCCCATGTAAAGGAAGGCTCTACCATCAAGTCATGATTTAAAAATCGGCGAGTGAAATGGGTATAATACTCATGACCTGATGGGATCGACCCTAAGGCATGTGATCAGTATGGAGGCTAGAATGCAAGATGCAACGGAAAGTGATTCCCTAACCTATATGCCAGTAAAGATCATATACCTGCCATGAAGAGTCTGAACATATGGGCCAGAAACCGGGAAAAATCTCGAAAATGTCAAAATGTACCTGAAATATACCAAACTGGGCACTTCCAAGCAATCGAGTTATACAGCATAAGACATATCGAAGAAATAAGCACAAGGAAATTTTTGCGAAAATTTTCAATTTTTTAGCCATAAATACACAAATCACCTCTCAATTGGTTCATTATTGCATAGCTGATTTGGAAAAGAGCTCTGGAGCTAAAAACTTGTTTCGTCAAATCAGCAACAACCGACCGTCGGAATTCAGCGAAACTTCAGGTAGGATCCTTATTCATCCTGTTGATTCATTTTGTCCGTTTAAAATTTAAAATTAAGTGGATTTTTACCTGGAAACCCTTATTAAAAAACGCGTATCTGCTCATACGCGGGTTCAAAGAAGGAAAGTCGCGTGTATACGCGACTGTGCACAGCGGAACTAGCGTATGCGCAAGTCCGAATTTCAAAAATGAGTTTCTAATGCAAATTTTAATGAATTTTTTCAGGATGACAATTTCATGGAGGGAACGTGAGCATAGTGCAATAGACCAAGAGGTCATGGAAGATCGCGCAGCACAAAATGTCCTCCGAAACTGTGGATTATTCAAATTTTTCAAGATGCCCAATATGAAAAGTAATGTGAGATTGCTTGAAATGCTGGTAAATTATTGGGAACCGGATCAGGATTGTTTCATCATTGATCAAATGCCACTATGCATAGAAGTGGAAGATATATACTTCATCACTGGACTCTCCAGAAGGGGAGACCCAGTGGATCTGCACGGAAGGCCCCTGGGAGGGTTAACCGTGGAGGACTATGTCCAAATCTATTGCATAGAAAATTCCAAGAAAGTTGGCACACAGATTGCAATCAGAGATATCGGGGACTTGCACATAAAGATCCTCCTATTCACCATCGGCAGAGTGGCAGGATCTGCCTCACTGCATCAGGCGTCCAGGACGCACATGAGTATAGCTGTAGAGTGCTTAATTCATGTGTATGATTGGTGCACTGCCCTGCTACAGAACATGAAACAACAACTGACCTCCATTCGCCAAACAAAAACAAAACATTTTGGCTATGGAACCATTTTGACTACATTCTTCTTCGAGAGAGTTCCCGCTTTGAGACCCAAAGTCATCTCAACTATCAGCAGCCCTCGGGACCCAAGAATTGCCCGTTGGGCAGACATGATGAAGAGACTGGGGGGCAGCGAGGTACCCCGAACTACCTGGGACGATGAGTTCTTCTTATGGTGGAGAGAACAGATCATCGCGGTAGATGACTACCCCTATGCCGGGATGGATTTCCGAGGAGATCCAGATCTAGTACTTCCACCCGGTGCAGCATGGGGAGCAGTCGGTAAGTTTTTTTTCAAAAATTTTAACTTATATGATTTTTTTTTGGATTTTTCAAATATGTATGAAAAATGAAAAACAAACATGTTTTTGGATTGGATTCATAATGACTGACAAAATAAAAAATGATCATGTTTCAGATGTTGGACCAGTGCGTCCTGAGGGCCTAGCACGTCACAAACGCCGCGGAGGTGAAGTAGAGACAGCGGATTCTGACAGGACACTCCGGGCCGTTCAGAGAAACTTGGAGGGACTGACCCGCCAAATCCCTCTGGCTGTTGTGGAGGACTTGCCAGAAGCCGTCCAGAGACGGGTTGTAGGAGTACCCCGGGACTGGGTTAGACTGTTCCGCCGTGTGGCCACTGCAGTGATGTTCTATAGGAACGCTGGGCAGGGTCCTCAGGATTAGACAGATTTTACATATTAGATGACTGTATATTTTTTGAGACTGAACATGATGGGGCATAAGCCCAAGTTTTGTACGGCATTGATGGATCCAAAATTTTGTAAAGTTTTTTGACATACTGATGATATATATACAGCGATGTGATGTGATAAATGTATCAAATGTATGATGTTTTTGATGATTAGATTTTATTGTATTGAATGATTAATATGCCAATCTAAAGCTTGATTAGCCAATGAGTCAGCAAACCAATTGTCAGCTCGACGAATATGAATGAATGTTAAAAATTGAAATGACCTTTGTAACAAACGTACCCTCAAGAACAATCGTAATAAAACTGGATCTCGTACCCGATAAGTGTTGTTCAACTGCGACACCACCAGCTGGGAGTCCAAGAAAACTACCAACGAATCAACACCCAAAGATATTGCCTGCGAGAGTAGATGAATGACTGCAGTGTATTCTGCTACGTTATTGGAAGCATGACCAATGCAGACCCCTCTTGATACCAACAGCTGACCGGAAGGATAATGAAGAACCCAGGCCGCGGAAGCTAAGTTCCGGGTGTGTCTACTAGCACCATCGGCGAAACCATAATGACTCATGACATCAACACAACCTGCCAAAGCAGATCAAAAACATCACCATCTCATCAAAAATCGAAAAATCAAACAGATATGTACAAAACAAAAACTACTATATACAAAGCAAAATGCCGGGGCAAAAGCCTAGGCATAATACTTCTTCAGATAGAGCCCATTTCGGGGCTCCGACAACTCATTTCCTTCAAAGTCAACCAAGGTATACGCTCCTTTCTTAAGGACCTTTTTGACGATATAGGGGCCATACCACATCGACTTAAACTTTCCTGCCCTCAAGGCATCTTTTTCTTGGGCATAGACCAAAACAAGGTCACCTTCGGAAAAGACCCTAGGCTTAACTGCCTTATCGTACTGGACTTTGACTCGGTTTTTATGCGCTTCGTTCAACGTGGCGGCATCTCGACGCTGCTCATCAAGATGTTCCAGATGAAGAAGCCGCTCTGCCAGACTAGAAGTGTCGGGAAGAAGCTCAACAGCCAGTTTAAGGGAAGGAATCTCGCATTCAATGGGAAATACGGATTCCACCCCGTGGACTAACTGAAACGGAGTAAAGCCAGTTGCAGTTTTCACTGACGTCCTGTATGCCCAGAGTGCAGGATATAGCATAATGTGCCAGTTGGATCTATGCTTATCAATCGTCCGTTGAAGAATTGTCTTCAAGGACTTATTCACGGCTTCCACCTGGCCATTGGCCTGAGGATAATATGGAGATGAATGCTCCTGCCGGAAACCCAATTTAAGAGCCAACTCAGCCATCATACTGTTCTGAAAGTGACTGCCATGGTCAGTGACAATCTCTCTCGGTATACCGAAACGAGCAATGACTTGGTTGAAGAAGAAAAGAGCTGCAGTCTCACCATCGTTCCCAAAAGTAGGCATAGCTTCGACCCACTTCGTAAAGTAGTCTACTGCTACGATAATGTACTTGTGACCTTTTGCCGAAGGCGGGTTACAAGTAGTATAATCCATACCCCACTTTGTGAAGGGTCCGAAAGTAATGACTGGAAAAAGCGGAGCTGGATGAGCGCGCATTTTTCGAGTATACACTTGACAAAGATGACACTTCTTGACCGATTCAATACAATCTTTGAAAATCGAGGGCCAGAAGTAGCCAACACGCAAAATCTTTTGGGCTGTAGCAAGCCCTGATAAATGACCCCCACAAGCTCCACCGTGAGAATCATTGAGCACAGCCTCAGCTTCTTCGAAAGTTAAGTAGCGTCTTAGGATTGAATCAACCCCTCGACGGTACAAAGCATCACCAATAATCAGATAACTTTTAGCTAAGTGACGCAGCTTACGACGCTCATCTTTCGAAAAAGAAGAGGGAAACTTCGCAGTCTGGAGATATACAATGATGTCCCCATACCAAGGATCTGGTGGAGAGATCAGAAACAAGTGTTCGTCCGGAAAGGACTCATCATAGATCATCGCCTCTCCACAAGGCAACTCGGAGATCAATTCCGCAAAAACTAATGCCTTCTTGGATTTGGCAGACATGAACTCTAGATCAAATTCCTGTAAAATCACAATCCATCTATTATATTTGCCCCCAATCACTCGCCTGCTGAGGACAAACTGAAATGGATTGGCAGTTGCCAAGACATAAGTTTTGCGAAGAATAATATAATGCCGGAGTCGCTGCACAGCATGAACTGCTGCTAAGGCTAATTTTTCTATCGGGGTGTATCGCAGTTCAGGTCCTACCAGTCCTCGACTAAGGTAGTAAATAACATGCTCAGCCAGAGCATCATCCTCCTGAACCAGAACCATACCAATGGTAGATTCTTCTATAGCCAGATACAAAAGAAAATCTCTGCTATAATCGGGTGGACTCAGTAAAGGAGCAGAGGTCAATGCCTTTTTCAAGGCATCGAATGAGCGTTGAGCATAGTCGTCCCAAAGAAAAGGGACTCCTTTCTTCAACGGTCTCATATATCCCTTTGTAATCTCAGCATAGTTAACGATAAACCTCCGAAGAAAGTTAGACTTCCCTTGGAGACTTTGAAGTTGACGGATTGAAGACAGGGGAGGCAACCGAAGTATTGCCTCAACCTTGAAGGGATCTACCCTTATCCCTTCATTAGACACGATAAATCCCAACAGCCGACCGGATGTTACCGCGAAAACGCACTTGTTCGGATTCAAACGGATTTTATAAAAACGACATCTCTCAAATATTTGCCGGAGGTGTCCTGGATGATCCATCCTCTTTCGAGAATGAGCAGCTAGATCATCTAAGTATGCCTCGATGATTTTCTTGATGTCGTGGAAGGCGTAAGACATGGCCCGCTGAAAAGTGGCTCCAGCATTTTTAAGACCAAAAGGCATTTTCTTATATGCAAACGTACCCCAGGGACAAATAAATGCGGTCTTATGTTGATCTTCTGGACGATTAGTAATTTGATTATAACCAGAAAAACCGTCCATGAAGGAAAAAATTTCGTTACCGGCACACTCATCAATAATCTGATCAATGAAGGGTGTGGGGTAATTATCTTTAGGACACGCCTTATTCAGGTCTCTGAAATCGATGCACACTCGAATTTTTCCTTGCTTTTTATCAACGGGAATGGGGTTTGAAACCCATTCAGTCAGAGGAACTGGGAAAATGAATCCCGCCTTAAGCAGCTTTTCAACTTCAGCTTTGATAGCTGCTACCTTCCTAGGATTAACCGGACGAAGTTTTTGCCTGACCGGCTTAGCGTTTTCATACGTCTTGATCTCATGCTGGACGATAGATGGATCTATGCCAGGCATTTCCTCATAAGACCAAGCAAAAACATCCCTATACTCTTTGAAGAGCTCGGTATAGATTTGAACTTCTTCACGGGAACATTCAGCTCCAATGAAAGCGTTCTCGATAATGTTGGGATTCCTGGAGATGTTCACCGGGATAGTCGGAGAGATCACAGCCATGTTCCCTTCAGCATAAACCTGTGTTGGTGCTAAGGGGCTCAAGACTGGGTGAACAGGTCCAGGAGACTGAGGACTTGGAAAACTAGCTTCGACTTCGCTCAAGTCAGGTAGGAAGTAAGACCGATGATGCAAGTCATCCCACGGTCTCTCTATACCCGTCATTGCTTCCAGGATGGCCTCTTCAGATGGAAGAGTGGTATCTAGACAATCCTGGGCAGAAGAAGAAGTAAGCGTCCAAGCCGGAGCCACATCACCATCCAACTCTTCCGGCGAAAGAGGAGCTGGATCAGACTCTGCAGTGTCAACAACAGACTGATATGCAATCTCAGCTGTAGAAATCGGGAATGCCATTCCACCCACTTGCCCTTCCTCCAAAGTGGCAGTTGGGGAAGGTAAGGTCCAAGGGTCCGAAAAATAATGAGTTCGAAAGAACTCTCTTCGAAAGGGAGCCTTGGAGGATGAAATAGCATTGATAGACACCTTAGGAGGAGGAAGATCAAAAGATCCCATCAGGGAAGAATACATTCCAACTCCCAGATTCTCGATAGGTGCCTTAGTATTGTCAAACTTAGGGACAGATGAGTCAGGAGGCGCCTCCAGGTCTACAGGAGGACAGTCCAGTTGATCCACCGTAACTATCCTCCCTTCGTGGGGGAAACATACTATCCGAAATAGTGAAGATGCAATGGCATCCATATCATATATCCAGTTCCTCCCCAACAGAAGGTTGTAGTCCAAGGCTGCATCTACTACCTCAACCTCTATGTTAACGGTTTTGCCCCCAACACGGATGGGCAAAGCCGGGACAATACCATGGGGCCTATGAGAATGGCCATCGAATGCAGTAAGAATAGTGCTAGATGGAACAGCTTTGGGAGATCCTAGTGTCTTCCAGCATGCGGGAGACATCACGCAAGTAGAAGCACCCTCATCAACGACCGTGCGAAAGATATTAGTCTTCCGGTACGATGATTTAATATGGAAGGCCATATGATGAGGAAGTCTCTTCTTAAATTCTTCACTCAAAGGTAATCGAAGAGGAATTTTCGGATCTCGCAAGCTCCAATGGCGGTGGTAAACACCCAACGTCGAAGTAGGACAAACGGAGTACCTCTAGCGGCCACAGCACGAGATTTCTGCGCCAGATCTTCCACAATCGAGTAGTTCTGGGCAGCCCTCATGTTTGGATTAATCGTTGACCTCTTAGAAGATGCTTTTGGCATCCGAGGCATAGACTCGACGGTTGGCTTCGTGATATGAAGCGGCTCAGTAGCATCAGGAACTTCCTTAGCTTTCGAAGATTCCTCTCCGCCATAATCACGGGATCTCGTAGCGACATCCACGTGAGCACTCATCATAAAGATATTCGATGGAATTTCCCCTTCCTGAGGACCTCCAGAGGAAGCCCCGGGATTTTGATTCGCGCCAGCAATTAATTGCTGCCCTTGGGGAAAAGGGTTTGTTAGCACAGCCTGGGAACTAGAAGAACCCTGCTGAGATAACAGGCGCTGAGCATCCTGAATTTTCGGGCAAAGATGCGTGAGATGGTCTCCGGCACAAAGCTTGCACGGAAACTTAACTTTCTTTTTCTCCTTTTGCCCTTCACCAACACGCTCGTTGGTCTTATTTGCATTGCCCTTCCCATTCTTGCCCTTCTTCTTGTTATTACGTCCCTTCTTCTTCCCCTCGGACTGTTGATTTCCTTTGGGTTCAGAAGATTGGACAGCATTAATGGACAAAGACTGGGAAGGTGAAGAATCAGCAGGCACAGCCTGACCAGAAGAAGCAGATTGTAAAGACAACTGCTACAATTGAGAAAGTAGGCTGGCTGCACTACTACTGACCGATCCGACAAGTCCGTCACCATGCGGGCCAGGTTTGGGTTTCGAGAGATCCAATTTGGAGCGAGGAGCATTAGGAAAATACTTGTAAAGCATGCCAGACTGAGAATAGATCAACTCTAACTGCTGGGCCCTAAAGATGGCCTGCTCCTCGGAATATACCCTTGACATGGATACATCCTTTGAAATATATGACTGAAGCGATTTCAAAAACCACTCGAGAAGGAACTCACCTGGAATATGGGCTTTAATTAGCCTCTTCCTTCTCCTCCATTCCTGAATATGATCAGAAATGTGAGTTGCCTCATCCTGCTTAAAATTAGCCAGGAGTTCGGTTCCAGCCTCATATCTGACAGGCAACTGGAAATGGTTAAGAAAAGTGACAGCCAGTTCTCCAAATGTGGCGAAACTGCCCCCAGTAAGCTCTATATACCACTTCGCGGCGTTTCCAGTTAAGGTGCGCTGAAATAATCTCAATCTAATCGAATCGTCGATCGGAGAGTTGGATGAACACCATAAGTGGAATGTGGTGACGTGGTCTGCCGGATCTTCACCATTCTTACCTTCAAACTTAGGAATGTCTGAAGGAAGTTTGGTTGGAACCGGAGGCCAACCCGGACTATATTGAATCGGGTCATTAGTTAACTTTGCCAAGTCTGGCAAGTTTAACGTTGCCAGAAATGGTAATCGCGGCGGAGCCTGAGAATTCCATCCTTGATGGGATGGATTTCCCACATTCTGAAAAGAATAGCCTGGATTTAATGAGGCACCAGGCTGCCAGAAAGGACCCGTAGAAAACGGAGAAGAACCTCCTCCCCACGCCGAGCTACCAAGACCCAGACTAGTTCCCCCCGCTGAAGTATTGACTGAAGATGTAAGCCCCTGGTAGGGGTTCCATGCATTAGATAGAGGAGAAAAAGACTGATAAGCACTCGATGCAGGGAAAGGAGCATTCCCTGGATGACTCGCGATGAACTGATTCCCTGCCCCCGACGTTGCAAACATAGGATTCCACCCCATAAAAGCAGTCGAACTTGGCCCCTGGGCCCAAGGATTGAAACTTTGGGTCTGGGACGTAAAAGGAAACGACCCTAAAGAAGGATTGGGACTAGGAATATGCCCAGTCCCAAAGGGGAAACCCTGAAAAGAAGCTGATCCACTAGCCATGTTGGACATGGGCGTAGATCCAGCTGCACCGGCGGTAAAGGAAAAAGAGGGATTTCCAGCAATGGACATCCATGAAACAAAGGGACCAGATTGAGAAGCATATGCTTGGGTGAACCCAGAGCCAAACATAGCAGTGCTAGAAGCACTCGAAGATAGAGCAAGAGTGCCCCCTGCCTCGACAGAAACAGGGGTCTGAATGCCCGCAGCACTCACGGTAGAAGCCGTGTTCCCAGTCATGGCCATCGAAAGATAAGAAAGATAAGGAAGATCCGGCGGTCTCTCAGACTCCGGTCCGACGTACTCTATAACAAACGGATGATCAAGAGGAAGAGGAGATGGACCTGTAGCTGCAGGCTCAGGTATATCTTCTATCTGAAAATCTTCCTTCTGAGGAAACAATACCCTCGAGGTGAGCGAAACGCTCCTCTCGGAACCGACACCGGAATCAGCAACGAAACCTTCAGACCTTAGTGGAGGATCTCTCTCCACAGCGTCAGACTCTACAGGGTGAAAACCACCTGCTAGATCGCTCCTACGCCTTCTCGAAGAAGGCTCTGCACTCTCGGGAGATAACCCCCGGACTCTCCTCGAACGTTGAGGCGCTTGATCAGCCACTTTTACAAATTTATTATATTAGACTCAAGAAAAGTGAAAATCTAGGCAAGCTAGGAGCAAAGAGCACTCACTAAAATCAAAACCCTGAGAAACAGCAAGCAAACAGCCTCCAAGTATTTCCGCTCCGGGTGATGAGGACCGGACACCAAAATACAGGAAAGCGAAGTATAGGACCTTCCAAAAGCAGTCTGGGATGATTAGGTCCCAGAACAACTAGCGAAGGTATCGGAAACAGTTACGCCGACCTCCTAACAACAGCCTTTGCCGGCTCAAGCACCCAAGCTTCGCAAGGGCACCCCCCAGAAGTACTGCTGGAAGTGATGCGACGTCTGCCTCAGGTACCACGGGTATTCCCCCCCGCAGTCACCTGTGTGGAACCTAGGAACAGCAGCTATGGACACCAATCCGTATCAGAAGCTGGGCGGAACGGTCTTGAGGTTAGATTCAGCTAATCGGAGGGGGGGTATCCCTCTTCTTAACCTTCACTTCCCCTCGCGCTTGACTCTCGGATGAGAGCTTTCCCAGTCCACCTCACGAAGTTGGATTTCGCTCAATTAATAAACTTCTACGTTTGTTTGAGCGGCCTTGGAGAGTTAACTCTCCTCTCTCCTATTCCAAGGCCCTACAACCTAGCTAGTTGGTGATTGACACTTAATAAAACTTGCTAGTTGATTTTAGATTAAATCGCTTATTTTAAGGGCTTTTGTATTAAGTCATAAGGATATGGAGTTGAAACCAATGATGTTCTGACGCAAAAGAAATTAATAAAAAACCTGACTACATGCACATGCAGTTCTTTGTCTTTCGATGAAGAGCAATTTCTATGTAAGTTCTACGAGACTAAAAATGTATTTTTCTTTTCGAATTACAAACTCACACGCACAAAAATTAAGAAGCTAACTAAATGATTCAATGCACCTAATGCAAATGACCACTAGCATGTAATTTCTAAGATGCAGAAAGTCCCTTGAAACAAGGTGAAATTTCCCAAAAGGCTCCTTCAGTTTCAACTAATCTTTTGATATCCAGAAAGCTAATTCTTGCGAACAAGAACTCTCAATATAAGACACCAAAATACTCGACAAGAAGAAGAAGAAATCAAAAGACAACCTCCCTTCACAATCAAGCGGGAAACTAGAAGCAAGAAACTTCACTAAAGTCCCAAAAGATGAAGCCAAACGAAAATGAAAAAGGCAACAACAAAAACGAAAAACAAGAAACAATGTTTTTTGAGTTTTTGATATGCAAAAACAAAAATCAAAACAAATGTTTTTGGGCTTTTCAGTTTTATAAAACAAGAGTTTCAAGAAAACCAAGAACAACTATCCCAATCCAAGCCAAAACGAGACCGAATTTCAAGCATAAACTTCAGCTATGCCCCCAAACCTTATAAGGCTAATAATAGCAAGATCAATGAGAGCAACGGAAGACCAAAAACTCAATCAAACAGCCAAGAGAAATAGTGAAAATTCGTTGCAACACAAAAATCCAAAGAAACAAGAAAAGATCTTCGAAAATTGCAACAAAACCCTAGCCTATGAAACTCAAGAAAACCAATCGAAAACAAAGCAAAGAACGCAATGCGAAGCACACCACAAAGACAGGAGCGAGTCAGTGAGCAAAAGCTCTCTGTTCTGGTAAAGCAGAACAGCCAAGAACGCTCAGAAAGTGATCTTGGAACTCAATCCAGGAGTGCTAGCACCAACAAGAACACTTCGCCAAAAAGATCAGTTTTCGGACAAACGAAAGAGAACCAAGACTTAAAACCACTTCTGTCACACTCTAGTAAGTACAAAGACTCTGCAAACATAGGCCTCCACAGCCAGAAAAGACCAAAAACACCAGAATCTTGAAATTTCAAATTCAGCCTAGGTATACGCGACCCTCTTGCAAGTAGGTGCAACTAAAAATAGTGAGGGTTCCTTCTCATCCCTCTGCTCATAGTAGGTTTCCCACCAGTCCTTGATGTGGGAGGAAACTTTGAGGAGTGAAAAAGTAATATTTTCCCTATTGGAAAAATTATGGACTGAAAAAAAATCTTATAGAAAATTTAACCATCTATCTATGATATTTGTGCATATCTAACCTTAAAATATAGGAATGTCAATTTTAACTTGTACCTTAAAGGGTGGGGGGGGGGGGGGGGGTGCCTCCAGAGTGATTGTTATGGAACATTATCCATCATCTTTTTCCTTTTTCGCTTGAGGTATTATTTGAGAAATAGTTTCATAGGATCTCCTACTCCCTAATATTTATTTATTCCACCATGGTAGTTCATTGGGGTTGGTGAGAACGGTCTTGAAAGGGCTCAACCAGTTCAAGTCCCAACTACTTATACTCCGACCTCGTTGGGGACATGCGTAGAAAAATAAAGAAATAATATACTTCTTTCATACCACTTATCTAGATTTATGTAGGAATGAAATGAAAAACATATTTAAAAAGAAACATAAAGCTACAATGAAAAATGAACTTCAATTAATTAATAACAAATATTGAAACTGTTTACATGCAGGATAGAAACAAACTAGCCCAGGCAATGATAGCTTATCTCTGAGAAGATATGTGATGGCTACATGCCTTTTGAACTTCGTTACAATGAGGATCAAAGGAATTTTATTATTGAGAAACAATGGAAATGTTAAAAATCCAAAAGCCTAATGCTAGGAGATGAAGCGCCAAAATTTTGTGGGCCCTGTTGGGATTAGTTGGAATGCCAAATTCCTGAGGTTGTAATTTTGGCATATGATATGTATTTGACATGAATAGTACCTCATTTGAAAGATCTATCCAAGGAAAACAATTTTTTTTCAGAAATCCCTTACTGTATGATTCATTAGCTTGGAACATTTTCCAAAAAACATCATTTACAACCTCAAAATGGCTCTGGAAAGTTAGGACCTGGGAAACTACCAAAAATAGAAAGTTATTCTATAATTAATGAAACAAAAAGGAAACAATGTTGAGGGTCCATGTGGAATAGATGGGTGGACACCAATATCCACTTGTATTTCCATACCTTAATATCTTGGCTACCACATAAAATTTTGTCAAATGAAGAATAATTATTATTATTCATTGCTTCCTTCCCAATAAATGAATTTCAATCTTGGTATGGATGAATAATTTCTAGTGACATCAATTTTTTTCATATATGATACAAGTATCTACTTAGTAAAATGGAAATTATTTCAATGTATTATTCATTGTTCATTTTGGACAAAAGAATTCCAAGATCAAATTTTCGTACTCTCTTTTCTTGTTCACCTACATCATATCCAACTAAGATCTCAAATAAATAAGTATGTTTATTTTGAAATCATCCAATATGTTGCAAATTTCTACCCTCGTATTTTCTCCACCAATATTTTTGTTAATTTTATTCAACATATACCTTGTTCATTTCCCTAGCCATGATGTTCCTCTAGAATATATTCAACATAAATCATAGTTGTCATTATAATTATTATGGGATATGTCTCCTTCATTGATCAGGTTGAGGATGTCAATGAAAATGTCTTCAATTCCTCTTCACATAAAATCTCACAAAGCCTTTTCATCCAATTTACTCTACCTTGACTGATGCAAATTATATTTGAATCATTCCACACAATATCCCAATATTTTATATTGTCTTTTTCATATGGAATGTGTTTTCCTTATAGTACCTATATTTTCAATACTCCTAATATTTCTTGAGGAATGAATTATTCATTTATTTCCATGATATTATAGTCTCCCCTACAAGCCTCATGAACCGTCGAAGTGTAACACTTATCAAGGAGGTATGGAAGTGTTTCTACTTCTATGGATCATATGCATAATAATGGCTTCAATAAATGGAATAAAAATTAAAGAGGAACATTTCCATTGCAAGAACAATTAAAATTTGGTATAGAAAAGTGTAGTATTTTTTTCATCTTTGTAAAATTTTTGGTGGTTCTAATTTGGAATTCAAAGGTGGTAATATTTTCTTTCATAGTTTGGTTCCCTCCCCCACCATATTTTCTAAAATTTATCACCTAGCTACTATGAAAATAGACTATATGGCTCTTCTTTTTTTGACATGTGAAGGAATAAGCTCATCAGCTCACCTACTAAAGAATTTATGCTTCCTTTAGGGAAAGTGAACTCAACTTGGACCAAAGATGCTAAATATGTAGGAATTTGGTTGAATAGATTATATGGTTGAAGTTATTCACATAAGACATGTTGAAAATTGTAACTAGATTCGGTTTTCATAATGACATATGTAATTATGCTTTTTTTTGTAATTGATGTAAATAAGAAAAATAAAATTATTATTGTAATGCTTGTCTCATTGGTTTCATGAGAAAAGATTTTTTTTTTAGTAATGGCTTCCATTGTGAGCCATTAGGATTGGTCATAAAGTCAAATTGAGTCAATTTCATGTATGAAGAACCCTTCTTGGGCATGTTAAATATTTTCATGAGTCATTAAAAGGATAAAAAAGGGCCCTCCAAGACCAAGCTAAATCATCTCCTCCAAGTCGGCTTCAATATGGAATAAAAAATATACATCAAAAGGACATGTTTGCTCGAATAAATGTCATGTAAACTTATTACCATGGAAAACCACTATAAATAGGAAACTCAACATCATTTTAGAGATGCAATTCGGTCAAGGTATGAAATAAGAAAGTGTGGAAACCACTAGAAAAGGAGCCATATAACCAGTGAAGAGAAGGAAAGGAAAATTGAAGTGTTTTGGGACTTATTTTGGGTAATATACACTCCACACGTGATATTTATAAACTTCTTATTGCATAAAGAGTCGAGGTACTACAGGTACTAAATTCATCTTAAGAAGGCATATTTGGAAGAAGTATAATAGATCTGAGTTAAGGAAGGCATCTCTCTCTCTCTCTCAAGCGAAGAAGGGTGAAGGTAAAAATTTCTCAAGGAGTGAATCTAGGGCTCTTTGAATTAGGGTCGAAAAAGTTTCATATTTGTTCAAGTGATCAAAATTATGAAGGGTATTTGAGAAGAAGGAAGAAGAAAGAGGGTTGAATATCATTAACTCAAGGAAGAAGGACATCATCAAGGAAGCCTTGTGGCTTGGTATTTGAGTGGAAAATAGATCAATGGTTTTGGTTTTGGTATTTGTCAATTGAAGTCTCTATAAGAAGAATAATTTTTTTAGGTTTTCCTCTCAAGTGGGAGAGATTTTTTCCCTAGCTAATAGCCTGCATTCTATTTCTCTTGTCTATTTACTTTTCATGCATTGATATTTGTTTGATGAAGAATATCACTATAATAATCAAAGAAATAAAATATCATAATCTAAAGAAGTGAAAATAATTCACAAGAAGTTATAGAGAAATCATCTAATATGGATGCCCTATATTTCTCAACATCATATCAGAGCTAAGATGACAAAGCCAAGGAAAGGCATATTATCAAGGGAAACTCAAGGATCAAATCTTTAGAAATACATCAAATAAAATTCAAGGATATCAAAGTAAAGTCAATATCTACAATGAAGCATAAAAAACCTAGATCGAAGAAGAAGTCTACACCAAAAGTAAGTCTTGGGATCATCATCAAGAAAAGGGAAATTCAAAACTCTACATCTACTCAAGTACAAAGGTCACATCATCATCTTGGAGAAATTCAAAACCCTAGTTTAATTAAGCACGTATTCTTGGGATCTGTATCATCTCAGAGATCTTTAGTTGAAGTATCTTTAAGACTATTTATCCAAAGGAAGCTAGGTCAAATTGTGTTTTCATCATATTCAAATGATTCTAAGGAAATTTCCCTCTTGTTGAAGCAAGGTATTTACCATTGCAGTATACCATCAAGAAGTCATCATTGATCACCATATAATAAATAATATCCATCAATCTAAAATGTGATCTCCATCTTCATGGGTTCAAGGATCGCTCATGAAGAGTTCTATCTTCATGAAGGATAAGGTTTCTATTATCTATATCATTATATCAAATTCAAGGAAGCAGCAGGTGGAAGAAGAATCTTAACAAGTAAGTATATTTCCTTATCTAAATATTCCAAAATGCCTTTTTTCAAGGAAAACAAAAAATTGGTTAGGGCTTCAAACTATCTTGAATGGAATAAGAGAACATATCTAAATATCATTGAAAATGAGGTCATGGATCATGTCAAAAGATCTATCACCAAACCAACAAAGGAATATGCTCAAGAACTTGCAAATTTTATGAAGGGGGAAGTTAGGTCTTAGAGGATTCTCATTGAATCTATCAAGGATCCTCTCATCCCATATGTATCAAAACTCGAAACTTTAAAATAAATATATGAAAAACTGGTAGAGTTGTATTCTATGAGCACTACAGGGGAAGTTATCTCACTAAGGCAAGAACTCTATACGATAAATATTTCAAAAGAAGTAGGAATAACCTCATACTTTATAAGGATATCTAAAATTAGGGATAAACTTCAATATTTTGGAGAAGTAATGTTTGACAGGGAAATGATTATAGTAGTCCTAAATGCACTACCAGAGGAGTGGGGTAACTTTACTTCAAGTATTTATGGGAAAAAAGAAGCTACTCCATTCCATGAACTGTGGTCACTATGCAAGATAGAAGAATCCAAGCTAAAGGAAAAATATGATGTGGGATCAGGTGAGAAAAATCAGGAATATATACAATGACAAAAAGAAAGGGAAAATTTTGAAAGTTTGGTCCTCAAAAGAAGAAGAAGAACATGGCTAAGATTCAATGTTAGGTGTGTCAAGAATATGAACACTATAGGAGATATTTTCCTAAGATAAATAAGGAAAATAACAAAAGAGGAAGAGAAGAATCCCATATCACCAAGGAAGTGGAGGAAGTTGAAAAGAAGAAGTCCAAGAAAGAGGAAGTAAAATATCTCTACTATGATTGAGATAGTCTTACTCACCTATTTATTTTCAAGTTACGGTTTTCAAGTTTTTCCTAGTATAATTATCAATATAGGAACCATTAGAAGAACATGATAGGATACATCATGGCATCATTGAATCATTAGAAGAAAGAGCTCAAGATGTCATCATAGGGAAGAATGAATGATAGCTGAATTAATACTATGAAAGGATACAACTCTTGGTGACCTCATTAGAAGAATAAGTAGTACTTATGGGAAAATAGAAAAGAAAAAATTCATTTGATACAAAGCTCATCATACATCAGTTAAGAAGAAACCTTTTCTAGATGAGGATGCTTAAGATCTTGTATTAGAATCTTCATCAGAAGGTTCACCAATCAATAAGGAGAAAGTGTTTCATCAAAAATTATTACATGGATGAATTCATGAAAGGATGGTATGATGTCAATAAGTAGGTCAAGGGATTGAAGTTATTTCAATAATGGAAGTTGATGAAGAAATATGACCTAAAAGAAGAATGAGGGAAGATATGAATACTCTGATGGAAGTATGAAAAAGAAGGAGACCCTTGATAATGGATATCTTTTGGAGATGTGTCAATATGTATGCAGGATGTTGATGCAAACTAGAATATGTCATGATGAAATACCATCAAAAAGGTAATTTTGATTTAATTCTCATTTCTTATTTTTGAATAATAATTGGATGGTATTTTGTAAGGTTTCCAAGGGAAGATATATGGATCTCTTCCACCACTGGTGACAATTTAGTAGGAATAAATATCCTTAAGGAAACGTGACATGAAGAAGGCAGCATGGCATGAAGGAATGCCATATATGGATTTAAGAATCACTTTTTGATGAAAGAAATGATCAAATGGCCCAAGGATGAAAGTGATTTATGGTATGTTCCCTATGAAGAAGTCCCAATGAATGTAGACTCCATGACAAAGAAGAAATTCATGACATCGAAGGAAGGAGTTCTACAAGAAATTGGTTTTCCCATGATCTCCATCTGAAGAGCTATTGGAAGCAAGTCCCTGACGAAGAGGGAGCTTTCCAAGTCCCTATTTAAGAGGGATCTTAGGTATATACCTTCATGTAATAGATTGGTCATCCTTGGTTAAGAAGTATTGACAATTGTGGTTCTCTATCTCATGTGTCATGCATTGGACTAATACTAACAACCGTAACTCATAGTGAAGGCCATGAGAAGATATATAAACACATCATTCTTGTCTTAACTTGGGAAGAAAGAATGGAGGATTGGGTAAGCATATGGCATTCGATACTTTTTAAATATGATTTATGGCATCCAAGATAAGAGTATTCGTAGAGGATCGATATTCTTTGAGGGATGAGAATCCAAGATAAGAATATTCCTTGTGGAACACACTCTGAGAACCCCAAGTGTAGTATATTCTGAGAGAGACAATGATGAGGGTGTTTATACATAATTGGACTCAATAGAATTGTGGTCTAATGTTGTGGTGAGATAGAGTTGTTATTCAAGCCCTTGCTATGTGAAAATGTTGGTTTATATGATGCTAAATAGATGGGTTACCTATAGAAATTATACAAACAATATGTATACTAATGGATTCAATATGATCATGGGATATGCTAAAGTAAGATATTGAATCCTTCTACAAATTAATTTTGGAAAATAAACATGATCGCACATTCACACCAAGTAAGAGAAATAATCAAATCAATCCACAACACATATATCTTTCCTGGGGAAAGCTTGCTGCTCAAAACCCCTCTATCCTCTATTGTATATTCAACCAAGGTGTTAGGGTCATATAATAATAGGAATCATAATTTTGAATTGGCTATGTTTAGTCTTGTAATATTGTACATACCTTTGCATTTCTGCAAATGTTTTCCATTTAAAAAATGAAAAGAGGGTATTTCCTAAAAGAATAATCAAAGGACCAAAGGAAAGATAGATAAAAAAAGATACAAAATATGAACCCTATAAAAAGAATCAAAAATAAATTATGAAAGTGTTGCACATTCAAATGCCACTATTCTTAGTTTACTTTACTTTTGCAAATAAATTGTGTGTAGCTTGTTCATAATGCCACAAAATTCATGATGATCATGCAATATAATCTTGATCATTCATGCCTTTAAATTTTATGTTATGATAGCTAGTGAATAAAGATCTTACCAAACCATTTAATCTTGGAATATCAGTAGTTAGGTAGAGAATAAAAGTGAGCTCATAAGTTTAATCTGAGCCATTAGAAGATATAAGGTTAGAAATAAGTTAGTTTTCTTATCAAAATAAAATGAAAGGGTTAGCAAGGTCAAATGCACCCAATAAAGGAAGGAAAAAATGTTAGGATGAATAAAAGGGTAGGTAGAATACTTTTCAAAAGCTATATAAGCATCATTATGCTTATCAAAATATCTTTCTAACGCTTTCCCCTTGCTAAAAATCCCTTTCCCCTTTCAAAATCCCCTTCCCCTTACTAATCCATTTTTCCCTTTAAAAACCCCATTCCCTTTGATAAAGTTTTATGTTTCCATAAAAACATGAAAACCCACTTTTTCAAAGTCTAAAAGCACAAAAATATTAATTGGGCCCCACTTTATTTTCCCTTTTGATTTAAACCCCTGCTTAATATATTTAAACCCCTTTTTGATTTAAACTTCCCCGTTTATAAATTTCCCAACCCATTTTTCATTTAACCCTAGGCCTATCTATTACCCTACCCCACTTCATTAGAAAGTTCCTAACCCCACCATTCATCCTATCACCGTTGATCACAACAGACGTCCTACAACCTTTATCGCAACCCCCCGATGATCTCTGTTTAACGTCGAGGGGGGGGTGATAAATAAGTGGTTTTCCAGCTCGCTCCTCTGCCACACGGTGTGTCTTGGTGCTCTCGCACCCCCCCACCCCCCTTTCCCAAACCATAAGCCACCCTTTATGCATGTGAAAAACCATCATGTTTGAAAATAATAAAACCCCCATGCCATATGATAAACCACCCAAGTTTCAAAAATAAATAAAAGCCCATTATTCCGTTATTTCCCTATCTCTGTCAAACTTGTGAAAAAGACTGAAAGCCCGCTTGCCTCCTTGCAAACCTTTGTTTTCATTACAGTTGTTTTATTTTGTTATGAAGATGATTAACGAAACTAGGAGATGGAGAAGCAACTTGATACTAGTTCCATCCTACTTACTCCAAACCCATAGGATATGAAATCAAAAAGGTCTAAAGAAGAAGAATTTTACACAGCAGACACTACATCAGATAGTAAATTCAAGGTTATGTACAGAAGGAATGCATCAAGCTAGACCCGGTACTAGAGCAAGAAGAGACAATTGAAACAGAGAAAGTGATCGTTATCAAGAATGATACACCTACACCACATACAGAAGAAATACCTCTGCCATCATCTTCCAGGGCAGAAATCATTCGAAACGTAAAATGAAAACTTATTTTACCTCGAGCATGAGATAAATCATTGTAAATAAGTTTACATTTGTCGTACATTCAGAGGCAGATGAGATTTACCATAGGATAATGAAATTCAAAATCCTAGATGAAGAAACACGAGAGAATTAGTGTGATTTACTGTAAAAAATGAAAGAACAGATAGATGAAAGAAACAAATAGATAACAGCAAGCAAAGAATCAAGGCCAGATATCAGTTAGTTGAAATGTGTCACTATCTCTTTGCATAAAAGATATTTTACTTTCCTAGAATAGATCCTAGTCAGTTGAAAGGATATTTTTTGTAACGTTTTGTATAAATACTTTATCTTTTTAAGTATAAAGGGTCGGTCAAGTGTGGATTTCTGAATATTTCAGTAGCTGATTGGTCTCTTTCAAGAGGGTTATTGTACCAATTTCGAGTCGACATACTGAACAAGTTATAAAGAAACTTTTTTACAGGATTCATGTGTTGAGTTATCTCAATGAAGTACAAAATTTCAATTTTTCATGTTCTTTCTCAAAGTATTCCATAAAATTTTAAGTGTTCTAAATTTTAATGTTATAACAAGAATATTACTACAGAATTCGCTTAAATATTACACTCTACTTTTAATTGTTATACATTTCTATGTTTTCTTCTTATATCACGTTTAGAGAATTATTAATTTCCCTCTGATCCCAATTGACTTCTTCATCCTTCTACATTATTTGGTTTAAGGAATTCTTAATTGATCCTAGATCCCGATTGAAAAATCACTTCACCATTTAGCCTTGAGATTTGATATTGCTTACCTATCTTTCCCTGCAACACTTTCCTTATAATTTGATTCATTTCTGTTTGAAAGCACATTGACTCCATGGTCTAATGGAAATTTAATAAGAACCTATTCATATAAATAATTAATTACACCAACCAACCAAAACCAATCAAAAACCAACCCCAACCAAACATACATAGCTAGCCTAAAATCAATTAAAGAAACAAATTTGAATCATATAGAGAGAGCTCTCTCTGAGTTTAGGAAGGCTAGATCCTAAGCTTGAAAAGTGGTTTGTAGTTACCTCTGATATTTATTTTTAATGCAAGAACAACCTTTGGAAATTTTGGTGTGATAACATTTTGGTGACCATACTAGGGAAAATCAGTCCCTAGTTAAAATAAATCTCAAAAGAAACAATTTTCCTCATTTGTCACATTAAGGTTTTAAAATGGTTGTTTGAAATTATTATATTAAGTTAAATTTTTGGCTTCTAAAAGAACATATTATACAAGGGCTCATCCTGATCCAAAGTCTGCTAAAATTGTTGATGATATTGACAAAATTTTAAGAAAACCAAAAAAATTAGAGATTCAAGGAAGTAGTAGTGATTTAATCAAAACAAATTCACTTCCTAAGGATTTATCAAGCATACAGGATATTCAATTTGATTTATCTTTTGAGCATTCTTTATTTCATACCAAATTTGAAAACTCAGTCCATGATACTATAATAGACCCCAATTTATTCAATTTATTGAATCAAAGAAGGATACTATACAACTTGATTTAGATAAACAGGTTTTAGATACTTTTGAAAAACATTATGTTTTGACCTCAACTTTTATAAAAGACAGAGATGAAGCCTATTTTCAACAGTCAGTTGAACTAGCCACCCTAACTGCTGCTACCCCTAACCTCACTATAGTATCTTCAGAAATTGTAAATACAACTCCATTCAGTACCACCTCACCTATAATATCCACCACTGTTCATTCCACAAAACCATTCATACCTAAATTTCCTCTCCAACCTAATGTATCGAGTTCATCTTCAAGCACCACTACTTTATCTCCAAGTCAAGCTAAATTCTTAGCCATGATAGCTAGATTTTCTCCTTTGGCCTTGCAAGCCCCTTTACATGCCATGCCACAAGATTACCAGAGAAAAAAATTCCAGTTCGATGGTACTGATAAGTGTACTGCTCAAAAACATGTAGATAGTATGACAAAATTTTTTGAGTTACATGTAATTGATGAGGAAGATGTACAAATGAGATTATTTTCATAAACACTAGCAGGAGATGTTAAAAAATGGTTTAAATATTTACCTGTTGGCCATATCATTGATTTAGTTGCTTTCCACCGATTGTTTATAAGGAGATGGGAAAGAAAGAAAAACCCTCTCCAGATATTATCTGAATATGAGAAAATTAGAAGAGCTCCTAACGAATTTGTTCAGGATTATTGTATTAGGTTTAATAACATTTACAATGCAATTCTAGTGAATATTAAATCTCCACTAGTCTTATCCCTAATTAAATTTCCAGATGATTTTGACAATGTCCTCAGTTAAGAGAAATAAACGCTGGAACTTTAGAACATATGCAAAGTAATGTAGTTAGTGTAGAAGCTAACTCACTAGCTAAAAGAGCTAGGATGAGGAATGAGAGGAGAGTGAAAATTAAGGAATAACCTTCCACTTCAGATGTTAAGATAGATAGTTTAGCTAAAAATGTAGAAATAATAATGGATAGATTAGAGAACATGGAAAGAAAACCTCAGTGGGAAAATAAAAAATGTCCCCAAATTAGAAACACCAACTTTAGGAAAAACCCTGAGTACCCAATCAGCAAATTAGACCACCTTTGCAAGAAAAATATGCTGAAAGTTCACAACAGCATGAAGAAGACCAAGACACCCAGATAAACTTGATGGGAATAAACAATGAAGATGCCATTTTTCTTACCCAGGAAGAACAATAGTTGTACATGTTACAAAAATTACAATTAGAGTATGGAGAGTCCTTTGACTATAAACAAGGCTATGAATCTACTATCTACGAATTTCATAAACAGTATAGCCTTAGAAGAAAAAAGAACACATAGGTTCCAATTAAGAAATCAGTCCACACCCAAACTAAGAAAACAATAGAAGCTCTTGTCACCAAAATTCTACAAATTCTCCCTAGAGAAAATCAGAAAGATTCCACCCAAAAGATTTTAGACATCACATCTGTTATTGCATAAATCCACCCCAGGCTGAAGGAAGGCAGAGTTCAGGGTAACATAAAACCACGCTTAATCTGGTAGCTAGCCCTACCACATTAAGAGAGGGCTCTCTCCGGGTCAATCTCAACAATGATAATCAATAAGGCTTGATATGACTTGAAATAAAGGCTGATTTTAGGCTAGGTATATAATTAAAAGAGTTTAATTTTGATTTTGGGGGTTTTGTTGGAATCAAAGGGAAACGCAGTTTTGGGTCCGGGGATGAGGCCTAGTTTTTGCAGAGTTCTGAATGGGGCAAGGAAGACAATTGTTTTGATGATTTGGATTGAATGAATGAATAGCTCAGATTGGTGAGGAGATGAAGAGGGAAATAAGCTTTCAATAATCCTCTTCAAACAAATGAAATCATGGAAAATTAAACAAAACTCAAGGCAGAAGGCAAAGCAAAGCAATCTAATGAATTCCACCTTTATAACTTGTTTGTTTAAATTAAGAAGAAAGGAGAAGGGAAATGATACACATGAAACATCAGTAAACTTACAATCACAGATAAAAACACACCATCAAAACATAGAGCCACATGGATCCCAAAGAGTGCTGCAAACCCTGGTCTATTCCTTTGCCAAAATTACAGAGATGAAATGTACAATGAAGTACCAAGCAATCCCAAATGTCCAACCCTGAAAATCACTGAAGAACTACAAGATATAGACAAGCCTAACTCATCCCCATGCCTCTAGGGGTTGAGCTCACTATTTTAGGAGCTATTTCAACAAGATCTAAACTAATAACTGGAAAATAGGCAATGAAATAGCTTGCCTCTATAAGATAGGAAACTGATTCATTCAGTTACATTTCACTTTTTGGTGAATGAATGTACTTGGATGAGTAAAAATGTGCCAAAATTACATCAAAGTCATGAAATTACATCAATTTACATCAAGATCTATACATATGAGGATAAAAAAGTCAAACTGGACAAAACTAGGCGAAAATCTGAATTGCTGAGTGAAAATTAGGCCAAATTTCCCAATGCGCCGCGCCTGAAATCTCTATGCATAGCGCCACTTTGAAGCTGATTTTAAGGGCCTTCACGAAGTCCAAATTGAGTGCAGGATATCTCGTTGAAAATATCTGCCTATCTACTTTCCAACCAAAGTGGAATTTCTGAATTTTCTTGCCATTTTCTCCTCCAAAAATGATTTTTCCCAACACTGCTTCCTGTGTGTCCAAAAAGTGGCATAAAGGCCATTTTTAAGGTGTTTTTGACCCTTAAAGCAACCCAAAACTTGTCAAAATCCATAGGTAATGAGTAGGCATGCATAAATTTTGATGAAAAATCCATAAATGAAAATTTTTATTCAAGAGGAGTTGCCAATTATAAGCGCGCGCCAAGTGGCGCTAAGCGTCGGGCAGGAAAATCTGTTTTAAGGCCAAAAATTTCAAAATTGACAAAAAGTTTCCCAAATTTCTTGAAATTTGGACCGAAGGTCCACCATCAAGTGCTATGCTAAGCCAAAGAAGCTTCGGCCAAAATTTGGAGTCTATCATGCCTTTTGCGCCGCCTTAATACCTTCTTGGTGCATGCAATTCAGTTGTAGAGTCACTGTCTCGGTCATAAGAAGTATCCGTCTCCATGAGAATTTGCAAGGTCTGTGTTGTCTTGTATGAGAATGAGAAATTTGGTGTTTTGATTTTATTTCCAAATATATGTCAAATGAGAGGGAATATGGAGGAATGGGGTAATGAAAGTGATGGGCTATAATCAAGTGAAAGGGGAAATGGGAATGATAAGAAATGAAAATACTTTAGGGATAGGAAGATAGGCTTAGGAATGACTGTAATGATGATATAATAGTGAGGGGGAGGAAAATAAAGGTGATGGGAATAGAATTATTGATACCAAAACAATTTTAAAACCCTAAGGAAGCACTTCTCAATGAAGATAATAGAGTTTAGTTTTGTACTCAAATTTTCATAACCAATCTCATAATCAATACCAAATACTTGCCATGAGCAATGAAGTTATTACATTGACTTACTTGGAGCAAGAGAGACTGAATTGATTTGTAGTTTTTGAGAAATGGTAAAAATTTAGTGTTTTGGCCCAATGCGCCGCGCCCCTCCAATGTGCCGCACCAGTGTATTTTTTACACTGCGGAGGTTGGCCCAATGCGCCGCGCCTGCCTAGTGCGTCACGACACCCAGCCTATACGCCACGCACCCCACTTTGCCCAGTTTTTATTCAAACTTACTCTTTTCCTTCAACATGACTTTCTCTTGTTTCAATCTTTCTCTTTTGAGTGCAAATAAGCTTTGTTTGAACATGACCAATGAATTATATACATAAAACTTTTAATTTTCATTTCATAAAACTCACTTTTGTTTCCTTTGTGCTTTTGGGCTGAATAATGAGCTTTTGTCTGTCTTGCAGGGAATGAATGCCATGGAGTTTTGGCAAAGGTGACCAGGGCTCTGAATGGAGCATCATTGCATTTGTTACAAAAGGATAAAATAGACAATTTTTTCTTCAAAACAGAGTTTTGAAGAAAAATCATTATCAAGCATTATGATGATGAATTTTTTTCTTTGAAACCTTATTTGAAGTTCCTCATGTGCCTGCTGACCATTATTAGGCATTTTGAGACCTAATAAACTAAACCCTAGACCTAATGAGACTAAAAACCCAAAAGTGACACTTTGCCAACTAGGAGACCAAACATGACTGTACATGATTGTGATGAACAAGAATAGGACAACAGGTACAAGACATGAGGGATATGAGTGTAAAGACCCTACCATTAGATAATACATGCTCCTAATGGAATGTAGCTGACTGAACTGAGTGAGACACCTAAAATGATATGCAACAAGAGAAATTTGATCTCTGACGGAGGGATGAAGATACCGACTCTAACAACATCAACTACTACTCAAACCATTCCAGACAAGAAAATTGAAAACAAAACAACTAACACACAAAATGAATTACCAAGTGTTAATAAGGAATACAAAACCACACAAACCACAATTGGTAAAAATGAAATGATTAAATTAGAAAAAACTCAAATGCCATTCAATATCAAAATTGAGATAGCGAAATTGAAACTACCAGTTCCTTTAACAGAGATAGTGAAAAATGACTCATACAGGGCACAAATTACTAAAACATTAAGCATAGCTGAAGGTGAAGATGTCATCAACCTCAATTATGATCAACCTAAGTTATTATTTGGTCCTAAAGTAGATGGAAAACATAAACAAGGGGGTGTCCCTCCATTCTATATTAGCTTAAACATTCATGATAAAATCTTACATAATGTTATGTTGGATTCATGAGCATCTCATAACTTAATGCCTAAAGAAGTCATGGAAAAATTAAACTTAGACATCACCAGACCCTACAAGGACCTTTTCTCCTTTGATTTAGTCAAGTCAAATGCCTTGGCTTGATCAAAGATCTGTGTGTAACTCTGGTCGAGTGCCCAGCAAAGAGTATCGTTATGGACATAGTAGTTAATGATTTCCCTCCCAAATACGGTATTTTATTATCTCTCTCACAGAGAGAAACATTGAAAGGATCACTACAATTAGACATGTCATATGCTACCATTTATATGTTTGGTCAGCAAAGGAAACTATATAGAGAAATTTTGATGAAATAAATGGTAAGTAGTTCTTAAAGACCACAAAATTTCCCTATCGATTCCATGCATTCTGATCTTGACTCATTTATCTTATGTAATTCATACAATGACAAAGATAAAATCATGGTTGTAGAAGAATAGCATAAAGAAGTCAATACTTGAAAATTCAATTACTAATTCTGAACCTACAATAGATGAAAATATAAAAGATGAATCTTTGTGGAATTTATATTTTGATGGCTCTGTGAATAGATTAGGAGCAGGAGCTGGAGTATGGATCTAAAATTTAGAAAATGATCATTCAGAAGGACATGCTTACATATTAAATTTCAAATGCACTAACAACATGGAAAAATATTTTCCATCATGGGAGACTCATAACTCAGCCATTACAGAGAAACCATATTAGAATTAATAAGATGTTTCCTTCAGACTGACTTTGCTATCATTCCAGGAAAGCAGAATATGCAAGCACATAGCTTGGCCACTTTTTCCAGCACATGCAGGTTACCATTTCAGCCAACTCATCAGTACACAGCTGAGGTAAGACATAGGCCAACCATACCTGATAATTTGAAGTATTGGCAAATATTTTCACAAGACTCACAAATTTATGACTTTACATTAGATTATACCATAAATAATGAAATAGATGTAAATGATGTAAATAAGATAGAGAAACCTAAATTCACTAAAATTATAAATAGAACAATTAGAAATAGTAGAAATTGAGGAATTAATCAATGATGAATCAGAAGTTTTAAACCTCAAAGACAAAATTTTGCCTAAAGGATTAGCCCTACTAGAAGACATGTTTGACTCCAATGATGTAGCTAGAAAACCTAAAATGGAGCCTCTAAGGTCAGATATAGAGGAATGCAACATATGAATAAATAAAAGTCCCAATATTATCAAGATATCTAAGAAATTACCTCCAGGTGAAAATTCGAAGTACATTAGCTTGTTTAAAGAGTTCCAAGACATGTTTTCCTAGAATTATGAAGACCTCAAATATTATGATACTAGCATTATCCAACATAAGATACTAATTAAAGAAAATCATAAGCCCTTTAAACAAAATATAAGGAGAGTTAACCTTGTTCTTATGCCATTAATAGAGAAATAAGTTAAAAGCATTTACGATGCTCAAATCAAAGCACCTATCAGATATTCGGATTGGGTCTCTAATTTAGTCCCCACTAGAAAGAAAACAGGAGAAACTAGATTTTGTGTTGATTTTAGAAACTTGAACAAAGTATCACTGAAGGATAACTATCCCCTCCCTAAAATGGACCACATTCTCCAGAGGGTAGTAGGGTCATTCAGAATTTCATTACTTGATGGATTTTCTAGATACAACCAAATCCTAGTCCAACCTGGAGATCAAGCTAAGACTACATTCACTACTCCCTGGGGAACATTCATGTACTTGAAAATTCCCTTTGGACTAATGAATGTTGGAGAAACATTCCAAAGAGCCATGGACATTGCCATCGCAAAGAAAATACATGATTTTTTAGGCATTTAACTAGATGATATTACAGTGTTTTCCAAGTTAGATAATGAACATCTAGATCATCTAAGAAGGGTATTCATAAAATGCAGAAAGTTTGGGATATCCTTAAATCCTAAAAAGTCAATTTTTGGATTAGAAGTAGGAAAACTTCTAGTACACATTATTTCAAAAGAGGGCATTAGAATTGATCCAGCTAGAATAGAAGCAAACCTAAATATCAGTCATCCTAGAAACATTACAGAATTACAAGCATTTTTAGGCAAAATAAATTTTCTTAGAAGATTCATCTCTAACTTAGCGGAACTACTTAGAAATTTAAATAGCATGTTAAAAAAGGATTAAATACTTAAGTGGAAAGTATAGGCTAAACAACCTTTTGAAGCAGTCAAAGAAGCCCTTACTAAAACACCTATCCTCATAAGTCATAATTTTAAGAGAGACTTCATAATATTTTCAATTGCTTCAGAACACACCATTGCAGCAGTCTTGTTGCAAAAGAACGATGAGGGCCATGAACAACTCATTTCTTTCTTCAATAAAATTTTTAGATATGCAACGCTAAAGTACAATATCATGGAAAAAAAATCTCTTTCTTTAGTGAAAGCCATAAAATATTTCAGAGTATGCATTCTATACTCTCACATAATAGCATATGTTCCAAACTCAATTGTAAAGGAAATTTTGTAATGTTCCAAAATTTTAGCCTCCAAAATAAATGGAACATTAGAGTTCGCAACAGTTGTAGCCAGTAAATAAATGGGTATAAAAGCCCATTAGTCTCCTAAGGAGGGATAAAATACTCCAATTATTAAATGGGATACTTTTTCAAGCCTAATAAAACACCTCCATGTATGAACATGGTTAAAATTAAGCTGCTTTGACAAAGTCAATAGCACAGTTTTAGTGGAGGAGGAATCCAAGGATGAATGATGCAATTTTGAAGGGAGATGTAACTTGGGTTGGAAATAACCTAAGTGAGTGGGGCCAAGGGCAAGAAAAATCATTTCTTATATAAGGAAGAGGATGGCAGCATTCTTGGTCATGTTGTAGATTATTATTCTTGGCTGCCAAGAATTGTTGCTGCTTTATAGAGTGTTTTATTTCCTTTGAGGAGCTCATTGGGAGAGTTTGTATTCAACATTCCACATCAGTTTTTTAGGCCAAGCTTCAGCCATATACATCAACATAGCTTTTCTGGAGATTGTGCAGTGTTGCTTGGTGTAGTAGTGGAAGGGATTGGAATCCCGACTTCTGAGCTAGACTCTCATTGGAGGAAGGTTTCCTTCACTTGAGAGATATTTTTGGAGAGCTCTAGAGATTATTTCAGATCTGTGGTATCATACCACACATTTATCATACCCTCCCAGCACTGTTTCTGCTAGGGAGAGTGTTATTTTGGAGGCAGCGTTCATTGCATGGTTTGGTGGCTCCGTTGAAGTGTTTCCTTGTGATTGAGAGGTTCATCCTTTCATGGGAGGAAGCCCTTGAGGGTTCTACATCATATTAGAAATATTTCAGCCTTCTACACTCATGTACTTTAGTGTTGCAATGATTATTCATTCATTTCCTGAATATCACATTTTATATATAGAGTGTTTGACAGAAAACCCTTGTCGGTTTCTTTTATATTTTGTATAGGAGATTAGATATTTGTACTTCAGCATTATTTATCAATATATGAGTAGATATATTTTTCTCCTATGATTTTATGTGAAAAACCTCTCTTATACTGCGCAGACCCTTGAGAAGTTGCTCCGACATTTTGCAGTATTGGGGTTTTTCACCATTTTTAGCTACACTAGTGTGGGAGGTCTGTTTATCCCACCTAGTTTGATTTGTTTCAGCTCTATTCTTGTATTTAGAATTCATATTTACTAATATATGGGATTCAAGAGTCCATTTCACTGTTTTATTACATTTTTTGTTGGAAATGCATTTTTGATGCATGATTTATGAGCAATCCTAAAAAGGGAACATTACAGTGGTATAAGAGCATGATCTCTGGCACAGCCTATGAGATCTAGCTATTAGAAGAAGGAGAGATGGGTAGAAGCCAGAAATCTTTAGTATGTGCCAGAAGAAAGGAAGACAAGCTTACAAATCTTCTTCCAAAATCTATGAAGAGCTTTCAAGGGGAGCTGAAGAAAATGAGATTGGAGATGAAATCTCCAAAGGAGGTTGAATCTAGAGCTGAATATAGATTTTCACATGGTGAATGTGAGCATGCAGCTACACTCCATGATGCACAATGCAGTCAAATTCCCAAAGCTATCCTGAGATGGATGGGAGGAGGAAAAACTCCTAAGAGGAGAACTCTTAGTGCTTTGTTGCAAGAGTATGAATCTCAAACTGAGAGGTTTAGAGATCGTACTGATTTCCAAGAGTTTTTCAAGATCCATATGGAGAAGAGCCAGCATCAGGATGCAGATATATTTCTTCTATCTACTTTTTTCGGATCACCTACATGTTCAGTTGGAGCTTGGGTGAAGGAGCTAAAATCCTATTTTCAGCTGAACCATATTTTCGAAGATGAAGCTATCAGAGTTGCAGCGCTGCATTTCAGAGGTAATGCTCATGCATGGTGGATTTTTGAATATTATTCCTTAAATAATGCCAATACTTTCTCTTTTGCAAGATTCATAAAACCATTGATCGAGAGGTTTGGTGAAAAACTTCCTAAGACACATGAGCAAGGAAAATTTGAGAAAACAAAAACCTTGCATGTGATGGAGGAATCTCCATTTCAAAAAACCATGAAAAGAGCTGATGTCTTGCATTACATATTGCTGGAATAAAAACCTCTAGTTCATATTCTTGAACAAGAGGGCATGGGGATCGCTTTTTCACAAAGGGATCCAATTTTTGAGATGTTGCCTACACACATTGATGAAGAAGAGGGCAGCAACATTGTCACATCTAGAGCACATCTAGTGCCTCATGTAGAGGAGGGAGGAGCACATGCTCCCACAGGAGGGATTCTTGTACCTTTGCAAGAATTTCCCCAAGATCTCATACATGGAGGTCCAAGCACAATCAGTGAGCAGCATGATTGTGCATCATTGCAGCTGGAAAGAGGAGGAAAGGAGGAAGAGCAGAATCAGTTGATGAGAGGCATACACCCTTCTCTATTTCAAAGAGCCAATATAAGGAAGAGGTAGACTGATTTTCATTGTAGAAGAAGGTGCAAGATTGCCCAATCACCTATGCAGTCTACTCTTGATATTGACATCTCACTTCATGGAAGCATTCCACCGGGGAGGCCACCTGATCTTCATTTGATGAGATATATCTTGTCTTTGGGTTCACCACTCTTGGGTTTTGGAGAGGTGAAGATTTTGGAGGAGAAATTTGGCATGGGGGATGTCAAAGTAGTAGGCAGCAGCATGAGTGGAGCTTCACATGCCAGATCACCAGTACTATCACTGAGGAGGATTGATCCTTATTGGAGATCTAAAATTTTTGTAGAGTACTCCAAGGATCGTGGTGCATGAATGATTCTTGATGACCCGGATGGAGATGTCAGAGGCATGGTGGATGATTTGGTCATCTATTCCTATGGAAGGATCTTCTTGACTAGATCTTTTAGTCTCAAGGAGAAGCTGCTAGATGCAGCCCATGAGGACTTCTCTTCTGTGCACTTTGATGTGTATTTCCAGTTGATGGAGGAGTTCACTTGGGAGAGCATCTAGCATGACATAGATCAGAATATGGAGAGATGCATAACTCGGATGGTTATAGAGAGGATGTCATAGCTACCTTCCTACTCATTGGGAGCCAAGGAGAATTTCCAGTTGAGCCATTTCAGCTCAAGACCTCAAGTACATAATGGAGGAGGTATCATTTCATGTTTTGTACTGTACTTATTTCCTTTATTTGAGCAGCATGATGTAATAAGAAGAAATATTTCTTATTTCATATTATATGATGATGTACTTGCAGCTACTTGTAGCATTGATATTGGCTATATTTTTGATGAACTGTGGGGGAAGCCATATGTATCTTGGTGTGCACCAATGACACCATATTGTAATTTCATGTTTTAATCTTATGAGATGACTATGGCAGAAAACAAGTGGCTAGCAAAGAACTTGTTATTTTTTATTTTGATGCAAGCCAAGGATGCACTGCGCTTGTTCCATGAGAGGGACCATGATTCACTCTCCGATTGTCATTTGGCAACTTGTTTTTATTGTATCTTTCTTCCATGTGTTGCTGATGTGTTTTTGTTCAAAGGAAGCTTGTATGAGGGAGAGATGAGGCAGTAGAAGAATTTATTGTTACTATGGTTTCACTTGGGAGAGTATGGGAAAAATTCTTTCCATACTTTTCATGATATTTCTGAAGAGAAGAAAGGGACATTCATGGTGCAAGGAGGCTACCCTTCAGCATTAAAGGATCATGAGATAATTCCATGTAGGAAGGAGATCTTCTCACATAGCATCATGATGGTGGATGACTTTGGCATATGGAATGTCAAAGAGAGGAGTCACGGAGTCTTATTTCTAAGGCCTACAACGTTGTCACATGGGAGAATGTTCTTATTGATGGAGTGTTCCAAGGAGTATATGTACCCCTTCTTCTTGCAGATTTTTATGAGGGAATCCTCATGGGGGAACTTATACATGGACCTCACTTTCAGCTCGCACATGATGCATGGTAGGAAAGAAATTGATGTGCTTATTGATTACTCTATTTAGTATTTGTACTTTCTTACCATATGTAAACAGTGTATTTCTCCATATGAGAGCAAGAGTATTTTTGGGTTTCACGGTGACTTTAGGGCCAATGTTTATGATGATAGTAGTCCATATATACATGACATTGGGAAAGTTTATTGTTATTTTATATATGTACAGCCGATATACATTAATGCTTACTTCCCCATGTTGGGAGAACAAACATATATAGCTTGTAACTTGTTTCAGGACCACATGCCATATGACATTCTCAAGCAGCAGTTGAGAGAACTGCATTGTATCCACTAGAGAGACCATATGTATCATCCAAACTTGCACATAACCTTCAGCCATTTTCTGATTTGGATGCCATGTGGTGATGATGTGCCATTCATCTTGAATGGAATGGTATGGGTTGGCATGTCTCATGATTTTGGAGGAAGAGTCCTTGGAGGCTCCATCTTCTTCTTGCCATTGGAGGGAAAACATGTTTCAGCCCAAGATCAGCATGCCCTTTACACTTATCATGAGTGGAGACGAGGAAATAATGGGATAATCTCTCTTTCCTATCATGTACATTCATTCAGCCCACCTTCATTTCAGGAGCACAAGGTGGAGGATACTTTCCATGAGTTACCATGTTGAAGGGTGACTCACCTCATTTGGATGATAGCATGGGTGAGGGATGCACTCATTCACCATGTTGATCATCACCCTTACTTTATGGAGGCCATGAGACAGCTAGCATGCTTCCATTCACACTTTCCACCTTTGATTGATGCAGACACTTTGGTTTTGCACACTTGGGAGGAAGCGTTGGATGACAATTTATTTGCAGATTCTCTTGATGTAGTGATGGAGGCCATTGATGAAGGCCAAATAAGGAAGAGGGGAGATATTTTGTTATCCTAATGTATTTTATTGAGGACAAGCAAAGATTTTGGAGGGGAGGACTGTAATGTTCCAAAATTTTAGCCTCCAAGCTGAATGGAACATTAGAGTTAGCAGCAGCTGTAGCCGATAAATAAATGGGTAGAAAAGCCCATAAGTCTCCTAAGGATGGATAAAAGAATCCAATTGTGAAAGGGGATACTATTTCAAGCCTAATAAAACACCTCCATGTATGAATAGGGTTAAAATGAAGCTACTTTGACTAAGTCAACAACGCAGTTTTAGTGGAGGGGGAATCCAAGGATGAATAACGCAATTTTGGAGGGAGATGTAACTTGGGTTGGAAGTAACCTAAGTGAGTGGGGAAAAGGGAAAGAAAAATCTTTTATTATATAAGGAAGAGGATGGAAGAATTCTTGATCATGTTTTATATTATTATTCTTGGCTGCCAAGAATTGTTGTTGCTTTGCTGCTTATCAAAGTTGTAGTGTTGTTTAGCACTGGGTGTTTCCGGTCGGGAATCCCACCTCTTTCCTTTGAGGAGCTCATTGGGAGAGTTTTTATTCAACATTACACATCAGGTTTTCAAGCCAAGCTTCAGCCATCTACATTAGCATAGCATTACCGAAGATTGTGCAGTGTTGCTGGGTGCAGGAGTGGAAGGGATTGGAATCCCAGCTTCTGAGCTAGTTTCTCATTGGAGGAAGGTTTACTTCACTTGAGAGATCTGTTTGGAGAGATAAAAAGCTTATTTCAGATCTGTAGTATCATACCACACATTTCTCATACCCTCCCAGAGCTTTTTCTGCTAGGGAGTGCATTATTTTGGAGGCATTGTTCATTGCATGGTTTGGTGGCTCCGTTGTAGTGTTTCCTCGTGATTGAGAGGTTCATCCTTTCATGGGAGGAAACCATTGAGGTATATACATCATATAAGACATATTTCAGCCTTATACACTCATGTAATTCAGTGTTGCAGTGATTATTCAGTCATTTCCTGAATATCACATTTTATATATAGAGTGTTTGACAAGAAACCCTTGCCGTTTATTTTATATTTTTAATAGCAGATTAGATATTTGTATTTCAGAATTACTAATAAATATATGAGTAGATATATTTTTCTCCTATGATTTTATGTTAAAACCCTCTCTTAGACAACGCAGTCCCTTGAGCAGTTGCTCTGACATTTTGCAGTCTTGGGGTTTTTCACCATTTTTAGCTACACTAGTGTGGGTGGTCTGTTTAGCCAACCCAGTTTGATTTTTTTCAGCTCTATTCTTGGATTTAGAATGTATATTGAATAATATATGGGATCCAAGAGTCAAGTTCACTTTTTTATTACATTTTTTGCTGGAAATGCATTTTTGATGCATGATTTATGAGCAATCCTGAAAAAGGAACTTTACAAATTCTAACTCAGAATGGGCTTGATGGAAAAATAAGAAAATGGATTGCCATAATACTAAAATATGACATTTATGTTAATCCTACAAAATTTATTAAAGGTCAAGGTTTGGCCAAACTCATGGCTGAATCGAATTGTCAGGCCTTAGATATAAATTTCACTGCTGCCATAGATGATCAGGAGAGATGGCGACTCCACAAATCAATTAAGCTTTCATAGATTCACCCTAGTATGCATACCTTACATTTTTTTTGCTCAACTTACAAGCTCCTCCTGGTTTATCTAGAACTAAAAGTAGATTCTTAAAAATGAAAGAAATGAAATATTGTATCTTAGATAATGTTTTATTTTGGAAAGATCATGGTGGAATCCTGTTAAATTTTTTATTAAAATATGAATCTGACAAATTCATGCAATAATTCCATGTAGGAGATTGTGAAGGACACCTATACTGGAAAACAACTGCTAACAAAATTTTGAGGGCAAGTTTTCGCTAGCCAACCCTTTTTGCAGATGTCTGAAAGTATGTGACCTCCTGTCACAAATGTCAAATATTTGAAGGGAAGAAGAAATTCTTACCATTACCCCTCAAACCTATCTAAATATAAATTCCATTTCAACAATGGGGTTTAGAATGTTGGGTATGTGTTATATTCTTTCCACGACTAGCCCCACGCGCTATACGTTGCGCCGGGCGCAGCAGGGGGGTCACAGGGGGGCGGTAGACCCCCCTGTCAGGGTCCGGGTTAGTGCCCTGGCGAATTTTTTTTTTGGTATGCGGTCCCACTCATATGCGGACCCACCCATGTTTTTTGCATGAGTTTTCACATGGTTTTGGGGTACGATGGTTTTCGGCCCCTGGTATTTTGTAGATCCGGTCAAGGGAACTACGATTATGTTCTAATCTAGGGTTAATGGATTGGGGTTTATGTATGCTTCGGCATGTATACATATGTGTTGTAACACTAAAAGGATTATAATGAAAAATCAAGATGGTGGTCCCAATTTGGGATCCAGGGGAAAATCTCTGTGTTTATCTGTTTTATGTTTTATGATCTCGCTATTGTTTATTTTCTGTTATAAGATTCGTGAGTAGATAATTTCTGTTCAGGGCTAAAACCTACATAGAATTCATTGGTGAAATTTACCCACCCTCCTTTTCCCAACATAAATAGATATTTACAGCCACTGATTATTTTACCAAGTGGATAGAATCCATCCCTTCTAGACAAGCCACAAACTCTATCATTATTTCATTTCCTGAGAACAACATCCTTTATAGATTTGGATGCCCACAAAAGCTCATCACTGATAATGATGTTGCCTTCAAATCTAAGAAAATGATAGATTTTTGTAATAGATACCATATCACCCTAGGCCATTCCACTGCCTATTACCCTCAAGGTAATGGACTAGGAGAATCTTCAAACGAAATCGTAGTCAACATAATCAATAAGTTATTAGAGGATAACGAAAAAAATTGGAATAAACTGTTGGTGAATGCCCTTTGGGCAGACAAACTAAATACTAAGAAATCTATTGGTACATCTCCCTATCAATTAGTATATGGGATGGATGTTGTTATTACATCTTCATTAGGAGTTTCGGTAATGAAAATGATTCAGGAATTTCAGGTATAACCAAATGAAATCCAAAGGAGGATAAACCAAAAAATTCATTTACAGCAAACCAAGGAAGAAGTCTATATCAAAGCCCAAGTAATTCAAGACAAAATCAAGAATATCTTTGATAAGAAAACTAAAGCAGATGATTTATTCATAGATGATCAAGTACTAAAATGGGATACCAAAAGGGAATAAAAAGGAAAACATGGGAAATTTGACTTTCTATGGAAGGGCCCATACATTATTTAGGGTTACAGAGTGTAATATTCCTAAATTAGCATGCAGCTAATAGGAATATTAATTTTTCTTTTAAAAATCTATTTATATGAATAAATGTGCAAAGGAGGTTAATCAAACTCCTAATGAAGAATAAATCAATGCCAAATATGAAAAAGGATAAATCTTAGCTATGTAAATAAGTACCCATAGGTGTGAAAGGGGCTAATCATCTTGACTGGGTAAAATTTGACCAAATCTACAACGCTTTATTGGAGGAGTTTTCATCAATAAGGCACAACACAATTCTAGTTGAAGATCTCTTGTGTGAAATGGATGAGTCCATTGAAGGTGGTTTAGGGTTTTGCACACTCTCATCTTATAAAAGGAAGGGGGAGGAAGCATGAAGGGGTTTTTGAGGATATGATATTTTGATATATTGTTTGTTGATTCCATATAGCTTTCTTTGGTTGTTTAGCCTAGATTGAAAATGTTGTTTAGCATTGGAGTTTCTTGTTTATGAGTTCCTCCTCTTCCCATTGAGTAGCTCTTGGGAGAGGTTGTATTGCAAGGTCCACTATCTGGCTTGAAGGCCAAGCTTCTCCTTTCAATTATAACTCAAATCCTGTTGAGGGTTTTCTTGTCTTTGCAAGCTGCAGCAAGTGGAGATTAGATCTCTTCAGATCTAAGACATTTCAATGCTCTTTTTCAGTGGAGAAGTCCTCTGTTATATTGGAGGAAGTGTATTGGAGTGCATGAGCTTAAATTATTGATCTTGGCATGTGTCCATTAGCTACCTATACCATACAATGTAGTTTCTATCCTAGAACTACGTTATTCTTGTAGGTGGTGTTGCAGGGAGTTTGGGTGCACCATTTGGAGAGCTAGTTTCTGAGTGTTGGGGATCTGCCCTTCACTTTGAGATCCATTGGAGGAGATCTACACATTGTACTTTTCAAATCTGATCTGAATATTCTGAATACTTCAGAATTTCTGAATCATCTTGCAGATTTACATTCTTAGATCTCAGATCTACAGCTTACGCTTGGTGTAAACCGCAAAATTCCAAGGGGATCTGAAAGAGGAGCCTTTCTAGTGCATCAATCTGATATGGATCTGAATTTTTATGCAAATATATTCTCTATATCTGACAAGTAATACACAACGGTTTGCAGCCTAATAAAATAATGTTGTTAAGGCAGTTTTAGTCATTCATGTGGTTGCAGCACCTCATTTGAGGGAATTTCTTTTGTATAAGTCTTGTATTTTCAGCTATGCATCTCATGGAATTAATTATACATATATTTTTCTACTGTAAATACTTTTGAAGATATTTTATTGGCCTCTTTCTCTTTCTCTACTGAAACTGCGTTATTTTATGAGTAGTATTACTGCAGTCCCTTGTTGGGCAGTTTTCAAGCCTTACTAGGTGTGGGAGATCTGTTTAACCCACCTAGAAAGATTTGTTTCTGATATCCTCTTGGATTTGGGTCTTAGATTACCAGATATAATGGATCCAAGGGTTGATTTCATATTTTGCAGCAGCCATTCCTAGAAAATGTGTTTTCCAGTCATGCCTGGCTAGCAGTTCCCATTTTGGGATATTACAGTGGTATCGGAGCAGCTGTCTTGGCACAACCTGTGATTTTCTTATTAGAAATCCAATATGTATTTTCATGGAGAGAAAATATCGATGAAGAAATGTGGTTACATTGAAGACACAAGAGAAAAGGGGGAGATCCCTTTTGCTAGGAGTTTGCAAAGAGAAGAGTTCTCTAAAACTCTTTCTCCAGCTTTGAAGGAACTGAAAGAAGAAATATGGATTCAAAAATCTAGAGCACATGAAATCTATCATAAATTCAAAATAATCTATCATGGAATCTACAGTGCAGAGAATCTATCATGGATTCAAAAGAGAGATCAACAATTTTCTAAATTGGACATTGCTATCTCCCTCTCAGTTATTTGCACTGAAAAAGGAGAATTGGAAGGCTATGATGGCATGGAACTGTGTCATTTTGCATAGAGCTACAGCAGTAGGCTTAAGACCCTTGTTTTAAAGCTATTTTCATAGGGAAAGGGCCAACCCTTCCCCTGGAAAGCTAGAGGAAGGGATTCTCATCCCTCTTTTGTATTATTGAGCCATATTTCTATAACATTGCCATAGAAATATGGCCCAAAGCTATATTTAGGTGCAATTTTATTTTGATAGATTCTTTTTCAGCGCAGAGAGAGGCTATCATGGATTAAAAAGAGAGAGGCACAATTTTCTGAATTAGACATTGCTATCTCTATCTCAGTTATTTGAGCTGAAAAAGGAGAATTCAAAAGTCTATGATGGCATGGACATGATGTCATATGGAAAATCCATATCTTTGGGGCAGTTAATGATATTTTCATTCACAAAGGTGATTTCTGGACATGACAAGATGATATCAAAACTCTTTCATACATGGGCCACATTGAGGAAGTTTTGGAAGACAAGGACTTTCCAAGGGGAGGTTGACTTCCATCTACTTCAATCTTGTCTTGAGAAAGATCAGCTACAAAGGAGGCATTGAAATGAAGTTGATAGTACTCCAACATGTGACTTTGACATCAAGCATGTCAAGGAGGAGAGCCATGTTGTGACAGGTACTGCATTTCAGATTCCTACAGCGTTGTCATTGTTGGGGAGCCTAGATAGAAATTGGAATTCCCAACTTTTGATGGAATACTCCAAGGAAATTTTCACATGTAAGGTTCTTGATGGGAAAGTGATATATGGAAGGTATAAAGTAGTTGAGGGAGTCATTTATTCCCATGATTAGATCTATTTGGCTAGAGACTCCAAGCTCAAGGAGAAACTACTTAATACAGCCTATGAGATCTTCTTTTCAAAACCCACTGGTTTCATTAGAGCATATCATACTATCTTAGATGGGTTCATGTGGGAAAACTTCAAAGAGGATATGCACTCTCATATGAAGAAGTGCATGGATCATTTGTTGGTTAAGGAGGAACATAACTCTTGGGAAGAGTTATCATTACCACCTCCTTATTCATTGAGTGTGAGAGGGAGCTCATCCATGAGCTACCTTGCTGATTTGAAACAAGTGTATGATACACATTGTATTGCTGAACCTCATGATATATTTATTATATACTTTCATTTTCTCAATGCTCATGTGCAGGTCTTGGCTCCAAGAGGGGGCACTTTTTATTATGGGCTTCATGAACCACTTTGGGCCATGAACAATGGTGATGTTGGCCATTCTTTGGGAGAATTTGGAGATATGATGCACTCTTCATGGTGTGATTCATTAACACCAACCATTATACACCTTCTCCAAGAATGCAAGAAGGATGGGGCAGCAAACAAGTGTTGGGGGAAACACTTGTCATATCATATTCTATGGCATTTAGGAGTAAAAATGTGTTGGCTAAACATGAGGGACCATTGTCCTTCTCCTTTATTACATATGGTAGCTAGCATGACCTTAATTATGATCCCATATGCTGAAGAAGTTCTTATCTTTGTTGGGAACATGGTTGGAGGAGAGACACATTTGTTGGATGTGTCCTTGGGGAAAGAAATTTCCTACATTTTATGCACTACATGTTCTAAGGGGAGCATGGGAAACTATATGGAAACTATAGTAGATCACTTGTTTCTTTATGATGTGGACCATATGATTGGTTGGAGCACTTGGGGCATGCCTCTCATGAACAATTGGGAGGATCTTTTCTATGAATTACCAAGCTAGAAGGTGATTCATTTCATTTGGATGATAGCATGGAGGTGGGAGACCTTCATTGATGATAAAATTCCCCATGATTTTCATCACTTCTATCTTGAGGAGGCCATTGATCAGCAAAGAGGTTTCCATATAAACCTTCCTTTCTTTCATGATGAGAGCCATTTGGTTTATCTACCAAAGGCCAACTTTCACATTTGGGAGGAACCATTGGGAAGCAAAATTATTGCAAAAAATCTGAAGCAATGGGGGAGACTATTGAATAAGGAGGCCACAAGAAGGGGAGGGGAGATTTTGTAGCACCCTTGCAGTTTCTTGAGGACAAGAAACATTTGGGAGGGGAAGAATAAAATATTCCTAAATTAGCATGTAGCTAATAGGAATATTAATTTTTCTTTTAAAAATATGTTTAGATGAATAAATGTGCAAAGGAGGTTAATAAAACTCCTAATGAAGAATAAATTAATGCCAAATATGAAAAAGGATAAATCTTGGCTATGTAAATAAGTACCCTTATGTGTAAAAGGGGATAATCATCTTGACTGGGTTAACTTTGACCAAATCTACAACGTTGTATTGGAGGAGTGCTCATCAATAAGGCACAACACAATTCTAGTTGAAGATCTCTTGTGTGAAAGGGATGAGTCCATTGAAGGTGGTTTAGGGTTTTGCACACTCTCATATTATAAAAATAAGGACAAGGCAGCATGAAGGGGTTGTTGAGGATATGATCTTTTGATATATTTGTTGTTAAGACCATATAGCTTTCTTTGGTTGTTTAGCCTAGATTGCAAATGCTGTTTAGCATTGGAATTTCCTATTTAGGAGTTCCTCCTCTTCCCATTGAGTAGCTCTTGGGAGAGTTTGTATTGCAAGGTCCACCATCTGTCTTGAATGCCAAGATTCTCCTTTCAATTACAACTTAGATCATGTTGAGGGTTTGGTTGTCTTTGCAAGCTACAGAAAGTGGAGATTACATCTCTTCAGATCTAAGACATTTCAGTGTTATTTTTCAGTGGAGAAGTCCTCTGCTCTATTGGAGGAAGTGTATTGGAGTGCATGAGATTCAACTCTTGATATTGGCATGTGGCCATCAGCTACCTATACTGTACAGTGCAGTTTTTGTCCCAGAACTACGTTATTCTTGTAGGTGGTGTTGCAGGGAGTTTGGGTGCACGATTTGGAGAGCTGCTTTCTGAGTGTTGGGGATCTGCCCTTCACTTTGAGATCCATTGGAGGAGATCTACACATTGTAATTTTCAGATCTGATCTGCATATTATGGATACTTTAGAATTTCTAAATCATCTTACAGATCTGCATTCTTAGATCTCAGATCTGCTGCTTATGCTTGGTGTAAACCGCAAAATTCCAAGGGGATCTGAAAGAGGAGCCTTTCTAGTGCATGGATCTGATATGGATCTGAGTTTTTATGCACAGATCTGCTCTAGATCTGACATGTAATCCACAAAAGTTCGCAACCTAATAAAATAATGTTGTTAAGGCAGTTTCAGTCATTCATGTGGTTGCATCACCTCTTTTGAGGGCATTTCTTCTGTATAAGTCTTGTATTTTCAACTATGCATCTCATGGAACTCATTATACATATATTTTTCTACTGTAAATACTTTTGAAGATATTTTATTGGCCTCCTACTCTTGCTCTACTGAAACTGCGTTATTTTCTGAGTAGTATTGCTGCAGTCCCTTGTTGGGCAATTTTCAAGCCTTACTAGGTGTGGGAGATCTGTTTAACCCACCTAGAAAGATTTGTTTCTGATCTCCTCTTGGATTTGGGTCTTATATTACTAGATCTAAGGGATCCAAGGGCTGATTTCATATTATGTAGCAGCCATTCCTGGAAAATGCATTTTCCAGTCATGCCTAGATAGAAATTCCCATTTTGGGATATTACACAGAGGCAACAACGCCTTTTTATTGAAATAATTAAATGGAATAGATCTATCAGGTGGACCAGTCAATGGTCAAATGCTGAAGCACTGTTTTTCATAAGAATAACTAGTAGTTCATTTTTTCTATTTTACTCATTGTAAATACCATAAAAAAGTTGATATTGGAGTGGATGATTATCTTGTAAATTTGAAGCCTGAAAAGGAAACTATAAGCTTTAAAAGATATAACATTATATGTTTGAATAAAGGAGAGAACAGAAATAAATTCCAAGAAAAGAAAAGCCAAAAGTTCTAAGGCCACTAATCAGAAAGTTCTTGACATCTCACAAGGATATTCCATCCCCAAGTGGAGCCACTATTAGGGTCCTATAAAAATAAGATCATAATTTTGAATTGGCTATGTTTAGTCTTGTAATATTGTACATACCTTTTCATTTCTGCAAATGTTTTCCATATTAAAAAATGAAAAGAGGGTATGTCCTAAAAGAATAATCAAAGGACCAAAGGAAAGAAAGATAAAAAAAGATATAAAATATGAACCCCATAAAAAGAAGAAAAAATAAATTCTAAAAGTGATGTCATTCAAATGCCACTACCCTTAGTTTACATTAATTTGTAAATAAATTCTGTGCAACTTTTTCAAAATCCCACAAAATTCGTGATGATCATGCAATCTAATCTTAATCATTCATTCCTTTAAATTTTATGTTATGATAGTTAGTGAATAAAGATCTTACCAAACCATTTAATATTGGTAGATCAGTAGTTAGCTAGAGAATAAAAATGAGCTCATAATTTTAACCTGAGCCATTAGAAGATATAAGATTAGAAATAAGTTAGTTTTCTTATCAAAAGAAAATGAAAGGGTCAGCAAGCTAAAATGCACCCAATAAAGGAAAGAAAAATTGTTAGGATGAATAAAAGGGTAGGTAGAATACTTTTCAAAGGTTATATAAGCATCATTATACTTATCAAAAATATTTTTCTAACCCTTTCCTCTGGCTAAAAATCCCTTTCCCCTTTGAAAATCCCCTTCCCCTTACTAAAATCCCCTTTTCCCTTTAAAAACCCCCTTCCCTTTAATAAAATTTTATGTTTCCATAAAAACATGAAAACCCACTTTTTCAAAGTCCAAAAGCACAAAAATATTAATCGGGCCCCACTTTATTTTCCCTTTTGATTTAAACCCCCACTTAATATATTTAAACCCATTTTTGATTTAAACTTCCCCATTTAATATATTTTCCGACCCATTTTTCATTTAACCCTCTACCTATCTATTACCCTACCCCACCTCATTTGAAAGCTCCTAACCCCGCTAGTCATCTGATCATCACTAATCACAACGGACGGCCTACAACCTTTCTCGTAACCCCCTGATGATCTATGTTTAACGTCGAGGGGGGTGTGTGAAATAATTGGTTTTCCCTGCCCACTCCTCTACCTTGCGGTGTGTCCTGGTGCTCTCGCACCCCCCCTTTCCCAAACCATAAACCACCCTTTATGCGTGCGACAAACCATTTTGTTTCAAAATAATAAAACCCCCATGCCATAAGATAAACCACCCAAGTTTCAAAAATAAATAAAACCCCGCTATTTAGTTATTTCCCTATCTCTATCAAACTTGCAAAAAATAATGAAAGCCCGCTCACCTCCTTGCAAACCTTTGTTTTCATTAAAGTTTTTTTTTTTTTTTTGTGTGTGCAGGTGATTAACGGAACCAGGAGATGGAGAAGCAACTTGATTCTAGTTCCATCTTTCTTACTCCATAGCCATAGGATATGAATTTGAAAATGTCTAAAGAAAAATACTTTTTACTCAGCAGAAACTACATGAGACAATAAATTCAAGATTATATACAGAAGTAATGCATCAAGCTAAACTTAGTTCTAGAGCAGGGAGAGAAATTGAAATAGAGAAAGTGACCATTATCAAGAATGATACACCTAAATCACATACAAAAGAAATACCTCTGCCATCATCTTCCAGGGAAGAAATCATTCGAAAAGTAAAATGAAAATTTCCTTTACCTCCATCATTAGATAAATCACATTGTTGTAAATAAATTTGCATTTTCCATATATTCAGAGGCATATGAGATTTACCACAGGATAATGAAAGTCAAAATCCCAGATGAAGAAACACGAGAGAATTAGTGTTATTTACTGTAAAAAGTGAAAGAACAGACATATGAAAGAAACAAACAGATAATAGCAAACAAAGAATTAGGGCCAGATATTAGTGAGTTGAAAGGTGTCACTATCTCTTTGCAGAAATATATTTTAATTTCCTAGAATAAATCCTAGTCAGTTAACAGGATATTTTTTCTAATGTTTTGTATATATACATTTGAATTATGAAGGGTCGGTCAAGTGTGGATTTACAAATATTTCAGTAGCTGACTGACCTCTTGCTAGAGGGTTATTGTACCAATTTCCAGTCGACAGACTGAACAAATTATAACGAAACTTCTTTATAGGATTCATGTGTTGAGTTATCTCAGTGAAGTGAAAAATTTCAACTGTTGTGTTCTTTCTCTAAGTATTCCATAAAATTTTATTTGTTCTAAATTTGAATGTTATAATAGGAATATTACTGCATAATTTTCTTAAATATTACACTCTTATTTTAACTGTTATACATTTTTATGTTTTCTTTTGATATCCGATTTAGAAAATTCTTAGTTTCCCTCTGATCTCGATTGACTTATTCATCCTTCTACATTATCTATTTTAAGGAATTCTTAATTTCTCCTTGATCCTGATTGAAAAATCACTTCACCATTCAGCCTTGAGATCTGATATTGCTCACCTCTATTGTTGTGTAACACTTTCCTTATAATTTGATTCATTTCTATTTCAGATCACATTGACTCCATAAACCAATGGAAATTTGATAAGCACCTATTCATCTAAATCATTAATTACACCAACCAGCCAAAACCAATCAAAAACCAACCCAACAAAACATACATAACTAGCCTAAAATGAATTAAAGAAGCAAAGTTAAATCATATAGAGAGAGCCCTCTCTGAGTTTAGGAAGGCTAGATCCTAAGCTCCAAAAGTGGTTTGTAGTTACCTCTGATATTTATTTTTAATGCAAGAACAACCTTTGGAAATTTTGAAGTGATAACACAAGGAATCATGAAACAATACAATTCACTCTTCTCACAAGTGTTTGTTGCACTCTACCAACTATCTCACAATGATCTAGACAAAATTGACCAACACTTAGCCAATTTATTGTCTCTGCTCAGCCTGCCTTTTTTTCTCTTGTAGAATTAAATCCCTATTCTTTAGGAATTTCAACCTTCCAAAAATATGCAATGCTCATGGGAAATCCTATGAGTGCATTACAACATGTGGGATTGTTAACATTCCTTTAACCTCTATCTTAATTGGGTCTTCATCAGAACTCACATGCATCTAGATATTAATAGTAAATCACCAGTTCCTTGATAGATAACTGCATGTGCCTTAAAGTTGATTTAGTTCACTTGACCTCTCACTAGTGCAACAATCAGTTACAACTAGTTAAACTGATTTTAACTCAATTAATTGAGTTAAATTATTTCTCATGCATTAAACTAATACAAAACCTACAACTTGGACTCTAAAACAAATATAATTGCGCTGCATGCCTCACCAACCACCCTCAACTCGAATCCATGAGCTAACTGATTTTATCACACTCAATTAACTATTACAATTGATTATGAGATAAGATTACAATTTATTGTCCAATTTAATTAAGGGAAAATTAAATTAGACACACATTTCTTGTTCACTTTTCAACACTCCCCCTCAATAAGAAATGGATTATCAGCTACCCTGATCCTGCCTCTGTGGTATTTGAATTTTCTCTTGGCGAGCACCTTTGTCAGAATATTTGCATCATGATCCTTTATCAGAATGTATTGAAGTAACATAATTCATCTCTGAATACAATCTCTGAGATGGTGGTACCGAATGGCTATATTCTTGGACCTGTCATGGAATGTTGGATTAACCAAGAGTTTTATGCAACTCTACTTATCACAATTTATCACTATCGGATCCATATAATGACCAAACAAACCAACAAGTATCTTCCTCAACCAGATGGCCTCACATGCCGCCTGACTGGCTACCATGTAATATACCTCGGCTGAACTGGGTGCAACTGATCTCTGCTTCCTACTATACCAAGAAGATATTGTCGATCCTATGTTGAAGATCCCTCCTAATGTTTTCTTTCTATCTAATGGACTGCCTCCCCAATATGCATCGGTGAAGCCTTGAAGCTTCACTCCTTCTGTCCATTTGTACCATAATCCATACTCTGTAGTACCCCTGAGATATCTCAAGACGTTATTCCCCTCCTTCCAAAATAGCTTGGTTGGCTTAACCATAGCTTGAATAAGCTATTTAATTGTGTAGCATATGTTTAATTGTGTGCTCACCAAGTATGTGAGTGAACCCACAAGCTGCCTATAAATAGTAGTGTCCACTACCTCACCTGAAGTAGCATCCTCCTTCCTCTAGTTTCCTACAAGAGGAGTCTCCATGGGTTTACAACTCTCCATGTGGAACTTCCTAATAATCTCTTTAGCATACTTTCCTTGAGAAACAAATAGCTCCCCATCATGTTTCCATATCTCCAAGCCAAGGAAATAGTGAAGGAGTCCCATGGCCTTCATCTCAAGCTCTCTTGCAAGATCCTCTTTGCAAGAAGTCATGAGCTTCTCATCACCTGTCAAGATAATATCATAAACATAAAGTATGAAAATAAAAATCTTACCATCAAACACAATCTGGTACAGGTTCACATCCACTTCACTCTTCATGAAATATCTCTTAATCCTGGTGTACCAAGCACGATGTGCTTGCTTCAACCCATACAGTGCTCTCTTGAGTCTGCACACATGCACCTCACTGTTAAAGGTCTCAAAACCTTTTGGCTACTCATTTTACACATATTCCTCAATAACTCCATTGAGAAATATAGTCTTCACATCCATCTGATTTATCTTCCACCTCATCTGTGTTGAGAGTGCAAGGATAGATTTAATCGATGAGTACCTTGCAACTGGTGAAAAATTCTCCTCACAGTTAATCCCCTCAAATTGTGAGAATACTCGGGATACAAATATACCCTTGTACTTATCCACACTCCCATTTGTTGCTTGCTTCACCTTGTAGATCCATCTAGATCCAACCACTGACTCCCCGACTAGTCTTGGAACTACTTCCCATGCATTGTTCCCGACAATGGAGTCATAATCCTCAAAATAGGATGGTTCTATCACAATGAAATTTCTCATAAGATCCATATATCCAGTAAACCTGTCTGGAGACTATCTTTGTCTGCACAGTGATGTGGGTGCTCGTACATGTTCTGCCGCATCAAGTCTCAATCCGTTAGCTTTTATGCTGTGCCTCCTACCATCTCTAGTGGATGGCTCTGCATGAGTGGTTTCTTCCACTCCATGATCCTTTACATGTGGCTGCTCCACATCTTGAGGTTCATCCTTTGGAACCAATATTTCCTCATCTGCATGCCAATCAAGCTCCCTCTCAAGGGACAATCTCATGGCTTTCTCCTCATCAAAGTTTACATCTCGTCTGACAATAGTCATCCTGATGTTTGGCAAATACACCCGATAGTTTTTGGGAGTATCAGTGTACCCCAAAAATATCCCAATCTCATTTGTTGGTTCTATATTCTTTCTAGAATCTTTGGTGACATGGAAATAGATAGATGAGCCAAAAATTTTAAAATATGAAACATCAACTTTCTTACTAGAAAAAATTCTCCTCTGGTGTACTCATGCCAAGTATCCAATGAGGACTATGGTTCTGAAAAAAATACCATTGTGTTGCATTCCTCTTCCCACAAATGAAACAGTATTCCTTGGTCATGTAACATCGCTCGTGCCACACCCACAATTGTTTTCTTTCTTTATTTTTGCAACCCCATTATGTTGTGGGTTATGAGGTGCAATAAACTCTCTCTAAATTACTTCTTTTGCACATAATTTCTTGAATTAATTGGAGATGTACTCACAACCATTGCCATTCCTTAGAGCCTTCACATTCTTACCTGTATCTTTCTCAACCAGTGCTTTGAACTCACAAAATTTTGAGAATGTCTAATCTTTCTTCTAAATGAAGTAGATCCAACACATTCTAGAAAAATCATCAACACAAATCACATAATACATTTGCTTTTATTTAGAAACTATAGATAATGGTTCACACACATTTGAGTGAACTCTCCGAAGGATTTCTGCTGCTTTGTTCTCCTTCTCGTGAAAAGTGGCCTTTTCATACTTCCCCATGGTACATCCCTTGCATGTGTATATATGCGCAAGAGTACCCTTTGGAAGCCCCGTATAAATATGCTACATGACCTTCAAAACTCTGTGGTGTAGATGGCCCAACATCTTGTGCCATAACTCACCCTCATCACGACTGACCACTCTGTCTGCTTTACCCATGAATGTTGTGCAACCATCTATATCAATTTTGTAGAGGTTATTCACATGAATCCAAATCTTCTTAACTTGTACTATGGATTTGTGATGAAGGAATGCTTTCCCTTCACTAAAAACCACATCATATCCTCTATCCTCCAACATAGCAACTAAAACTAAATTCTTTTTCAAGCTTGGTACATGCATGACTTCTTTTAATAAGAAAGGTTTACCTAACTATCTCTGGAAAGTAACTGTACCAATCCTAGTATCGCTATACCTCACATCATCACCCATACCGATGTGCATCTGAAGATCCTTCTCCTCCAAGCTACTAAAGAGTTCTTTGTCTCCAGTCATGTGGAAATATGCACCAATATTCAAGTACCACATTGATCCCATCACACTAGACACCATGCATATGATGAGTGAAGTCCAACTCGAAATGTAAAGCCAAAGCCTCACCCACTGGAGATCCTAAAGACTTGTTGTTGTTCTTGTTCCTTTTTGGACAATTAGTGGCATAGTGTCCATGCTCATGACAATGAAAATAATTCAATCTATACATGTCACGCTTCTTGCCTTATTTACCAATCTTAAATTTGGAATAGGATTTCTTTCCCTTCGCCTTCTTTGCCTTACCAGCCAAGTCACAATTTTCCTCACCATCTGTCTTGGATAAGGATCCATCCCTGATATTTTGCCTAAATTATTCTTGTACCAAATCCAACCAAATTCGCTCCCAATATGGTAGCTTCTCCCTCCCATTGACAAATTCCTGATAACTGTGCCAACTCTTGGGAAGGCCTAAAAGTGCTAGGTTCACCAAGTCATAATCTGCTATAGTAATCCCGACACTTCCCGGATCATCTCGACATTGGATGAACTTGGTCAAATATTTAGGAATAGTGTCACTATTCTCCATTTTGATTTTATTGAGCTTGTCCTTCAGTGCCAATTTTTTGTGGTCATTGCTACTCTGAAACAGACATGTCAAAGTGTTACACAATATTTTTTCACCATCCCTACAATCCCCATCCTGAATATTGGAGGACAATTTTAGTGACTTTTGTGTATTTTCATACCTTGCTAAAAGTGTCATTGCATCCCTTAGCATGTAAAGAACATTTCCTCTGTTGATCACTCCTCAAGCAGAATCTCAAAAACATGTGTTTCTGGGTCAGTGCTAGTAGGAATTTATGGCCTTGTGCCCATAGAGAAATTAAAACTGGACCCCATGCCCATTGGCGCTCTGTCTCAATGTCTTACTCCCGTCAACCTTTTTTTGGAATGTTTTTTAAAATAGAAGTGAAGTTTCCATTCCTAACTACTTCATGAGCAAAGTCATCATGGTTTGTTCGACTGAATAATGTCGAAATTCTCCCTTTGGCTTCTTGTTTCCTACATTTGTGCAACTCCCCAAAGGGATAAGGCCTCTCTTCCACCTAATGAGGGATCCCAAACCAGCACCTCCTCTCATATAAATTCTTCCTTATCACATGGTTTCAACTAGCTGAATAGTCCTTACTATAGCTGGTGTGAAGAATAAGGCAGAGAGGAATCCATTGTCAAGAGAGAGTTTAGGCACGTTGCCTCACCAAGTCTGATCCTCAATGAATTCTTGAGACACACTTGCCTGAACCCGTCGAAGGAGGCTACAACTTCGAAGCGTTAAGGTTGTAAACTTTTTTTCTCTATCATTAATACATGACTATTTTTTTTGTTCCAATTTGTGTTCGATCATATGCAAAATGTTTGATTCTCCTTGACCAATCGAGTAGTTGTAAATGAAAATATGTTTTCGTATGTTGTCACCATTCACTTGATCCTTGTTCAGGTACACGGATATTATCACTGAAGGACCGAAACATGTGAAGACAAATATCAATGGATCGCTGCTGCAAACTACAACAAAAGCGTTGGACCAAGGTAGGTCATCTATCCTAACTCCTTTTCATTTATAAGCTAGGAGTCTGAAATTCCAACTTGTTCCCTTGTTGCTAGACCCACTCCAGAGCTAGAGGGATCACCTATGTCTACAGAGGGGATTTACCTACTCAACAAGTTGGCGAACATACTGGGGAGGAGTGTGTTTGTCATCTCTCATTGTTCATCTAATGTTTTTCTTGTCTATTTGACTTTGGTCGTATCACCGCCTTTCTGCTTTTTTTTTTCTTGTTTGAGTTTTTTCAGCCATCACATTGAGTCTCGGAGTGTCAAGTTTGACCTCAGCTCAGTGGTTTTTTCTTTTTTTCCATATTTTTCTAGTTTGATGTTGTTACTTCTTGAACAGTTGTGCCGATTGGCGCTTGTTTCATTTTTCATAGGTGCGGCATCCTATGTTTAGCACAGATTACAGATCGACAGACGTGCCGAATCCTGTAGTTTAAAATTTTAGCCTTTTCCCTGAGTTTTGTCAGTTTCTCTTGCCTCTAGGTTGGATTTTCATCTTTCAATTAGTCCACTAGAATTTCTTTGACTCTCATGTCTCATTCTTCTCAGTTGTTTGCCCCTCATTTGATCAGTGAACTTTTTCATCCTAGGGTTTCCAGGTTCCTTCTGCCGCTTGTTTGGTTACCTCCTCACTGAACCTTCTAAGTTGAATTTGAGTCAGTTTGGTCTTTATCGTTTCAGCTTTTTGACTAATTTTCTTGGTTTTTCTTTCGGTTATATGTGCCATTGGGTTGTTGAATGATCATCTTCGTGTTCGTTTAGCTCTCCATCTGTCACCTTGAGCATAGATTACATTGGTCATTGAATCAGTTTGAAAGCTCTTTTTTCGCTTGAAGGAATGCATATTTGTTTTGAGTGTGTTTGATGTTTGGGTTGGATTGATCTCTTTGTTTTAGATCATTTCATTCAGATTGCTCAAAACTGGTCTGTATTTTTTCATTTAGTGTAGTGGTGCATTTTTCTTCTCATTCATATAAAAGGACAAAATTTGCATTCTTTCGCATTAGTAGCTTTTAGTGAAAAAGGAAATAGCTTTTCATTTTCTTCTTTGGTTGTCTTAGATGCAGTAGGAGAATTTATTCTTGTGCTCGATTGATTGTAGCTTCCTTATCAACTACTATCCCTTTCTTAGCTATTTTTTCATTGAATTGGAATGATTTTTTTTGCATATAGTTGTGCATTAAGGATTCAATATCACATTCCGTAAGGCCTTGAAACTGCAACATTAATTAAATATCAACTTTAAAATGAATTCAATCAACCTAAGGAAGCATTGAAACCTAATGCTCACATTTATAGGTCTAGGCTAGTGACGTGTTCCTGCATCATTAAACCTAGTAGCTGTCGTTCGCCATCTGGCAGTAGATAGCGCTAGCACATAATTTTTCTCCCTGTACTGTCGAGTATATAAAGGGAGACCCTCATAGGTTTCAATCCTTTATCCATAGGAAGTCAAGTCTGTTGTCCTGTAACCGTGATACCGAATACAACATTCGGGGAGACTGCTTGCATGTACATTAAGTCCTTGGTCATTTCTCTTTCATTTGATCACCAAGGTGTATATTGCAGTTCACAGAAACTTGGTATGCCCTCTTGCTTAGATTATCTGAGTAGTCATTTTGGTATTTTCATGACTCTCTAAAATTGAAAAGATCCTTGAGCACTTTTCCTTTCACGCTCGTTCAACTTGAAAGTGACTAGAGTCGCCTTTTTCCTTTTTCTTGAATCTTAAAATATGAAAATGAAAAGTTTTGTTTCAGTGTCATAAAATCAATTGCCTACGATCACACACCCATTAAATAGATTTTATTGGCTTGTTATTAAGTAATTCCTTAGTGTTTGGTCTTGAAGCCTCAAATTTTTCATCTCAGTTCTCTCCTGTTTTGAGACAAAGTCATGGTTGTAGAACCACCAGTTTCATCATCCTCTTCATTACCTCCTAGTGGAGATCCTTCTCCTAAAGTTTCTTCAGGAGCACCTTAGCCTACTAGGCCTATCGATTACTGGACTTCTCTTATTCCAAGTATCTTACCTCTTGCTACCTGATCTCCTCTTGAAGAGCTATTTTATATAAATTGGCAACCTCCAGACGCTTGGGCTAGTTTTGGTAATGAGGAAGAGTTTCCTCCTCTTACTTCGGAACCATATTTACTTGCCACTGCTAATCACCTTTTCGATGATAACATGGCTTCATCCGACATGGATTCTTCGAGTCCCATCAGTAGTGAAGATCTTTATGTTTATGCAGGAGAATATCATTTCTCTCTAGATAATTTTCCTTATGTCTCAGGTCAACCTTCCTCTCTCCCAGCTAGTTATCATTCGTTGAGTCAGATTATTTCTAGTGCTACACCCCTATCTCAGAACCTATCTAGAAACATACATAGACTCCCTTAGAAAGCTTGTTTGTCATAGTATCGGGTGCACCACCCTCGAATCCCATGACAACGATGGTCGTTACCTCTGTCGCAACCCAGCCCATTATCACTGTGGCTTCATCCGCACTTTTTGTTAGTGTGGTTCAGTCATTTCCACCATCTTTTTTTGTTCGTAAATCGATTCCTATCGCCTCAATGATACCCGTTGTGCCTACCGTAGGTGGATCACAGCCTCACGTTTTGGGAATCCAACCTACTGGTAGTGTGCCATCTCTTCTAATCCAATTCCTGAAGGTTTGACATACGATCAGTACATGTTGGCTATTCAGCAGTAGAATTATGCTCCTCGGGGTTCTCAACAGCCAAAAGCTCTTGTTAATCGTCCACATCATTATGACGAGTACAAAAATCTTGTCTATTTTCCTCCGATTGACCCCAATTAGTTCACGTACCTACTGGGACAACCCTATGGTACACAAGAACAACCCTTTCAAGGACAACCATCGGCCCAATAGGGACAACCCTATGGTCCACAGGGAGAACCTTATGGTCCACAAGGACAACCCTTTTAGGGACAACCTTTGGTTCAGCAAGGACAACCCTACAGTCTTGCTAGTGAGCCTTATGTTCAACAAGGAGTATCTTATATTCATGGGGGGGGAATCTATCCATCACAGGGACAAGCTTTTGTGCAACAGCACCAACCTTACATTCATCAAGGCCCAAATTTTGTACAAAAATGTCAACCATCTACTGTTCAGCCGGTTCAACTTATTCTTCAAGGGCAACTTCGCTCATCCCAACCATTGGGCCAACATATTCCACATGGGCAACTCGATGGCTCTTGACATCTAGGCCAAAATGCACCACAGGGACAGCCTATCCAAACCCAATAGTCAGGCTAGCCTAAACCGCAGTGGAAGCCTGTTCAACAAAAAAATCCAGGTCAACCTGCATCCCAAGGGTAACCCATGCAGCCTCAAGGCACTGCTTACATTCCTCAAGTTTAATCTTAAGTAGTGTACAGTGCACCCTAGGGCATTGATTACATTCCTCAAGATCAATCTCAAGTAGTGTACAGTGCACCCCAGGGCACTGCTTACATTCCTCAAGGTTAATATTAGGTGGTATATAAGGCGCCTCAAGGCACTGCTTACATTCTGCAACAAAATCCATATGTTGCTCAGACAAGACCTTAGGGGTATGCTCAGAATCAATATCCTGGTCCTCAATGAGTGTATGGTAATAATTATTAGGCTTATAACCCCTATGGACAAAATCCTTCAGGACAGAACGTATGGGGGCAGAATTTCTCCCCACGTGGTTGGAATCCCAATGCTGGTTTTTATCAAAGGCCTGCAATGCCTTTCAATCCACAATTTCCTTTTCTCGCTACACTGGAAATACTCGATGTGTCGAAGCTAACAAATGATCCTATTCTTGATAATCCATATTGGCCTCTAGTTCCAACTAAAATCCCTGGTGATTGTCCCAAATTCAATGAAAAGTCTAGTGAAGACCACCAAGTGCATGTTATGACTTACCATCTTTGGTGTTCCTTTAACTCTTGGTTTGACAATTCAATTTGTCTACGTCTTTTCTAAAGGAGTCTCACTAGTGTCACTGCAAAGTGTTACATTGAGCTCTCTTGCGGCTTTTTTCAAGATTTCAACTCTATTTCTATGGCATTTCTCATGCACTTTCAATTACGAGTTCAGTATGAAACTAGGATGCACCTCCTCACATCCTTGAAACATGATCAAGCTACTCACATCTCTGATCATATTCATGAGTGGAGGTAGCGTCGTTGTTTGATCAAGTTTGAAATTCCTGATAAACTTATAACTGATTGTTTCACTACCTATTTTATCAGTCTGATTGCCAAGGGCGTCGCTATGGGGGCATGTGTTACCGAGGAACAAGCCATTGTGTGTGCCTAGTACCTTGATATTGTGTAAATCTCAATCTAGCACATTCTATGAACTCTTTCCTGATGCTCCATGACATGGAACTACCAAAGCACCGATGACACCCTCTATTGATGGTATCATTGGTTCTGTGTCCCAAACTTCTCGAAAGTATTCTCCAAATCCTGCGAAGCAAAAATCTACTCCTTCCACTGATATTGCTTCTAAGCCACCTTCGAATTTTGGTAAAACAACAAAAGGGAATGACGTCTAGTCCAATCCGGCAGATAGCACTTCCAAGGGTGAGAAGAAGGGTAAAGGTAAGGCCAAAGCCGATACCCCGAAATAGGATTATTTGAAACCTAATGCTAATGATGGTTCTAAACGCAAACTGAAGTACCCTTGTATGATTTGTGACAAAGAGCATTACACCAAGGACTGTCCACGATGGGCCGAGGTGAGTCAAGTTCTCAAGGGCACCCAAGGCACTCCAGTTGTTCTTAAAGAACCTTTCCCATCACAACAAACTCAACTAGAGGAGAAACCTCATTCCTCTGCCCCATTTGGCTCTTAGGTTTTCATGTTGAACTGTCCTAAACCCGTCTCTATTGCTACCCGATCGAAATATTATACCGAACCGCATCAGGCAGCAGGGAAGGAAATCATTGATGGTCCTCCTCTCCCACCTAATTCTAGCCCTCTTCATATCGAATGGTCCAGTACTTAGCCCGTTGTACGACCACCTTCTAAAGTTGTACTCCAAAAGTATTCCTACAATTCCAATGCCCCTGCCGCTCAACATTACAGTATTGTTGAGGATTTGGCTCAGACGCCATCTGCTATGTCTGCATTAAAAGTAATTCAGAGTTGGCCATTGCAATTGAAGGCTTTGTTATCTGCCATCAGATGGATTGACCACGCCGACTCTAGCCTTATTACTTTTGATTTGGAAAATTTCGTCCCACGTCTTCCTCACCAGCTTTCACTGATGATTCAAGTTGGGATTAATGGAAATAATATCCATCAAGCAGTCGTGGAAGAGGGTGCATCTATTTGCATCATGTATTCTTCTTGCTGGAAATCCATCGATTCTCCAACCCTCAATCAATCTCCAAATGCTTTAGAAGCTTTTGATGGAAGGGAATTTCACCCTCTTGGTGTTTTCACTAGTTTATCTATTACGTTAGAAGAGAAAAATATTAACATTGAGGTTGAATTCATTGACATAAATATTAATTACAATCTTCTTCTCGGTCGTAGTTGGACTCGTACCATGTTGTGTGTCCCATCCACTCTCTTTCATGTTCTTCGATTTCCGCATGAAGGGAAGATCATCACTGTCAATCAATTGTCCTTTTTCACTTCCACGTCTTCCGAGAGCAATGTTCCATATGTAGATCGCATTCCTATGCCTTATGACAGCATAGGACCAGGTATTTTCAAAGATCTTTCCCTTATGGGTCTTTTTTCTCTTCCTCCACCCAACACTTCTCAGGTTAACATGATCTATAGGTCTTTTGATCAATGTATCATCCCTTCGCTTGAGTAGATTGATTCATTTGGTGACTCAATTTCATTAAGCCCAATAGAAATTGATTATTTTGAACTTATTTCATATTCAGCTCCTCCTCCCTTTGATAATAATCCTTTGAGTGTGTCTCTTGACACATATTCTCAATCCCCTTTTCTTGACACTTTAGATTCACTCAATCCTTTAAATGAGAGATTTCCCACTGATGAGGCAATCATGGAAACTATGTCTCTTGAGGATCATCCTTGGGATGATAGGCATCATCATTCCTCTTTCATGCCTAGCCTTGGGGTTATTGTTATATGTCAATTTGGGCACCAGTCCCAATGACCTGGTTAACTGAACATCATCTCCAGGACCAATGATCAAGGGTCTATCATTCCCTATCATTTCAGTTTTTACATGCTCTAAGACAAGAAATAAGACAAATCAAGCATGACTTTCATCAAGCAAAGGTTTCCAAGGTTTGAAGCTTATTATATAGCATATGAGAGCTCACCAACGTAGGCTCTAAGGAGCCTAAGTGCATTTCATATGCAGGTAGACCCATGCAAGGCAGCTTTTCAAAGCACTTCTCAACATTCGCAAGTGCGTTGGTCACATTGGGAGCGAAATTCTCATTCTTCTGAAATCTCCACTTGGACAGTGCCTTCTAGAAGAGTTCACATGTGTCAAGCTTCAGATCCAAGTGTCCATTTGACATCTACATGACTGGAAACATGTCTTGCCTATTTTTGGAAAGTTATTTATTGCAAAACAACCTATAGTTCATCTATAAATTGAGCACAGATCTAAGTGCTTGAGGAGGAAGAATTTCAGTAGAGAAATGCTGGAGAATTTTCAATTGAGAGTTAGATTTGTGTAGCTATTGCTAGAGATATTTATACTGTGATGAGGCTTGGGAATGTTTCTGGAAGGTCACTTCAAATCAGTCACTAGGTTGTAACCTCTCCTTCTATCATCAATAAAGAGTACTTTTTATTTTTCCCTATATGCATATGTATTGGCTTTGATTTTCCATATTGCAAGATCTTAGTTGATGTATATGGTTTATGCTTTATTGATTTAGCTAACTAGCTTGCATATATGTCTATATTATTACATCTTTTATTGTTTCAATGTTCTTTCTTGCAGGAAGCATTCAGCTCACAAACCTCTTGAATTTGAAGCTGAAACAAAAGTGACAGAAGGAGCCATTTGGAAGCAACTGAACAAGTAAGCCTCCAATCCTATATGTGTATCTATTATGAGTTAGGAGAAATAGTCGTATAGTCTTTCAACTATTGTTCTAGACTAGCACCTATCTAGGGAAGCTTGATTTATCCGTAATTCAAAATTCTGGCCCAACAAATTGGTGACTCCGCTGGGGAGAATTTATCTTAGTTCTAGGTGTTTAAGCCTCTGATTTTCTTTTTTTATCCACCCAGTAGTTGTTACACATAAATATTAAAAATTTTCAGAGCTTAATTTGCAAAGACAGTGAGGTAAACAATAGTATTTTTCTTTGTATACTTCAACTAATGCACCCTTAGACTAGACACAATGCTTTGCAGAGCACTGTCTCCCTTCCTAGCCTGCATTGCAGAGCACTGTCTCCCCTTGGAGACTGTGTTGACTCTTGAAAGTACACAAATGCCCTTGAATTTGCCTTTGCAATTTTCTTCAGTTTTGTTTGTTGTAGTGTTTTGAAAAGTTTGATGCTCAATTGACCAATGACTCTATATACTTCTTCTCCTTTGACTGAAATTTTTTTCAATGTTGTTTTAAAAAAAAAATTCTTTATCATTGACAAGTTGATTTCAAAGTACCTTTTATGGTCGCATTAAGAATCTTTTTCTTTCGAATAGGAAATTGTCGTAAAATCTTCATTTCCTTGATAGGATAAATTGTTGTTGAAATCCTCATTTTTTCCTTCAAAAGAGAAATTGTTGTTTATATTCTTCATTTCTCGAAAGTAAAAATCATTTGAATTATTGATTTAGTGCACCTAGTTTCTTTTCTGCATTCATAACATTAAGGAAACTGAAAATAAAAACTTTCATTTACATGTAGAATAATGTGTGTTTTGCCAAAGGAACATTAGGAAATATACATTTAGTTTGATATTCATTGATTGTTTTGTTCATTGATTTGTTTGCTCTCAAATTATTTTCTCTCTTCCCTTAGTAGCTAGGTTCTTCATTGAAAAAGATGAAAGTGAAATATTGTTTATCATTCTTAGCTTGAATTTTAGGAATTCATACACATCATTGCGGTGAACCTTTGAAAGGAAAAGTGTTAAGCAAGATCAACATAAAATTAATCTCAATTTACTTAACAATGCATTGGAACCATAACGATAACATTTAGAAGGTCTAGGCTAGAGACATGTTCTGGTGTCGTAAAACATAGCAGCTATCGTTAACTTGTTTGTGATACATTCCGAGTGTGATACCTCACTCCATGTATGTAATTATATCATAGCTCGTCCACGTACTTTCAGGTATATCGGGCGGTGTTACAGTATGATAAGTATAAAGGGGTGCTCTCACTATGCAGTTTTGCATCAGACAGCGCTAATATGGACTTGGGCCTCCACGTACCTTCGAGCATATTTGGGAGGAAAAATTTTAGGTGCTATCCATACATAGTGAACCGAGTCAGCCGCCTTGAAATTGTGATACATTAAATACAACATTCGGGGAGATTACGTGCCCGTACTTCTTGGTTCGCCAGGAGGTATTTTGCAGTTCATAGTTTCTTAGTAAACCCATTTTCCTATCACTACCCTCTTTTTGTTTATTTGTTTTTGGTTAAAATAAATTAGTAATCGTAGAAGAACAAAATCCTATTCCCCGTTGTTCGCATAGATTAGCTTTAAAACCACCTTTACCACCGGAAGTTACTTTTGGTACGCGAAGGCGATCATGATCTGCCAAATCAAGTACAATTCGTACCTATGGCGAAACATCATATTTTAACCCACAGTTAGCTCAAATTGTTTCCACACATCGTGGTTCATATACTATTGTAGAAATGGAGTCATCACAGCTACTCGTGGTCACAATCCATTCAATCGTTGAGACCATGCCTTCTGGACTCGACGTTTGTCAATCACAAATAGATCTAGATCCTATCTCTTATTTTCTAGAACATCTGAATCCTGAAGTTGAACAACAAAAATTTGTTCCTACCTTGGTCTTCCCACAAATTTCTGTAGCTATTGAGACTCCTATATCACATAGTCAACCGTCTGAGATATATTTTGGGCCTGATGGTGAAGTTATTCCTCCTGGTTTAATTACGACTGAAGAAATTCCACAAGACGATACACCTTTAACTACAACCAATTTTGGGGGGGACCTTTACCTGTACCAGTATTTTCCTCAATCATTTCCATCTACTTTTGTTGATCCTATTGTCATTCAATCTCCTGTCGATTTTCAAGGGTACACATTTGGTCAAAAAACCATGTCTGAACCAACATCTTTGGTTTGGTCTGCTGTTCCAATTATGCCAGCTCCTAGCCTCGCTACTTCGTCAATGTTCACAACCTCACCAAAGTCATATTTACACAGTGGCCCTTCAGTCCCAACAGGTTACAAGTCATTATCTGGAAATTTCTTTGGTGCATATTCACAATCATGGTCTTTGCCAATGTCATCATCTGGTGTTTTAACTGGTAGTGCTATCGTCAGTACTGAACGACTTCATTCATTACATACATCATCAGGGAAATATCAAGTCAATCCTTTTGGGTCAATTCCTTTAAATACCATATCAACTAGACTCCCAGCATTCAAAGAACAATATTTTCCTTCTTATTATCCTCATTATGATGGGGGGAAACCTTTGCTCACCCAATATGATAGTACTCAGTCACTTTTTGGTCAACCTAATTTTGACATGAATGTTTGTCAATGGCAGCCCACTCTGCCTATCCAACCACAAACAGTTGTAAACTCGTATCAATCGGTTCAACCTGTTACAGTCACTTCATTACCACTTGTTAATACATATATACCCCTATTACATAATCAAAATATTGTACATCAACCTTATCAGGCGAGTTCTTCAACTCAATATCATCAAATGTTGGGTCCACAGACTCAAAATCCTTTGGTTAATTTACAACAACCTGTATAAGGAATTATTTATTCACAAGATGGTGTACGATTTTATGGGATGTCACAAATGCAATCTAGTTATACATATTAACCAAATCCAACTTCTACTAATTTGGGTTATAACAATGGTGGACAGATCCCTTGGCAGCCACAGGCGCAAATGCCTCAAACTTCATTTCAACAAGTATCATATCTAGGTTTTGGTCAACAGAATTCTCAAGCATTTTCCATGCAAAAGAACCCCTATCTGGGTTACCAGCAACAGATTTCGTATGTTGGTGCTCAAAGACCTGTTAACCAAGCAATTCCATCTTACCCTGGCTATGCTCAACCTAACCTTAATTGACAATTTCCTTTTGTTGCAACCTTGGAATTACTAGATTTAAACCGGTTAACCAATGATCCTATAAATTATGCTCCTTGGTGGCCGGTGATATCTCATAAATTACCCTCCGATATTCCTAAATTCAATGGAAACCCTAGAGAAGATCGGTCGACTCCTGTCATGACTTATCATTTATGGTGTTCATCAAATTACCTGAATTATGATTGTTCAACTACGTATTTTCTAACGTACGATTACAGGTCTGGCTGCTAAATGGTACATTGACTTACGTAGGGCTTCTTTTGACAATTTCAATGCCTTAGCTACTGTATTTTTTACCCATTTTTCAGTTACCGATCATATACAAAACTGGAACAAAACTCTTGACCAATTTCAAAAATATTAATGCTACTCACATTTCTGATCATATTCATGGGTGGCATCGTCGTCGACGAATGGTTAAGACATTTGTTCCGGATCAGCTCCTTGCTGAATGGTTCATTAAGTCCCTGTTACCATATATAACTGAGGATGTGGCTAAAGGTGGCGTCATCACAAAAGAGCAAGTTATCGCTCGTGCCCAATATTTAGACCTGATTTACACTCAGTCTAGCACGCTCTATTAAAATATTCCTAATGCGCTGCGATATAATTTTAGTGTTCCTCCTCAAATAAAGGACTCTCATGCCGGAGACGGCTTGATAGGCACTGCAAACACACACCATGCTACTGCATCTGATCCTTCTCCTATTTCCAAAATTAATGCCATGTCATTTGACAAAGGCAAAAGTGACAAGCAACTAGGAAGTAAGAAAAAGGGGAAATCAAATAAAAATCAAACTTCTAACTCGCAAGAAAGATCATCTGATCAACTGTCAGGACCAAGGAAACCTCGTTATCCATGCATAATCTGTAACTAGGAACATTTTGTTAGGGGTTTTCCTCACCATGCTGAAGTCTCAAAAATCATCAAGACTTCCCATGCATCAGCTGTGTTGACAGACCTATTTCCAAATCTAGACACTAATTTGGTTGCTACGGATCTAGCTCCTAGTTCCCAAGTGTTAATGTTATCCACCTCAAAACCTTCACAAGATATTTTGGTGTTGACGCAGAACAAATAATATGGTAGTCTAGCCACTGATCAACCTAGTACCTCGACAACGAATCCATCTACTGAATCAGTACCACCTACTGTTATTCTTGAATTGAAAATCAAGCCACCGAAGGGAGTAATTCATAAATAGACATGTAATTCTCGAGAAATAGATACACAAAATTATAATATAGTTGAATATTTGGCTCAATCCCCTTCAGATATGTCTGCTCTTGAGGTATTACAAAATTTTCCTTGCCAGAAGCAGGCTTTATTGTCAGCCATTGGTGGAATTCATCCGATTGATTCTAATTTTGTCATCTTTAATCATACAGGCTATGTGCCACAGTTACCAGCAGAATTGGCATTCTCCATACAAGTAAATGTTCGCAATCACCTTGTTCATTGCACTATTATTGATGAGGGAGCATCTATGTGTATTATGTCTCTAAATTGTTGGAAGTCACTTGGCTCACCACAATTATCACAATCATCAACGACGTTGAAGGCTTTTGATGGAAGAACATATAAACCTTGTGGTATTATCAATAACCTACATGTCGAACAAGGGGGAAAAACAGTGAATATTGATGTTGAGGTTGTTGACGGACCCCTTGACTATAATATTTTACTTGGAATACCATGGGTGTATGCAATGACTGCCATTGTTTCTACATACTTTATAATTATTGCCTTTCCACATAAAGGTACAATCATAGTCATTAATCAATTATCCTTTTTTACCTCTGCTTCACAAGTAACTAGAAGCATTCTGTTTGTTCACTTATCCCAACTAGAAATCCAGAACATTGGTGTAGGACTCTTAAAGGATTCCACTCTTATGGGAACCTTTGCATTACCACCGCTCGCGATGTCGGAAAAAATTGCAAGTATAGAGACCTGCTACATGATCTCTTCCACTCTATCTAGCTTAAGGGAGAGTACAGGTGATTCTGAAATTTATGCATTGGATGATGTTTTACCGCCCAACCCTATTGATCTAGAATAGAAATAAATCTATTTGGCTTGGGAAAAAAATCCAAAATCAGCATTGTCGAATGTTTGGGTTGATCGTTCCTTAGATTTTGGTACTCCATATTATCCATTTTCCTTAAAAATTTTGATAGATGAAAATATTTTGGAAGCTATGATGTCAGAAGGAGAACCATAGGAATATTATCATCATCATTCCCATCTTCCAGATTATGAAGAAAAAAATCTCAGTGAACTATATCACCCATCCATAAAATATTTCTTTTCGAATTATTGTCCAATTAATGGAATTGACTCTAATCGAAATTTATCAAATATTGAAGAAATGATTTCTATCGATATTTTGACCAAACCTGGCATTGTAGAAAATATTCATATTGGTGTATCTTGTTCTCCATCAGAACATGATTTATATCGCTCTCTTTTTCATGAATTTCATGATGTATTCGCTTGGTATTACGAGGAAATTCGAGGCATAGATACTAGTATAGTTGAACACACTCTTAATATGTATCCTGATTTCAAATCGATGTGCCAATAGCTTCATCCTGTTCATCCAAAGAAAGTACCTGCCATCAAAGCAGAAGTTGAAAATTTTTTGCGTGCTGGTTTCATTTACCCTGTTCCGCTAACTGAGTGGGTTTCCAATATCATCCCTATTATGAAAAAAAGGAACCATTAGAGTGTGCGTCGATTATCGAGATGTTAATCATGCTTGTCCAAAAGACAACTATCCTACTCCCTTCATCAACCAAATTATTGACAATTGTGCTGGATGTGAAATATTCTCGTTCATGGATGAATTTTTCGGCTACAAACAAATCAATATCTGCCCAGATAACCAACATAAGACCGCATTCATCTATCCCTGGGGAACATTTGCATATAGGAAACTTCAATTTGGTTTATAGAAAGGTGGGGAAAATTTTCAGAGAGAAATGGATTATGCTTTCAACGACATCAAGCACATTTTTCAACCATATCTAAATGATTTACCAGCGCATTCACAAAATCAGACCGATCACCCGATGCATTTGAGAGCCATTTTCTTACATTTCCGACACTACAAGGTACGCCTCAATCCACAAAAAATGTGTGTTTTGTGTTGGTTCTGGTTGATTGCTTGGATTCGTAATCTCAAAAGAAGGAATTCGAATAGACCCACTAAAGGTTCATGCCATTCTTGATTTTCCTGCACCATCAAACTTACTTCAGATATAGAAACTTCAAGGAAAGGCTAAATTTCTGAGAAGGTTCATTCCAAAATACATTGAAATGGCAAAAGGATTTACTCGATTATTGAAAAAGGGGGTTCCCTTCCATTGGGACCAAGTTGCGCAAGCTTCTTTTGATGTTGTCAAGGACACTCTTGTTCGAGCGTCATTAATGTATCCTCCTAATTATCACATTGATTATTTCCTATATATCACCGCGGCTGAAACGACCATCACTATGGTTTTTGTCCAAGTAAAATATGGAATTGAACATCCGATATATTATTTGATTCGTAATCTCAATGATATGGAATTTAAGCATTCGTACGTGGAAAAACTTGCGTTGGCAGCTGTTCAAGCTGTCCAAAGATTTCGCCATTATATCCTGCTCCGAGAAACAACAATAGTTTCAGATTCCAACCCCATGACTTATATATTATCATGTCAATTGTTGAGGGGAAAATATTCAAAATGGATTGTCATTTTGTAGGAATTTGATTTGGAATTCATCAAATAAAAGTCAAAGAAGTATTTAGTTTTTGCTGAGCTTCTCTGTGACCTTCCCTCTGATAGTACTCCTACTACGTCAGAACCATCTATTCCAGACGAGTCTCTGTTTCTGATTGGATCATCTAATCCTTGGTATGGGGATTTCATCATTTATCTCCAAACCCAAAAATTTTGACCTAATACCTCTCGCTCTGAATAGCGACGTATTCGATACCAAGCCAAATATTATCTGATCGTTGGTGATACAATTTATCATCGTGGTGTCGATACCATTTTAAGGAGGTGCCTCACTCATGAGAAGGCTAAAAAAGTGTTAAATGATTGTCATACTGGGGCCTGTGGTGAACACTTATCTGGATATGCTATCATGTAGAAGATACTCCGCGCTAGATACTTTTGGCCTACTATTTTTTGAGATTGCATCCTCGCAATCAGAAGTTGTCATGCATGCCAAATTTTTTATCGTAAAATCCACAAACCGCCAGTGCCAATACATCCCGTTGTCTCTGCTGGACCATTTAAAAAATGGGGTATTGAATTCATGACCTATAACCCTCCCATGTCTAGGGGGCATGGTTATATTATTGTCGCAGTAGACAATTTTACCTAATGGGTCGAAGCGATGCCTACATTTAATAGCACAGGACAAAAAACTGCATTGTTTTTCTTCAACCACGTTATTGCATGGTTTGGGGTCCCACAGGCTATAGTTACAGATCATGGGAAGCATTTTCGCAACCATATGATTTCTGAATTAACTACCAAGTTAGGATTGTCACATGATAATTCTACTCCTTATTATCCACAATCAAATGGAAAAGTTGAGGTTATTAAAAAAAATATTAAATGAATTCTTCAACGAATGATAGGAGTCCGTAAAATGAGTTGGCACTTTATCCTGTAATCCACTTTGTGGTCGTATCGAACCTCAGTGAGAAACGCAACCAGATTTACTCATTTTCCATTGGTGTATGGTCTGGAAGTTATCTTACCAATCCAATGCGAAATATCATTGTTAAAACCCGCGATAGACTTGTTACCTGACACCTCAGAAGAAGAAGCACGTCTCCTTAACCTCATCCATCTTGATGAAACGTGTCGTGAAGCCCAATTGGCCAACGAAGCACATAAGAGACATATAAAGGCGCAATACTACAAAAATGTCCAACCTCACATCTACTCAGAGGGAAAGTTGGTCCTTCTTTACGACCAAGAAGCTGATGTAATAGGTACAGGGAAATTCGAGCCATTATGGCATGGCCCCTATATTTTCAAAAGAGTTCTTGCTAAGGGTGCCTACAAGTTAGTTGATTATGATGGGATTCCACTGGCAAAGCCTAGAAATGGGTTGTATTTGAAACGTTACTATGCTTAATCATGAACGTAGTAATTTTTTGTATTATATTGTAAATATGTTATTGATTTGCATTCACTATATTAATTTGTTTTTGGAGTTTTCATGACGTTAGTAATCCGCTTTACATTTCATGGCAGATGTTTGAACCTTCAGAACCATTTGTTGGATATGCTGATGGTGCTATTCGTAGTACGCAAAATATATCCTCTTCAGTGTGGGCCATTTTCACTCCAAACGGCGAGTTAGTGAGTTTTAAAGGGATTTGTATTCATAGATAAACGAAAAATATCGTTGAGTATAGCGCATTGATCAAACTTCTCTCTGATGCCATTTCATTTTGTAGTGACCACATAATCATAAGGTTAGACTCACAACTTGTGGCATTACAACTTACTAGTGTTTATACTGTTAGAAATCCAACACTTCTTAAAGACATTTTGATTTTTTTCAATATCAACACATTTCCAGAAATTTGAACACTTTGACTGATTCATTAGCTAATCAAGTTTTAGACAGACATTTGAGACATAGGTAAAGAAAGCGTTCACATAACTGAATAGGATTGCACATTAAACATAAGAAAAACTCTGAAATCATATAGATAGATAGTTATAGGTTTTTACAAAATTTGTGCCCAAGAGACATTGGCCATCTGACCTCAAAATGTATACAAAATGTCACAAGTAAACTAGTGGTGCTCATGATAACATGCTATAGATATAGAAATCCTATGGAGCAACCACATCCAATGGTTAGGAACCCCAATAGTGTATCGTTGTAGTCACATGGGAATCTCTTCGATCTGGCAATCCGAAATCCCAAAGTTCAACCCCTCTATGTGCTATTGAAGCTCAGCCAGAGTCTCAGCCATATCAAGGTCCTAAAGGACTACTCTCCCAACAACCCTCTCTACTAGCGCATCTACTTCGTGCTCTGGTTCCTCTACTGGTTGAACACGACCAATATCTGCGTTACATCAAACATTTAGTTTAGTCTTGGAAAGAAATCAAAACACAAAATCATTGTATAAACCTTAGAAAAATAAAAAAATCATGGTCAAATCATTCTTACCTATTGCACCCCACTGAGCGCCTTCCGGTAATACTAGATTTGGATCCCCTTGAAAGTCGACACCTGCATATGCGTACTCATCGATGGCAACAATCTGTTGCCAGAACCAGGCGAAGAATGCAATAGAGAACACAACGGTCGATTGGCCTGCATGCCGACCCATGAGTTCTACCCATCTCTGCATTAAAGGATCTCTAGGACTAGATATATCTAGTGTTACATGCTGTGGCTGCATTAGTGGAATCCATTCCAAAGTGAAGGAGATGAAGATTGAACCATAACTGAAAATTTTCTTCCTTCCTCCCTTTGCTTTATTCAGTTGTTCCTTTATCTGAGATAGAACAACTTTAGACCAGTTGAAGGTTGTTGGCTCTAAGCACTCTAGCGCATACTACATATACGATCTATTCGCTACATGTAGTGTAACGGTGCCAGCAAGTTTAGTGATTGTGAAAAGGATGGTTCTCAAAGGCAAATCCCTGACATCTCAGATGTTTATTTTTCCATATTTGCTAGGTTATTCCCCTGGATAGCAATACTGCATAACATAATCCCTCACTATCTCTCCTCCAATGGTAGACCCTATGAGAGAAATGGGCAAACCTCTCCTTGACAAACCTGTGAGAAAATACACATCCTCAAATTTTATGGGTAACACTTGATTTTTTATGTGAAATTCCTCTATCACCGGATCCCATGCTCGAACTAAGAACTCCAACATTTCTATTTGTTGCCTCATTCTTGAAAATTTGAAGTACTTAAGTAGTCCACAATCTCGTAAGGCTCTTACAGTACCTAGATCATTCAAGGCAATCATATCCTGTTCTTCATGTTCTCTTTCCCTCCATGTAATCGTCATTATAATCCGATGGAAAGCTAAAATATAGCCATAAGATCAAGTAGATACCATTCATTGCAGAAAACTAGGGAAATTTTGATCACGGCATGAAAACCAAAAACTTGAACTGTTCCCAACGCACTCCCTGGGTTGAGATAGTGCATTGCACCTGCAGGTACCCTTCACTATACCTACTATGCAATGTAGGTTTCAACATTCATGGGTGTGTTGCCCTCATTTTGGGCAGAATTTACCCTAGGGGCCCTAAAACCCTACAAATTTGTAAAGAATGGAAATTAAATGAATACTAAAGGGAAGAGGAGGCTCATGCTACTAACCTAGATCAAACAGCGATGAAATCCATCCACAGAAATGACCGCAATCAACAACTGAAGTTTGGGGGCAAAATCAGGTTCAGAGCTCCAAAATGAAAATAGTAACTATGGAATGGTAAAAATGAATAGTGAAACTACTTTATATAGTCATTTAATTGTTTTCAAGTTAAATTTATTGCTATGACTATGGTTTTATTATTTTTTTATCATGAAACAAGTTTTTTAATCCATTTGATGTTGTTCTGAACAAGAAATACAATTGAAGAACAAATTAGTCACGCAGATTTATTCAAAGAATGAATTGACCACAAAGCATACTTTTTCTCCTTATTTTTCGAGCTTTGTTAAAAATGAAAAAGGATTTGAAGCGCACTTTTATCTCTTTTTCGAGCTTCAATAATAGAAAAAAAGGAACCCATGTAGTCTTCTTTTAGCTCTTTTCAGATTTCGATAATGTGAAAATATTGCCAAGCACTTGTCTTTTCGAGCTCCTTAAAATAAATGAATTGATATCTAATCAGTATAAGTTTAACCCTTTTCCAGACTAAGATATATTATTTAAGAAAAAGGAATACCTTGGTTAAACATGACCAAAGAGGTTCTTTCAGATATTATTTTACACATTTTTCGGATCTGAGAGACAAATTTATGAAAAAGTACTTTTGGAGTTCTCTTTCATCCTCTTTTTTAGACTCTCTAAATATGAAAAATGACCGGCCTATCATTGTCATTAAGCTCGTTAAAACATAAAATAGTGATGAGCTTGTCGATCATGGAAATAATAGAGTTTCATTCATCGCTAGACTTGCTAAATTATTAAGTAGCAATACTTTATTTTCCCGAAGGGTTGAATTATAGATCAAGAAAATGTTATCCTCCTTAATCTTGTTAAAAAATAAAGAGGTACTAGTTGAGAAATGACAAGGGAAAATTTGGGAAAAGTAAGCAAAGTTTCTTTTTGGTAGCAAGTCGCTCTTGAACATGACACTTCTTTCACTCCATGTCCGTGACTGTTTGGGTTGGGTAATCATCTTGACGGTTCATTCACGCCTATGTTTCATCATACCTTCACTTCGGTTTTGGTTCAATGCTTCCAACTCATCACATTGTCACTGATATGTTCAAGAGAAGTCATCCAATGATTAAAAACTCATCCGTCTACAATACTCATAAACCTTCATTTTCATGTCCGTCATCCTTGAAAATTTGTTATATCAGGTCATACCCTTGTCTTTGAAATCAATAACTCTAGTTTTGAAATAAGGTGACTTCCTGTTGAAGACAAATCAATATCCAGGAAGTTCACTTAGAAACATCAAATTCTAGTACCATGAGGCTTGTTGCAGCATCAACAAGTTCCTTGCTTCCGGACCTTTGACTGAAATATTTTGCTTGGCGTTCAACATCAAATCACATATTCACGCCTTATGAAATGTACTACAGTACCTTGAGGGCCATTTACATTAATGGTGGTTCTCTCGCATTTGTTAACATCTCACATCATTGTTGGTAATCAAATGATGTCTTTCCATGTTTGACTAAAAATAATATATTCACATGGCTAGAATTATACCTGAATGATCGAGTGAATGAGATAAGAAGACCCCAGATCTAGTTTTGTCCATCCGAGCTACGATTTCAGGATTTTTGTACACATCATCTGTACGGTGAATTTACATATAGATTTTCATCCAAACATGGGCCTATATCTGTAGGCATGTCTGCATTTGGGCAACATTCCAATGTAGATGACTTTCTGAATTATGTACATGTTATTAGATTGTTTTATGTGTTGAACATGGGAATGCCTACCCTCAGAAATTATGATGAAAGAGGATATATCATGATGTAATGTATTGTAATATTGATGCAGGTGACCACTCCACTTCGTTTCCAGGCTCATCACAGTGTAAAGCATCTCAATCAAATTTTCTTATTATTTGGATCTCATGCTTTAGGGGGAAACTGTTATAGGTCAATTTGGGCATCATTCCTAATGACCTGGTTAACTAGACATCATCTCCAGAACCAATGATCAAGGGTCTATCATTCCCTATCATTTCAATTGCTACATGCTCTAAGACAAGAAACAAGACCAATCAAGCAAGACTTTCATCAAGCAAAGGTTTCCAAGGTTTGAAGCTTATTATATAGCATATGAGAGCTCACCAACGCAGCCTCTAAGGGGCCTAAGTTCATTGCATATGCAGGTAGCCCCATGCAAGGCTACTCTACAAAGCACTTCCCGACATTCACAGGTGCGTTGGTCACATTGGGAGTGAAATTCTCATTGTTCCGGAATCTCCACTTGGGCAGTGCCTTCTAGAAGAGTTCACATGTGTCAAGCTTCGGATCCAAGTGTCCATTTGACATCTACATGACTGGAAACATGTATTTCCTATTTTTGGAAAGTTATTGATTGCAAAACAACCTACAGTTCATCTATAAATTGAGCACAGATCTAAGTGCTTGAGGAGGAATAATTTGAGTAGAGAAATGCTGGAGAATTTTCAATTGAGAGCTAGATTTGTGTAGCTACTGCTCGAGAGATTTATAATGTGATGAGGCTTGGGAACATTGCTGGAAGGTCACTTAAAATCAGTCACTAGGTTGTAACCTCCCCTTCTATCATCAATAAAGAGCACTGCTTATTTTTCCCTATATGCATCTGCATTGGCTTTGATTTTCCATATTGCAAGATCTTAGTCGATGTATATGGTTTATGCTTTACTGATTTAGCTAACTAGCTTGAATATATATCTATATTATTTCATCTTATGTTGTTTCAGTGTTCTTTCTTGCATGAAGCATTCAGCTCACAAACCGCTTGAATTTGAAGCTGAAACATAAGCGATAGAAGGAGCCATTTGGAAGTGACTGAACAAGTAAGCCTCCAATCCTCTCTATGTCTCTATTATGAGTTAGGAGAAATAGTCATATAGTCTTTCACCTGTTTCTCTAGACTAGTACCTGTCTAGGGAAGCATGATTTATCCGTAATTCACAATTCTAGCCCAACAGTTATGTCTACTTGTCTTGAGCAGTTCACTTCCCAAGTTCCTTCTCATCTGCTTCAAATGCCCATCTTGACACATGAAGTATTTGCGGAAGGTAGCCTAGAAAACATCCCAAAAACGAAGCCTATCGACATCTCTATTAAATCGGGGATTTTCGAGAACATCTACATTGGGGTGACCTGTTCTCCTGATGAGATCACTATATATGCTAGTCTCTTTCGCGAGTTTCATGACGTTTTGCTTGGTCTTACAAAGAAATGCACTGCATCGATCCGAGATAGTTATGCATGAGATTCCTACTTATCCTGGCGGGAAGCTCGTTTGCCAACATCTTCGTCCCGTGCACCCTAGAAAGGCAGCCGCCATTTAGGGAGAAGTTGAAAAACTTCCTAAAGTTGGCTTTATTTATCCAATTCCGTTGACAAAATGGGTTTCTAATATTGTTCTTGTGGATAAAAAGTAGGGTACTATTTGTGTCTGTGTATATTACTGGGATATCAATCGCGCTTTCCCTAAGGATAATTATCCCTCTCCTTTTATTGATCAGATCATTGATGAATGTGCTCACAGTGAGATATTTTCCCTTATGGATGGGGTTTCTGAGTACAACCAGATGAATATTCTTCCTGCCAATCAACACAAGACTGCCTTTATCTGTCCATGGGGTACATTTTCCTACAAGAAGCTCGGTTTTGATCTTAAGAATGTTGGGGCTACATTTAAAAGAGCAATGTCGTATGCTTTCCATGATATCAAGCGCATTGTTCAACCTTACCTGGATGAACTTCCAGCTCATTCTGCTAAGCGTAAAGACCACCCTGATCATGTCCATCAAATATTTCTTCACTGTAGATGCTATAGCATTCGGCTGAATCCACATAAGTGTGTCTTCTGCATTGATTCCAATAGACTCTCAGGGTTTATCGTCTCTAAAGATGAAATTTTTCTTGATCCCCTCAAAGTTGAAGCTATTGTCAATCTCCCCTCCCCTTCCTCTCTATATCAATTGCAAAGTCTACAAGGGAAAGCTAATTTCCTATGTTGTTTTATACCAAACTATGTTGAAGTGGCCAAAGGCTTCACGCAATTACTAAGCAAGGCGTCCCATTCCTCTGGGATGAGATCACCCAAAAATCCTTCGATGCACTAAAGACATTTCTTATCAATGCTCCTCTATTGCGCCCTCCCAATTATAATCACGACTACTCCCTCTATTTGGTTGCCAAATTTAGCACTATTTCCATGGTTCTGGTGTAAGACGATGATGATGGTGATGAGAATGTCATTTATTACTTGAACCGCAATTTTCCCAATAACGAAACATGTTACGCACATGTTGAGAAATTGGCATTGGCTATTGATCAAACCGTCCAACATTTTCGCCATTATATTCTAAAGTGCATAGTAACAGTGATTTCCAATTGCAACCCCATGACCTACATATTGACTCGTCAATTGCTGGGGGGTAAATACTCAAAGTGGATTTTTATCCTCCAAGAGTTCGATTTGGAGTTTACTACCACCAAATCGAAGAAAACATTGGTTTTTTCCAATTTGATTTGCTCTCTCCCTTCTAATTTTTCTCCATATGGTGCTGAGGAATGCATTCTAGACGACACCCTTTTTCTCATTAGCACCCTCAATCCTTGCTACGGTGATATGATTGTATATCTTCATACTTCTACCTTCCAATCTAAGTTGACAAAGGATGCTCGTAGATGCATCCACCATCATTCACAACCTTATCGCATAGTCAGAGATACTCTCTACTGCATCGAAGTTGATTCTATTCTTCGCTGGTGTTTAACTCTTGAGGAGGCTAAAAAAGTCCTCAATGATTTCCACTCTGATGCCTATGGTAGTCACATGTCTAGATATGCTACTGCACAAAATATTCTTCATGCTGGCTATTTCTGGCCTACTATCTTTAAAGACTGCATTGTTTTTGTCCGCAAGTGTCATGATTGCCAAATTTACTAGCACAAGATGCATGCACCACCCGCACACCTCCATCCTGTCATTACAGTTAGTCCCTTTGCGAATTGGGGCATCAATTTTATGACTTTTAACCCTCACTCGGCTGGGGGGCATGCTTATATTATCATTGCTATTGACTAATTCACTAAATGGGCTGAAGGAATGCCTACACTTACAGCTTACGGTAACACAACTGCACAATTTTTGTTCAATCATGTGATTACCAAGTTTGGTGTCCCTCAAGCCATTGTCACCGATCATGGTTCTCATTTTCATCATTATATAATGGCTGAGTTGACTTCCAATTTGGGTCTACGTCATGACAACTCAACACCGTACTACCCTCAATCCAATGGCCAGGTTGAAGCCATGAATAAGGTTCTAGTCACTATGCTTCAACGTACGATTGGGATGCATAAGTCCAACTAGCATCTCATGTTGTTTTCAGCTCTTTGGGCTTATCGAACCTTGGTGAAGGATGCGACTGGATTCACTCCATTCCAGCTTTTCTATGGTCTAGAAGCTAACCTTCCAATTGAATGCGAAATCCCATCTCTCAAGATATCTATTGAATTGTTTCCTAATACTTCACCAGAAGAATATCACCTTCTATATTTAGAGAGACTTGATGAAACTCACCGCCTTGCTGCTCTTGTCATAGAAGCACAAAAAAAGTGGATCAAATCTCATTTTGATTAGTCAGTTTCCCCTTGTTCCTTTGTAGAAGGAGACCTCGTCGTCTTATATCACCAAGCTCATGATAAGCTAGGGGCAGGAAAATTCGAACCCATGTGGCATTGGCCCTATATTGTTAAGCATGTTTTGCAGAACGGGGCTTATGAGCTAATTGATTATCAAGGTTATCCTTTGGATTAGCCAAAAAATGGGTTGTATCTCAAAAAATACCATGCATGAGTTTCTCGTGCATTTTCTTTTGTACATAGGTGTTTTTTTTTCATTTTTGTACATTTTTTGGCTTAGTGTGCTTTGCGAGTAGTTTTTATTGCTTATTATGTTGTTGCTTACTGTGCAGATGTCTGTCACGCCTTATATTGGTTTCGCGGATGGTGCCTCCCACAGTACCTGGAACTTTTCTTCTATAGCTTGGGTGATTTATAATCCTAATGTTGAGTTGATAGACCTTCAAGGTATTTGTCTAAGATAAACTACAAACAATTTCGTTGAATATAGTCCCTTCATTGAACTCTTAACCGAGGCCATTTCTCTCGACATTTGTGCATTAATTGTTAACCTAAACTCTCAACTTGTTGTTCTTCAGCTTAATGGGCATTATTCTGTCAGAAATCCTCAAATCTTAAGGTTTTATTTGTGTTTTCATTTATCAAAAAGGAATTTTGATTACATCACAAATCATCATATTCCTAAACGAATGAATGAGTTAACTGATATAGTAGCTAATATTGTATTAGATATACATTTGAGTAATTTGTAAAACATCATCATCACATAATGAGATTTATATAGGAAAATAGGAATATATATATATATATATATATATATATCGAGTGTTTGCATCCACGTGCATCATAAGTTCAAAAAATATGTATGTTTTGGTTACATCCTGAGACATCATGTCTCTCAAAACTATGCAGAAATAAAAGCCTAGGTGTCTAGTCAACATGATGCTCATGGGTGCATGTCACTGCCCGCACAAGTTGCCTTAATAAGCGGTGGATACGGTTAGACACCTTTGCAGTGTGCCTCTCAGTATGCGCGAGGAACATCGTCAAATCTCACATAATCTGAGATTCTATTGGTGAGTCCCTCTAGGTTGCGTACGATTTCCTCCTCCTCACTTCCCTCACCATGAGGGGCCACATCAAAATCACGAGGAATCCTCGGTGCTATTGGAGACATTCCTGCAGGCCTTTTTGGGCCAACATCTACAAATACATGGATTAACATCAGAACATATATAATAAAAAAAATCATAATACTCATAAAAATAAAAAAATGAGTCTTACCCAATGCTTCATCCCAATCCTCTCCTGCTGGGAGTGGGAGATCCGCATCACTCGTAAAGCCTATGCTAGAATAGGGCCAGTCCTCCACGACAATGAGTTGTCGACAGAACCATTCAAAGAATTCTGATCTCCATGGAATATGTTGACTGCCTCCTGATCTAGGCATCAAAGTCGCCCAACGGACCATCCGTGGCTCTTGGGCTGGTGGTGTAGGAACTATCACTTCCTGACGTTGAAATATTTGTAATCATTCTAGTATAAATGGTACCAAGATGGACCCATAGCCAAACTTTTTTAGCTTTCCATTCTTGCATTTTGTCAATTGGCGTTTTATGTTGATTGTTACGGCCTCTGCCCAGTTGTAAAGAGTTGGGGCCATGCAATCTATGAAAAGTAGTAGCTGTGTTTTTGTGGCTTCATGTGGAGCTTGAGATCTGACATCTCGAGTGATGGTGTGCAACACTACTTTTAGTTCAAAATCGGGAATGGTTTGAATATCCACTTTCCGGCTCTTTGATCCTTTCCTTGCCCCCCAGCACACCCTGTCTATGACCATGCTCATGTTTTCCATTGTGGGACAGTAGATTGGTACTGCCCCCCTCTGTGATAATCCAGTTATGAAGTATACATCATAAAATTCAATCTCTAGCTCATGATCGTGAATTATGAATATTTCCCGATCAATTTCCCATACACTGACCAGGTACTGTAATAACTCTGAATGAGCTCAGATACATGGCGCCATGAATAATTTTAGAAGCTCACAGTCCCTGAGAACATCCATGCCTCTTAAATTACCCATGGATTTCTCATATTCTTCCCCGTGTTCTCTTTCCTTCCATTTGATCACAATTTTGCTTTCACACACCTGCAAAACCATCAATAGGGCTATCATTAGTTAAATTATTAACTAGTGAATTGTTTAAAACAAGTGAGATAGTTGAATTTTTATGCAAAATCCATGGACGAGGGTTGGCGTGACTGTTTTAAAAAATATCCATGCCAACTAGCGTGCCCCGTTAAAATTCAAGGCAGGTTGGCGTGAGTCCCTGCCCGAAACCTGCACCGACTGACGCGCCCTAATTTGAACAAAAATCCCCCACACATGTGAAAAAATGAAATGAAAGCAATGAAAATTAATTCAAAATGCAGGCAAGGATACAAGCTCTGACCTGAAAAAGACGATTCATGATTGGTCTCTTGGATTGTCCGTTGTCAACTCTACAAGATCACAGTGAAAAAGGGTAAAATGCTCACAAGAGGTAAAAAGTGAAAAGTAATTTATTTTTACTATTTTCGACATTTGATAAACTTTTATGAACCCTAATTAGGTTTTTGAGCATATTTTTTTATTTTTTTAGTATATTATCTCAAAAAATGGGTTTTATGTGTGCTTCTTGTGCAGCAATAGGTTCTCAGCGTAATGGTGATGAAGTGATGAGTTTTATTTTATTACTTTTTCAGACTCGGTAAAACACAAAAAAGTCACCCCATGGAGTCGTCTTTCAGCTCCTTTCCGACACTTGAAAATTGAAAATATTTTTGAGACTCTTATCATTTTGAACTCATTAAAGGCTGTGAAAGAACATCTACCCATTATATGTTTGCCCCTTTTTCGAGCTGGTATACATTATTTACGAACAAGGAATACCTTAGCCTATCATGACTAAGAGGTTCTCTCGGATATGGTTTTATACCTTTTCAGATCTGTGAGACTATCTACGAAAAGGGACTTGCTGGATTTTTCTTTTCCTCTTCTTTTCAAACTCACTAAACATGAAAATATGTTGAGTTCTTCCTTTGTCAGACTTGTTAAACCTTACATGACAACGAAAATTGTCACCATGACGTACCTGACTTCCTCCTTCCTAGGGCTTGTAAAATGTACTAGGATGGATTTTTCCGAAGGAAAAAATTACATGACAAGAATATGCTATCCCCTTCAAGCTTGTTTCCAAAAATAATTGGGGTACTCACCAGCAATGGTGGGGGAAAATGGAACCAGCACTCAGTTGTGTCTTCATTATGTCGCTCTTGAACATGACACTCTTCTACAATTCGTGTTGGGTTGGGGACATCCTATTTCGTCATTTTTACCTCCATGGGTTTGGGTTATCTGTTTTGACCTCTCATATTCTCTTTTCCACGTCATCATGACCTTAGATCCCCTGATGTCATATACTGCCAAATTCTGGAGTCATGTCTCCAATATGTTCAAGAGAATTTTCCTTATGCTGTCTTCAACCTCTTATCCTCTGTTTGGTCCTGATTCACTACCATCTTATTCCTATATCTTGTGTCGATGATGTGGGAAAAATTATGGCCCTCCTTCGACCAGATCACTTCCTATCGACTTCAGCTCATTATCCAGGAAGTTGATCTAGAGAGTCCCTTCTGGAACCTTGGAGCTTGCATGCCTCAATGGCAAGTTCTTCGCATTTTGTTAGTAACCTATAAATATAGGATTCATAATTTTGACTTGACTGACGGTAATCTTATAAATATGTACAAACCTTGCTTTTTGCAAGTTATTTTCCCATATTTTGTAAAAAAATCAAAAAATCAAAAAATCAAAAAGAGGGTAAAAAGTCCTAAAATAAAAATCAAAGGACTTAGAAAAAATAATATACACCACAAGAAAAAAGATGAATAAAACATGAAAGTGTGCAAGTCTAAATGCCACTACTATTAATTTTTGTGATTGATTATGGTAGTGTCAATAAATGCCATAATCTATGATGAGTTGAACAATTTAATCTTGACTCATCATTTTTTCAATTTCAATTGTTGTAGATAGAGAATAAACAATTGTCATACAGTTTAATCATGACAATTCATTAGTTAGGTAGAGAATAAAAGGATCCAATAGATTAATCTGGATTCTTGGATGCAATAAGTGTAGAATTAGATAGTTTACTTCTTTAAAAAATAATAAAATGTTGTAAGGTTGCTAGTTCAAATGCACATGATTAAAATAGAAGGAGAAAAATGTTAGAATATAATGATTGGGTAGGTAGAAGAAGGTGGGAAAAAACATTGTAAATATCTTTTACCAAGCTACAAATAACTAATTTTCCCTCCCCATAGAAAATTTGATATTCTAGACTATTACTTAAAGAGGCTCAAGGCATTTCCTTGACTTCTATTGGGACCGGACCCAAGGATCAATGACTAATTAGTTGAAAATGTTAAGTTTCTATATTAATCCCATAAATTTTCATCATTTACCCCTTCATGTACTCATCACCATTTAACTTCATAAGTGGGAACTCTTTTCTTACTTAAATGTTACATAAATACCCATTTTATTAACCTCCTCCATTTTACAAGACATAAAACCCTCAAAAACATGATATCCTAAGTAAAAGTGATTAAGTTATGATAATGAAGCTTTGCTTTAATTTTCACTTTCTTTAGCTTTATTTATGAATTTTTAGTATTCATTGTCCTTTTTCATATTAACACTTAACATATTTTATTAACTCCTTGTCAATTATCCTAGTCCTATTAATATAGCTCCCTTTATTTAATATACCCAAAACCCTCTTATTATATACTTTTTATGTCAAAGATATTAAACACATCTTGAAAAACATCTCGAAATTACCCCTTTGACATGAAACTTATCCATAATAAAATATCCCTTCTCCCCTATAGTTTTAGAGCTTTGATAAATCTGAAACTATATAATATAAATAATATTGAAATTGCGCAATTTATTTACACATTGTGTATATAAAACAACGAAGAAAAAGAGTTTATTCTCCTTTCCCCTCATAAGATCTACCCATGGTTAAAGATTTAACCTTATCCCATTTTCCCAATCCATATCATTTTATCACAGTCTAAACCCTGGTTTGATAGACCTTTAATAACCCGCCCATTCTATGCATAAACCAATTTTATACATAAATTTCATTAAAAAAGATGAAGCATCCTCGCATTCGTTCCCAACCCTCCGATCATCCTAATCCCTTTAATCCTACGGTCTAAACTAAACACAATAAATCATTCCCCCACCCCTGCCCCCACCATTTCCATTGCATTAGCCTGTAACCGTTGATTATCCCTATTAGATCGACAGCTAATATTTGACTTGAGTCCCACTTTTCCATATCCCCACAACTTCTCCAGAAATCTCAACCGTTCACACAGGGCGATCAAATACGACAGTGCGTATTCAATATCACATTATAAAAGTGATTGGGAAAAGTTCCCAAAAAAATTTGCGATAAAAGTTGTTTATCCAAACCACAATCCGATACGTGTCTTATTTTTATTGGATCGCATTGCAAAAGCGAAAAACCATTTACTGCCTAGGAGCAATGCGATAACCACTAATGGTTTCGCCTTCAAATGAAAAAACCACTCCCGCCATTAATCTCGACCTGTAATTAATGTCATGTGTATTGATAAAACTTAAGGTTTCAACCTTAGTTTTTATTGTTTGCATGAATTTACGCCTTTGCCCTTTCAGAAATTAGTCACAGACACCATTTCCAAAGCAGTTTTCGAACCAGTTCATAATTCTAAAAGCCATTTCCCTTATTAATTTCACCTCCGAAGACTCCCAGTGCCTTCTACCAAACAACTGCAACCAGTTTGAATATTGGTACCACCTGCAACCCTATTCGACCACAACCATACCTGTTCAAAGGTATTTTTCAGTTATCCAAAACTTGCAAATTCTTAATTTTCAAGAAAAAATTCAACCAATTTTAGTTTAAAAGCCAAAAGTACTCATCTGAGAGTACTCAAACCTTGAAGAAACAAGGGAAACCATGTCAAAATTTTCCAAGAATTTGACACTTCCGCCTGAAGAATTTTGACCATCCTATGGTGAAAATCCATTTGAATTACCGAAGAATCCATTGAAATCCCTTTCCAATCCTTTGTATATTCAAAACCTACGTTTTCATCATAAAACACTCGCCCAGATTCCAAATTTTTCCCAAAAGCAACTTAATTGACCTCCTGTTTTCAAAAAGAGCTGAGCAAACAGTCTAATCTTGCTCAATTTCATTAGAAATGACTAAAAAGAAGATCACCCCTAGGACTGGAGGTCCCAAACCACAGAAGCCTGCCTCCAGCAAGCTTCCAAACCCCAAACCATCCAAAATTGATAAACCTACTCCTATCCTAACTGCGGATTCTAATGAGGTAGTTAGACCATTGCAGCCACCTGTCACCTCTGAAGAAAACAATCCCTTGATTGACTTAGACTATAGAATTGTTGATGCTACCTAAGAATTTTATCTACTTGAAGTACATAGCTAGTGTTAGGAAAAATTTGAGAAGAAAGTGGCCAATGATATACATGTATAGGACTCCAACTTGCCCAAATATGTGGTTCCCATCACCCACCAAGCTCAAGATTTCGTTAGGTTATGTCATTTGCACTATATTCCTTACCAGAGGTGCATGGTAAACAAAGATAGTGAGGTCCTGTTTTACATAACTGTTGAAGCCACCAATGATATGCTCCAACTAAGCCATGATCCACGAGCAGTATCATTGTCAATTGAAGATTTGACTCAGATGTATTTGGATCTAGATTTTCTTAGGAAGTTTGAGATCCTTCAAAATTTCATGCCTAATCATGTCAAACTTCCTAAGATAAATCCACCTTATGATACTTTTGACTTCCCTGAGGGCTCCAAGCAAATCATTTCCATGCTGTCATTCATTCTAGGCTATGTTAATGATGAGTTTACAGATGCCTCCATCCTAGGTTTCCTTTCTATCTTGTCTTCAGAACAACAACCAGAATTGGTCTTCAACTTTGCCAAATTCATAGCTGATAATATGCATTATCAGTTAATAAAATTAACTAATGAAGGAGTGTTCAGATATACATCATATCTGTTACATCTCTTCCTATTTTCTCAGGCAAATAATTTTCCAATTGCATTACAGAAGATGGATATGGAGGGTAAACCTCTTTCAGTGATATTTTGGACTTCTCTTCTCAGGAAAAACACCAGTGAGTATAGCTACAGGGACTTCAATGATTTGTTTATCAGACTTGCCATGAGTTTTTTGAACAAAGAAGAGTCACCAAGGATCAATGAATAAATCAAAGGAATTTTACAGTTGTCTGAAAACTGTAAAGTTGGAGATTTGTATTTGTATAAAAATTACACAGAAATCAGAGTGTGTGGTGCAATCCTGGCTCCTTACAAATTACCAAAGTTTCTAACTACCAGGATTTTTGCTTTGGAATACTTAAGACAGATTTTAAATGTAGATGAAGAGAATTTCACAGCCTCCAAAAAGAAAGCACAATTCAAGTTAAAAAGTCAAGTTGGCTCCTTCATAGTCAACAAAAAAGATGCTTTGAAGGAGGTAATCAGCAAATTTTCAGCATTCAAGTTCCAAAAAAGCTTTTACTGGAACTATGACCCTCAAGGTATTTTGAGTAACCTCAGGGTCAAATGTAAGTTAACTCCATTCCTCCATGAGTCAAAGCCACTAGTTGAAAAGTATGCTAATCAAATGGAATGGGTTGAAAACACTTTAATTGATGATATTCAGGAGATGAAAACAGATATCCTACAGGAAAATCAGATGGATAGTACACAAGTGGTTAAATTTAACCAACAAGCAAAGGTATATAATAAAAGGACTAGAAAAAAAGAAGGCTATTTGTTAGAGACAATTATTGAAAATAAATTTAAACAGTCTAAAACAAGAAGGCCATAATGACTACTCTAGAAAAATAAGGAGTCATAGATGTAGATGATAATAATGATCAGAAAATAGATGATGAGGCCACAATGATTGTTAATTAAACACTCAGGGAAATTTAGAATGAATAGGTACAAGCATAGGGAAAAGGCAATGAAATGGTTGAAGCAGAAATAAATACAAAAGCTCCCTCTTCCTCTGAAACAGCAGAAGAAACTGATTCTGATATTCAAAAAAGGTTCAAGAAGATCAAGGAAAAGAATGAGGAAATCAAGAATGAAGTTTATTCTAAACTTCTGAAGGAAAAACTAGGAGATAAAGACAGACTTTTGACAACCTTTGATTACTCAACAAATAAAATGATCATGTATTTTCTCCAACCAGTAGTAACAGATCCAAAGTCAGCCACTGACCGCAAGAAGACAGAGTTTGAAGTGAATGCTGATACTATACATGAACTGCATCAAATAGAGTTCCATAGAAGTGTTTCAGAGAGGTTGTATTCAAAGGTAGTAAGAAAAACCATGAGTGCTACCATGCTTCAAAAGACTGTATCTAATTTGAAAACTCAAATGAAATTAGATAAAGCATCTCTACATGCTAAGGATTTGAGGATCAAGTCCTTAGAAGATTTGGTAATAGAAAATAGAGTAGATCCCTCTAATACTGAATTTTCTAAGAAATTGATGAGGTAGAAGAATGAAGATATTGCTGCCTTGAGAAAGAAACTCAAATTGCCACAGAGTGAGCACCCATAGGCAAAAGAAATTCTTCTAGAAAAGATAGAAAAGGATGAAAATATGCAGCTAGTTTTGAATATGACAACTCATATTAAAGAGATGGAATATCAAATAGAATCTCTAATGCAAGAAAATGAAACATTGAAGAAAGCTCATGAAGTCCCCATTCCCACAGTTATTCCAACTGTAAGTACAGTTGTTCCCTCTACATTGGCAGAACAATTGGCACCAAAAGGAGTATTGGCAACTACACTGTCAATTACTTCTAAATATATCTCTGCTACTTCATCATCTACATCACAGGTAAATCAAATAGGTCAAACAGCTTCCATAGTCAAGGCTATGGAAGACATTTCCTTAAAAGATAAAGAGATAATCAATTTGAAAGGTGCTATCTGAAATCTTGAAACATCAAACAGAGATGCATTAATTACATCCAAAGGACATGAGTAGAGAGCCAACAGATTGCAGGAACAGGTAAAGATTCTACAACAACAGGTATATTATATCAAGAATTATCTTTGGAACAACATTATTCAAGGCATACGTTTACAATGGCCTCCAATCCAAATTATTTATGAAAAAAAAGAGTTACTCAAAGCAGCACAAATAGAAATTCAAAAGACAAAAGAAGAACTGGCTGACAAACTTGCTCAAGCTTTAAAGCTTACTACATTTCTAAATAGCAAACACAAAGAACAGCTTGAAGAGCTAAAAATTCAGGATAGAACTAAAAGCATACTACAAATCAAGAAAGTCCCGAATAAGAGAAATATGATGATAATTTGGAGGACTGATGCAAGGACATGAACTTAACAATCATAAGATTTTGGGCCAAATACACAGTACTAACACAAGCAGGCTTTCCAGACATTCATGCTTTGAATGAAAAGTTAATGGCACAGACGGATTATGACAACAAAATTAGGGCTTATGCCAAAGAGCAGGTCAGCAAACCTTTACCACAAGGGTCTCCTACTGGTAAAGTCATTTTGGAATATTTTGAGAACTTGTTCTTTCTAAAAAATGAGATCAAACATATTTTCATTGTTAAGCCCAATTTTTCTAAGTATACAGAGGCAGATGAATGTTACAGGAAATTGAAGAGTATGGGAATTCCCAGTTCAGAGCAATGGCAGGAATTCACTGACTTAATATAAATATTTGCAGTCAAAGTGTATCAGGGTGAGAAACAGAGTCAAGGAGTATCAGTCAAAATATATTTTTATAGCAGATAATTCCTTATTTTACAACAGTAAAGCAGTAAAAGAAACAACGTAAATACTATCAGTGATAAAGCACAAGTTAAAGGATGTGAAATGGAAAGAGTGTCTTTCAAGTTATCTTCATAAGATATTTTTCCAAAATGCCAGCAAGAATTTCCAGCAGCTACAACCCAGCAACAAGTTAAGATGATTAGTCCTATTTTTTATTGATAAGAGGACAACTTGCCAGTTTGTTTTGTAGCTGTCCCTCTTTCTATGTAATAAAATTTATTTTTTCCTAGATATATTTCTACATGTCTCTCAGATATTTTGTAATAACTTTTGTATAAACACTTTCCTTTTTGAAGTATTAAGTGTGGAATAAAATTTGTCAAGACTACTATAGACATTTTGCTGGATGTATTGAAGTTTGTGTTAGTCAATTAGTAAAGAAGCAGACTGGAATTAAGATTAAAGATATCATAACTCAGGATTCTTGTGCTGACCAGATAAGTCAAGTATTTTCATGTTTTCACTGTTTATATTTCAAAATTTCCATACATACATTTTAATGTTTTTTGTCCTTAATGATTAAGTAGGAAAGCTTAAACAGGATTAGTGTTAAAATGCTCCCTGTTTTTTACTAGTTATTCATTATTATGTTTTCTACTGATAATCGGACTTAAGAATTCTTAAATGCTCTTAGTCCCTGTTTGACCCCTTCCTTTAATCTTCATTTCTGTAACCTAAGGATTCTTAATTGCCATTTTGTTCAGATTTCACCCTTTTCATCAAAAAGCCTATTTCAAACCCTTTGAAGGTCATCTACCCTGCCCTTAGTTCATTTTCTCTTTAGACCTTATTTCCTAGCTCTGCTTGCCAAGAAGTTGACTCCATAGCCCAATGGTCTGGTAGATCCCTCTATGGTTTACCTTGAAGTTAATTTTTATTCCCACCAAACTTTCAAAATAAACCAATTGTCCAATCATACCTAGCCTAAAATCTTATAACAAAATCATGTTAAATCTTGAGGAGAGATCCCTCTCCAGAATTTAGGAAGGCTAGATCCTAGATTTCAAAAGAGGTTCTTGGTTACCCCTGGTTTTTTTTAACTATAAACCAAAATCCCACGACCTAAGAATTACTAGGGTGATAACATACTGGCGACTCCACTGGGGAAATAACCACTCTCCAATTTTAAGTTTAATCTTTGAGGAAGATTTTTAAATATATCTTTTCTACTTTAAGGTTAAGTTTAAAGGTTGTGGGTATTTATACAATAATCATTCTGGCTCCAAAGAAAGTCTATTATATTAGATCCAACCCTGATCCCAACCCTGCAGATATAGTAGACAATCCATACCAGATAGGAAAAAAGAAAAAACAAACTATTAGTTCAGAAACTGAAGTATCCCTGAGAAGGGCTGATTCTTTACCCAAAGAATCAGTAAGCCTATCAGATATTGAATTTGATTTGAAGTTTCAAAAATAATTATTTAGAACTAAGTCTGAAACTGATTTAAAGGAAACTATTATAGATCCTGTTTTTACTTCTTTTGTGAATGAGAAACATAAAATTATTTCAGAACCTATAAAATAAAACAAAACTAAAATTCAAAGTCCAGTAGAAAGGTTAAGTGTTACACGAATTAAATACATTGATGAAGCTATTAAATTAGCTAATTTTTTGTCTCAATTTAAACCTCCAGTTTCTCAATTATCCACCATCATCTTTCCAGCAGCAGATTCTACTCTGTATGTTGCCACTTCATTTATAGATTCCACTATCAGTTCACCTCCAGAGCCTGTTAGTCCTGAGTTGCCTTTGTAGCCTAGGATCATATATTCATCATATCCTCAATCCACCACTAGTTCCTCCACATGACCATTCATCCCTGAGCTACCCGTGTAGCCTAAAGTAGTATTTCCATCATTCACTAAATCCACTACAACCACTACCACAATATTCCCTAGCCATACCAGTTATTTTTCATCTCCTTTTCCACGATCTTCAAGTACAACCTTTAGCACATCTATTTTTGTAACCAGAACTATCCCTGCCACTACTACTGTAACTCCCAGTTTAGAAAAAATCCAAGCCATGGTAGCTAGATATGCTCCCTTGGTATTACCTCAAAACCTTCGTGACATGACCCAAAATTATCAAAAGGATATCCCATTATTTGATAATTTTTCACAAATTGCTGCACAACAACATATCACCAGAATGAATGATTTTTGGAAAATTTATGAGATAGATGAGTCTGATGTCCGAATGAGGTTGTTTTCACAACGCTTAATTGGAGAAGTAAAAACATGGTTTAGAAATTTAGGTGTTGGTACTATAGCAGACTTAGATGCATTTCATAGAGATTTCCTAAATAAATGGGAAAAAAAGAAAAATATCCTACAAATATTATCTAAGTTTGATGCTGTTAAGAGAGCTCCCAATGAGTCTGTCCAAGACTTTTGCACCAGATACAACAATTTACAATTCTATTCCTATAGACCTCAAACCCACTCTATATTCCATGCTGCTCAAATTCCCTGATTGTTTTGATGTAGACATGGCCTATCAACTTAGAGAAAGGGATACAAACACCCTAGAACAAATGCAACTAAATGCTATTGGTGTAGAAATCAATATCCTTGCCAGAAAAGCCAGACTTAGAAATGAGAGGAGGGTCACTATCAAAGAAGAAGCTTCAAACTTAGAGGGAAAATTTGATTTTATTAACAAAACATTAGAAAAAGTAGTTGAGAGATTAGACCACATTGAAAGAAAACTGTAATGGGATAATCAATCCCAAATTAGGAATCCCAACTACAAGAAAAACAAAAATCCTGGGAAAGGTAAAGAGCCTTCCCCAGATCAGAACATTAGATCAACATTCCAAGAGAACTTTGCTGAGAGTTCTCAAAATAGTGTTGAGGATGAGGAAGACATCAACATAGTTATGGGGATAGATGAAATCAATACAATTTTCCTCACTCAGGAGGATCAGGAACTCTTTGAGCTACACCAGTTCAAAGTGGAATCTGGTGAATCCTTTGACTATAAGCAAGGTTATGACTTTTCAATCAATGAAATTCACATCCAATATAACCTTAGGAGCAAGAAAAAAAATGAGCCTACTACAAAAAAAAATTCTCCAACTCAAAAAAGACAAAATAAATAAATATTGAGCCTCCCAAAATGAAACTTTTGCAGATCCTTCCCAGAGAAAATAAACAAAATTCGAACCCACCCAGTCCTAAAAAACAACCTAGTCCAAAGATTTTAGATAGCAGTGATGAGGTGGATCAATCCTCCAGATATTCCCAAAAGACTAATACCTCAAAGGCCCCCAATTCAGCAATAGTTATTGATCCAAAAAAGAATCTAGCTGACTCAAAATCATCAAATCCTAAATCTTCTGCTGAGAATTCCAAATCTGATAAAGCATCTGCTAACACTCAAATTGTTCCTGAAAAAACAATCAAAGATAGCAGAAATCAGGAAACTCAAACAAAAGATAAAAGGAAATCTCAAGCTAAAGGTAAAACTGCTGAAACTCAAGAAAAAACATCCCAAACAATAGTTCCAAAAGATTAAATAATTCAAGCTATCAAATCTTAGTCAACATTTAACATTCAATCTGAAATATCCAAGTTAAAGAGAGTTGTTCCCTTAGTTGAATTGGCTAAAAATGACTTGTATAGATCTATTATCACTGAAACATTGAATGTAAATGAAAATGAGGATACAATTAATATGAGTGATGGTAGACCTGAATTAATCTTTGGTCCAAATGTAGATGGTAAGCATTTGGATGGATCAGTACCTCCATTCTATTTAAGTCTTACTGTACATGATCAGATATTATACAATGTTATGCTAGATATTGGAGCTTCCCGTAACCTAGTGCCCAAAGAAATAATGGAAACCTTGAATCTAGACATAACCTAGCCATATAAAGATTTGTTCTCATTTGATTCATCTAAAGTCCAATGCATATGATTGATTAATGATTTGTGTGTGAACTTGGTCCAATATCCTGGTAAAAGCATGATCATGGATGTTGCGGTAGCCGATATCCCGCCCAAGTATGGCATGCTTCTTTCTCGCTCATGGGGAGCTAAGTTGCAGGAATCTCTACAACTGACATGAGTTATGCCACTATCTCGATATTTGGGTAGCCCAAAAAGCTTTACAGAGAAACCTTAATGAAGTTTATGATCAACAGTGTTGAAAGACCTACCAATTACCCAATCTATTCAACTCCTACTGATCTTGATTTCTTTATTCTCTGTAACTCTAATCATAATAAAATCCAAATTGAACTCAATGATAAGAAGCCTAAAATAATGGATGATTATATTGGTCATGAAGCTTTATGGCATTTGGATTTTGATGGATCAGTGAATAAATCAGGAGCCGGAGCTGGTGTATGGATTACCAATATTGAAACAAGCCATTCCCAAGCACATGCATTTATATTGAATTTCAAATATACCAATAACATGGCTGAATATGAGGCTTTAATCTTAGGTATTCAAGTCATCAGAAAATTGGGAGGGCAAAGAATATTAGTCATGGGAGATTCAGAGTTAGTTATCAAGAAAATAAATGCAGAATACTCTTTTCACAATCCCAGATTGGCCAGATACAGGGAAACAACACATGACTTGGTTGAGGATTTGTTAGAAAGCAAGTTTGATATCATCCCTAGAAAACAGAATATGCAAGCCCATTGTTTAGCAACCTTTTCTAGCACTTGCAAATTTCCATTTTCACCAATACAAAAATACACTGCTGAAATCAAACACATACCTATTGTCCCAGATAATGTAAAACACTGGAAATTTTTCTCAGAAGATGAACAAATATATCACTTTTTGAACAATGAGTGAGAGTTTCAAAATTGCCAAATTGATAATGATTGTAATATAGATTCACCTTGTAATATAGATTCAAATTTCTGTCAAATAGATGATTTAGATGTACATAATTTTGATAGACCTACTATATTTACTCAGAGCGACATAGATTACTTGAAAAAATTAGATATAGAGGAAATGATGGAAGATGAACCAGATTTTATTGATTTAAAACATAACATTTTACCTAGAGGTTTAACTCCCTTAGAGGAATTGTTTGATTCCAATGATGTGCCCAAAAGGAAAAAAATGGAACCAGTCAGGTTTGATATAGAAGAGTATAACTTAGGGACAAATGAAAAACCAAAAATGATCAAACTATCAAAATCCTTATCATCAGAAGAAAAGGTTAAATACATAGAACTTTTGAAAGAACATCATGGTGTTTTTGCATGGGGTTATGAAGATTTGAAAACTTACAACAAAGACATAATTCAACATAAGATTCCTTTGAAAGAAAATTAAAAACCTTTTCAACAAAAACTAAGAAGGATTAATCCAATTTTGTTACCTTTAATCGAAAAAGAAGTTAAGAGAATGTTTGATGCACAAATAATTGCACCAGTCAGGTATTCTGATTAGGTCTCTAATTTAGTGCCCACCAGAAAGAAAAAAGGAGAAATTCGACTATCTATAGACTTTTAAAATCTCAATAAAGCTTCCTTGAAAGACAATTACCCTTTGCCTAAAATGGACCGTATTTTGCAAAGGGTGGCAGGTTCTTCAAGAATTTCTTTACTAGATGGTTTCTCTGGTTATAATCAAATTCTAGTTCATAAAGATGATCAAACTAAAACTTCATTTAGCACTCCTTGGGGAACTTTCATGTACGTGAAAATGCCTTTTGGATTGAAAAATTCAGGAGCTATTTTTCAGAGGGCCATGGATATTTCCTTTGCTAAGGAGATCCATAAATTCTTAGTTATATATCTTGATGATATTACTGTCTTTTCAAAAAAAAATGATGAACACTTAGATCACCTGAGACAAGTCTTTATCAAGTGTAGAAAATATGGTATATCCCTTAATCCTAAAAAGACTCTTTTCAGACTAGAAGAAGGAAAACTGTTAGGTCACATAATCTCCAAAGAAGGCATTAGAATAGAACCTGCAAGAATTGAAGCTATTTTGAACATTCAATGATCAGGAGATCAAGTCCCTTGTAGAAAAATGCTCAAAAATGAAGTTGCTTAGAATTGGTCTGAACTAGATCGACTGGAAAGAGCTCATCAATACGATCCCAACACCGCAAACGGAACTCAAATCCGTTGCCGTATGGAGGAGATATTGCATTTTGAAATCGCCCAATAACTTTCAATTTTGAAAGAAATTTTTTAATATATGTGTTGGGATAATTTTATTTTTTATTAAGGTTTAATAAATTAATTAAATTATATAGTTTTAATATTTTATATGGGTTTTTATTAAATCATATATTATATTATTAATTATATATTTTAATTAATTATTAAAAAAAAATTAATTAAACCTTATTAAAAAACTAAATATTAAACCCATATATATTAAACAAAATTTGAAATATGAGAAAAGGGTTAAAAACCCACATATCAAAGGTCATGGAAAAGGTATTAAAGTGGCTACGTTACGGTCAAGCCACGTGGGTAACGTATGGTTCAAGTTTAAAGGCACGTGGCCTTGTAACGTGTTGTAAACCGTGGCAAAACCAACAATATGGATATGGTATATGTGGGTTTAAATCACATGGTGGAGCGGAATTAAAACCAAACGGAATATGGATATGGTATATGTGGGTTTAAATCACATGGTGGAGCGGAATTAAAACCAAACGGAATGGCGTGTTAAAAATTTTTGATACGTTGCAGGATTTGAACCTGAGTGGGTGTGGTCAAAGCCGTGTGGCCTAACCATCGTGCCAAGCATTTGTTTTTAATATTTGTGGGCGGAAATTTATATTTAAATCCGCAACAAACTCCGACGGTTGTGTTAACTGTCCACATTTCATGCCAGCATGTGGCCACACGCAGCTTCACATTAAATATAAACACCCACGACTGGTGGAGATTCGGCGGTCCACCCTAATTTTAGTGCCCGTCTCCTAATTTGTCGGAGCTATCTGGCAGTTAGCCAGACTTAGCTGGAGAGAATCTAGGCAAACTTCAGTTAGCCATAACTTTGGCTAGGAAAAGCCTTTTGATACGAATTTTTTTTTGTTTTTGGGGTATTGGATCATTTTGGATCTGTTGGGAGTGTTTGCAGAGCCATCAGAGCACTTTATCATAGAATTTACCAGCGATTTTGGTCGTGGAGCCACCAGGGCCTAAGGAAAGAAGAGCTGTTTTGGACTATCTTCATCCAATGGAGGTGTTTGTTTAGTCATTTTATACTGATTTGAGCCTTCTGAATCTTAATTTGCAGTGTATTTTTCCATTTGAGGCTTCTATACATTTGTATTCACATTTTGAGCATTTAATCAAAGAGGAAAAAGCCTAATTAGAGGCTTTTGGACCCAGCGGAGGTAGCCCAAGAGAGGGGTGAACCGCTTAAACAATTATTTGTTGTCATACTGTATAATTTTGCTGCATATTTTCAGATTCTGATCCTTTAAAAAGTAAATTTTTATAAGCAAACTTTTCCCAAGCAGGTTTAAACAGTGAACAAAATTTATTAGTTCATCTTCAAACCATTATACTTCATTTGCAGAATATGTATACTTGCCTATTCACGCATTAATGCTGGATCAATGAATACTTTTCACATAAAAAAAATACTTTCATTGATCGGATATCAGTGATTACATTTTATTTCTTTAGGCAGAGTCTATAGAAGGGCCAGGTAGCCTCCGGATTCATCCTTTCTTTGAAAGGTGAAATATCCGGTAAAATGCCCCTACAGTCAATCTCTATATGAGAAATACTTTGTTCTCACAATTTTAGATCAGGTTGGTATCAGAGCTCAAGGTTTTGCTTAAGATTTTGTGAAATTTGTGCAAGTAAATTGTATTATTCTACAAAATTTGATGCTTACTAGGCTGAAATTGCAAAGAGGGGAAGGTCAATTGGTTAGAGAACAAGTTAATCCTCAACCAAGGAGGGCTAGAGTGCCATTACATCCACCTTCCATTTCATCCTCATTAGCTTTAGAATCAACCACAAACATGTCTTCCAGAGAAGGAGAAGTACATGAGGAAATGGATCCCAAGGAAGAAGAAAGAGTCTTTAGAAAAGCTTTCTTGGACTTGACTGAGATGGTTAGGATCCTATACCAGGAGAAAAATGATAGGCTTGCTGGAGAAGGGTCTAGAAACCAAAGAGAAGAAGGAGATTCTTCAGGAGGAAAGAAATACAAAGATGAGTCTAAGAAAGGGAATGGAAGAAATGGTGATCCACCATCTCCATCATCATCCTCATCCTCCACATCATCCTCTTCAACTTCTGAAAACCAGTCACACAAAACAAATACATCTCTTAAAAATCCTTTGTTAAAGCTTGATGTGAAGTTTGATTTTCCGATGTTTAATGGTGATGTGAATGCAGAAAAATTGGATAATTGGATTAGACAGCTAGAAGTCTATCTAAGAATTCAGAATTTGCATGATGATGACACAAAAATCCAATTAGCCTCTTTGAGAATGGATGGAGCAGATTTGGTTTGGTGGGAAGCCAAGACTAAAGAGGAAATTAAAAAGCATGGTAAGATAACTCTAACTTGGAATGAGTTTATTACAGCTATTAAGAAACAATTTTATCCTCTTGCTCATATTCAGAAAGAAATCATGAATTGGCAAAATTTTAGGCAACTTAAAGGTCAAAATGTGCAAGATTATACCCAAGAGTTTAGAAGGAGAGAACTTCTACTTGGAGTAGACTTACAAAGTCAAGACACCTTGTTGAAATACATAGGAGGTTTGCACAATTATCTGCAACATACTATTCTAATGTTCAATCCTACCAGCTTAGATGAAGTCTGTGTGCAGGCTACACATTTAGAAGCTAGAGGAAAGAATATTTTTTATGAGGATAGTAATTTCAAAAACAAAGGAAAGAAGAGAGTTTCAAATTCAAGAAAAGAGAAAGGAAAGTTCTTTTGCAAGAACTGTTCTAAGACAAGTCACGATGAAGATCATTGTTGGAAGCTTCATCCTGAACTGAAACCAGAAAAATACAAGAACAAAAACAAGACCAAATAAAAGGAGAAAACTATAGCAACAATTGAGCAAGACTTACGGTCAGACTCAAGAGATAAGACAAAAAGCATAGGCATGGTTTTAAAGAACATTAAGGGGAAAGAAGTGGTGCAAGACACAATTCCTAGTTCTAGCTCTTTGAATTGTCACAAAGATACTCATGATGAAAAGAGGAGGACAGAGCTTTTCCATGTGAGGGTAATGTCAAAACATACCAAAGTTGACACATTGTTTGATAGTGGGTCACAAGCGAATCTTATATCTGAAGACTTGGTCAAGTAGCTTAAACTTGAGACCATTCCACATCCAAAGCCTTATCCACTTGGATGGACATGCAAGGATGTCAATTTTCAAGTTTCAAGGAAGTGCATATTGCGCTTTGCAATAACTGCACATTTTATTGACATAGTTGAACTTGATGTGGTGCCGCTTGATATCTCAAGTATTGTTTTGGGAAGTCCTTAGTTATTTGACAGGAAGGCCATATTTCATCGCCATGAAAACAAGTATCACTTGTTCAAAGATGGTAAAGAGTACATTGTGAGAGCTCACAAGAAGAAGCTGGAATCTTTTTTACTCCATGCATGTCAATTGAAAAGACTGGTTAATGCAATTCAAAGTCTAACTTTGTTGATGTTGAAACGACCAGATTTTGAGCATTCGACTTTTTATGATGTTGTTAATAATATGTCTCGGTTTGATAACAGTTTGTCTTTGAGAAAATATGATGTTATGTTGCAAAAATTAACTTTTGGGTCAGCCAATGCAGTGAATGAAGTGTCAAAGTAAAGCAGTGCAAGCGAGAAGGGCACACAATTCAGCATGGGAAAAAGATGGTTTCAGAATGGTAGAATTCGCCATGGGAAAATTTTGCAAGGTGAAGGTTATTTTAAGTCTTCTGGGAAGTTTGATCAATGTAGAGAAAGTTTTTTTTCTGCAGATTACAATTGCTGTTCTGCAAATTTTAATAATTTGCATCATGACTCCGTCAATCTTAGCAATGGTCGATCAGTTGATTCCAGAGACAGATTATCTTTTTCTCAAAATATTCATTTGATGAAATTTGGTATATTTCAGTTGTTCAAGGGTGGAAGAGTGGAGAATTAGTCTCCACATCATCAGTTTCATTAATCAGAAAGCTTTTGAGGGTCCAAAAGCTTCCCATTTGGGAGGTGTGATCAGGAGATCAAGTCCCTTGTAGAAAAATGCTAAAAAATGAAGTTGCTCAGAATTGGTCCAAACTAGATCGATTGGAAATATCTCATCAATACGATTCCAACGCCGCAAACGGAACTAAAATCCGTTGCCGTATGGAGGAGATATTGCATTTTGAAATCGCCCAATAACTTTCAATTTTGAAAGAAATTTTTTAATATATGTGTTGGGATAATTTTATTTTTTATTAAGGTTTAATAAATTAATTAAATTATATAGTTTTAATATTTTATATGGTTTTTTATTAAATCATATATTATATTATTAATTATATATTTTAATTAATTATTAAAAAAAAAAAAATTAAACCTTATTAAAAAACTAAATATTAAACCCATATATATTAAACAAAATTTGAAATATGAGAAAAGGGTTAAAAACCCACATATCAAAGGTCATGGCAAAGGTATTAAAGTGGCTACGTTATGGTCAAGCCACGTGGGTAACGTATGGTTCAAGTTAAAGGCACGTGGCCTTGTAACGTGTTGTAAACCGTGGCAAAACCAACAATATGGATATGGTATACGTGGGTTTAAATCACGTGGTGGAGCGGAATTAAAACCAAACGGAATGGCGTGTTAAAATTTTTTGATACGCGACAGGATTTGAACCTGAGTGGGTGCGGTCAAAGCCGTGTGGCCTAACCATTGTGCCAAGCGTTTGTTTTTAATATTTGTGGGCAGAAATTTATATTTAAAGCCGCAACAAACTCTGACGGTTGTGTTAACTGTCCACATTTCATGTCGGCATGTGGCCACGCGCAGCTTCACATTAAATGTAACCACCCATGACAGGCGGAGATTCGGCGGTCCGCCCTAATTTCAGTGCCCGTCTCCTAATTTTTCGGAGCTATCTGGCAGTTAGCCAGACTTAGCTGGAGAGAATCTAGGCAAACTTCAGTTAGCCATAACTTTGGCTAGGAAAAGCCTTTTGATACGAATTTTTTTTTGTTTTTGGGGTATTGGATCATTTTGGAGCTGTTGAGAGTGTTTTCAGAGCCATCAGGGTGCTCTATCAGAGAATTTACCAGCGTTTTTGGTCGTGGAGCCACCAGGGCCTAAGGAAAGAAGTGTTGTTTTGGACTATCTTCATCCAATGGAGGTGTTTGTTTAGTCATTTTATACTGATTTGAGCCTTTTGAATCTTAATTTGTAGTGTATTTTTCCATTTTATGCTTCTATACAGTTGTATTCACATTTTGAGCATTTAATCAAAGAGGAAAAAGCCTAATTAGAGGCTTTTGGACCCAGTAGAGGTAGCCCAAGAGAGGGGTGAACCGCTTAAACAATTATTTGATGTCATACTGTATAATTTTGCTGCATATTTTCAAATTCTTCTCCTTTAAACAATAAATTTTTATAAGCAAACTTTTCCCAAGCAGGTTTAAACAGTGAACAAAATTTATTAGTTCATCTTCAAACAATTATACTTCATTTGCAGAATATGTATACTTGCCTATTCAAACATTAAAGCTGGATCAATGAATACTTTCATTGATCGGATCTCAGTGATTACATTTTATTTCTATAGGCAGAGTCTGTAGAAGGGCCAAGTAGCCTCCAGATTCATCCTTTCTTTGAAAGGTGAAATATCCGGTAAAATGCCCCTACAGTCAATATCTGTATGAGAAATACTTTGTTCTCACAATTTCAAATCATTCAACCACCAAGAAACATAAAATAACTTCAAGCATTCTTGGGTAAAATAAATTTTTTAAGAATATTTATCTCTAATCTGGTTTAAATCATAAAAAAACTCAACAATATGCTTAAAAAGGACTCTGCAATAAAGTGGACGGTAAAGGCAAAATAATCTTTCGAATCCATAAAACAAGCCTTGACAAAAGCACTAGTCCTCATCAACCCAGATTATAAAAAAAATTTCATAATATTTTCCTTTGCATCTGAACACACCATAGCTATAGTTCTTCTGTAGAAAAACAATCAAGGTTTTGAACAGCCAATTGCATTCTTTAGTAAAGCCCTCAGAGATGCACCTCTGAAGTAAAATATAATGGAAAAACAGGCTTTAGCCCTTTTTAAATCCATAAAGGATTTTAGAGTTTACATACTTCATTCCCACATCATTGCATATGTCCCCAATGCAATAGTCAAATATATTCTGACACAGTATGGACTTGATAGTAGGAGAGGAAAGTGGATTGCCACTATCCTTGAATACGATCTCGAAATCAAACCAACAAAGCTCATTAAAGGACAGGGTTTAGCTAGATTGATGGTTGAATCCAATTGTAATGCTTTAGATATTAATTTCATTGCACAAATAGATGGCCAAGAGGAGATGGTGACTCCATTTATCAGTGAGGTCTATCTAGACTCACCATGGTACTCTGATATTATCTTTTTACTAACACATTTACAAGCTCCCCCTGGTTTAACTAAAACCAAAGCAAGATTCATGAAACAAAAAGAAATGAGGTTTTGTATCTTAAACAATGCACTTTACTGGAAAGAAAGTAGTGGGATTTTACTAAATTGTTTATTAAAATCTGAGGCTGACAAAATTCTTGAGGAATTTCATGCAAGTGACTATGGAGGCCACCAATACTGGAAAAGTACAGTAGACAAAATAATGAGAGCTAGTTTTTACTAGCCAACTTTATTTTTTGATGTTAAAAAATTTGTTACCTCCTGTCACAAATGCCAAATTTTTGAAGGGAAAAAGAAAATATTGCTCTTACCGTTGAAGCCTATATCAACTAAAAATACATTTCAACAATGGGGGTTGGAATTCATTGGTGAAATCCATTCTCCATCCTCAGGCCAACATAAATGGATTTTAACTGCTACATATTACTTTACCAAGTGGATAGAAGCCATTCCTACTAGGCAAGCCACTGATTCAATTATAATCTCAGTTATAGAAAGTAATATTTTATCAAGATTTGGATGCCCACATAATATTATTACTGACAATATAGCTGCATTAAAATCCAAGAAAATGATTTCTTTCTATCGTAAATACCATATTACCTTAGGTCATTCCACTTCTTATCATCCCCAAGGTAATGGTTTAGCCGAATCATCAAGCAAAAGCTTAATCAATATCATCAACAAATTACTCCAAGAAAACAAAAAGACCTGGAACAAAAAGCTAGTCTATGCCTTATGGGCTGATAGACTTACCACAAAAAAGTCTATTGGAACTTCACCTTATCAGATTGTCTATAGAATAGATGCAGTTTTCCCCTCTTCCTTGGGTGTTTCAGTCATGAAGATTATCCAGGAATCACAGGTGGAAATAAATGATATTCAACGAAGAATCAATGAAACCACACATCTTCAACAAAATAGGGAAGAAGTTTATGAAAAATCACAAGTTTTAAATGATAAAATTAAAAATATTTTTGACAAAAGGATTAAAGAAGATGATTTTTTCATAGGAGATCAAGTTTTGAGATGGGATTCACAGAGAGAGGATAAAGGCAAACATGGAAAGTTTGAATTTCTATGGCAAGGAACTTATGTGATATATGGTTACAGAGGTAACAATTCTTTCTTCATCAAGAATTTGGATGGAACTGAACTTCAAGAAGGACCAGTGAATGGTAGGATGTTGAAAAACTACTATTATTCAATGTCACTCAACAGTTAGATTTATTTACTTTATCATTGTAAATATTCATTGTAAGTGTGTATATTGGATTGGAGATTTTATCTACAAAGTTGAAGCCTGAAGAGAAGGCCCCAAGCTTTGTAGTATAAAATGTCATAAGTATGAATTGCTGCAGAAACCAAAAGACAATTACAGGATCACCAAGGTCAAAGATGAAGGCTACTGATCTCAAATTTCATGAAATTCCACCAGGAAATGCCATCCCCAAGTGAAGCCGATGTTAGTAACCTATAAATATAGGATTCATAATTTTGACTTGATTGATGGTAATCTTATAAATATGTACAAACCTTGCTTTCTGCAAGTTATTTTCCCATATTTTGTAAAAAAATCAAAAATAGGGTAAAAAGTCCTAAAAGAAAAATCAAAGGACATAGAAAAAATAATATACCCCACAAGAAAAAAGATGAATAAAACATGAAAGTGTGCAAGTCTAAATGTCACTATTATTAATTTTTGTAGTTGATTATGGTAGAGTGTCAATAAATGCCAGAATCTTTGATGAGTTGAACAATTTAATCTTGACTCGTCATTTTTTCAATTTCAAATGTTGTAGATAGAGAATAAACAATTTTCATACAATTTAATCATGACAATTCATTAGTTAGGTAGAGAATAAAAGGATCCAACAGTTTAATCTTGATTCTTGGATGCAATAAGTGTAGAATTAGATAGTTTACTGCTTTCAAAAAGAATGAAATGTTGTAAGGTTGCTAGTTCAAATGCACCTAATTAAAATAGAAGGAAAAAAATGTTAGAAGATAATGATTGGGTAGGTAGAAGAAGGTGGGAAAAATCATTGTAAATATCTTTTACCAGGCTACAAATAACTAATTTTCCCTCCCCATAGAAAATTTTATATTCTAGCCTATCAGTCAATGAGGCTCAAGGCATTTCCTTGTCTTCTGTTGGGACCAGACCCAAGGCTCAGTGACTAATTAGTTGAAAATATTAAGTTTCTATATTAATCCTAGAAATTTTCATCATTTTACCCTTCATGTACTCATCACCATTTAACTTCATAAGTGGGAACTCTTTTCTTACTTAAATGTTACATAAATACCCATTTGATTAACCTCCTCCATTTTACAAGACATAAAATCCTCAAAAACATGATATCCTAAGTAAAAGTGATTAAGTTATGATAATGAAGCTTTGCTTTAATTCTCACTTTCCTTAGTTTTATTTATGAATTTTGAGTATTCATTGTCCTTTTTCATATTAACACTTAACATATTTTATTAACTCCCTATCAATTATCCTACTCCTATTAATATAGCTCTCTTTTATTTAATATCCCCAAAACCCTCTTATTATATACTTTTTATGTCAAAGAAATTAAACACATGTTGAAAAACATCCCGAAATTACCCCTTTGACATGAAACGTGTCCATAATAAAATATCCCCTCTCCCCTATAGTTTTAGACCTTTGATAAATCTGAAACTATATAATATAAATAATATTGAAAATGTGCAATTTATTTACACATTTTGTATATAAAAAATTGAAGCAAAAGAGTTTATTTGCCTTTCCCCTCATAAGCTTTACCCATGGTTAAAGCTTTAACCTTATCACATTTTCCCGATACATATCATTTTATCACAGTCTAAACCCTGGTTTGATAAACCTTTAATAACCCGCCCATTCTATGTATAAACCTGTTTTATCCATAAATTTTAGTAAAAAATATGAAGCATCCTCGCATTCATTCTCGACCCTCTGATCATCCTAATCCCTTTAATCCTACGGTCTAAAATAAACCCGATAAATCATTCCCCCGCCCCCACCATTTCCATCGAATTAGCCTATAACCGTTGATTATCCCTATTATATCGACGACTAATATTTGACTCGAGTCCCACCTTTCCATATCCTCGCAGCTTCCCGAGAAATCTCGACCGTTCGCACCGGGTGATCAAATCCGACAGCACGTATTCAATATCATATTATAAAAGTGATAGGGCGAAGTTGGCAAAAAACTTTTGCAATAAAGTTGTTTCTCCAAACCACCGTCTGCTACATGTATTATTTTTATTGGATTGCATTGCAAAAGTGAAAAACCATTCACTGCCTAGGAGCAATGCGATAACCACTAATGGTTTTGCCTTCAAACGCAAAAACCACTCCCACCATTAATTTCGACCTGTAATTAATGTCATGTGTATTGATAAAACTTAAGATTTCAACCTTAGTTTTTATTGTTTGCATGCATTTACGCTTTTTCTCTTTTAGAAATCACTCACAAACACCATTTCCAGAGTTGTTTTCGAACTAGTTCATAATTCTAAAATCCATTTCCCTTCTTAATTTCGCCTCTGAAGACTCCTAGTGCCTTCTACCAAACAGCTACAACTAGTTTGAAGATTGGTACCACCTGCAACCCTATTTGACTGTAACCATACCTGTTCAAAGGTATTTTTCAGTAATCCAAAACTTGCAAATTCTTAATTTTCAAGAAAAATTTAAACCAATTTGAATTTAAAAGCCAAAACTACTCATCTGAGAGTACTCAAACCTTGAAGAAATAGGGGAAACCATGTCAAAATTTTCGCGGAATTTGCCACTTCCGCCTAAAGAATTTTGACCATCCTATGGTGAAAATCCATTTGAATTACCGAAGAAACCATTGAAATCCCTTTCCAGTCCTCTCTATATTCAAAATCTACATTTTCATCATAAAACCCTCACCCAGATTTCGAATTTTTCCCAAAAGCAACTTAATTGACCTCCTGTTTTCAAAAAGAGCTGATAAAACAGTCTAATCTTTCTCATTTTCATTAAAAATTACTAAAAAGGAGATCACCCCTAGAACTAGAGGTCCCAAACCACAGAATCCTGCCTCCACCAAGCTTCCAAACCCCAAACCATCCAAAATTGATAAACCTACTCCTATCCTAACTGCAGATTCTACTGAGGTAGTCAGACCATTGCAGCCACTTGTCACCTCTGAAGAAAAAAATCCCTTGATTGACGTAGACTATAGAATTGTTGATGCTACCTTAGAATTTGATCTACTTGAAGTACATAGCTGGTGTCAGGAAAAATTTGAGAAGAAAGTTTCCAATGATATACCTATATGGGACTCCAACTTGCCCAAATATGTGGTTCCGACTACACACCAAGCTCAATATTTCATTAGGTTATGTCAGTTGCTCTATATTCCTGACCAGAGGTGCATGGTAAACAAAGATAGTGAGGTCCTGTTTTACATAACTGCTGAAGCCATCAATGATATGCTCCAACTAAGCCACGATCCACAAGTAGTATCGTTGTCAATTGAAGATTTGAATCAGATGTATTTGGATCTGGATTTTCCTAGGAAGTTTGAGATCCTTCAAAATTTCATGCCTAATCATGTCAACCTTCCTAAGGTAAATCCACCTTATGATACTTTTGACTTCCCTGAGGGCTTCAGGCAAATCATTTCCATGTTGTCATTCATTATAGGCTGTGCTAATGATGAGTTTACAGATGCCTCCATCCTAGGTTTCCTTTCTACCTTGTCTCTAGGACAACAGCCAGAATTGGCCTTCAATTTTTCCAAATTCATTACTGATAACATGCATTATCAATTAATAAAATTACCTGATGAAGGAGTGTTCAGATATACATCATATCTGTTACATCTCTTCCTATTTTTTTAGGCAGATAATTTTTCAATTGCATTACAGAAGATGGATATGGAGGGTAAACCTCTTTCAGTGATATTATGGACTTCTCTTCTCAGGAAAAACACCAGTGAGTATAGCTACAGGGACTTCAATGATTTTTTTATTAGACTTGCCATGAGTTTGTTGAACAAAGCAAAGCCACCAAGGATCAATGAAGAAATCAAAAGAATTTTACAGTTGTCTGAAAATTGTAAAGTTGGAGATTGGTATTTGTATAAAAATTACACAGAAATCAGAGTGTATGGTGCAATCCTGGCTCCTTACAAATTAACAAAGTTTCTAACTACCAGGATTTTTTCTTTGGAATACTTAAGAAAAATTTTAAATGCAGATGCAGTGAAATTCATAGCCTCCAAAAAGAAAGCACAATTCAAGTTAAAAAGTCAAATTGGCCCCTTCATAGTCAACAAAAGAGATGCTTTGAAGGAGGTAATCAACAAATTATTGGCATTCAAGTTCCAAGAAAGCTTTTACTGAAACTATGACCCTCAAGGTATTTTGAGTAACCTCAGGGTCAAATTTAAGTTAACTCCATTCCTCCATGAGTCAAAGCCACTAATTGAAAAGTATGTTAATCAAATGGAATGTGTTGCAAACACTTTAATTGATGACATTCAGGAGATGCAAACAGATAGCCTGCAGAAAATCAGATGGACAGTACACAGGTGGTTACAGTTAACCAACAAGCGTAGGTATATAATAAAAGGCCTAGAAAAGAAGAAGGCTATTTGGTATAGACAATTATTGAAAATAAATTTAAAACAGTCTACATCAAGAAGGCCAGAATGAATACTCTAGAAAAAGAAGGAGTCATAGATGTAGATGATAATAATGATTAGCAAACAGGTGATGAGGCCACAATTATTGTTAATGAAACACTCAGGGAAATTTAGAATGAACAGGTACAAGCACAGGGAAAAGGCAAAGAAATGGTTGAAGCAGAAATAAATACAAAAGCTCCCTCTTCCTCTAAAATAGCAGAAGAAATTGATTCTGATATTCAGAAAAGGTTCAAGCAGATCAGGGAAAAGAATGAGGAAACCAAGAATGAAGTTTATTCTAAAATTCTGAAGGAAAAACCAGGAGATAAAGACAGAATTGTGACAACCTTTGATTAATCAACAAATAAAATGATCATGTCTTTTCTCCAACCAGTAATAACAGATCCAAAGTTAGCCACAGACCATAGGAAGACAGAGTTTGAAGTGAATGTTGATACTATACATGAACTAGATCAGATAGAGTTCCAGAGAAGTGCTTCAGAGATGATGTATTCAAAGGTAGTAAGAAAAAACATGAGTGTTGCCATGCTTCAAAAGAATGTATATAATTTGTAAACTCAAATGAAATTAGATAAAGCATCTCTACATGCTAAGGATTTGAGGATCAAGTCCTTAGAATATTTGGTAATAGAAACTGGAGTAGATCCCTATAACACTGAAGTTGCTAAGAAATTGATAAGGAAAAAGAATGAAGATATTGTTGCCTTGAGAAAGCAACTCAAATTGTCACAAAGTGAGCACCCTCAGGCAAAAGAAATTCTTTAAGAAAAGACAGAAAAGGATGAAACTATGCAGTTGGTTTTTGAAGATGACAGCTCAGATTAAAGAGATGGAAAATCAAATAGAATCTCTAATGCAATAAAATGAAACATTTAAGAAATATCATGAAGTCTCCATTCCCACAGTTATTCCAACTGTAAGTACAGTTGTTCCCTCTACATTGGCAGAACATTTGGCACCAAAAGGAGTATCGTCAACTGCAGTGTCAATCACTTCTAAATATATCTTTGCCACTTCATCATCTACATCACAGGTAAATCAAATAGCTCAAACAGATGCCATAGTCGAGGCTATGGAAGACATTTCCTTAAAAGATAAAGAGATAATCAATTTGAAAGGTAATATCCGAAATATTGAAACATCAAACAGAGATGCATTAATTACATCCAAAGGAAATGAGCAGAGAGCCAACAGATTGCAGGAATAGGTAAAGATTCTACAACAACAGGTTAATCTCATTGAACGGGTATCTTATATCAAGAATTATCTTTGGAACAACATTATTCAAGGCATACATTTACAATGGCCTTCAATCCAAATTATTTAAGAACAAAAAGAGTTACTCAAAGCAGCACAAATAGAAATTCAAAAGACAAAAGAAGAACTAGCTGAAAAACCTGCTCAAGCTTTAAAGCTTATTCCATTTCTAAATAGCAAACATATAGAAGAGCTTGAAGAGATAAAAATTCAGGATAGAACTGAAAGCATGCTACAAATCAAGAAAGTCCTGAATAAGAGAAATATGATGAATAATTTGGAGGATAGATGCAAGGACATGAACTTGGAAATCACAATATTTTGGGCCAAATACATAGTACTGACACAAGCAGGCCTTCCATACATTCATGATTTGAATGAAAAGTTAATGGCACAGAAGGATTATGACAACGAAATCAGGGCTTATGCCAAAGAGCAGGTCAGCAAACCTTTACCACAAGGGTCTCCTACTGGTAAAGTCATTTTGGAATATTTTGAAAACTTGTTCTTTCTACAAAATGAGATCAAACATATTTTCATTGTTCAGCCCAATTTTGCTAAGTATACAGAGGCAGATGAAAGTTACAGGAAATTGAAGAGTATGAGAATTCCTAGTGCAGAACAATGGTAGGAATTCATTGACTTAATATAAATATTTGCAGTCAAAGTTTATCAGGGTGAGAAATAGAGTGAAAGAGTCTCAGTCAAAATATCTTTTTACTGCAGATAATTCCTTATTTTACAACAGTAAAAAAGTAAAAGAAACAGCGTAAAGAGTATCAATGATAAAGCACAAGTTAAAGGATGTGAAATGGAAAGAGTGTCTTTCAAGTTATCTTCAAAATATCTTTTTACAAAATGCCAGCAAGCATTTCCAGCAGCTACAACCCAGCAACAAGTTAAGATGATTAGTCCTATTTTTTATTGATAAGAGGACAACTTGCAAGTTTGTTTTGCAGCTGTCCCTCTTTCTATGTAATAAACTTTATTTTTTCCTAGAGATATTCCTACATGTATCTTAGATATTTTGTAATAATTTTTGTATAAATACTTCTCTTTTTGAAGTATTAAGTGTGGAATAAAATTTTTCAAGACTACTATAGACATTTTTCTGGATATATTGAAGTTTGCGTGAGTCGATTAGTAAAGAAGTAGACTGGAATTAATATTAAAGACATCATAACTCAAGATTCTTGAGCTAACCAGATAAGTCAAGTATTTTCCTGTTTTCACTGTTTATCTTTCAAAATTTCCATACATACATTTTAATGTTTTTTGTCTTTAATGATTAAGTAGGAAAGCTTAAACAGGATTAGTGTTAAAAAGCTCCCTTTTTTTTACTAGTTATTCATTATTATGTTTTCTGCTGATAACCGGACTTAAGAATTCTTAAATGCTCTTAGTCCCTGTTTGACCCCTTCCTTTCATCTTCATTTATGTAACCTAAGGATTCTTAATTTCCCTTTTGTTCAAATTTCACCCGTTTCATCAAAAAGCCTATTTCAAACCTTTTGAAGGTTATCTACCCTGCCCTTAGTACATTTGCTCTCTAGACCTTATTTCCTAGCTCTGCTTGCCAAGAAGTTGACTCCATAGCCCAATGGTCTAGTAGATCTGTCTGTGGTTTACCTCGAAGTTACTTTTTATTCCCACCAAACATTCAAAACAAACCAATTTTCCAATCATACCTAGCCTAAAATCTTATAACAAAATCAAGTTAAATCTTGAGGAGATATCCCTCTCTAGAATTTAGGAAGGCTAGATACTAGATTTCAAAATAGGTTCTTGGTTACCCCGGGTTTTATTTAACTATAAACCAAAATCCCACGACCTAAGAGTTATTAGGGTGATAACACATTCGATGACAGGTCCTCATCATTGGACTTCGATCAAGTGATTTCGCAGGTGTTCGACTCCAGCTCACTATTCACACTCCACGAATTGTACTAGTGGTACCTTGAAATCCATTTTGATTATTGGTGGTTTCTCTCACACCTATTAATAGCTTTCATCATTGGCTAGTAATTAGGCAACTTTCTTGTGTGTTCAACTTAAACTCATTCATTCGCATGCTTTAATTTGTACTTTTTCGGGTTAAGATGGAGCATAAGACCCCGGGTTTTGTCTAATAAAACCCAGGTTGTGAGGCAATTTTGCTTATCATGATTATATTCAGGACTCTTCTAATTGGATGGCTGTGACCATACCTGAGTCTATTTATTTATCCTTCTTGCTAGATGGTTGCACCCATACCTCGGATCATGTTGTTTTATGTAAACTATTATGGATGGTTGCTCCCATGCCACATATTCATGTATTAGAGATATCACTTGTACTTGTTTGTGTAGGTCTTCCGACGATGGTGTTTGGTTGGGGCGAATTCTCATAAACCATTTCACCCCTCCCTCTCTCTCAGACCTCATGCTTTAGGGGGCATCTATTACACAATATTTTTTCACCATCCCTACAATCCCCATCTTGAATATTGGAGGACCATTTCAGTGACTTTTATGTATTTTATACCTTGCTAAAAGTGTCATTGCATCCTTTGGCATGTCAACAACATTTCCTTTTTTGATCACTCCTCAAGCAGACTCTAAAAAACATGTTTTTTTCTGGATCGGTGCTGGTAGGTAGTTATGGCCTTGCACCCATAGAGAAATTAACACTGGACCCTACACCCATTGGTGCTCTGTCTCAGTGTCTTACCCATGCCGAGCTGTTTTTGGAATTTTTTTAAAAATAGAAGCGAAGTTTCCATTCCTAAATACTTCGTTAGTGGAGTCATTATGGTTTTTTCAACTGAATAACGTTGAAATTCGCCCTTTGGCTTCTTGTTTCCTACATTTGTGCAACTCCCCAAAGGGATAAGGCCTCTCATCCACCTAATGAGGGATCCCAAACTACCTCCTCCTCTCCTATAAATGCTTCCTTATCACATGGTTTTAGCTAACTAAACAATCCTTACTATAGCTGGTGTGAAGAATAAGGCAGAGAGGAATCCATTGTCAAGATAGATTTTAGGCCCATTTCCTCACCAAGTCCGATCCGCGACGAATTCTTGAGACACGCTTTGCTGAACCCATCGAAGGAGGCTGCAACATCAAGTCGTTAGTGTTGTAAAATTATTTTCTCTATCATTAATACATGACTGTTTTTTTGGTTCCAATTTTGTGTTCGATCATATGCAAAATGTTTGATTCTCCTTGACCAATCAAATAGTTGTAAATGAAAATATTTTTTCATATGATTTCACCGTTTTCTTGATCCTTGTGTAGGTACATGAATATTATCACTAAAGGACCGCAATTTTTGAAGACAAATATCAACGGATCGTTGCTGCAAACTACAACAAAAGCGTTGGACCAAGGTAGGTCATCTATACTAACTCATTTTCATTATAAGCTAGGAGTATAAAATTCTAGCTTGTTCCCTTGTTGCTAGACCCACTTGAGGGCTAGAGGGATCGCCTCTGTCTACAGAGGGGATTTACCTGCTCAAAACAAAGGCTTCCACATTTCATATGGAATTGATTTGCCATGGAGACTCAAGATAATGTGATCTAAAACTCCCTCTAATAAGATCCCCCTCGCCTTTGCAACCTTATTTTGCCAAGCATCAAAAAGAGCGGCGTATGTTGCTGCGAGCTTGGGAATATCATTATCAATTAATTATTTCAACCCATTTTCATCCAGAACTGCCTCCATTATGTATTTCCATGCAATATAATTAGAACTACCCTCAAGTGCATATTCAAATCTTAAGCCATTGAAATCCATCTTGATCCACCTGTCACACCAAAGAATATTTTTTCAAATTCGATTGTTGTTCAGCACAAACTCAATTTATTATCCACTATAGTGATTTCCTGCTCTCTGATACCATGTAGAAATTATAAAAACAATATGTATACTAATGGATTCAATCCAATATTTCAATATGATAAAGCAAGATATTGAATCCTTCTACAAATTAATTGTGGAAAATAAACACGATCACAAAATCACACCAAGTAAAATAAAGAAGCAAATAAATCCACAACATATATATTTTTCCAATGGAAATATTTTTTCTCAAAACCCCTCTATCTTCTATTTTATAATCAACCAAGGAATCATGAAACAATACAATGCACTCTTCTCACAAGATTCTGCTACACTCTACCAACTGTCTCACACTGATACAGAAAAAATCGACCAACACTTAGCCAATTCCCTACCTCTTCTCAGCCTACCTTTCTTGTGCAATTCCTGTAGAATTAAATCCCTATTCTTTAGTAATTTTAGCCTTCCAAAATTGTTCAATGCTCATGGGTAATCCAATGGGTGTAGTACTACATGCGGGAAGTTTGCTAATAATACAATGGATAATTAACATCCCTTTAACCACTATCTCAACTGGGTCTTCATCAGAACTCACATGCATATAGATATTAATAGTAAATCATCAGATACTTGACAGATTACTTCATGTGAATTAAATCTTATTTAATTCACTTAACCTCTCACTTGTGCAACAATCAGTTACAACTAGTTAAACTAATTTTAACTCAATTAATTTAGTTAGCTGATTTCTCATGCATTAAAATAATACACTAATTGCAACTTGGACTCTAAAACAAATATAAACACTCTACATGCCTCACCAAACACCCTCAACTCGAATTCCTTGAGCTAACTGAGTTTATCACACTTAGTTAACTATTACAAGTGACTACGAGATAAGATTATAGTTTATTATCCAATTTAATTAAGGGAAAATTAAATTAGACACACATTTCTTGTTGAATTTTCCACATTACCAATATGACTCTTCTTATGAGAATTATTCATATTGAGAATGACCAAGTACCATTATGAATACCTCCCAACCTAAGAGGGAGTGTTGAAAAGCGTAACTAGTTTTGGTCTTCATAATGACATATGTAATTGTGATTTTTTTGTAATTGATGTAAAGAAGAAAAATAAATTTATTATTTCAATGCTTGTCTCATGGGTTTCATGAGCAAGGAATTTTATTTTTAGTAATGGCTCTGATTGTGAGCCCTTAGGATTGGTCATAAAGTAAAATTGAATCAATTCTGTGTATGAAGGACCCTTCTTGGGCATGTTACATATTTGTATGAGTAATTAAAAGGATAAAAAATGCCCTCCAAGACCAAGTTAAAGCATATCCTCCAAGTTGGCTTCAAGATGGAATAAAAAATATACATCAAAAGGACTGTCAGCTCACATACATGTCATTTTGGTTTATTACCATGGGAAATCACTACAAATATGTAGCTCTACCTCATTTTAAAGATATGTAATTTGGTCAAGGTATGAAATACAAAAAGTGTGGAAATCATAGAAAAGGAGCCATATAACCAACGAAGAGAAGGCAAGGAAAAGTGAAGTGTTTTGGGACTGCTTTTGGGTAATATACACTCCAAACATGTGATATTTTCAAACTCCCTGTTGAAAAAAGAGACGAGTTATTATAGGTATTATAGTTAGCTTAAGAAGGAACATTTGGAAGAAATATAACTGAGTTAAGGAAGGCGAGTCTCTCTCTCTCAGGCGAAGAAGGGTGAAGTTAAAAATTTCTCAAGGATCAAATCTAGGGCTCTCTCAATTAGGGCCAAAACAAATTCAAATTTGTTCAAGGGAATAAAATTTTGAAGGATAACCAAGAAGAAGGAAGAAGAAATAGGGTTGACTATTTTTAACTCAAGGAAGAAGGACCTTATCAAGGAATCCTTGTGTCTTGGTCTTGGAGTGGAAAATATATCAAGGGTTTTGATCTTGGTATTAGTCAATTGAAGCCTCTATAAGAAGAAGATTTTTTTCAGGTTTTACTCTCAAGTGGGATAGGTTTTGGCCCTGGATGATAGCCTACATTTTTTGTCTCTTGTCTCTTTATTGTTCATGCATTCATATTTTTTTGATGAATAATATAACTATCATAATCTAGGAAAGAAAATATCCTAATATAAATAAGTAAAAAGCATTCACGAGTAGTTATCATTATAGAGAAATCATCTAATCTGGGTGCCCTAGATTTCTAAATAAGACATTCCACCAAACCATATATAACACTACTCATATTCTCTCAGTAGGTGCTCACCCCAAATATGGGGCTTCAACCCCATTGGGAATGAATTACCTAAAGATAATTTCATACCAATATGATACATAAATAGGGAAAGGATCCTAGATGTTAATGCACATGTTCTTGCATCTCATCTTACAAATCTTATTTTGCTTTTTTATAAAGCACTAATAAGAATAATAATATTAAACACAAAAACACAATAGATAAAAATAGAATACAAACTCTAAAATAGATATTATTTTAATAGAAAAGAAACAAGTCGACTACAATAATAAAATCACTTGGCTAAAAAATAGAATGGAAAATAAATAATCACATAGTCTAAAAATGAACACTTATAACAAAAATCAATGTACAACTAAAGAATAGGAACAATGTAAGAAAGTGTGTTGAATTCTTGAAAGTTACCTAGAAATAGCACCAAAAATGATAGATCTTCTAATAACCTTTCCAATTCCTCAAAAATACAAGTATACAATTGTATATTTAATTATCGACTCTAGATTGTATGAAATTTGAAAACTATCATGCACTATATATGACAGGAAAAATTGTTCAAAATTTGGTCTAAATATGAGGTTGCAACAATAGAAATAAGAATTATGATTACAAAATAGCAATCTTAGAACTATTCTTGACAAGGTCACCAAGGCTATGAGTGACAATCTTGTAGGGAACTAATCTATTTGTATGAAATAAATAAATTAATTCAACTAGAAGGAAAATAACTTGCATGAAAAGGAATTAATAATTAGAGAAATTTTGAGGTCTAAAATGGGCCTCCTAAGGATATTATAAAATAATAGTGGAAATAATAAAATAAGATTAAATTACATCATCAAATTCCAGAGGGAAAAAAGAAAAAACTATTTTTCAACTAGTATTTTCAACTTATCTCCCTATGGGTTTAGTCAATTTTCGAGTGACAACACTCGTTGGATGAAGAATTTGATTCATCATCCAAGGAGTACCCATGTTCCATACTTTTGATGGATCATGCTCCACGAAAAATGAGAAATACAGGAAAGACATGATTGTAATCACGTTTTTTCATGTATTTCATCTTTTTCATGTAGCAGGGTCCATTTAAAGCATGCAACATGGGTACTCCTTGGATGAGGAATTAAATTTTTCATCCAACGAGTACTCCCACTCGAATTTTGAGTAAAACCTTAAAGAGATAAGTTGAAAATACGAGTTGGAAAAAGTAGTTTTATTTTTTTATTATTTTTTAATATTTTTACTTTTTTACTCCAAAAATGGTGAATCGTCCCCCATGCATGACATCGTCATATTTAATCCTATCATTTCTTATAAATTTTATTTTGGTTGTAAAATTTTCTTAGGAGGCCCATTTTAGACTTCAAAATTCCCCTAATGAACCCTATTGATCACACCTTTTAACTCTATTTGCAAGAAATTAAATTTACTACTTCTAAAAGGAAACCTATTGAATAATTACAAGAAAGGAAATTCTAACTACTTCCAAGAAAGGAAATTCACACTTGCTACTAGAAAGGAAATCATGTTTTGAAAGGAAAGAAAAGGGATCCAAGAGGTGACTCTATCAATCTATAATTTCAAACCCTTAAAGCTACAATTAAATGAGTATTGATGCAATGCACCCTATCACTTTCTCAAGAACTTCACTTCCTATGTAACCTATTTTTTCTACAATCTTCCATTTAATATATTTTTCGTAGCAATGGTTATCCATGGCTAATGCATCCTATTATAAAATGCATTGATTTACAAGAATTTTAATTGAATAATAACACTAATTAAAATAATATTCACACACAACACATGAAAATATTATGTATAATTATAATTAAAGAATTCAAACATATAAATAACACTTATTTTTTAAAATGAATCACTAACTACCTATACACCTTAGAAATTCCACCGAACCATAGATCGTGCTACTTATATTCTCTCAGGAGTGGCTCACCCCCAATATGGGGCTTCAACTCCATAGGGAAATGACTTACCTAAAACTTGATACATACTAGTCCCATACATAACTAGGTAAAGGTACCAAACTTACCAGCCTCAAAATAAGAGGCTCACATCTCCCATCATCCCCACAACCGAGGTAGTGCACCCCCTTCATGTTAAATTCTAACTATGGGTGAATTAGTGTTTATCATTTCATACAATTTAATAACTTCACTTCCATACTCATGAATTTTTGCTATTGTAAAATTAGAAAACAATGATAAACCACACAAAATACAGTGAACACATATAATACATTAAGAGAATTAATGTGGAAACCCATATGGGAGAAAACAAAAAAAAACATTTTCTTCTTTAGATGATTATTGTAGGAACCAACTAAAAGTTATAATATTTTCAAGCACCCACATGCAAGAGACACCTATCCCTTTCAAATTTGCAAGCTCCAACCTACTAGAGACACCAATCCCCAAAGTTTTGTAGGAACCCACCTCCAGGGAATACCAACCCCCTATTGATATTTGATTTGAATTATGTTTGTTGCTAACTAATTTTCTCTCGGATATGCTCTTTATTTTCCCCTTTGTACTTGCACCCATTGCTACTGTCACTTAGTAAATGTGATTTTTTTACCTCTCACCCCTACTTTTTATCTTACAAATTCAAATAGATTTCATTATATTCATACTCATTTCTCCCCCTCCTTTTCACAAACTCTCGATATTTTGGTTACACTTATTTTACTTCTACACAGTATCAAAACCTTCACGAATTTTTTAACCATGTATTTATACAACATAAACTCTTTCACCAACCCTATCTTTATCATCAATATCAACCCTGAATATTTACTTATGTTATTCTGCTTTGAATGAGTCTTATCATACACATCCTGCCATTGTAATTAGGAATCTCCTTTCACACAAAACATCTCTCTCTTCTTCTTCATTGATTGTATCTTCCTCTTCATCCAACATTTTAGCCTTTGCACCTTCGCATTCACCCATGTACTTGACCACAACACTACATAATAGGACCTTGGATCTAATATTTGTTTTGACATAGCGATATGTGTTACTTTAAAATTTGTCACCATGAAGTTTAGCTATCTATATGGGTTCATCATTACCTATTTATTTCTCCCTTAGAAGTCTAAAAACATAAAGTTCCTAAATCAAGTCTCCAAATTGGGTAAATCTTATTAAAACCCTAAAAATCCTAACTCTGCACTTTTCCTAGTCATTTCCTGCGGTACTGCAGTTTACTGCTATAAAAACTACGACACATCTCACACGTTCTTCTCATTAAAACTGCAGACCCCCATAAAAGGTAAAATAAGGAATAAAGTAAGTTCAGAAGCCCAGCTGGTCGAATATTCTCCAAGCTGGGACCTTCTAGAAGCACTATCTGGTCGAGCTTCGCCCCTTCCATTCGTGAACCGTTATCCCTTCATAAATGGAGCTATCCCTTGGTTTTTGGAGCTAAAATCCCATGATGAGAGGATTTTATACCTTCCTTATTGGAGCTGAAACTACTTCCTTTCTGCTATAAATTGAGACCATGTTTTAGTCTCAAGGGTACTTAGAACTTGGTAGTTTTGAGGTGAATTGCTGAAGAAATTATACTCTCCACATTGAGCATCATTGGTATGAGCGAGATTACATACTCATGGCCATAGTCTCATGTTTAATGAGAGAGTTGGAGTCTTTGTCAAACTGAGGGAAATGGTTGTTCGGGACCCTAGAAGAACCTGTACAAACATCAAGGCTTTAAGGTTGTAAGGTTTCTTCTTTTATTCAAAGTTAATACAAATGGATTCTATTTTCTCACTGAGTTGTTCATCTATATTTTGAATAATTTAATTCTTGGATTCCTTGATCACTAAGATAGATTATTGCTTTTGAATTATCATATCTTACATATGCTTTTGACCTTGTTTGCTTGTCTTTGATTGCAGTTTTATACGCTGGATCAATACCTTCTGGAGCAATTGGATTGAAGACCGAATAAAGTGTTGGACTTCAGGTAGGAGCATCTCTCCATGGTTAACTAATAATTCTTAAGAATGATGTTCTAGAGAAAATGGTCTACATTTTTCTGTTTGTTTCTAGATATCCTTAGGATACTAGGGAGATCTCTCTTGTCCACAAGAGGGATTTGTCTACCTAACAAAATGGAAACTCCACTAGGGAATATCTGAACTTAGTTTTATTTTTCTTTTTAGTTTGACTTTTGATATTTCTTTGAGATTTCTTTGACTGAGATTAGATAAAAACTTGATTGGTTAGAAAACTCAATCGGATCCCTGACTGTAACTCTGTATTTTTATTTTTTCTCTACTTTTCCTGCCTTCCGCACTTTTTTCTTAAAAACAAAGCAGTAGACTCCACAATTTTTAGTAGAATACAGTGCGGTACCGCACCTTATTCCATTAAAAACTTTAGACCTCTGGAAAATTTTAGAAAAAGTAGAAATTATATTTTCTGGCATCCCATTACTTGATTTTTTGATCTTTACCCAATTTTTCTTGACTGTCAAAGACTTCTGTGAAAATTTTCTTGCAGTAATTCTATGTTTAAAATGATATTTTCAGTTAGTTTTCTTTTATGAGTAAGCGTTGCCTTTTCCTCTCGTTGCTCTGAATCAGAAACTTCTATATACCTCAGCTACTTGGTATGTCATTTTTCTGTTGAGCCTTTGAACTTGATGCAATTATTACTCTTATGAAAAATTTGATTTCGTTTTCATTAGCAAACTTAGAAAACCTTCTGGATTGATAAGGTCTGAATTTCATTTTTTTAAAATGTTATTGGATGCTTTATCTTCTTGCTGAAATAAGTAGGAAGGTCTTGGTTAGATTACAAACTGAGTTACGACATCTTTCAACTTTTAGATAGAGTTCAAGATTAGAAATTTATTTTAGTTTTGAAATTTGTAGTTTTAAGACTTTTTTATTTTCTTTTGGAAGAAGTTTGTTTTTGTTTCCGATCTTAATGATATAGGGAATTTATTTTTTAGCAAAATATCTTTTCGGAATTTGAATCTCTTAATTGTCTTCTTTTCCAAGTTTCTCATATAGGAAAGAAAGTATTGATATTCTGAATTTTTTTGAAAATATCTCAACTCTTTCCTCTAGTTAGATTTCATTGAAAAGAAATGATTTGTTTATCATAGATGCATTATAGAGTATTTTGAGTTGGGTCATTAAAACATCATCAAAGTTTCATTTCCATACCTATTGTCCTAAGAAACTTCTAATTAAAAGTAACGCTTAATTAAAATAAATCTAGAAATTTTATGTTTTTTAGGGCTATTTTCCACCAACATAGCTTAGGCTAGTGTCTTGGAATAGGTTTTATTTAACTTTACAAGACAGTAAAAAAAAACAAGTAGTTGATCTTGCGGTAGGAAAATCCAATTGTAGCATGTATGCTCTAGGAAGCTCCTCCTAAAGGAGTCAAGCACGAGATCATATCCAAACTAGTGAGGTAATCATACCTAGCTAATTGGGAATGATAAAAGATGTGCATGTATTAAAAACGGTAAACCTTGGATAGACCATTGTCGAGGAGTCTGGGGTCACTTGTCGGTAAACCTTGGATTATTTCAAGGAGCCTTCAAGGGGACTGAGCTTGTTACTCTGCCATTGCATGTATATCGGATCGTAGACTATTCCCCTAGGTATATGTGTTCTCCTTGGTGACCTTAGTGGCCATAAACTTTAGGATTATTTCCCAAGGTGATGGTGGAGGGGAGGTCCCACTATACCTGGAGCAGACGTCGGCTAGACTCACTTGGACTCTCTGAAGGGTTATCTTCACTCAAGATGGTTTAAGTGGAGAAACTTGCACTGGTCTCTTTCATTAGCAGGTTGTCGAGGTAACCGTTCCAACCGCCATTTTTGCATTAAAATTCTAAGATGTTGGATTTCATCACCAACTAGTGTTTTTAGTGCGGGGATCTACCGTTTGTGTGTCGATTGATCTCTTATATTTTATATAGGCGTGTGATTCATTTGATTGTTTTATTAGTGACCTTAGGATCATTTGATTTAAATTTTCTTTCTTTGCGTGTGTTAAAATTTTTAATCGTGGCGGAATTACCAAGACATTCACGTAGAACTAAGGGGAAACCCCCTGCGTATACACCAAGCCAATTAGAAAAACTTAAATCTCTGATACCAAATTTTATCAGTAGAACTATATTAATAGAACAAGGAGAATAATCCATAATTATTCATCCTAATTCTGAATTAGATCAACCACAAATAGAAGAACATACTCCACATACAATTTCGATTTATGAATTAACTAAAGTTTTACTTCTGCAACAAGTGATTTATCAACTAAAAAACCTGAAATTTTTGAACCAGAAAATGAATCTACTACGTCTGAACCTAATTTAGAGTTCGCCACTCCAACTTCTGGTCATCCTGATTTAACTATAGCAAGAAACCAGATCACAAAAAATCTTCCTCTTGGTCTCATTAGTATTGAAGAAATTGTTGACACTAAAGAAGAAGGTGTTCTTCCTTTAGCTTAGGAATCTTTAAATCTTAGAGAATGCGAATCAATTTTTTACAGTCCTTTCAAACAAGACGCTTGATATTCTTCATTAACAAATTTTCTACAAAGCGTAGGTCTAGAGTATTCGCCACCCCGAATTCCCTTTTTTCCCTACACCAATAGGTTATAGACCTTCGCTAAACTTGTCTAGTGAATCATCTATGTTTACTGAATCGCCAAAAACATTTTTGTATGGTGGTCCGTCTGTTCCCGTAGGCTATCGGTCGCTCTTGGGTACATTAGGAGCATATCCTCTTCCCAACAAAGAAATGTCATCATCTAGCCCAAATGAATCAAATATTGGAACTTTGAACAATGAGAAAATTTATGATGTCTAGAAATATCTCAAACCCTAGATCTCAAGTTAGTAATTTATCGCTTGGGGGGCAACCTTAAAGTAGTCAAATACAACCTAGGGGGAAACCTCAAGGATAGTACATACCTTAGGGTCAATATCAAACTTAAGGACAGTATATACCTCAAGGTCAACCTCAAGGACAGTATATGCCTCAAGGTCAGTACGTGCCTCAAAGTCAATATCAACCTCAAGGGCAGTACCTAGCTCAAGGATTGCAACCTCCTTTAGGACAATAGTTCTATTCAGAACAAATAATGTTACAAGGAGGTGGAAATTATCCAGTCAATTATCAGCCATATGTTCAACCAAATTATGGTCCGTCTTACACACAACATTCATTGGGACCTTCATATCCCAGAATGGTGTGGGATCCATCCCAAGTCCAACAGAATTTACAACCAAATGTACAAATACCTTATTATCAGACTGGACAACAAATTATTTATAATCAACCCCAACAACTTGTCTAACCTTCCATTTAAATACTTGCATCTGGTCCTATTCAACAGCCTAGTCCGAGTATAACTATGACTCTACCACAAAATGATGCTCAGACTTCTGTTCAACCTACCACGCCTATTCCTAGAGTGTCTGCAGCTCCTATTACTTCTTCCCCTCAAACATCGGTACAGAATCCTCAAGTTTCTATTCCACAATCTGGACCTACAATTCAGACTACTGCTCAGATGCTAACAGGACATACTGGTACAAGTACAGTCAGAACAAGTCAACCTCAGTTTACTTATCAACCATATTAGGGGCTGTATCAATAAGGACCTGTTCTTATTAGTACGTTAGATCCTTGGTATGGGGATATCATCATTTATCTCCAAACCAAAAATTTTCAGCTTGAAATTTCACGTTCACATCGACGAAACATCCGTTACCAATCCCAGCAATACCATATTGTTGGAGACACACTTTATCGTTGTGGTGCGAATTATGTATTTCGACGTTGTTTGACTCATGAAGAGGATAAACAAGGTTTGAATGACTGCCATTCTAGAGTATGTGGCGGTCATATGTCTCGGTATGCCACAGCCCAAAAGATATTGCGTGCTGGTTATTTTTGGCCTTCGTTATTCAAAGATTGTATTCTTGCGGTCTAAAAATGCCACAACTATCAAATTTTTGATTGGAAAATACGTGCCCCACCAGCTCCTCTTCACCCCATAATTGTTGTCGGTCCTTTTGAAAAATGGAGAGTTGATTTCATTACAAGTAACCATCACTCGGCCGGGGGGCATGGGTATATTATTCTCGCAGTAGATTATTTTACCAAATGGGTCGAGGCATTGCCTACATTTGCAGCAGATGGAAAATTTGCAGCTACATTTGTATTCAATCACGTGATTTCTCGATTCAGTGTACCCCAAGCTATCATTACTGATCATAGGAGACATTTTCGAAACATCATGATGACTGAACTTTCTGACCAACTTGGCCTTCGCCATGATAGCTCTACTCCATATTACCCACAGGCTATTGGTAAATTTGAAGTTGTCAATAAAGTCTCAACTACTACGATTAAATGGATAATCAGAATTCATAAATCGAATTGGAATACTATGCTTTTCTCAGCACTTTGGGCATACCGAACCTCAGCAAAAATTGCAACAGGTTTCACTCCTTTTCAACTGGTCTACGGTTTAGAAGCTATGTTACCTATTGAATGTGAAATACGGTCACTCCAATTAGCCATAGAGTTAATACCAGCCATTTCTGAAGAGGAAAAATGTTTTTTGTACCTAGCACAATTAGATGAGACTCAGCGCACCACTACATTAGCAGTTGAAGCTCATAAAAAACATGTTAAATCTCAGTACGACCGAAGTGTTACACCTCGTGTTTTTTCAGAATGTGACCTAGTATTCTTATATGACCAAGCTAACGATAAACTAGGAGCTAGCAAATTTGAACACATGTGGCATGGTCCTTATATTGTCAAGCGAGTGCTTGCAAAAGGGGCTTACGAATTGATTGATTATGATGGGGTCTCTTTAGATAAACCCAGAAATGGACTTTATCTGAAGATATTTATGCTTGATTTTTTACGTGAATATTTTACCTGTACATTAGTTATTTTTCTAATATTAGTTGCTTTATATTAGATGAGTGTGTCTAGTTTAAGTTTGCGTTGACTACTATTCCTGCTTATCTTGATTACTCTTGAGATTTCAGATGTCAACGTCCCTTCAAGCGTACATTGGTTTTGCTGATGGTGCCTATCATAGTACACGGAATATCTCTTCTATGGCCTGGGTTATCTATTCACCCACCGATGAGTTAGTTTCTATGCATGGGGTAAGCCTTGGTCAAACAATGAATAATGTTGCAGAATATAGCGCAGTTATTGAGTTATTATATGATGCCATTTGATTTGGAATTTAGCGTTTGATCATTAGTTTAGATTCAAAACTCATTTTATTACATTTAAACAGAGTATACACAATTAAAAATCCATTGTTACTAAGATTGTTTTTGAAGGTTCGTCTCTTGGAAAGGTAGTTTGATTACATTGAATATCAATAGATTCCATGAATATTAAATACATTGGCTAATGCATTACCTAATAATGTTATTAAGAGACATTTGCGACATTAAAAATTAAATTAAAACAACATTCTTTATGTGTTGAACAAGATACCCAGAAAAAGTAGTCATATCATAGATAGAGTTGTGTTTCAAAAAATATTACATCGTCTAGGACCATAAGTTTAAACCAACTTATGATCTGAAAGATCGTGATACAAAAAAAAAAAAAGATACATTAATCTGCGATTATCATCCACTATCCGTAATGATGATCATGATAACATACTATAGCCCATGCCACTCTACGCAGGTATCTCTGAAACTGGCCAGGAACACCAACGACATGCCTCTGGAGACAAAGAGGAATATCATCCATCGTAGTCTCTGGGATGTCTCTAGTTAACCTCTCCATATTTTGCTCTAGATCAGTGAGAATCCCTACTGCCTGGTTCTCTGGTGGTGAAATAGGATCTGTTCACTTCCTCTCGAAGCGGCGGAGATTGGCTTTTCTTCGTGGACCAACATCTGCATTTGAATTTTTGTTATCAGTATTGGACGATTAAAAAACAAATAAAAACTAGAATTAAAAACACATCAAAATAATTCAATTACCTGACTCATCCCACTGTGTCCCTAGAGGTAAAGGCATCTCAGCATCTCCTCTAAATTCTACTCCTGCATATGGGAAATCCTCGATAGCAAATATTTGTTTCTCTAACCAACAGAAGTATGATGAAGTGAACCGGACTACTGTACAACCATCACCACCATGGCGAGCCATCAGTGCTACCCATCGTACCATGCGAGGCTCTCTGAGTTCACTAGGATCAACAAAGATCATATGAGGGGCAAGAGAAAGAATCCTCTCCAAAGCGAAAGATACTAAAATATCTCCATACCCAAATTTTTTCAGCTTTGCGTTTTTCTCTCTGGTCAGTTGACCTTTCATGTTGGTCAACACCTCCTCACACCAATTGAAAATAGTACCTCTAAAGTACTCAACAATTATCAACATCTATGACTTGGTAGCCACGTGTAGAGCTGCACTCCCACATAATCTAGTAGCAGTAAATGCAATGAATTTCAGATCAAGACGTATGATAGTCTTTATTTCTATTCAGTTGTCCTTGGGATTAGCTGACTCATTACAAAACTCTTGTTTGTAGCTAGCGATAGGCTAGCCACCTTGCCTAGCCCCGAACAAAGAAATTAGTTCACCTCTTTTGGTAAATCGGTGAGGAATTCGATATCTTCAAGCTCGATTTCTAGCTTGTGATCTCCAATGATAAAGAATTATTCCTGAAAATCCCATTTATTTACTAGCCAGGTCATTAGCTCTACCTGTGCTTGCATACCCTAAATGGCCCAAAATTTATATAAACCGCAATCTCTCAAAGTGCGCATTATTGCTGGATTATTCATGGCCATATCATCTACCTCTTCATGTACACGTTCTCGCCACTCCAACATTGTGCAATGACATACAAATGGATGCATTTGATGGTTAGAAGCTATTAGAGTAAAAAAAAATTATCAATTTTTGAGAGAATTATTCAATTCCATTTTCTTACGGCACCCCCGCAATTTTTATATAAAGATAGTGTGGACCCCTGCACGCATCCTTCATAAAAAAATGTGGTAGCCTGATAATTTTCCTTTAGGAAAATTATCGGGTTCCCCAGGTAACCAATGGCTGGCCTGCGAATCCCTGTGAGCGAAATTTTGAACCATATTTCCCTCCAAAAATTAATTTAAAAACTTAAAAAGAGAATGTAAATGAATAAAAATGAAGAGAAGAGTGTTGTGGATTACCTGGATTCGACAGATTTCGATTTTACTGGCCGGTTCTCTCGTTATCACCTCCGGAATGTTTTTTTCCCAAAGCTCTCAATTCTCAATTTTGAACACAAAAGGTAAAAATGACTTAGTTGAGCTGCTTTTTATAAGATTTTTTGAATAAATAAAATAATATTTTATTTATTTTTCACTTGAAAAAGCTATTTTTCGAAAGTTTTTACTCATTGAGAACATATATGTTTAATTTTTGAGTTTATGTGCAGAAAATAGGATTGTCAAGTGAAAAATATTATTTTGATAATGAGTATACTTTTATCACTTTTTTGCGCTCTTGAAAATTACGAAAAATGGAAACCCTGGAGTTCTCTTTTAAGCCCTTTTCAGACTGTCTAAATATGAATATATTGTTGAGTACTTAACTATTCGAACTCGTTAAAGGAAATGAATAGTCGTCCCTTTAGTATAAGTTTACCCCTTTTCCGGGCTGAAATGGACTATTTACGAAAAAGGTATATGTTGGCTAATAATGGTAAATAGAGTTCTCTCCTACATTAATTTATCCTTTTTCGGGCTTGAGAGACTAAATTTATGAAAAATTACACCCATGGAGTTTTCTTAAGTTTTTCTTCTAACTCCCTAAAATTGAAAAACACCGAGTTTCACCTATACCGTACTCGTTAAAACTTAATAGTAAAGGACCTGTAAATTATAAACAGGAACGAACCACTCCTTCTTAGGGTTCGATTTTAATACTAATTTGGACTCATCTAAAGGATGAGCTTATATAGCAAGAAAATGTTATCCTCCTCAAGCTTGTCAAAAATAAAGAGGTACTTGCTAGAAATGGTGGAAGCAGGGGGAAGAGAAAATGATTCTAGTTGTCACACTTCATTTCAGAAAGTTGTATACCACTCTTGAACATGACACTTTTGTCACATTCATATTTGGGTTGGGAAAATCCTTTGACTGAACAGTTAATCAAACCACATTGAAAGTCTTCAACCGGTTTCTGGGTATTAGCTTTAGGTCAATCATCACCATTTGTAGTGTCGTTATGTGTTCAAGAGATCAGTTTAATAAACAATTCATTTCAAACATTTGTCTCCATTCGTGTTGACCATCCCTGAGTCAGTCCTTGCTAAAATTTCTTCAAAACTTGATCTAATAGTTTCATGTCATAGGCTTTCATATGATGGATCACTTTCTATTGATGACAACTCATCATCTAGAAATTTGATCTAGAATCCTAACAGTACCTTGGGATCTACATGCCCTAATGGCATGTTTCTCGCCTTCGACGATAGGTTGCATAATTGACCTTTGATCGAATGATTTTGTGAAATGTTTGACTTCAGATCACAAATTCACGTTTCATAGATTGTACTGAATACTTTGAGAACCATTGTCATTATTGGTGGTTTCTCTCACACTTGTTAACAATTCACATCATTGACTGGTAATCAAGTGGTTTCTACCATGTTCGACTTCAACACAATCAATTGCATGGAGAGAATCGTACAAGTTCAAGAAGCAGCAATCAAGACCCTGGATCTAGTTTCCACCATCCAGGCTGTGAGGAGTTTTATTATTCATCATATAGTAGACTACTTCTAACAGATGGTTGTGTCCATGCTGTGTCTACTACTTCATGAAATTCTAAAATCATTTATGTATTAGAACATGTAGTTATTTTTTATTTGATTATGGAAATGCCTACCTCAGCGATGATATATATACATATATATATATATATATATATATATATATATATTATTGCATTGAATGTTATTTTAGGGTTTCAAATGGCGTGCCTACAGCCTGATCTTCAGAATGATAAATTACTTCACTCTTCATAACTCTTCAGACTTCGCACTTCAGGGGGCAATATGTTACACTAAAATTTTTCACCATGAAATTTAGCTATCTATATGGGTTCATCATTACCTACTTATTGCTCCCTTAGAAGTCTAAGAACATAAAGTTCCTAAATCAAGTCTTGGAATTGGGAAAAATCTTATCAAAACCATAAAAATCCTAACTCTACACTTTTCCTAGTCATTTCCTGCGGTACCGCAGTTTATTGCTATAAAACCTGTGGCACACCCTGCACATTCTTATCATTAAAACTGCGGACACCCGTAAAAGGTAAAATAAGGAAAAAATTAAGTTCTAGAAGCCCAGTTGGTCGAATATTCTCCTAGTTGGTGCCTTCTAGAAGCATTATCTGGTCAAGCTTCAACCCTTCCATTCATGAACCTTTATTCCTTCATAAATGGAGCTATCCCTTGGTTTTTGGAGCTGAATTATCATGATGAGATGGCTTTATCCCTTCCTTTTTGGAGCTGAAACTACTTCCTTTCTGCTATAAATTGAGACCATGTTTCATTCTTAAGGGTACTTAGAACTTGTTATTTTTTAGGTGAGTTAATGAAGAAATTATACTCTCCACATTGAGCATCATTGGTATGAGAGATATTACATACTCATGGCCGTATTATCATGTTGAATCAAATATTTGGAGGCTTGTCAAACTGAGGGAAATGGTTGTTCTGGATCCCGGAAGAACCTGTACAGACATAAAGGCGTTATGGTTGTAAGGTTTCTTATTTTATTCAAGGTTAATACAAATGGATTATATTTTCTCATTGAGTTGTTCATCTATCTTTTGAATAATTTAATTCTTGGATTCCTTGATCACTAAGATAGATTATTGCTTTTGAATTATCATATCTTGCAGATGCGTTTGACCTTGTTTGCTTGTCTTTGATTGCGGATTTATACGCTGGATCAATACCTTCTGGAGCGATTGGATTGAAGACCTAATAAAGCATTGGACTTCAGGTAGGAGCATCTCTCCATAGTTAATTAATAATTCTTAAGAATAATGGTCTAGAGAAAATGGTCTACATTTGTCTGTTTGTTTCTAGATATCTTTAGGATACTAGGGAGATCACTCTTTTCTGCAAGAGGGATATGTCCATCTAACAATGTTCCCATAACTCTAGGCATTATTTTCTTTATTTATGTTATCACATGCTATAATCACTACCCAAGCATGTTGGACATTGGAATATGTAGCTCGGAGTTCCTTCCCCATTTTTCTAGTATTATGTTAAGTTGATACCCCTTAGGGTTGGGAACATTACTCCCCATGACCACATATTCTAATCAATGGCTTAAGATTATATGAATATTGAGAGACTTCAGTCAAATGCCTTTTTCAATTTGCTAATATGGAAAGGCCTAAAGCCCTTAACTGCTACACCTTTACCTCCACATGATTTAATGTCATGATCATTGGATATTATCTATGGAAAATTTCTAGATCAAGTTTACTCCTTTCTTGTCAAACATTGATATGGTGACATATCAAGACTTGAGCCTCTTAGGCACTATCACTTATCACCTAAAAACTAGGGCTTATGACCTAAATATTTCCCCTAATTGATGTTATTAGAACCCACAAACCAAAGGAAACTTGTTCAAACACTACAATAGCCTCCAACCCAATACGATCTACCTTGCCACATCAACTACTACATAATATGCTATAGCCAATTAGGACTTGTCACATTTCTAATACTATTGACATGTAATTTCCATGTGTTTAATGATCCTTTTTGTTACCCCCCATGTAAATGTCACCATTTATATTTTATATGCAAATACATGTAAAAACAAATATGGTTGAGGTAGAAGAGCAGACACATATTTAGAGATCTGAGGAGGGGGCAGTTAATTTTCCTGTGTTTAAGCCAAAAAACCAAGCCATTGCATTTATTTATCCTTGTCTATCTCTCTCACAGGTTAGTGATCTTCTTAGTAGGAATTGATGTTATGTATAGGAAGTTTTAAGTGAGGGAAGAGGCCCATGTGGCTTCTCTTCTCGTAGGATGTGTTGGGAAAGTAAACACATAAGAGAAGAGCAGAGGGGACAAAGGAATGAAAAAGGAGAGAGTGAAAGAAGGCAAGAGGAAGGGAGGAAATAACTATTAAGATCACATGAGAGGATGTAGAACAAGTGAGTAGAGGAGCTATGAGGAAGTGTATCACAAAAGAGAAGAGAAGAGAAGAGAAGAGAAGAGAGGAAGGCTACAAGCCAATTCCCTATATTAGGATGTTGTTCCCTAAATTTTTAGGTGTATCTATTGGTTGTATGTTGGTGTGATAGTCCAGTGAAGCCTCAATGGAGATATTAGCTCACTTATTTCTTACTAATTAAGTTGATAAACCTATAAATTCTTTCTATAGAGTTAATAAACCACTTAGAGCTTGTTGAATGGGTTGATAAACTACTGGGGTGATTTTTGGAAGGTTGATAAACCACCTAGTAGGATAAGACATTCAAGTTCTTGCTAAAATGGGTTGATAAACCTCTATATGCTTGCCTTGGAGGTTGATAAAACACTTAAGTTATTTCCAAGTAAGTTGATAAACCACCTGGATACTGGGTTGTAGACTCCTGTAGTGCATGCCTTGAAAATCTAACTGATAAACCACCAATAGAGTGAGATCATTCTCTTGTAACGGAGAAAAAAAATCATTGAGCATTGGATTAATCCCTATGATCTATTTTAGAGAGGTAGAATATTCATTATGGTTCTTGCTCCATGAGGCAATTGATAAACCACCTGGACAATGCACTCCCTCTTTGGCCTTTTGACTTGTAATTGGTGTGAAAATACCTTAATAAATTAACTCTTTAGACTCTAAATCCAGCTAAGGTGTGGTATGATCTAAGTGAATATTGGTGGCCACCTACCTATTCCACTAGGTTAGTGCACACGTTTCCTATTTTGGCATTTTTCTGTTTTTGGTAGTTTGTAGGTCCTAAAATTTTGGCATCATTTTTAGGCCCTAAATGGAATTTTTTGGTGAAATGGGCCAATGAGATTCATCAAATACCATCAAAAGTTAGAAAATTTACTCCTCAAATATAACTTTCCAATGGGATATCATGCACACTAAATAAATATCATATGCCAAAGTTACGACCATGAGAAATTGATATTCCAACTTACCCCATCGGGGCCCATAATCCTATTGAGGAATGTAACTAGTATAGGTCTTCATAATTTTTGTCTAATGTAATTCTTATGTCAAAAGAAAGAAAAAGAAAATTTATTGTCAAAGAAAACTACTTATAAGCATGGGTTTCATTCTCTATTTATTTTTTTTCTAGCTCAAAGAACCCAATGAGTGCTTCTAGAGTTTGCGTCTTGAGTCATTGTCCTTATCATTATGTACTAGACCCTTATTGGGCTCGTTGTATCAAAGAAGAATTTTTTTATATGTAAAATGCGTTACTTATCACTCCTCCACCAAGTTGGCCTGAAAAGAAGACAAGTCAGCCTCTTTCTAGGGATTCAACCACCTTAAAGAGACTATATGTAGAAGTTCATTTTACCTATTTTATCATCCATCCAATAAATATGTTCAATCTCCAATTTTGAAGTGAACAAAGAGATGCAAAGAAGTAAATAAGAAGGAAAAATTGTAGCGAAGATATGAGGAAGCCTAGAAAAGATTAAAATCTCATTTTTCTCTTGTTTTCCATCACATGTGTGATATTTAGAGTTACAGCAGGGGCTGAGAATTACAGGTTTGCAGTAAGGCCAAGATTATGATGCAGTAGGGTCAAAATTTTTCATTGATGCAGAATTGATGCATTATTGATGCAATATTGAAGAAGCTAATTGGAAGGAATATCTTGCGGGGTTGACTTGGTGGATTGGAGGTCTTTGTCTTATTCAAGGGTCTTAGTCATCTCATTTGATTTGTTTCTAAAGGAAGAGAAGATATTTTGTGGGTTTTTCCTTAGGAGAGGGTGTTTTCCCTAGCTAAGAGCACATATCCTGTGTCCCTGTTGTTTTTATCTTCATGCATTCATGTTTTGGTAGTTTCTTGAAGATAAAAATATAAATGAATACATAAAGTAATTTAATAATATTTCCAAGAAATTATGAAGATAAGAAAATATTTCTGATTTTCTGATTTTCTAACGTGATTTCAGAGATCATGTGAGGTAGAAGAAGTAAAATTTAGCTTGAATATCAGTTATTAAGGGTTCAAGAATTGACTTGAGGAGAAATAAGAAGAATTTTTGGACTCTTGAATTTTTGAAGGAAGAAAGGAAGTCTTGAAAGGTAATATAGAAGTTTTGGTTCCCTATAAGCTAGTTTGAAGGAAAAAACCTATTGAAGGCTACAAAGATAACTATATTTCAGCAAGTGTGACATTAACAAGTATACCTATGGAATCATTAATGAAATTTGAGAAAAAAAATTCAAGGATCCTCTAACTATAGATCATGGAATACAAGAATGGACCTCATCCTTGCAAGGAATAAAGTATTGGAATTATTACATGGAAAATTAAAATAACCTACAAATGGTGTTGGAAATGAAAAGTACAAAAAGAATGACATTATATCCATGAACCTAATTGTTAGTATGAAATCTTAACGCAAGTGTATGAAAAGAGATCACTTTAGTTGCACATGAAAAACAACCCTAACAACAAATGTGGCTATTCAACTTCTTAGATCTGCAATAGCTGGTCGAAACAAATGCAAAATAAACCAATATCTATGCAAATAAAGAAACTAAACAACAAAATGAAATAAGATTTTCTCCAAAATATCCAATGGACAAGACAATAATTATAGATAATTTTTTGTATTATGTAACACCTAGGAAGGGAACATCGAGAGTCCCCCTCAATGGGATGGGTTCTTGGTTGTCCTCAAACACTTCAGCTTCAAATTTTCTCTCTCAATAGTTGTATAGTACACAAGATGTGTAGAACTCAAAGGGAGCTCAATAAGAGAAAGAAAATAAAAGTGAATCAAAGATAGACAATGATAAGAGGATCAAAGTCTGACCAAGATAAAAGGATCAAAGGTAAGAAATTAATGCAAAGCCCTTCTATTTATAACAAAATATTGAGTTATCCTTGATAATGGTTCACAATAAAATATTATTACCCAAAATCTAGATCTAACTACTTGGATTATTTTAGTATATTTTGTTAGAGGGAAAAGGAATTTAAATCGGTTAAATCCCTTTATTTAGAAATAATAAACAAATAAAATATTTATTTATCATTTCGAGGATGGGATCAAGGAATAATTAAACAAATAATGATTTATTTTATTATTCCTAAATGATTTAGTCAAATTTAACAAGGTATATTAATTAAATAATGATTTAATTAATTATTCCTAGAGAATAATAAGATAAATAATGATTTATCTAATTATTTCTCATTAATTGGGTTAAATATGACCGAGAATATAATCAAACAAAGGTTTAATTAATTACTCCTAGAGAAAAATCAAATAAATAATTATTTATTTAATTATTCCTCATGGGGTTTTCTATTTTAGACTAGAAATAACTTAATAAAATATGGTTTATTAAATTATTTCTTAGTGAAAGAAATTTTACTATGGTAAAATTGGTCTTACATGGTGTATTTCGATCCATCTAATTATATATGTTTAGATGACCAAAAAATGGTGTACCAAATTCCCCCCCAACGTGCGAGCGTTAGGAGCTAACCGTATGACTGAAGTACGTTGTAAGAACACAATCACTAGACCTTCAAGGGAAGTCATAGAGAGAGAGAGAGAGAGAGAGAGAGAGAGAGAGAGAGAGAGAGAGAGAGAGAGAAATACTTAGGAGAAGCGAAGCAAGAGAGGATAATAACCCTGAAGGGGAAAGACCGACTACCGTAAGTCTCCTTTAATGGTTGAATACCTGTATACAATGAGGCGAGGGAGGCATAACTATGCCTGCTGAGATAACAAAGTACAAAGAATAATGGTTCACCCAGTAAAATGAAATTGAGCTATAAACTACATGATATACTAGTGTAAACATGGGCATGATATACTAGTGTAAACATGGGCCAGACAAGAACATAATGAATCCCATATACATATTGTGCCTAGGACAACAACCAATATTGAATACAATAATATCTGAGTACATGAGATATAATAACAATGAGAGAAGCCCTGATAAACAGAAAAGGGATCTGAAAATATAAATGGATCATATAAGTGATACATGCATGCTATGGGCACTGCAATCGGTTGGGGATGAACCAATTAAATTTATGGAACTGCATATGAGGTTGTAGAAGAGAATGAGGTCATCAGGGCATGTGGGGGGCTACCTGAAGGGCCACCCCCTCATGAGGTCTGAAACATCTCACACGCACCTAGGAATCACTGGATCAATCTACTAGATCACCGAACTATCAAGTATATGAATCTCGATCATGCTGAAGTGGAGCAGATGAGAAACAATCAAGTGAAAAGGAAATAAAGAGTCCCTTTGCCTAATCTGATGCACCAAAAAATGATGGAAGCTGGAACCAAGACACACTGCCCTCTAGACTTGTCTTCTAGAATTAATGTGTTGTTGTCGATAAAAGGAGGTTCCCCATAGGTGAGGCAATGAGGGTCCTCAACTAAGGCACGAGGGAATATAGTAGAGTGACTAATGGACTGAGACCAGGGATGATGATGGAATGGGGGGATATTGAGTAGCAAACGAATGACTTCCCTTGTTAGAGCATAAAAAGCATGGAGGACCTGACAGCAACTGACATGACTCCTAAGGGGATGGGGGACAATGGTACTAGAGGAAAAAAAGGGCTACACGAGAGAGGGAGAAGGCATGAATGGAAGGAATATTGTAACGGGAGGCAAATGATACTCGAGACAGACTCCATGAATGCGATGATGACTCAATTCGGATGCTCTGATCAAGGGTGACTCAATCATGTTGCCACACATAATAGGCGCGGTGGGGACCATAAGAGCATGAGAAAAATATTGTTACTCATGACGAAGATTGACATGAGTGTTAACAAGTATGAAGGCTAAGTGGTGCCCCAAGTACAAGTGGTGCAAGTGCATAAATTTGGTTTTGAGAGGTAGCGAAGTGACCCTTCTTGGAAAAAAGGCTTCTAGATTAAGTATCAAATAACCAAAAATGAACGAATACCCACTTTAGAGCTTAGTCAGGGATTTCCATCAGTGCTGACGGTTCGTCAAATGGAGCTACGGTTTGGTCACAATTGGCGAAATAAAAATCAGGGTTTCTCTTTTAATAGGGTGATTTCCTTCCAATTTGATGCATTTGCAAGCATAGTTGTGGCTAATGTGGAGAGGAGGAGAAGGCCCTAAATATTGTGGAATTTGTAGCAGACAAACTGATAGTCGAAATTGAGATCTGTTAGTTGCAAGTAGCTAGCCTAACCATACTCTTCAATTTCAGTGGTTTAGAATTTCTAATTAGGTGCCTAGAGCTCAAGAACAACACTTTGGATCTCCTCTCGAATGGCTCGCACCTTTTGGGGCCTATTATGTGACCTGGGTAGCATGTTTCAGGGCATAAACTATGACCTCGTAGGTATAGGACTGAAAAATATGTGAACTTCCAAAAGTTGGGTTTTTTGCTATTTTTGGCTAAGAACTGGCTCTTGATGTTTTTGAGGAATTTTTTCCTTGTTCTAGCTGAAAAATTTATAGCTTTGTGTAGGTATGGCAGAGCTAAGGATTAACTGGAGAGAGAGAGAGATCTTGAGGCACTTCTTTTTGAGATCCAGGGGGATCAGGTTGTTTGAGGAACAATGGAAATATATGGGGTGATCAAGTTAGTCGAGAACGCTTTGATGAGGCCAGGAGAGCCATTGTTAGCTAAGATAGTTAGCTATTGGAACCTGGACCTAGAGGTATTTATAGTGCAGGGGCACCAGATCGAGTTGATTATTCATGAAATCTATTTCATAGCCTCCCACCATTGGGGATGGTGGGAAACATCTAGCCAGTATTACCACAAGGGCGGAATATTTCTAATTTTTTGGACCACCATTGTCGACCGTATGTTCGTGTCAAGGGCACGCCTATAGCGATTGAGGACCTAGAGAGACTAGTGACTTGGGCTATCGCTGCAGTAGTGTTATATATCTTGGCCAACCAAGCCTTCCACCACATCACCAGAGGGCAGATGATGCTTGTTGAGAGTGTATTGAACAATACCTATTATGGGTCATCCCAGATGATGTTACTATTGTTAAAATGACAACTATCATTATGCAAGCGACATGTGAACCATGATTGTGCCTTTGGGACAATGTTGTGCTCATTATTCTTTGAGAAGATCCCAACACTTCGTCCTCCTGTACAGATCCTAGATGGGGGCCCACAAGAGCCCAAGATGTGCCGCTGGGGGTGGCTATTGAGGAGAGGAGGAGGCAGGGGAGTCAAGCGGGTGTTCCGACCCTATTTCTTTACAGATTGGGACCAAATGTCGATGTATATAGATGACTATCCATAAAGTGGTATGAACTATCAGTGGGACCCAGACTTGCCACTTCCGCCTAGTTGAGCATGGGAACCAGATGGTAAGTAATAATTTGTTATATTTCATGATGCATTTTAAAGTTTTAGAGTGATTTATATGGTACTGATTCGTTACTTTTTGTATGTAGATATAGCACTAGTGAGACCGGCCGGGTATATGGGACAACCCACAAATTTAGGGGCTACAGAGTCTAGTACAGCTAGAGGAGTTGAATGATCAGATTCAGATGTATTATTGGAGGATGTCCGTCGCAGATGCAATCTATTGATGATCGGGGTATCAGAGCGCGGCTGGCAAGATCTAGATGACCACTACATTGAGGCATGTGTTGATCTACCCTCAGAGTGGTGAGGGGTCATGTGGCACATGGCGATGGGAGGTCAGGGAATGCGAGATCTGCAGGCTGTAGGAGCTGAGCCATTGGCTCAAGACCCTCCAGGTAGTGACTATATGTAGGGAAATGAGGTGCCCCCATTTTTGGTTTTGTAATGTACAATGGGCATGTCGGATGTATTAGAGTAGAGGAATCCAAAATATTTATGATTTGGTAGTCAAATACCATGGATATGCATCTTTTATATCTAACAAGCATGTGGCTCGCCTTTTGTTTAATGTTATTTCCTTGTGTTAAATGCATGTGATAAGTTCCAATCTAGAATATTTTTTGCAATGTTATCTACATAGTGATTTTGGACTCGAGGTACATGATTGAATGTAATGGTTTCAAATTCACGCATTAAGAGATTCACTCATAAATATCTTCTAAAAATGATAGGGTTATGCACACGATAAACACCATTCAATTGTCTGGAAAGAAGCAAGGAATCTAAACGAACATGAAGGTGAAGGATGCGATGGTCAAGGGAATCGACTAACAAACCTATCACTGCATGATATTCAGCTTGATTATTGGTGACAGAACCAATATATATGCCATTGGAAAGGACTAACGAATGTATGGAGGTAAAAATGGCCCAGGCTACCGAGGCTAGATTCCACGAGTAATGACTTCCACCATCAGTATAGCTAATGTACGGTGTGGATGAAGGATCCATTTGAATGGCGCTAGAAGACAACAAAGGAGAATATTATGGGCAATGCAAGAATCCTGAATGCATGGTAGAAATAAAAAATGCATGAGGGATGCTATGGGTAAAATTTCTATGCCTCTTAGACTTGGTAAAGATATGGTCGATACATGGCGTAGGGAAGTTGTTGTGGGGACAAGATTTGTTCAGGTCACGAAATTCCATACAGACATGAATGGTAACTTATTTATTGAAAACGGGACAGGAAAAAACATCCTACGTGAGCTTATTGATTTTGGTTTTGAGAGCCTCTCGTCGAGAAATGTGTCTCAACTTTTGACAGAAAGGATAGGTATTAGGTCGTGTGTCGATATGATGGTCAAAAGTGGCACAATCATGTCTGGGCCTCTCTAAATTTGACGTGGAAGAAAAATTATAGAATTCTTTGAGTATCTTGGTGTAAGCCTCAAATTCATCTGGGGCACAAGGTGCCCCCGAGGCAATGTTTTCTTTTTCAAAAGCATCAGGTGCAGGAATGAGATTTCTAAACCAATCGACCTCATTATAGATAAATTATTTAGACTCCATAGCATATTGGTCAAGGGAATTCTATGAGAGGAAGTATGAACGATGGTGCATATCATCCCAAGGAAATTCAAGGGTGGTCATTTCTTTCATAATGTCTTCGTCAGAGTGAAAGATGGGGGGACTGGTAGAAAAAAGACCACATGGCGCATTGGGGCTACCTGACACATCATCATGAGATATATGGTTCACATATGCATGGCTACGAAGGGTGGACAAAGAGATAGTATATGAAACATCTACTGATGTTGCCCAAGGTGATCGTCGGAAGAGGTTTAGTTGAAATAGAAGGGAACTCCCCTGAGGGGTGCCCCAACAACAATCTCACGGATGATGACAGATAGGGGATAGTGGTCGTAGGTTCTATCATCTCGACATCGGGAGGAGGTATGACAATGTCCTCCAGTTCTACTGAAGCATAAGGCACAAGTAGAGGGGTAAAAGATACACTACGAGTGGCCTGTGTTTCACAAACAGCTTCAAGGGTGTCGCGAAAGTCATTGATATGGGGACAGAGATGAGAATAGTGGCCATAAATATCACACAAAGCACAAGGTTGGTTTGTGTGCAAATATTTGATTTTCTTAGTTGTATCTAGTAAGGTAACATAAACCTTCAGGATATCGGATTCAGGAAATGACTCGTTGACGGCAGGTTTGAGACAAGGAAGTTCATGACAGTTATGGGTGGCATGCCCAAAAACATCACACAAAACACATGGAGGTGACTTCTTTAGAGGCTTGGGAGGAGTAGGAGCTGTTTGGCCAGCCTTATCCTTAGGTTCCTTCTTTCTGGCTCTTCCCCCCTGACCAGATTCTTTCGCAACAGGAGTAGATTCTTTTTAAGGTGGTGGAGGAACTAAAGCAAAGGTAGGGGTCATGGAAACCAGTTCAACTGGGGTCAGAGTAGTATAAGGTTTGAGCTGACGAGTCAGGGTTTCGGTTGGGGGATCGATGTACCAAACTTGGATCCCCAGGGTGAAATTAGGAAGTCTCAACATCTCCATAACAGGTACCAAAAATACTCCAAAGTGGGGAGCAAGAAACGGTATCGACGAGAGGGGTAATGGCTTGGTGGAATGGCTCCCAACTAGTTAAGGCTAGGGGGAACCGTTCCTAGCTGAAAAGGAGTGGAAGATACACTAACAAAAGAGGAGGGTCCTTCAAAGGAAGTCCCTGTAGGCTTCATTGAGTGACCACCAGTAGGTTGTGGAGGCTTGGGCTACTAGGTGGATGAACAAGACCACTTATGGTTAGTCTGAGACGATTGCATAATGCAAACATTTAATGAGCTAGGATCTGCGAAAAGAGGAGGGGGACCAGGGAATGCAGCTATTAAGGTGGAATATTTATAGACTCTAGGTGAAACACTAGTAAAAGGTGTGACTATTTGTTTATTGATGTTAAGCAAGTAAATCCTCTCTGCAGACAGAGACGGTCCCTCTAGCCCTACAGTCAGTCTAGAAATAAAGAGACATGCTAGAGTGTTGATTCCTAATTACTGAATGAAAAGAGGACACGGAAAATCGATCTACCTAGAATCCAACATTGTCGTCATGGCTGTAGTGATGTTGGCCTCTCGCTCCTGCCTTGGCAAGTCACAATCCTTCTACAGTCATGCTCGGATACCTGCACATAGAACAACAAACAATAATAACGTACGACATAATAACTTCATTCATAACTAGTAGCCAGTCAAAGAGGTTTAAGAATGTTGCATTAAACATCTAACATAACACAAAATGGGAACCAAACAATAGTCACGTATATGTATTAATAAAAGGAAGAGTTACAACCAATTCTTTGACGTCGCAGTCTCCTCTAGTGGGGTTTAGCCTAAGTGCTTCTCAGATGCTCCTCGGGGGATTCGGATAGGATGAGGGCATGGACTCAAAATCTCTCTGCATAGTTGCTTCTTGTTCTATCTCTTCAATAGTTCAGTTATAGTATATTCAATTCTCCATGTTCAGAAAGCTTATTCAAAGAGAGATAACTTATTTTTATAGAGGAGAAGGAGGAGGTTAGGATCCCTACAAAGGTGGGAGGGAAGCCTATCCTTTAGGAGGTTCCCATAAGAGGTGGAAACCATAAACGAAAGGAGGTAGTCCATGGTTATTCAGTTCAACCTCTCAATGATTCATCCTCGAAGTTGTTGGATTGGAATCTCTGCCTCTTTTTTAAAAAAGATTCCATAAATAGCTTGGCACAGGTGGCTAACTGAGACAGAACACCAACTGGCGTGAGGCCCAGTGTTAATCTTCCTCATCGGCGCGAGGGAAAAACTGACTACCCGTGCCAAGGCAAAAACAAGGTTTTTTGAATCTCAGCTTAGGAAATTGTCAACAGAAGGAATATTACTCTCATGAAAAGGGATACAATGATGGTCTTTGCAAGGCATGACACTGCTTATTGATCATAGAAATGACCCTCCCATGGGCGAGATGGGGATTGCAGGGATAATGACAAAATGATGTGTAACAGATGTTGTTGAGCCCCAAAGATGTCATTTCCCTTTACCAAATTTCACTTCATTTCCTTTGTCCCTTATCAATTACAGGCTTAAATGGTTAATAGGATTGATTAAAGTCACTTTAGGAATGTATACAATGACTGACTTGCTATATTTTCATGGTTTTGTTGTTGTAGTAATTTTTTACTAGACTCAGCTATAAAATGCAGCCATTCTATAGCCAGTCGCCTATTCCGCATCTATCTTCTTGTTCTCACAGGTTACAGGTGTCACTTCAAGGAAAAATGCATATGGTTGAATTCCACAACACTCCCACATCATTTATTTCTCTCTACGAAGTCTGAGAAAGAATCTACCGGTGGTTATGCACGTGGAAGAGATCAAAGCTAAGAAGCAGATTCCTACCAGGACAGGGACTCTACAGATGTCTCCAAAAAAGTACGAGGCTTCCACAAGAGTAATAATTTGATTTTGATTGAAAAATACACTTGTTCCCATTTCTTCTCAAGGGTAGTTATGTATTTCTTTTATAAGAATGACTCGGGAGATCGAGAGACAGTTAGCTAGATTGATGTTTTGTTACTAGATCTCAAAAGACCATAATACTCTGTTTTTGAAATAATTTTCCTTTAATGAAATAAGTACCTCTTTATTGCAAGATCCGAGACAATCTTGAGGAGATTTGTATGTTAATCCGGTGATAGAGGGCCCCTACTGCCCGAGAAGCTCTATGCACATTTTTTAGATAAGTAACTTTAGCCTTGTTGCATTCCTAGCTTAAGAAATTTTCTGAACTTTGTGTTTTATACTCACTTGCATTGGATGCTACAACCAGTCTTATTCTTACGAATTGTTCCAAAATATCACTAAAATTGAATGAGATATAACTGTAGTATTTTAGGAATTAGTTGCATTTTTCTAATATTTATGTTTTATGCTAATTTACATCAATTGTTACAGCTACTCTTTTTCTTACGAATTATTCCAAAATATCACTAACACTGAATGAGACATATCTGTGGTGTTTTAGAGCTTAGTTGCGTTTTTTTGAACTTTATGTTTTTATGCTCATTTACATCACATGTTACAGCCAGTCTTGTTCTATGAATTGTTCCAAAATACCACTAACACCGAATGAGACGGAGCTGTATTATTTCAGTGATTAGGTGCATTTTAATTTAGTTGTAAAGCTCCGGAGGTTAATGGTACTCTAGTTCAATTCTGTTCACTATATTTCAAGTTTTCATGATTTCATTCTAGTTCAGTTCTATCCATTGTATTTCTAGTTTTATTAGTCAGTTGTATTCTAGTTGTTAAGTTAAACTTAATGACCTTCATTATTTACAAACCACTCCTATTCTTAATTTATACTAATACATCGTCATCATAGGAACAATAATTGGTAATGTCATTTTGAAGTCTTGACTATTCTGCAACTTCTCATAATTTCACAAATTGCCTCTTTTCCAAAGCTATTCCAAAAGATTTCTAATACTTGAATGAGGTTTAACAGTGATATTTTGAGTTGTAGAATGGATTAATTTCATTGTCATAGGTTAATTTAGAGTAGAATTCTTCACTAGGTTGCAGACTATCTTTTTTCCAAATGTGTTCCAAAAAATTTCTAGCCATGGATGAGATTTTCTCTGTGACATTGTAGATTGTTGTTTACTTAGAAGAACCTCATTGCATTAAACTTATCCTTTTCTCAAGTTATTCCAACATATTTCTAATGAATGAATTGGACTAAGTTCATGTTATGAGTTATTGAGTTCATGCTATAAGTTATTTTTCTTGTTAAAGTATTGCATTTTCTATTCTCAAGTGCCATACATAGTTTAGAATAGGTTTTTCTATGTTTTAGTGTGACCAACAACTTCTCTTTATCAACACTTAGTTCTTTTCCTCTTAGAATAAAAACACAAAACCAAAAACATTGGAAAAACACTAAACACAATGTAGTGAGAAACAGATACCTAGGCACATATAGTGCACTTCACTTCAACATTTTACTAGCCTTGGTTGACAATTTATGACATCAATTTAGGAACACTAAGTTGAGCAGACATTTTGGCGCCGTTTCCGGGGAAGTGTAATTAGGTAGCCTTGTTTCTTACCTCGAAAAAACAATGATATGCATAGAGAAAGAGATTCGAGGGGTAGATTCATAAGAAGCAGAAGATTGATTCGTAGAACACCACTTGTTCCACTGAGACCAAGAGCCAGCACACCTCCAACTCAAACCCACATTCCATCCTTTACTGATCATAGACTTCCAGAGGACTTAAGATCATATATTCCATTAGAAATACCTTCCACTTTACCCACTGAACTTGTCTTAAAAGAAGATTCAGGAACCCCTGCTAGGGACATAAACTTTTCAACTTCCACAGCAGAATCAACAATGTAGAAGAAGGGGGGGGGGAGGAGTTTTTAATGAAGAACACACACTATTTGGATGGGGTAGAGGTAGAGGTAGAGGATAAGGAGGTAGAGATGAAGAAGGAGGTAGAGGAAGAGGTATAAGGGAAATGGGAAGCTCTTTTTTGTTTCCTATAGTAGATGACGAAACCAATGCAACTATGAAAAAAATTTCACCCTCTATCCTTCCAAACTTTTATGGACTTAAAAATGAAGATCCTAAAACCTTCCTATTTGAATTTGAAGTCCTATGTAGAACCTATGATTACTTATAAGATGCCAAAAAACTTAAACTGTTCCCTTCAACATTCAAAGGAGAAGCATTAAAATGGTTTATGAGTTTGATCGACAGTTCTATTAGGACATGGGAAGACATGAAACAGGAATTTCTAGAGAGGTATTTGGATTACTGTATGCCAATCAACCATAAGGAGGAAGTGTTTAAAATGTTACAAAAAGAGGATGAAAATTTGGAAGATTTGTTGGAGAGATTTAACTACAACATCAAAAGATCAAAAATGGAAAACTTAGATCAAGACACTTTGAAATCTCTCTTGTTGAAGACAATTAGGGATGAATAGTTAGATATCCTTAAAATGATGGGAAAAGGGGATATATCTCAGCTCACATTACTTGAAATAGCTGAATTATGTATCAACCTTTCAAGAGGGAAATCTAAAACTGTAAAAGGACCAAGAGACCCTGCTCTTGCAAGGGCAAGTAAGTCTGCTTCTGGGACAGTAAGTAGGGTAGAAATAGGACATATGCTTGATGAATTCAAATATGATATTTTAGGGAGTCTTAGTGAACAAATAGACACCCTTAAGTTACAGAAAAAGCAAAAAGCTGAATTTGATTCCTTAGCAATTTTTTGTCCCAAATGTAGAAAGAAGCATGCCTTGAGAGAGTTCCCTTTGGATGCAAAAGTAGTAGAGACCTGTGTAATTTGTTCAAAAAAACATGAGACCAAGAGCTGTCCTTCAATTCCTGGTCTTAAAGTTGTCTTTCAAGAAGAAACTCCTACAAATTCCACAGAATCTCTCAATTTTGACTCTAGGAGGCCTTGGAAAGGACCTCAAACACAAGGATTCCATGATCAACTATGTAATCAACCCCCACCAAATTGGAATTATTGGCATCAACCTTGGCCCCAATTTCAAAATCAATCTCAAACTTGGGCACAAGGAGAACAAAATCCCTATGGAAGATACTCTCAGTACTATCAGTATCCACCATCCTATCCACCATATCCACATTTCCCGCCTGTTAGAGTCAGCCTTTGCAGCCTTCCTCCAGTGATCAAACATGCTCTTACAAAGTGATTTTAAGGTGTCAAGGTCAAATTTTGTCATTTCAATGAGTCTTCAAGCAAAATTTGGTCACTAGGCATTAGGTCTAGGGTTTGTTTTCACTCTTTTCAAATTTGTCCAAATGTCGGTCCATGTCACCATTCAGCTGAGTGTACCATCATTCAGAGGGTTTTCATTGTCATGTTAAGTTCCATTGGTTCATTTTACAGCTTGTTCATGCTTCAGTTGTGCCTTGGTAAGGTCCATTTCCCTCTCCTAGGGTTTTGGAGGTAATTTCTCTTGGATGGTCAAATCATCGAAAAGACTTGTATCCTGATGTTCACACACCTTCCCCTATCCTTAATATACCTTATTAAACACTTCCCATCACTGAGATCCCCCAAATTCCTCATTTTTTCACAAACCCTAGTTTCTGGCCACAACTTGGCAATTTTCTAGGCTAGGCCTGTGTTTTGCCCTTTTGGACCCCTTGCCCTCACTCAATCTCTGTGATTCAACTTTCCCATACTTCCTAACATCCCTTCCTACTTCCAAAAATTTCCCCAAGAATTTAGAAGCCCTTTATCCCCTTCATTTCGCTTCATTTCGACAAAATCCCTTGTTTCACACATCGGGATAAGTGTTACTCAAAAGATGTTTCAGAGAAATAAAAGATGAATTTTGGAAAACTGAGAGATTTTTTTCTCCAAAACATGCTAATCAAGAAAAACCTCCTTCACTTTTTACACAGGTGTCATGGTTTTAGAGAAAAGTCAAAAATATCGTTGCCCCAAGAGAATTGATGCACCTGCTGGGAGTAGTGTTGGGAGATTTGATTTTTGACAGGATAAATGAAATCCAAATTGCATAATTCCACTTTTTTTGTAAATTAGACTCCAAGAGCTTTCCAACGACCTATCACACGCCCAATTTGGACACCGGGAAGGCCTTCAAAATCTTCCTGCAAAATGCACTATGTGGCAAGAGGCATGCGACCCACTTGAGGGGGATGCGACCCACTTGGCAGATGCGACCCACTTGTGCGTTTTGGCCAGTGTAAATTTGAACGCATGCGACCCACTTGTGGCATGTGACCCACTTGAGGGAGATGCGACCCACTTAAAAACAGAGCCCAGAAAAGTCATATTTACGCCCAGATTCATGTGGAATCGACTCCAGCTGCTTTCAAACATGTTTTCAATCAATGCTCAGTAGATTTTAAATATGGTTGTGATGTCTTGAAGTGGGAAAATTGATTTATTTGAATGGAGAGGTGAAACCCTATATGCATAGCAGATTTATTCCCTAGGGTTTTAAATACATATGGATGGTTTTGTGAAGGATTTCCCACTTTGTTTGGTTGATATATATACCTATGCATATGTTGTCAAAATCTCACTGCCCTCACACTCATTCTACCACTGTTGTCTTCATCATTATTTTACCACTGTTATGGCTTTTTGTTTCACTGGGATCATTATCACATTGTGTCTCACTTCCCATTGACAAACACGGTCTTATACTCATTGTTCCCTTTGACAAATTTTATCCAGTATTTTAAAGGCTGCACCCCACATTTTGCACTTGGTACTCATTTGTCAAAATCCACTTGTAATCAAAACAGAGACTGTTCTTTTATCCCAATCCACCTAAACAGAGCTATTACCATTGTGTGTTTCCTATGATGTTTTGGTACATATGCAATATATTTGGGTTTTGAGAATGCATTGAAACTTTGACATCACTGCATCTATATCAATATATACATATTGCAAATATCTCGTTCAAAGCCATGTCAGAGACAGAAGTCAGAGTATGAGCAGGAGTCGGACAGTGACTCAATCGTTGAGGTTGATGCACTGAGATGGAGCATAGCAGTGCACCAGTAGTGGTAACATATCAGAGAAGCCACAGAGCTTTGTTTCAACATCACGACGAGTACTATCTCCACCCGGGGTGGAAGGGGTTTCGTTGACTTCATCAGCAACGCGAGTACTATCTCCACATGGCGTGGAAGGGGTCTCGCCTTCTTCATCAGCGTAGGTACATTCACAGGATCATGATAGAGACAAAGACATGCTTCGTCACATGAAAGGCCATTATTGGGCTCGCATGCATGTTTGCAAAGCAAGAATGAAGATTTTGAAGAGGAGGTTGAGAGAAGCACTAAGATGGCGGAAAAGGCCTAATCCACTTCGGATTTTGGCCGAGGCTTCGTTGACTGGGCAAGATACATGATGGAGGACCTCCGCTCCGAATTTGAGCAAATTCAGAGAAAATTTTGTCATTTTGAAATTTTTGGGTCAAAAAACAGGTTTTTCAGTTAAGTGGGTCTCGCACTCATATGCTCACTTTCTTTCGGGACACTTGCTGAAGGAAATTTTTGCATTTTTGGATTTTTCATGGTTATTTATGCATCCTCAGACATTACCTAAGCATTTCATCAGATTCTGGATGGTCAAAGAGCTCAAAAACACCATGAAAACCACCTTGCTGCCACCTTTTACACCAGCAGGAAGTACTTCTGGGAGAAAGACGTTTTGGAGGGTCAAATGAGCTCCAAATTGGGAAATTCCACTTGGGTTGGATAGTCAACATCCAGGGCTTTCCAACGAGCTATCATGAGCTCAATTTGGATGCCGGGAAATACCTCAAATTCAGGCTGAAAGTAATGCAACCCACTCGGCTCAAATGCGACCCACTTAAATTTTTGCTGAATTTTCAACTGCCAGCTCAGATTTTCGCCTAGTATGGACCAGTTTTGCTTGTGGATGAAATTTTTGAGTTATTATGATGTAAATTTATGTTTGGCATGTAACTTTGGTTCATTTTTACCTATTCTAGAAGATTCACTCTTAAAAAAGTGAAAATCATGTAAATGAATCAGTTTCCACTCTTTTAGAGGCAAGTTGTTAGCTGCCTAGATTGTAGTTCCATGATTAGAATTTGTTGAAACTAACCCCTGAAGGAGGAATTCGACCCCTAGAGGTGTGGGAAGGAGTTAGAGTGATCTATATATTGTAATTTCTCAATCATTTTCAGAGGTTGGAGAGGTTGGACTCTTGGGAGACTTTTGATATCATTGTACATATTTTTCATATTTTGGCTAAGGAAAGATTAGAGGTTTTGCGGCACTTGTTGGGATCCTTGTGGTGGTCTGTTCTTGATGGTGTTTTCTCTTTGTTTACTGTAATTTTCTTCATGTTTTAATGTATGCCATCCTTTCATATGCTTCTGAACTAAAATTGAATGAGTAAATGAGGTTGAATCCATTGTTTACAGTGCTCTGCCTTTGAATTCAGTTAGTTCTATATGTTTTTCGACTGTTTGGAGAGGATCCAAGTTCTTCTTTTCCCTCTTCAGCTCCTCGTCGGTCTAATCTGTCCGTATATCCAAATCAAAAGCATCAAGACAATCACCTACCTCGCCCCAACTCGAAATCTGCAAAAGTCTGACCTTATCCCCGGACCCAAAATTTGTTTTCCCATTTCTCCAGCGAAAACCCAAAAACCAAAAAATCAAACATACCTATCTCTTTACTAGCCTAAAATCAGTTCCTATTGTAAGTCATCTCGCATCTTATTGCTCATTTTATCGAGATTTACGGAGAGAGCCCTCTCCTGTCCTCGTAGGGCTAGCTACGAGGCTGAGCGTGGTTTGATGTGGCCTTGAGTTTTACCTCATTTCAGCCTGAGGTAGATTTGAGCGCTAACACCTCCTCAACAAAATTTTCAAAAAAATCCTCAACAGAATCATCAAAATCCACAACATCAAAATTCACAACTTCCATTACCATTTCCTCATAAAACAAATTAGTTGCATGCCCAACCCATACCAAACCCCAAAAATAAATATCCTCAGAAGACATACATGATAGAAGGCCAACAGTTTCCAACTTATTTGATATCTCCTTTAGACCTTAGTGATGTTCAACTTAGGTCTGGAAGAATACTTGAAAAGAGGAAACCTTTTGTAACCATAGAAGAGCAAGACAATTCTGAGGAAGATTCTCTATGGGTAACTAAAATTCTTGAAGAGAACACATCTTTTCGAGACCCAAATATTGAAAAATCAAAACAAAAAGAACCAATAATTTCAACTCCTATATTAGAGCAGCCATCAACATCCACTTCTACACCTCCCTTTCTAGAAAGATTACAAATTGATAGGGGTGTAGAAAAACAAATTATGGTGCCTAATTATGATTTCCTAGATGAGCTGAGAAATGTTTGTATTAAGATCCCATTATTGCAAGCTATCAAGGAAATTCCAATCTTAACAAAGACAATAAAGGAGTTAAGCATGAAGAAAACAGGAAAAAGAATAAGAGAGACAAAGAAAATTCAACTGGTAGGAAAAATAGCAGATATCATGATGGGTAAGATTGTTATTCCAACGTATCTAGACCTAGGAAATCCAGTTGTTAAAATACACATCAATGGAACTGATATCCAAAACACACTTATTGATTTAGGAGCAGCAATCAATATCATGAGTAGACAAATCATGGAAAAAATGAAACTTCCTAATCTTCTTTTTACACCCACATTATTAAAATTAGCAGAGAGATCTGTGATCAAACCTGATGGGGTAATAGAAGACATTCCAGTGTCCCTAGATTCTTAGGAGTATACTATGGATTTTATGATCCTAACTCCTAAGAATAATCTAGGAGGGAATTCTATTATATTAGGAAGACCTTGGTTAGCTACAGATGATGATTTCATTAGTTGTAGATCTAGTGATATGTACATCTCTAATGGTAGTTCAACCAAGAAATTTACCTTGTATCCTCTAGCAAAAACAATTACAAAATTAGATGATACTCAATGGATAGAGGATGAAGAAGACTTACAACCTCTCTTCACAATTTCAGAAATTAGTGAAGATAGCCAGATTCTGAATACCTTAGAAAACTTTGAATCCTCTTTGGAATACAAACATGAACAATTTCAAGAATAATCCAACATTGAGTTTTTATCATCAAGACAGATGTCTCTTTATTCCATGGATAAATTTGGCAGCTCTACAATTGAGATATTTCTAGGAAAAACTTTAAACATAAACAAGAACCTAGAGAAATCTCAACAAGAAGAGCTAGTCAAGATCTTACAGAGACATTCTTATGCATATGCATGGGAGTACACTAATATGAAAGGGATAAGCCCTAATACTTTCACTCATCACATCTACATAGAGGAAAATTGTAAACCAATTAGATAACCTCAGAGACGGATGAATCCAAATCTTAGGGAGATTGTTAAGGAAGAATTGCATAAATTGTTAAATGTTGACTTTATCTATCCTATTTCAGATAGTCAGTGGGTTTCTCCTTTGGTAATTGTGCCAAAGAAAAATGGTAAATGGAGGGCATGTATTGACTACCGAGAATTAAACAAAGCTACTCTTAAAGATAATTTTCCCCTACCTTTCATAGATTAGGTATTAGATACATTAGCTGGCAAAAAGTACTTCTCATTTTTAGATGGGTTTAGTGGTTATAACCAAATCCAAGTAGCACTTGAAGATCAAGACAAAACCACATTTACCTGTCCTTGGGGTACCTATTCTTACCGAGTATTTCCATTTGGATTATTCAATGCACCTACAACATTTCAAAGGGCAGTACTAGGAATTTTTTCAAATCTAATACATGATTGTGTAGAGGTATATATGGATGAGTTCACAGTTTATGGAAACACATTTGAAGAAGCTTTAGCAAACTTGGAAAAAGTTTTAAAGAGATTTAAAGAAGCAAATCTTTCGCTAAGTCATGAGAAGTGTTTTATGATGTTTACTGAAGGAATTGTTTTAGGACATCCAATTTCAGGGGATGGGATTAGAGTTGATGAGTCAAAATTTGAAGTCATCTCTAACTTATATATTCCAAGTTGTCAAAAATATGTTAGGAGTTTTCTCGGATTTACAGGATATTATCGAAGGTTTATAGAAAACTTCACCAAGATAGCATCTCCACTTTTCAAATTACTTACCAAGGACTGTGAATTCAAGTGGATTCCTGATTGCCAGTTAGCTTTTGAGACCTTGAAAACAAAAATCTCTGAAGCACCTATTTTAAGGGGACCTAACTGGAAGTTACCTTTTCATATTTCAATAGATGCCTCAGATACAGCTTTAGGAGCAGTATTGGGACAAAAAGACCTGATTCCTTATGCCATCTATTATACAAGTAAAAATTTAACTCCTTCAGAGTTAAATTATACTATAACTGAAAAAGAGTTTTTAGCTGTTTTTCATGCCATAAACAAATTCAAACACTATATAACAGGCTATGAAACTTTTGTTCACATAGATCACTCCGCAATTAGATATCTAATGAACAAATCAATTACTAATGGCAGAGTCATAAGATGGTTATTGATTTTACAAGAATTCAACATTACCATTCTAGATAGGCCTGGAAAACAAAACACAGTAGCTGATTTCCTATCTAGACTCCAAAACATCAAAGATAACACTCCAGTTGAAGATCAATTCCCTAATGAATATCTTTTTGCAATTTCTACTCAGACTCCTTGGTTTGCTGACATTGCTAATTATTTAGTTTCAGGGAAATTTCCTTCAATAATGAATGCAAGAGACAAAAGAAAGATCATTTATGACAGTGAAAAATATTCATGGGTTGCTAATGAGTTATACAAAACAGGTCCATATTTTATCATTAGGAGATGTGTTCGGGAAGATGAGATGCCTGAGATCCTCAAGGCATGTCATGATGAACCTTGTGGCGGACACTTTGCTGATAAAAGGATAGCTTATAAGGTCCTTCATTTAGGATACTATTGGCCATCCCTTTTTAAATATGCTAAAGAGTATGTCAAAAGGTGTGACAGTTGCCAAAGGGTAGGGAAACCTTCTCCTTCAGGTGAGATGCCATTACAACCTTAGGTACATATTGAACCTTTTGAAAAATGGGCTTTGGATTTTGTAGGACCTATTAGTCCTCCATCAAGACAAAAGAGATATATATTAGTTTTCACTGATTATGTTACCAAATGGGTAGAGGCCAAGCCATTACTTTTTGCTAATGAAGCATCCGTAGTTAATTTTCTTTTTGAGGATATTTTTACTCGTTTTGGTGTCCCAAGGGAAATTGTTACAGATCAAGGAGCTCAATTCACATCAAGGCTAGTGAAACAAATGATGGAGAGGTACAAAATCAGACACAGAAAATCTACTCCCTATCATCCACAAGCAAATGGTCAAGTGGAATCTACCAATAAAGTCATTGAAGGGATCCTAACAAAGACTGTTCATTTACATAGAAGAGACTGGGCAGACAGGCTTCCTGAAGCTTTGTGGGCCTATAGAACTACATGGAGAAGCAAAACAAGAGATACTCCTTATGAACTTGTTTATGGAAAACAAGTTTTGTTTCCCATAGAGTTTTAGATTCAAACTTTTAAAATGGAAGTTCAGCTAGGACTTGATCTAACAGAGGAACAAAAGCATAGATTGGAGCAGATTAATGAATTGGATGAGATCAGACAGGATGTAGTCCAGAAAAAAATTATAGTCCAACAGCAAAGGAATAGATGGCATGATAATTACATCAAGGAAAATAAGTTCAAAGAAGGTGACTGGGCTCTCTTGTTTGATTCAAAGTTCAAAGATTTTCAAGGTAAATTCCAAACACATTGACTTGGGCCATATGAAATTATGGGAATTTTTGACAATGGAGCAATAAAAATCAGGACAATAGATGAAGAGAAGGTCACTTTTCTTGTAAATGGTCATAGATTGAAGTTGTATCATAAGCCACTTTCAAGAGAATAATTTGTCAAGAGATTCTAGGAAAATAGTGATGTGAAGTTAATGAAGTAGAATTCTTCTTCGTCATCAACTTAATTGAATTTTATAAATTCAAAAGCATAAAAATAAAAATAATAAAATAATAAAATAATAATAATAATAATAATAATAATAATAATAAAAATAAAAATAAAGTATAAACATGAAAACTAATCACTGATTAGCATTTTTATACAGAAAAGATAAAGTTAAAATCAGAATTCTTCTGACACTTTAGCTTTTCAAATTTGTTCTTTTTCTGCAAGCAGCTATCACAAAATCATAAGTCTCACTCCATCATGTCTCCATTCATTCATATTTCATTCACTCCATTCATCCATATTTCATTCACTCCATTTCATTTCCATCTCAGATTTCTAAATTTGATCTCTTTGTGCAGATTGAGTGTTATAAATCATGAGTTGCAGACCACTTTTTATGTTTCATTCCACTTCACATTTGTGATTCATTTCACTCCATTACATTTCACTTCACTCCTGATCCATTCCACCATATTTCATGATCCATTTCATACTACACTCTATCCATGTTTCAAATCATTTCATTTCATGTTTCAAAGTTCCTACAGGTACATTCTGCAGCCAGTCAGACATTCTGCAACTAGCTAGACATTCTGCAGCTAGATATCCTGAAGGAAATCATCCAGCAACCACTTGTTCAACAGAAAATTGACCCTGCACACCTATGTCAACAAGCAAAATCAAAGGAATTATGAAGACTGAAGAATCAATTATTTTCAAAGGAGGACAAAGCATATCAAAACCACAAAAATTAAAGGAAAGGCAAAGGTAAAGTTGTAAAATTATTATGATGACAGAATATGAAATTTATAGTATAGTTAGGTCATGTATGATTCAAAAAGTTGTTTTAATTATTCGTGTTGATCCTGCCTATTAAACCTATCATAAAAAATTTGGACAAAATCCCCTCCACTCTGCCACATCAAATCATCATTTAAAACTTAACGGTTAAGTACTGAAGTGACCTAATCAGTCACGTCACTAGGCCGAAGTATTCAATGATGATTTTGAATTTCTCACGAAATGTTTCTGCGGTCGTTTCTCCAATGATGGCTCTCAAACTCATTAATTCGTGTAAATCACCCTCACTACATTTCACTCATTCTATAACCTCTTCATATCATCCTTCCGTAGCTAATTCCTACTGCATAAACAGAGAAAGCACCTTTGGGGTAAAAACAACTCTTTAACAGCCATTTTCACCGTGGATAGAAGAGTAGTAAATTGAAGGTTGAGAAGAGAAGCCATGGGTCTCATAGTAAGATCCGAACCAGTTGGAACCAAGTACTTAGAGGGTTACCCACAAATTAGAGAAATGCTACAACAGGCTGGGTGGTTACAATTTTTGGAAAAATTCAATGGTTTTCATAAAGAGGTAACTAAAACATTTGCACGGTCCTTCAATGGAGCAGAAGTCGAAATAGGAGATGTTAAATTCACTATTATAGAAGCTTTCATTGCAGAAGCAGCGGAATTACCCAAGAAAGGAGAACGATGGTTCAAAAATAGGGAATTTCATAATGAGGCATGGAGGCAAATGCTTAAAACACCAGGTATGGATGTTTCCATTTTTAAGAAGGGCATTCCTAGCTCAGCACTGAAGAATAAATGGCGGAATATGTTGCTCATTTTTCAAAAGTTTATAACTTGTGAGGGAAGGTTTGGTACCTTATATATTTATCATATTCGGCTAATGATGCATTTCTTAGATGAAGAAATCAATTTACCCTTTTTCCTACTTCATAGTCTGAAGAGAATGGCCTCTAATGTTCAAAAGAGGGTTCAATTCCTAGAAACCACTTTGTACCACCATAGCCTAGTTAAAATCCTGATTGAACATCATTTGAGAAAGGTGGGAGACAATTGGGATGATTTTCTAGTGAGGAATCACTTTGAAGAACCCAAGGAATCTCCATCTGAAGGCAAACTTACAAGAAGAAGCAGGAGAGGGAAAATTTCCAAAGTTGTTGAAACTAAAACTGGTAAGTCCATACAAGAGGACAGTCAGGAGATAATTTCTAAGAAATTGACTGAAATTAAGAAATAGCTTAAAAAGGAGAAGATGATAAGAAGGTATGCCAAGGAGAGAGGTGAAGGACCATCTCAACCAAGATGAAGCCACAGGCTTAGAGGTATATTGAAGAAAACTGAGGTTAGACAAACAGGAATTATAAACATTGAGGATGAAGAGACACCAACTGCTAGATCACCTGAGTACTAGTAAGAGGAGGATCTTGATGAAGGAGCTCTAGAGATACACCCAGCACAACAACAAATTTATAATTATGTTGAGACATTAGAGAAGAGAGCCTCAGAAAGTAGAGACAGAACTCCTAGCCCACGAGAATCTACAATTGATATGCAAAGAAGAGATAAATATGAGTTAGAAGTACTCAATAGGCATATCAAGAATGAGAATGACATTTTAAGGGAGCAGGTTAAGCTGAAAAGTGATATGAATACAACTCTCTCTCTACAAATGGAAAAATTGTACAAGGCTAGTGAAAAATTGTAGAAGAAAAACAAAAAGTTGAGCAGGGCACTTATAAATTTGAGATTCAAGTTGGTCATAAGGAAGTCTAGGAGGCCATTGAATATTAGGAAAAGTAGAATAAGGAGCCTAGATGTCCTAGCAGAAGTCTCAGAATATATGAGTTGATTGCATGAGGACATGCAAAAACTTTGGAGTGGGGGTATGTTGAGCCCCAAAGATGTCCTTTCCCTTTACCAAATTTCACTTCATTTCCTTTGTCCCTTATCAATTATAGGCTTAAATGGTTAACAGGATTGATTAAATTCACTTTAGGAATGTATACAATGACTGAATTGCTATATTTTCATGGTTTTGTTGTTTTAGTAATTTTTTACTAGACTCAGCTACAGAATGTAGTCATTCTGTAGCCAGTCGCCTATTCCGCAGCTATCTTCATTTTCTCATAGGTTACAGGTGTCACTTCAAGGAAAAAAGCATATGGTTGAATTCCAAAACACTCCCAAATCATTTATTTCTCTCTACAAAGTCTGAGCAAGAATCTACCGGTGGTTATGCACGTGGAAGAGATCAAAGCTAAGAAGCAGATTCCTACCAGGACAAGGACTCTACAGATGTGTCCAACAAAGTACGAGGCTTCCACAAGAGTTATAATTTGATTTTGATTGAAAAAGACACTTGTTCCTATTTCTTCTCAAGGGTAGTTATGTATTTCTTTTATCATAATGACTCGGGAGACCGAGAGACAATTAGCTAGATTGATGTTTTGTTGCTAGATCTCAAAAGACCATAATACTCTGTTTTTGAAATAATTTTCTTTTAATGAAATAAGTATCGCTTTATTTCAAGATCTGAGACAATATTGAGGAGATTTGTATGCTAATCCAATGGTAGAGGGCCGCTACTGCCCGAGAAACTCTGTGCACATTGTTTAGATAAGTAACTTTAGCCTTGTTGCATTCCTATCTTAAGCAATTTTCTAAACTTTGTGTTTTATACTCACTTGCATTGGATGCTACAGCCAGTCTTATTCTTACAAATTGTTCCAAAATATCACTAACATTGAATGAGATATAACTGTAGCATTTTAGGAATTAGTTGCATTTTTCTAAACTTTATGTTTTATGCTCATTTACATCAATTGTTACAGCTAGTCTTGTTCTTACGAATTATTCCAAAATATCACTAACACTGAATGAGAGATAGCTGTGGTGTTTTAGAGCTTAGTTGCGTTTTTTTGAACTTTATGTTTTTATGCTCATTTACATCACATGTTACAGCTAGTCTTATTCTATGAATTTTTCCAAAATACCACTAACACCGAATGAGACAGAGTTGTAGTATTTCAGTGATTAGTTGCATTTTAGTTTAGTTGTAAAGCTCCAGAGGTTAATGGCACTCTAGTTCAATTATGTTCACTGTATTTCAAGTTTGCATGATTGCATTCTAGTTCAGTTCTATCCATTGTATTTTTAGTTTTATTAGTCAGTTGTATTCTAGTTGTTAAGTTAAACTTAATGGCCTTCATTATTTACAAACCACTCCTGTTCTTAATTTCTACTAATACATCATCATCATAGGAACAAGAATTGGTAATGTCATTTTGAAGTCTTGACTATTCTGCAACTTCTCATAATTTCACAAATTGCCTCTTTTCCAAATCTATTCCAAAATATTTCTAATTCTTTAGTGAGGTTTAACAGTGATATTTTGAGTTGTAGAATGGATTAATTTCAGTGTTATAGGTTAATTTATAGTAGAATTATTCACTAGGTTGTAGACTATCTTTTTTCCAAATGTGTTCCAAAAAATTTCTAGCCATGGATGAGATTTTCTCTGTGACATTGTAGATTGTTGTTTACTTAGAAGAACCTCATTGCATTAAAATTATCCTTTTATCAAGTTATTCCAACATATTTCTAATGAATGAATTGGACTGAGTTCATGTTATGAGTTATTGAGTTCATGATATGAGTTATTTTTCTTGTTAAAGTATTGCATTTTTTGTTATCAAGTGCCATACATAGTTTATAATAGGTTTTGCTCTGTTTTAGTGTGACCATCAACTTCTCTTTATCAACACTTAGTTATTTTCCTCTTAGAATAAAAACACAAAACCAAAAACATTGGAAAAACACTAAACACAACGTAGTGAGAAACATATACCTAGGCACATATAGTGCACTTCACTTCAACAGTTTACTAGCCCTGGTTGACAATTTATGACATCAATTTAGGAACACTAAGTTGAGCAGACAGATGCCCCCTAAAGCATGAGGTCCGAGGGATAGGGAGGGGGAAAATTATTTATTAGAACGTGTTCAAACTAAACATCACTATTGGAAAACCTGAAATTACAAATACAACTGACATCTCTGATACATGAACATGTGGTATGGGCGTAGCCATCCATAATAGAGCACACAAAAACTCAGATCTAAGGTATGTACATAGCCATCCAACAGTAAGGATCAAAAAATAGACTCAGGTATGGTCGCAACCATCCAATCAAAAGAGTCATGTAATAAGTCATAATAATCCACAGGAACCCAAAACCTGGATTTTATCAGAAAAATCCCAGGGTCTTGCACTCCATCTTGACCTGAACAAGTAAAAATTAAAGCATGCGAATATATGAGTTGAAGTCGAACATGCAAGAAAATCACTTGATTACCAGCCAATGATGAAATTTGTTAACAGGCACGAGAGAAACCACCAATAATGAAAATGGCTCTCAAGGTACAACAGGTACAATTCACGGAATATCAACAATTATCTGGCTTCAAACACCCACATAATCACCCAATCGAAGGCCAATGATGTGGACCTTGCGTCAAATGTGAAGAACCTTCCATTGAGGCATGAAAGCTCCAAGGTACTAGAAGGGAGTCTCTAGATCAGATTCTTGCATAATGAGAAGAGTCGATAGGAAGTCACGTGGTCGAAGGAGGGCCATCGACACGAGACAGAGGAACTTGATAATAGTGAATCAGGACCAACAAAGAATCAGAGGAAGGTTGAAAAATGTAGAGACAAACTTCTCTTAAACATATCAGCCACACGACACTAGATTTGGTAGTATTTGACATCAAAGGATCCAAGGTCATGATGACATGGAAAAGAGTAGATGAGAGGTAAAAAGAGATTACCCAAACCCATGGAGGAAAAAATGATGAAATGAGATGTCCCCAACCCGACACGAATGCAGACAAGTGCCATGTTCAAGGGCGACATATTACAAACATAACTAAAACTTGGTTCCATTTTCCCTCTCCATTTCTGGGGAGTACCCCAATTATTTTTTAAAACAAGCTTGAAGGGGATAGCATATTCTTGTGCTGTAAGTTTTTCCTTCAGAAAAATCCAACCTAGTACATGTTACAAGCCCTAGGAAGGAGGAACTCGATTAATGTCATGGTGACGTAGTCTGTTTTCATCAGGGTTTCATGAGTCTGACAAAGGGCGAACTTAACATCTTTTCATGTTTAGAGAGTTTGAAATGAAGGAATAAAAGAAAACTCCAGCATGGCCCTTTTTGCAAATAGTCTCTCAGATCCAAAAATGTAGAAAACAATATCTAGAAGAACCTCTTAGTCACGATAGGCTAAGGTATTCCCTTTTCATAAATAATCCATCCCGGCCCAAAAAAAGCCTAAACTTATACTGGGTAGATATCTCTTTGTAGCCATTTAACAAGTTCAAAATGACAAGAGTGTCGGAAATATTTTCAATTTTAGAGAGTAAGAAAAGAGCTGGAAGATGACTCTAGTAGTGAATTTTTCATGTTCTTACCGAGTCTGAAAGAGTGTAAAATATAACTCGTTACTTCATCACTATGGCCTTAAAACCTATTGCTTCATAAGAGACATGTGTAAAACCCATTTCTCAAAAATAATATAATAAAATAATCGAAAAACATGTCTTCAAACCTAATTAAGGTTGTGAAAAGTTATTAAAATGCCAAAAATGGCAAAAATAATTACTTTTCACTTTTTACCTCTTGTCACTAGTACATTTAGTCAAAATTCCGACACTTAAGTTCTGACACTTTTGACCAAATGTCGGAAATTTACCCAATTTTTATCAATTTTTCAAATCCCTCCCACAACTATTGCTATACCAATGTTTGGAGACAAGTGTCGGTATTGAAACACTTAGAGATAAGTGTCGATTTTGCGACGTTCAGAGAAAAGCGTCGGTATTACGACGGTTTGGAGAAAAGTGTCGATCTTGCAACACTTAGAAATAAGTGTTGGTATTGTGATGTTTGGAGTAAAGCATCGATATTGGGACAGTTTGGAGAAAAGTGTTAGTCTGGTGATGTTACAGAGATAACTATCGATATTGCAACAGCTAGGACAAGTTTTGGTATTGCGACAGTTGAGTCAAGTATCGGTATTGCGACAGTCTGGAAACAAGTGTCGGTATTGCAATGTTTAGGAGGCAAGTGTTAGTGTTTAGGAACAATCTTAGGGTTTAGGGTTTAGGAACAATGTTTGGGAGTTATATTTTAGGGTTTAGGAACAATGTGTCGAGTCATGTGATTTGGTTTATGGTTTAGGAACAATGTTTCGAGTCGTATGACGATGCCCAAGGAAACACATTCGGGCAGGTCGAGTTGTGTCTTGTTGGGTCGTGTTGTGTGAGGCCACCCAAGGAAACAAATTCGTATGGGTCAGGTCGAGTCTTGTGATGGCGCTCAAGGAAATGCATTCGAGTGGGTAGGGTTGGGTCTGGTCGGGTCGTGTCATGTGAGGCCAACCAAGGAAACACATTCGTATGGGTCGGGTTGAGTCATGTCATGGTGGTGCCCAAGGCAACATGTTCGGGTTAGGTTAGGTCGGTTCAAGCCTTATTGTAAGGGCACCCAAGGAAACATGTTCAGGCGGGTCAGGTTAGGTCGAGTGATTGAGTCAAGTCATGCCGTGTGAGGCTGCCCAAGGAAACGCGTTCGGGCGAGTCAGGTCAGGTCGGGTCTGGTCGTATAAAAAATGTTGAGTTGTGACCACCCATGTTTCTTATGCATGTGTGTGCGGCCCCTTTTCCATTTTCTCCCTCATGCTCCCTTTTTTAGGCGGGTCAGGTCATGTCGTGTCAGGGCACCACAGGAAACTCGTTCAGGTCAAATCACGTGAGGGAGCCGATCGTATCAAAAATGCTAAGTTGTGACCGCCTGTGTACCTTGTGCACGTTCATGCAACCCATTTTTTGTTTTCCCCTCGTGCCTTTGACGTCATTCAGGCGGGTCGGGTCGTGTGATAGCACCCAAAGAAATGCGTTTGGGTTGGGTCGGGTCGGTTCATGTTGTACCATGAGGGCACCCAAGGAAACATGTTCGAGTGGGTCGGGTCAGGTCGGGTCATGTGAGGGTGCCCAAGGAACATGCTCGACCGGGTTGGGTCGTGTTGGGCCGTGTCATGACTAGGGTGCCCAGGGAAACACGTTCAAGTGGGTTGGTTTGAGTCGTGTGATGCTGCCCAAGGAAATGCGTTCAGGTTGGGTCGTACCATATTATGAGGGTGCCCAAGGAAAAATGTTCGGGCGGGTCAGGTCGGGTTCGATCTAGTCAGGTCGTGTCATGTGAGCACGCCCAAGGAAACGCGTTCGGGTGGGTTAGGTCGGGTTGGGTTGTGTCGTGTGAGGGTGGTCGTATAAAAAAATGCTAAGTTGTGACCGCCTATGTTTCTTGTGCACGTTTGTGCAATCCTTTTTCTGTTTTCCGATCCCTCGTGTGCCCTTCGTTCGGGTGGGTCGGGTCGTGCCGTGTAAGCACGCCACAAGAAATGTGTTCGAGTTGGATCGTCTAAGGGAGGTTGTATCAAAAATGTTATGTTATGACTTCCTATGTTCCTTGTGTATGTTCATGCAACCCGTTTGTCATTTTCTCCCTCGTGCCTTTGACGTTCGAGCAGGTCGGGTCAGGTCAAGTCGTGTGATGGAGCCCAAGGAAACATGTTCAAGTCGGGTCGGGTCAGGTCGTGCCATATTGTGAGGGCACCCAAGGAAACACATTTAGGTAGGTCAGGTCAAGTCAAGTCATGGCAAGCTACCCAAGGAATGTGTCCATTCGGGTCGGGTCATGTCGGGTTGTGTGAGGGCGCCCAAGGAAACATGTTCGGGTTGGTCGGGTCAGGTCGGGTCGGGTCGTTTGAGGGCGCTCAGGGAAACTAGTTCGGGCGGGTTAGGTCAGGTCGGGTCGTGTGATGGTGGTTGTATCAAAAATAATTTGTGACCGCTCGTGTTGCTTTTGTACATTTTTTTGATCTATTTATGTTTTCTCCCTAGTGCACCCTTCGTTCGGGCGGGTCAGGTCATGTCATGTGAGGGCACCACAACAAACGCATTCGGGTCAGATCATGTGAGGGAGGTCGTATAAAAAATGCTAAGTTGTGACTACTTGTGTGCCTTGTGCACGTTCATGAGACATGTTTTTCATTTTCTCCCTCTTTCCTTCGACGTTCAAGTGGGTCAGGACGGGTCCTGTGATGGTGCCCAAAGAAATGTGTTTGGGTCGAGTCATTTCGAGTCGTCATGTGAGGGCTCCCACGGAAATTCATTCAGGCGGGTCCGGTCTGATTGTGTGAGGGCACCCAGGGAAACACATTCGAGTAGGTTGGGTGAGGTTAGGCCGTATGAGGGTGCCCAGAGAAATGCATTCAGGTGTGTCGGGTCGGGTCAGGTCGGGTAGTGTGAGTTTGTCCATATAAAAAATGCTAAGTTATACTAACCGCTTGTGTGCCTTGTACTACATATTCGTGTGACCCATTTTCTGTTTGCTCCCTCGTGCCTTCGACGATCAGGTCGATCGGGTCGGTTCAGGTCAGGTGGGGTTGGGTCATGTGAGGGTGGTCATATAAAAAATGCTATGTTGTGACTGCCCATGTTGTGTCGTGTCGGGTCTGGTCATGTCATGTGAGGCTATCTAAGGAAACACATTTGCACTAGTCGGGTTGGGTCGTGTGAAGGAACCTAAGGAAACGTGTTCGGGTGGGTTAGGTTGGGTCATGCCATGTGAGGGTGCCCAAGGAAATGCGTTCGGGCAGGTCGGGGTGGGTCGGGTGGGTTTGTGTGAGGGTGCCTAGGGAAACACATTTAGGCAGGTCAGGTCGGGTTAGTTCTAGTCATGTGAGGGTGCCGAGGGAAACTCGTTCGGGCGGGTCAGGGCGGGTTGGGTTGGGTCATGTGAGGGTTGAAATAATGTGTTGTTCTTGGAATTGGAATAGGTATACTATTGTGAACATTGACTCAGCTCAAAACCTATTTGGAACAGACTTCCTCTGCAACTTACACCTAGCCATATTTGTGATAGTACAGTTTTTCCTCTCAACCAATACATTTTGTTGTGGACTGTAAGGTGTAGTATATTGTCTTTGGATCCCATGTTTAGCACAAAATTTATTGAAATATTTTAAGTATAATTCCCCACTAGTATCATATCTAAGAGAGGCAATGTGACAACCTAACTATTTCTCTATAATGCTTTGAACTTTTGAAATTCATTAAACACATCATATTTTAATTATAGAAAAATCACCCGCATTTTTCTACTGAAATAATCAACAAACGAAAGGAAGTACTTAGCAGTAGTGGTTTATTTCATGTTCATTGGTCCATGTATGTCTAAAAGTACCAACTGAAGGACCCTCTACGCTCTCCAAGATTGCCCTTCATAAAAATATGGTATTAAATGTAGTTTCCCTTCCTGAAAAGATTTGCAAACTCTGTGGATCTTCTACAGTATGTTCAAAAGTCATCATGCTCAAAATTTTCCACCCCTCTTCAAGTGCATCTACCTGAATCTTGACACCTGAATCCTCAACCCCTTCTAGCTTCTAAGTAATTCAAAACTTAGGAGAAGTTTGGAAAGGTCCAACCTCCTCATCAAAAAAAACTTCACTATTAAATCTTACCCTATCCGTGTCAATATCAATCAACCTATAAACCTGATAGTGTTGTTGTACTCTATAATAATTATCTTTGTTGTACCCTTAAACCCTTAAACCACTAACACCTAAACCCCTAACCCCTTAACCCCTAAACACCTAAATCGTTAATGCTTAACCCGTAACCCATTAACCCCTCACCCCTAACCCCTCAAATCCTTAACTGCCAAATCCCCTAACCCCTAATCCCCTAATCCATAATCCCTTAACCACTAAATAATTATTCACCTAACCCCTAATGGCACCTAAATCCCCTAACCCCTAAGTACCCAATCCATAATCCCTTAACCACTAACTCATTATTCCCCTAACCCCTAAATGCGCTTAAATACCCTAACCCCTAAACCCCAAATCCCTAACCGTTTAACCACTAACTCATTATTCCCCCAAACTAAATCCCCAATCCCTTAACCACTAACTCATTATTCCCTTAACCCCTAAATGCGCCTAAATCCCCTAACCCCTAAGCTCCCAATCCCTAACCCCTTAACCCCTAAGCCCCCAATCCCTAATTATTTTATGTGAGGAGCCATGTTTAGGGTTACAATGACTATGCTCAACCAATGTAAACCCATTATTTTCTTGATTTGACATCGATTCAGGGGACTTCATCTGATTTACCAACAAATGCCAGTGGTGATATAAATGTTTGTACTCATGACATATTCAACATCTAAAGGGTATACACTCATAGTTGAGTGTCTTCTTCCACAACTCATCTTTAAATTAGATATCTATTGATTTTAGAAGGGGTCAAATATGTTCATGCATACACATATGTAGACATGTTGTAATGTGCCACAACATAATGAACGGATTCATGTGCTTTAACTTTCCCTTTACCGGGTGTTTTACCATATTCAATGAAGGATTGCACAATGCCACTACCATAGGAAGCACACCACTGAAATAAAATTATGATATCAAACAACACATAGTGATGAAACAATGCTTGGTGATGAACCAATGATCTAACTCAACATAAACGCAGATTATAGGGGTATCATTCCAATGAACCAAGGGAAAAGTAGAGAGAACATAGTGGGAATGGAGGGGATATCAGGAAAGAATATAGGGAGGAACGTTGAAAAGCGAGAAGAAATCGAGGGAAAAAAACAAGTGTGTTGATGGCAGAGCTCAGGCTCGTACATCAGTGGGATAGAGCTGCAAGACTTCGAGCCCTTCACCTTAAACTCACCAATGAAGTTCACCACACTAAATCATGAAAATAACTGATATATAACTCAACATACAAAATGAAACATTTATCAGATGCGAGCCAATGACCTGCCAAACACCAAGTGTAATGCTTCTCCCATTATTCTTCCATCCCAAGAGTGTGCATAATGGTGAGGTCATAAATGAACCTCAATCATCTATCAGAGGAATTCAAAACCATATCCAATCCTGTGTATGATCTCTCCCCCTGACCTACATCGATTAAAAAATTGATATGTCATAAATCCTTTGTAATCACACATAAACCATCTCCCTCCATCATGAATTTAATGAAACTTAATAGTCTATTAGAGGAATTCAAAACCATATCCAATCCTGTGTATGATCTCGCCCCCTAACCTACATCGATTAAACAATTGATATGTCATAAATCCTTTGTAATCGCACATAACCAGTGTCCCTCTATCATGAATTTAATGTGAAATACGGAGGCTCTACGTAACCTGATGTGTAGCCACATGTGATATGAATCCCTCCAAGTGGAGTCCATGGCACGTTCACCAAGTCCTACTTGAAACTTGGCCACACAAATAGTTTGCATGTCAATAATGAGTGAGAGGATAACTTTCTCACCAGAAAACGGAAAACCAATGGAATGAAGCTGAAATAGCATCCTCATAAGGGAATCATTCACTTTATCCTTAAAATCACAAATTTTCAACACTGGAATTTTCTAAATATAAAGGAAAAATGGGTTGCAAACCTAAAAATAATTAATGATAAATGAGATCCCATTATTGCTAACCCAAAAAAAATTATTGCAAGATGGAAGTTATATCCCAAAAATTAAAATAACTTTCCACTACCCTACCACTAAAAGCATAGATGATCCCATATACAACATGAAATCCTTATATCTTCTTCTTAACTAGTTCCTTTTTGATGTTGTAGGTTTTAGATTTTTTTTATTCTAAAGAGAAATTATTTTTTCCCATTGTTGGATTTTTTTCTTCATTGTTGCAAAATTGTTTTACTCAAATTGTTTACTTTCCCACATAACTTGCATCCTAATTAAATTCCATATTTCTTAGAAATAGAGATTTTTTTTATTTCTGCAATTAATTTTCCACATATATCATTTTAATAAACCCAAAGTACAATGTTTAAATCAAACCTAAGTTCCAAAGTTTTTATACGTTTGAATTTGAAAGGTTTTAATACGTATTATGGTGGAGCATTACCATAAACTATGGTTTTAATATCAACATAGGCATTTCAAATGAATTACATGGTGGCATATTCATTAGCCTATGGTTCAAAGGTTTCGGATTTCCAAAGTTAAATGTGTATTAAATGGTGGAGGTGTATTAATCACGAGCCTTTAAAAATTTTAAATTAATCACTACAGCTACCCCATGTAATCACTACAACTACTTTCCACCTCCGTAATCGACTGAAACCCTAGTATTACCATTACTGAAAAATCAACAAATATAGTTATACACCTCTTGTTGCAAAGAACCGCCCATGAAATGTGCAAGAAACTCCAGAAGTATGCCATTTTTAAAGAAATATGGATACAATTTGACAATTTTCTCATATATTTAACAAATTGAATTCTTTCCCAGGACACACTCTATTATCCTTCCCCAGCAGCCATATCTTACTCTTACTGTAGGCCCTTCCTCCATCAGTAGGAAAAATGGTAATGTGGTTTCTTCATTCTTCAATAGTAGCTTTTTTGTTGCATGCAAAATGTTTGAAGAAACTCTGCTTAAAGCTCCTCGATTCCCCTAGGCTAAAACGAGAGCAGTGCTCATTAAAAGTAACTTTACACCAGTGTTCCCATAGAAAACCAATTGCAGTCTGTCGAATTGTGTGCCACAAAGATTTACAACATATCTTATTCCACCACTAGCAAGTTAAGTGTTCACAATAACTCTAAATTTCTTTCAGGGATGATAGCCTGCCTCCTGCTAACAACTTGGTATCAAACTGTTTTAAAAATTTCCCAACAACTCGTCTAGCACCAACGAAAGGGCCAAAAATTTCAACATGTGTATAGCAATTTTTCAGGTCGAAAAAAAAATCAGATGATTATTGATTGAATACAGAGAGCTTGAGCTATATCAGGCAAGGTCAGGGTAGAGTTGAATTTCAACTTATATATAAATAATCTTTCATGTTTCGAATCCAATATACACCAGAGCAGACTGAAATTTTTTGAGCATCAAAACATTCATAAGTCTATAGATGCCAGTCTGATAATGTAGGCTTATAACACAAACCTAACAAATGAAAGTTCTTGTTTCCTGGAAAAAGAGGATCACTCAAAAGGATTTTCCATGTGTTGTTGTATAAATTGAAAGCAATTGCACAAGGGCTTAAATTCATATCAATGCACAACCAATCCCCTATTGTAGAACATACCAATGGAGAATGAAATTTGAGAGGAGCCATGAACTCTAAATATATACTTGGAGGCATCTGTTGAAGCTCAGTCCAAGCTTTAATATCACGACCCACAGATTGCAATTCCCAAATTTGTATTTTTTCAATATTTTTATTAAGGTTGTTAACCACTCTCCCAATCATGATTAGGTGGCCATTGCTCTTTGCAAGGACTGGAGTAGAAACAGAGCATGGCATGGTTGCATCAAGTTCAGACTAAATTCCACTCTCGGCATCAAATCTAACAACTCCATATGGAAGCTCTGTGATATAGTAGAACAAGCCTTTACACCACACTCCTGGATCTGACCCAAATTTTGCATTGGGTAGGGGTTTTTCTACCATTCTCCAATGACCAGTACTATAATCATAAATTTTAGTATAAAGGGTATATACTCTGGAGTTTATGGGAGCATAAATAATGCTACTCTCTTCTCTTGCTACTACAATTTTATATGAGCTGGCATCCTTGTTTAGACACATGGTTGTTTTGTGTATCAACTGAATTCTGAAAGTTGGAGGTAATTGCTTCACCGTCTTCTTAATTGGATTGCAGATTGATAATATCTTGCACTCTGCAACGAGATTCCCCAAACATAAAACGCTTCATGATGCAGCAATAATAGACATCTGAGGGATTGAAGGGTTGGGAATCTTGTACCAACTATTCATTTCGAAGTCAAAGGCGCATGAGAATTTACCGGTTGTGTATAGTACACATTGCTATTCCAGTAATAGCTCAATTCAATGGAGATACTTCATGATCATAGTTGTTTAAGACTTATAGCTATTGGTTCAATCAGTTCAATATCATTACCTATATCAGTGATAGTTACTGTATTCATTACCCTTATATGCTTGAATATGGAATAATAGTGTATGTTCAAGGTATGATAACCATTGTTATAGTTACAATAATTGAATAAGCACAGTACTTATTACATATTAGAGATTATAGAACTTCTTCTCCTTATGTAATAACATGAGTTTCATTTGGATTCACTTATACTGGTAAAGCACAAGGACCTATGTAGTTCCCCTAATTATTGGACATGGATTGAGCTTACTTAAGCTATCATATATGTTTCACCCACATGTATAGAAAAGTAATTACCATATCTATGAAATCCATAACCTAGTAGTACATCATCTCTATATTATAGAAATATCATAATGTAATTACAATAATCATTACACATAGGGAATGTGATCAATTACCATGGATTAGCTATCATAGTTAATAGTACAAGTGATTATCAGTGTTTATGATGTAGTATTCCCATTACTTATAGCTTAGATATTAACTGTGATCATCTAGCTCATAGCTAGTCTTAAAGAAGCTGTAATCTCAACTACTTAGTAAGCATCATCATTAGACCATAAACATGCAGCTTATAACTGATATCGACCCTATGTAATCATGTGAATCACAAAGTAGCTTATCTTCATTATGGAAACAATATGAATCGTTTCATCTAACTAACCTTTACTAACACGGTTGAATAGTAGAGGTAATGTGAAAAATGGTAGTAACATAATACAAGTTGATGATTGGTTATGGATAGTAGTAAACCTATTGCACTTGAAGCTTACATCAATGCTTCCCCGTATATAGATTCCACAATGATTGCAATATAATCATACGATCTACATAATAGATAAGGAGAGCTTTATTACTAGTATAGCTTGGTTAGCTTAACTATGAATACTATATTTCTTTTAATAGGCTTGATATGTGATTCCAGATAAGGGTATTAGTACTACATGATGATTTGTTCTTATGAGTGCTTTATACAAACTATGAGCTTTGATAGCTCTATGAATATGAGTAATACAATGGTACTAGCTCTTATTAGGTAATGATATTTAGCTGTAATACTGGTGTTATCATTGCTCAAAGGGTATTGGTTCTCTGATTCACGTAAGCTCTTAGATAAGTGTGATGAAATAACCCCATGAAAGTAGGCAGTCCTATCGATTCATTCTAATCACATGCATTCAACCATGAATCTCCTCGTGCTACTTGGAATTGGGTATCTATATAATATCATGAATACCATGGACTTACTACTATTCGATCAACCATGAATGTTCACTTGCTATCATAGATTCTAGTATGAGATACCAATGGTGTCGAATACAGAGAAACGTATGGATTGCATAGTACAGAAAAATGGTTGTCTCTTATGAAAATACATCTAGTACTCATCATATCCAGTAAATAGGGAATACAAGGTAGCTATCAGCTTATCTTAGCCATTGCTTGTTACTAATTTCGTATATTAATAGGGTTTAAATTGGAGCTATACCATTGAGTAATCACATATTACTAGTAATTTCATATCAATGGTGGTATGACTCTAATCATCACTGTTAATATTCCATTTCTTTAATCATGGCTCATAGAAAGCTGGATATTCAATGGAGTTCGTACTCATAACATGGACCAAACATGAGGTATAAATATAAGCAAGTAGGTTTACGTAACTAATACTGGTTATTACAATCAAAAAGAGCTCAATCATCTTGATTATGTAAATAAGGTATACTCTATTCTGTAATCATAGCTATTCCATTGGGTTCATGGTAAAGATACTAGTAAGTTGAATAAAGCATGTATTACGTATAGTTTAAGCATGAAGTAATGCCAATAGTTACATATTCTACATAATTAGCTCTATGTTCTAAGATAGTATCGATACTGATCTATTCTCATTATGTGTAAACGAGCTTACTCTGAATACAGGTCACTACTATGTAGTAATACTAAGCACGATATAGTGTAATCATAGCATTAGTAGTAATAAAAATGAATCATTGTACATGTGACTTTTTACCTATAGCTAATACATGATGATCAAAATCCGTTACCTTTATATATGTATACAATGATCACTAGTTACAGCTTAATCGAAGGCTTACAACTAGCTCGAATGTGTTACAGTCCTTGTATCATCTATTTTAGTTACATATAATAAGTAATCCCATAATATTAGTGGAATAGAAACATGAGTGTAATTTGTGTTCAGGTTGTTACAGTCCATCTAATACTGAAAATAAGCTGTATTTTATTACCATATCATCTTAGCTTAAAGGCTTTTATTACGAGCATCTACATATTGGAATAATACTAAGACCATTGTGATTATTAGTCATAATATGCCTATACCACTCTTCATTTATTACTGGATACACTGTGTGTAATGTAAGTTTATTCATTGACCTTATCCTATGTGTTTACCTTTGTTATGGAATTACTTATAGCTAGTAGTGGCATTTATTAGCTTATAGTTATGTTAGAAGTGTAACCCATTGGTTGGGCTACATGCATAGCACCTGTTTCCCCTTATTTTCTATGGTTCTAGCTCATCGTTTAATCCATACTAGCAAGTGATCTAACATGGAGAGTATATAAATACAACCATTCATTATGCATAATATGTAATGGGTTCTATATATCACCATTTTGTCCCTATTTGGATATGTATAAGACTGTTTACATATGAGTGCAATGAATATGGAATAAAGGGTGAACATTTACCCATATATAGAAAGTGGTGATCAGACTCAACCCCATAATTATACAAATTAAGCTGGGTGTACTATGAATAAGTAACAACCAATGACCAAACACAATGACTAATATCAGCTTGAACTACAACATCATGTAACCATAAGCTGGTATTGACACTATTCCCACAATCTTCATCATATCCAAGTAATGACGTATGCCACTTCTATGAGCTTAAGCATATTGAATATGGATAAACCTATAACCCTTTCCATGATCATTGAATACTAAGAGCTTAGATAAAAAGGAGTGCCATATGTAACATATGAATATGATACGATCTAACTACCTAATCAATCACACATAGTTACCATACCTTATTCACAATATTCCAGTACAACCATCACTATTACTTAAGCTTCTATACCTAATATGTAAACAATTATCACTAACACTAAGCTGGACTATGAATACCATAGATACTAGAAGATGGTGTATGTTCTGTACACACTAGTCTGTACATGATTACCTGTATATATTACATAATTAGTATAGAGTAATAGCAGTACAACTTAGCTTAAGTTATAGTTTCATATTACACATGATTAACAAGGGTAACCATTCTATTATGTTCAATGATTCCACCTATTGTATTCACGTAATCTCTAAGCTCATAATTACAATGGTAGTAAGCTAATGTAATACAAGTGATTCCACTACTGGTTATGAAGGTTACACTTATCTAGTTTCCATAATCAATACAAGTTAGTTATAAGCACAACATAATTTCATAGAATAGAGTGTATTCAAAGCTTATATCGGTATAAGTAACATAGTGTTCAATATAGATGTGTTTAATATGAAGAGTGAAAATTTTAGGTCCCTATATTACTAGTATAGTCCCTTATTTTTGTTAGTGTAACCCCCTTATGGTTATTATTTTACCCTTGTAACCCCCATATTGTTATTATTGTGCCCTTAAATTATTATTGTTAGGTCGGCTAGGATTACATTGTGGCCCCACTAGGATTACATTGTGGCCCTATGGACTCCTATATAGAAAGGAGGTTTTGTAATTTGTATCATGGAAGAATTGTTCATTCATTTAATGTATTGGAGGTTTCCCCTTTGAAGTGGCTTATTTATAAGGCGTTGATATCTCTTTTCTTCTATTTCTGGAGCTTTTTTCACAACATTTGGTATCAGAGCTTTGGATTCTAGGGTTTTGCTGCTCCAAACAGGTAATTGTGGAATTTTCTCTATAACTTATTTTATACGAAGTTTCACAAGCTGAAATTTTTAGAGTGAAAAGCCAAAATACTGAGGAACATCGTCGCAAAAGTTTAGAGCTTCGTTCATAATATTTTCGGAGATATGATCTATGGAAAGTAGGGATTTTTGTAGGCTCTTGAATTTCACTTAAACAGGTCATCGCGGAGTTTTTTCTATAAAATTTTTTCTAGGAAGTTTCAGAAGCTAAAATGTTTGGAGAGTGAAGAAAAAATCCTGAGGAACATTTTCACAAAATTTCAGAGCTTGGTTCGCAATATTTTCAGAGATATGGTCTGTGGAAATTAGGTCTTTTTCAGGCCCCCGAATTTCATCTCAAAGAGGTTATAGTGGGAAAAACATCATAACTCTTTCTCTGAGCATCATATTGGAATGATGTAAAAAGTGGATGAAATTACACGGATTTTAGTTTCTTTTCTATCAATTTTAGAGCCAAAGGAGGAAACAGTGACATGGGGAAAGTCGTACAAATGCGCTATACTGAACTAGTCCATAATTGGGTCATTGTGGGAGATTAGAAATAGCTTTGCCTTGAAGAATCCAAATCAGGTCACACCTGTGGCATTCAAAAGAAGATTCAGAGGGTGACTTCAGGGCCAAATTTTAGATATTCAAGATCCAAAATCACATAGATAATTCAGTTTCAATATCGAGTTCCTCAAAATCATTAAAAAGGTGTGTATTTTTTTTTCAAATTGCATAATTCCTGTTTGAAAAAACAATTCTAGTTTATTCAAAAGGCCTCTTCAGCGTAGCTATCAGTATTGGGTTCTAAAATGCCTCCTAAAAAGAACTCAACACCCATTAAACCTTCAAAAGGCTCTACTATCACTCATGAAGATGAAGAAATGCAACATGAGATATCAAAAGTCCACGAGCAAGTGCACCAAATTTCGTTATCACAAAGAGCAACAAAAATTGAAATGGATGGTTTGAAGAAAGGCATGGAAGCTAAGATGAATGGCTTGGAAGCTAAGATGGATGTCATGGAAGTTAGCATGGAAGCTGAGATGGATGACATGGAAGTTAAAATGGAAAACATGAAGAATGATCTGAAAGCAGACATGGAAGGTTTGACAAAGTTGATACAACAAATGTTTCCTAATGGTGAAAATATAGTAGAGGAAACTAACGATGAGAACAAAATAAATGATAATCTTGATTTCATAAACTCTAATATTGGTAGGAAGAACCACCATATTCCAAATATGGATATGAGGAAGTTTGATGACAAGGATCCTGTAACATGGATACTACAAATGGAGCAATATTTTGATCTCAATAATTTTCAAAACACACAAAAGGTACGCATTGCAACTTTACATCTAGAAAAAAATACATTTGTATGGTATCGATGACTTTGCTCCCGTAAAAAAATTGTCTCTTGGTCAATTTGTATGGAGGAAATGATAGCACATTATGAGGATACAAAGAGCAACACCTTCTTTATCCAATTGATAAATCTCAAACAAAAGGGTTTAGTGGGGGAGCACATTTAGGACTTCCAAAAATTGAATATAAGGGTAATTGTTATCACAGAGGAACACATGATTGATCTCTTCATAGGTACTTTAAAGGATAACATCCAACATGAAGTTTGCGTTTTGGAACCTAATTCATTGGAGAAGGCATTCAGGTTGGCAATAAAAATTGAATATAAAATTATGGCAACAAGGAAGCCTACTACTCACTTCTATAAAGAGGGAAGTGTTGCTACTCCTAGATTTCAACAACCTACAAGGTTGACACCACAAAAATTGGAAGAAAAAAGAGAAAAATGGCTTTGCTACAGTTGTGATAGCAAATACACTAAAGGTCATAAGTGTGCCAAGAAGAAATTATTTTACATAGATTGTGAAGAGGAAGAAGAAAATGAACAAGAAGAGGATATACACTAGAAACCAACCCTAGAAGAGGAAGAAATGAGTTCGACCATATTGTGTAATGCATTGGCAAGAATTACCACTCCTCAAACTCTCAAGACAGAAGGACATATCAAGAAGAAAAAGGTAATAGTGTTGATTGATTCAGGTAGTACCCATAATTTTACTCATTGTAAGGTAGCCAAGGAATTGAATTGTTTCCTATACCCAGCACCAAAATTTCAAGTGATGATTGCAAATGGAGGAACTATAAATTTCTCTAGAAAATGCCATAATATCAAGCTATCCATGGGGGAATATTTATTGAATAGTCCAAAGCTTTCCATCCCAATGGGAGGTGCTGATGTCGTACTAGGAGTACAATGGTTACAATCTTTGGGGATGGTAGCTTTTAATTTTCAAGAACTTTTCTTGAAATTTTTTTTGGAAGGAAAGGAAATAAAATTACGGGGTATCATAGGGAAGCAAGAAAAGATAATAAGCTCTAATGTCATGAAAAAGCTTCTGAAGAAATAACAACAAGGCGTAATTGCACAATTATGCTCACTAGAAATTCCAACATCAAAATCATCTGTTTCTCCAGATCTCCAAAGAGTCTTGGATAGTCATTCCAATGTGTTTGATACTCCAAAAGGACTCCCACCTATTCATTTTCATGATCATGCTATTCATTTGATTCTAGGAAGTGTTCCTCCAAACATCCGACCTTACAGATATCCTTATGTCCAAAAGAGTGAAATTGAACATATGATTGCAGAAATGTTAGAGGATAGTATAATTCAACCTAATCAAAGTTCTTTTGCTACTCCTGTAGTATTGGTACACAAGAAGGATGGATCATGGTGCATGTGTCCCGATTATAGGGAGCTCAATAAGCTCACCATTAAAGATAAATTTCCTATTCCTGTGATTGATGAATTATTGGATGAATTACATGGAGCAATTTATTTTACCATGTTGGATCTTCGTTCAAGATATCATCAAATTAGAATGAAGACAGAAGATATTCCAAAAATAGCATTTCAAACTCATGAGGGTCATTATGAATTTTTGGTCATGCCTTTTGGCCTTACAAATGCACCTTCTACATTTCAAGGCTTGATGAATTCCATTTTCAAACCCTTCCTTAGAAAATTTGTGCTAGTATTTTTCCGATGATATACTAATCTACAACAAGTCTTGGAAGGGTCATGTTCAACATGTTGATAGGGTGCTCAAACTATTGCAGGAGAAACAATTATATGCAAAAACATCCAAATGTTTCTTTGGAGTACAAGAGGTGGAATATCTGGGTCATATTGTATCTCACGAGGGTGTTAAAGTAGACCCTAACAAAATTAAAGCCATTAACGAATGGAAAGTCCCCACAACCATAAAGCAGTTGCGAGGATTTCTCGGGTTAACAGGGTATTATCGCAAGTTTGTTAAGAATTATGGGAGAATAGTAGCACCTCTAACAACATTATTGAAGAAAGATGCATTTTCATGGACTCCCGAAGCAACTAAGGCCTTTGAACATCTTAAAGAGGCAATGTGCCTAGCGCCTATCTTAGCTACGCCAGACTTCACAAAAACCTTTATTGTGGAATTTGATGCCTCAGGAAATGGAATTCGTGTTGTTTTAATGCAGGAAGGAAGACCCATTGCTTTTGAAAGTTGTCCAATCAAAGGAAAGTATTTACAGAAACCTATTTATGAGAAGGAAATGTTAGCAATACTGCATGCACTAAAGAAATGGCAAACTTACCTAATGGGAAGACACTTCAAGGTAAAAACTGATCATGATAGTCTTAAACACTTTTTGGAACAAAGACTATCTTCAGAAGAGCAGCAAAAATGGGTCACAAAGATGTTGGGTTATGACTTTGAAATAATCTACAAAAAAGGGAAGCTAAATGTTGTTGCAGATGCTCTCTCAAGAAAGAATGAAGAGGTGGAAGCATTGCTTTGTGCCATTTCTATTATCCAACCAGATTGGATAACCGAAGCAAGAGATGAATGGAAGAAGGACAAAGATGTATGGACACTCATTCAAAAGTTGCAGCAAGATCCTAGTACATCTGATACATTTAGTTGGAAAATGATTCCTTATGGTACAAAGATCGCTTATATCTTTGTAAGAATTCCCAAATAAAACAAAAGATTCTTCTGGAATTGCACACTTCTCCTTTAGGAGGACACTCAGGATTTTTAAAAACTTACCACAGGATGAAGAAATAATTTTTTTGGGATGGCCTTAAATCTGATATTCAAAAGTTTGTGGCGGAATGTTTGGTTTGCCAGCAGAATAAAGTGGAGACAATTAAGACCCCGGGACTTCTACAACTTTTATCCATTCCAAGTCAACGTTGGGAGGAGATTTCAATGGATTTTATCACAGGTTTACCTAAGTCCGAAGGAAAGAATGTCATCATGGTGGTAGTTGATAGACTTACCAAGTATGCACACTTTTTTTCATTATCTCATCCATTTAAAGCAAGTACAGTTGCTACTACATTTATGGACAGAATTCAAAAGCTACATGGAAGCCCAAGGGTTATTGTGAGCGACAGAGATCCCATTTTTACCGGAAATTTTTGGACAGAGTTATTTTCTTGTTTGGGTACTCAATTAGCTCATAGCTCATCTTATCATCCTCAATCTGATGGTCAAACTGAGATAGTAAATAAATGTTTGGAAGGATATCTTCGTTGTTTTGTATCTGATAAAAAAACATAATGGGTCAAGTGGTTACCTCTTGCTGAATGGTGGTATAACACTTCCTTCCATACTACAGCAAAAATGACCCCATTTATGGCACTTTATGGGTATCATCCACCATCCATCACATCATCTTTAAGGGAAAATTCGAAGGTTCAAGCAGTGGAAGATCACATCGAGCATCAGCAAGAAGTTCTCCAACTCTTAAAGGATAACCTGAATTTGGCACAAAATCGAATGAAACAACAGGCAGATCATCATCGTAGCGAGAGAAGTTTTGATGTAGGAGATTGGGTATTTTTACGGCTACAACCATATAAACAAATGTCCCTCAAGTAAGCTAAGAAGGATAATAAATTATCGCCAAAGTACTATGGTCCTTACAAGGTGTTGCAAAATATTGGTACTATGGCATACAAATTGGAGCTTCCTGCTTCTTCACGAGTGCATCCAATTTTCCATGTTTCATGCTTAAAGAAGGTTATAGGTGAAAATCTTCCAGTTCAAACAATATTGCCAGAACTTGATGAGGAAGGAAAATCATATTGGAACCTGAAGCGGTCATGGAAACAAGAACTCGACAGCTACGGAATCGATCAATTTCAGAGTATCTCATCAAGTGGAAGAACTTACCCACTGAAGATTCTACATGGGAGGATGAGAATTTTATACAGAAGCACCCGTAGCTACTCAAGCGTTGAGGACAACACTTTTTTGAAGGAGAGGGGCATGTTAGGTCCCTATATTACTAGTATAGTCCCTTATTGTTGTTAGTGTAACCCCCTTATGGTTATTATTGTACCCTTGTAACCCCCATTTTATTATTATTGTGCCCTTAAATTATTATTGTTAGGTCGGCTAGGATTACATTGTGGCCCACTAGGATTACATTATGGCCCCATGGACTCCTATAAATAGAAAGGAGGTTTTGTAAATTGTATCATCCAAGAATTGTTCATTTATGTAATGTATTGGAGGTTTCCCCCTCGAAGTGGCTTATTTATAAGGCGTTCATATCTCTTTTCTTCTATTTCTGGAGCTGGTTTCACAACAGAAAATCCTATTCAAGCTTACATGGTTCGAATCCATGACTTGAACTATTCCCATAGATAACACGTGGTTAAAAAATCCAATACAAATGATAAACAAGCTTAAGTGTTCATAGTTAAGAATAGTGTAATAGAACTCCATAAGTAGTAGTATTATGCATAATCTACAGATATATGAAACTGTAATAATAATAGTCTTAAAGCTCATAATGAGTGAATATAAAATAGTGATACACTCCCCTAGTAACTATTGAATAAGTTGTGTTAGACCCTTATCTAGGCTTATGGACCTATGACTACCTATCTAGACTAGTATAAGCACTAAGCTCATGAATAGTACCAGTAATCACCTTGTTTCTCGCTTTCATTACATCACTTGTATAAGATGAACAAGAGCCATTGATTAGTAGAGGTTCAATATTGTATGTAAACACATAATCTGTTATATAGCAGTGATTCTGTATTCAGTGTTACTAGCTTAGAGTATGATAAGGATCCATATTAGTGTAGTTTGTTATGCTTTACTCTGTATTCGTAAGGTATACATAAGGGTTCCACTTCGAACATGGATATTTTATATTAAGTCTTACTATTATGTGTCAATAATTAACATGAAGCTGAGCAATGGAGTTAGCTTGGGAAAAATACTAGTATGTAGTTTAAGCATAAGGAGTGCCATTAAGTAACATGATGATAGTATGGTAACTTAACACAATAATATGGGTATCATTCTAGTCCCTATATGTTTTATATGAAATAACAAAGTTGTTGTAATGAGGGAGGGGAAACAATGAATATCAAACTTAAACTTTGATGCCCAGAAGAATCCCAGAATTACAACAACTTTGTTATGCCCTAAGAAGAGACATCTTACAGCTGGTAGAACCGATTGAGGGAGCTTTGTTTTAAATTATAGAGATTCAGAGTGTTTTTTATTGCTAGCAATTAAAATAGAGTGCACTTGAAACCGTTGTTGGGGATTGTCCTTGGCACCTTCAGCAAATAAATAATGTCTTTCAATCCAAATATGAACAGAGAATTCATGTTGTTTAACGAACAATAATTTAAGGAACTTGAACTTGATGGTGATTTATTGTAGAGAGTGAAAATCCATGCCGGTGAAGTAGATGGGCCATAGGCCCACTGTTTATGGATAAGAAGTGGATATTCATGTTAAATTTCCCTTTTTAATGTGCTAATATCCAAAAAGGAGGATGGTATGTTGGAGAACCATAAGCACAGGAAAATGATACATACTGCCAGATATCTATGCATTGACTCCAACCACCTTCCAATTAATGATTTAGTAATCAACACACTGGTAACAAGGGCATTGAAATTCAGTGAAAAGATATTCATAGACTCAACTAACCTTTAATAGAGAAACCTACCCACAACTAATAAAAAAATCAAAAGAAAAATGGCTATTTATTAGTTACTCCTAGCTCATTTATATCCTTGCCAATAAATGCATTAGGATATCTCCTTGAAGTGGCCCAAATATAAGGGAACATTCAAGGCATTCTTCTTCTTAGTGATGGTCAATTAATTAATCTTGATTTAATTGAGGATTCTCTTATCACCTTGGATCTCACACGAAACTCTTTTAAAGGACACATGACGTATGGACTTCTCTGTTAAAGTAGTTGGAGATGTGGTGAGTGAGGAAAAGGTATAAGATCCTATCTTGGTTATGAAGATATCAACTTGGCTTTTCATAAATTTAAAATCTATTAATCCTAATCATATGATAAGATTATTGGCATCTCTTTTGGTACCAATGTATCCCCTAAGATGTAGCAATTGGTTTTGAACATGTTTGAAATCAAGCTTCTGAATTGTGAAGCCTACAACTTATCATTATCAGGTGGAATCACTACATGATTTCTATTCCTATTCTTTGCTCCTTTCTTCTAGTTTTAGGAAGATGAAAATGATTACAAAAAATTCTTGTGTGGGAAGAATGGAGGGAAGGAGATATTCCTCTAGTTTTATAGGCATCTGTACTTTTACTAAGGGAGGGCAAATGCCCTGGTTTGATTGATGTGTGAGCTTAGGGAGTAGTGTTAACAATTCAATGGTTAGTGCAATGAGTGGTCACATATGGTGAATTCTTGTTCAACATTTCATTTACAATGATACTCTTATAGGGGTTATTAAAGGTCCATTTGGAATCTATGATATAACCATTGGTGGTGTTTCTGAAGGTCTCTAGATCAACTATCCTTTAAAAAATTTGGCAGGCATGGTATTTAGTGTCCAATCACCTACATTGGGACTTTGCAAGCCATAGAAATGAGTGGCATATAGAAGTGAGATCTATTTATACCCTCCCATTGGACATGGAGCTATATGGTTTAATATATTTTTCTTGTAGGTAAGAAACTAATCAAAAAAGATATTATATGTGGGGGAATTTGTTTGACAAGGCAACAATCACTTTGTTACCATGGAGAGTATTAATTGATCTCAATTGGTACAACCTGCTAACAATGTTCCTTTTCAAAAAATTTGCAAGATAATTTGGAGTCTAGTTTTTTCAATATGAATTATAGCACTCAACAATTTATTTTTTACAGTTGGCAATGGTCTTATGGGAAGCCCTTTACATATCATAAAATTAAAGAACTTTTTCTATGCTCTGTAACACTACTCACTATTTGTGTCAAGTACTAAACATGTCAACTTTGCTTGCCAACATGGTGAGCTGACTTGACATTTTGGTCAAATTTCATTTAATTCTAGACAAACTTGGTTGGACTATTTGTAGTTGAACTGGCTTGTTCAGGAACAAACTGGCTCAATGGGCTCAATGTCTTCTTTAAAATTTAGCGTTAATCCATTTCAAATGGTGAACTTATTTTCTGTTTTTTATCGGTGTGCTTGCATTTTAATATAGAATCTAGGAAACTGTTTGGGGGAATGATGTGGATATGCCAAATTGGTTGATTGCAACACGTAAGAGTTAGAGCTATTATTATTTTGCATATTTTCCATTATATAGTTATGACGACTACCCCATCTATGGATACCATTCCAAGCTTCATTTAAAATCTCTTTAGCCTCATCTAATCTACCTACTTTGTAGAAATTGTCTACTAGCAAGGTGTAAGTATAAAAATTTGGCTTACAACCCCTACTTTTAATTATACTCAACCATTCCAGGGCCTCTTTAATGCACAAGGTTTATGTATTAGAAAGGTAAATTTAGAAATTATTTCAGTTTTGATTTTGTGTTTTCAAGTTAGATATTGTTTTAAAGTTTTCACATTTCTAATTTTATTGTAATGTGGCAGACTGATCAGGGCAGTACAGGAACAACCCCGAGACAAGATGATCACAGAAAGGGGCCAGTGGAAGAACATGTAAAGTGCCAACATTGCTCTATATTCAGATATTTTAGTTATTTACATAATTGAAATAATATTAATTTTGATCAAAAATGCAAACACCTGGCCATGGTATGCCTGATGATTCCCTTTACGAGGAAGAGCTTTCTTCATCCCCATGTCCATTGTTGTTGCTGCAAAAAAAGGCGCAAAAAGAAAAGTTGGAATTTGAGCGTTTGGTAGATGCTTCGCTTCAAACACCTGAAATAGTAATGAGGATAACACAACTTATGACCCGGCTAGAAACATATAAGGTAATAATAAAAAGTAAAAAGGATATTTTTTTGTTCTGCATGAGATGAATTGTGATAGTTTGATTTTTAATTTTTACATTAACTAAACTAACAAAAAAATTCTTTTGTATGTAGCATTATCTGACACCTACTGCACTCGGTGTTGGTGGTAGTGGGACACAAGGGCAAGAGATTGCCGAGCAACCCTCTCGTACACCTTATACGCCTTTAGGTGGCAGCTAAGAAATGCACCCTGCCCAAGAAGACACCCAGCCAACTGCTAAATGTGTTGGCAGTGATGATGCAGATATGGCCAACTATATTATTGCATTTCCTGGAGCTACACGTGTCAGCTCCACGGGGACCATTGATGGCATGTTTTTGGTGAACGATGAAGGTGTCCCTATAAATCACATACAACTCCCAGGTAAGTTTTAATATTTTAACTATCTCATGTACTCTATCTAAAACATATTTTATCATGATTTTTATTTTTAAATTAATGATAATATCTTTTTTCTGTGTAGGAAACAATGATTTCTACAGGTTTTTGGAGAGCAAGGCATTGATAATTTTTGGCCCAAGCATATGCACAAGGTGGAATTCCTAGAATTCAAACCTGAAAAAGAACTTCTAGATTATCTAGAAGCCCTTTTTGGGGTGGGCATATTTGACAGAACAACGGTGGCTCGAGTAGTTGGAAAATATTCGAAATATACTAGGGACACCTATAGGACGCAATTGCAATTTCACCCTATATACGAGCATCCTCTCATAGTTATAGAGAGTGAGTGGAGAGCACTCATCCATGACGAAAAAGAGAAAAGGGAAAAGAAAGAAGGAAAAATGCCAACTAGACCCGCAAGGTAAATTACAACTTTAATTCAATAGATTTAATTTTCTCTATGTCTAAAATAAAAGTGTGCTACATCATATCTGACTTCAATATTCTGATGATAGGTTGCCTGAAACCTCGAAGGTAACCAAAGCTAGGATTGAAAAAAAGGGCCATCACCAGCTAGGCTAGGGTGGCTACTTGAAATTAGCCGCAAGAATTATAAGTAGCTAAACATATTATAATTAATTGTATCGCTTTCCAACGTTTTTGTAATCCCATCAAATAACATTAAAAATACACAATCATATGTAATGTAGGGTGATGAATTTGGAATGGAAACTACAGAGGAAGATAAAAAGATCACTTTCCATTCTGGCTATGAAGCCGTAGTTGAATATCGTAGAAGCTTGGGACAGGTCCCAAGATCCAGAATGCCTGATAAGGTAAAACGTTAACCTTTCAATATGTTTGTTTTCATCCATAAATTTAATGTCTAACAACTTTGTTTAAATCAGGGGAGCAACACTTTCAACGAGCCAAATAACCCAGTTGTAGAGCAGTGTGTTGAGAGTGAAATATTGCCAGAAGAACATGTTCCTCACGTGCAACCTGATCATTGTAGTGGGGACCAGGCCGACAAAGCTACTATCAGTGAGGGCCATGACGGTAATTAATTTCCACTTATATTTTTTTCTAATTATACCTTGATGGTTTTCCTTATAAATTTTTTTGTTTAAACGATAGAGAATTTTGTACTTAAGGATCTTACCACCAGAGAGGAAGATAGGGCAACGGTCCCAACGGTGACAACTAGTGCAATAGGTAAATAATCTCATTGCAATTTTTTTTATTAATATTACCGAACTAGTTCAATGATATTTAAAAAATGACAATTAAAATTTAATATTATCTGTTTTTGTAGGTGATGCCCCGTCACTGCATGAGACCAGACATTGTGACTACGCAACTAGGTCAGCTCTACGGGAAATGCAAAAACAGGAGTAGGGCACGATGATGTTGATGATGTAGTTAGGAGCTTTAGAAGTAGGAATAAGAAAAAGAAAATTTGATAATGCAAAATATTGTATTATTATAAGACAAATGTTACCATACTTGGAACGTTTTTTTGCGTTATATTAAAAACTCATTTATCATACTATTTTTATGTCAAGAACTTTCAATTTTTTCTTCCATACTTTTTGTTGCATTTTTTTTTAATTAGTTATTGAATATTTTTTTTTCTGCTCATGAAAGTAAAAAATGAAATATAGATTGGGTATTGGGGAATTGAGAGTGATGTGAGGGGAGGGGAGGGGCCATAAGAGCTTCCACCTTCATGTGGTTTGCCCTGTTTAGTAGAAAATAATTTATTGGAGCGATTTAATCTTGGAGCAAACCTCCCTCGATCCAACGTAGCAACAAAAAAGTCACTGTTGACTTAGTTTCTATTTTTTCAGATCGTGGGAGGCTTGTTCCAAGTTCAGGTGACTCCAATAAAATTTTCTTGAAACGAAGAGGAGCTTATTCAGGTATGTTATGAAATTTTCAACACATGTTCTAACATTATCATAAGAATGCATCTCAGAGTATAAAATACTACATCAATTACTTTTATTTATTGTATAGATAATTATGGATTTTGAATGACTTGGCAGTGCAGGTACAAATCCTCTTGCATCATGAGAAATACAACTTGTCAATCAACGTCATGTCCAGGATATTTTTGCTTATGCGCTTGACCAGGTTCATAGTGTCACATTTTGTAAGTTCCTTTACAGTTCATAATTTAATATTAAGCTTGTTCATGATTATTATTTGGATTTTTGTATGTGTTTTTTCATCTATTTGATTGTAAGCAACTCTGCGTGTTTCCTGTTTTTCACTATGATTTCTCCATTTACCACTCCCAGGATGAATCTGACTTTATTGTCCAATTTCAGCAAATCAAGCTGAAGGTTGTCCAATTGGAATTTATTTCTCTTTTCATAGAATTCAATATGGATATGATAGAAGTGCTCCAAAAATTTCTCAGGGGTGTCATATTTATGATTGATTCCCTTTGAGCCAAAAAGATGCATGTTACTTGTACTGATTGTAGTAGTCAGTTTGAATTTCCTTAAAAGGCCCTCTTGAACTGAAATCTTCGTATTCTCTTTAGACAATGACACCTCTAAATGGACCCTGGTATCAGTATTGTATTCCTTGTAGTCCCTTATGAATGGTTCTTTAATATTATCATTCCCATTCATCAATGCTTCAAGAAATTCCTTGTAATCCTGAGTCCACTTGCGAACATGCAACTCTATAATTCTTAATTTTGTCTCATTAATTTCCTCTATGATGCTACTAATTGTGTAAGACACATAATTATCCCTTATAGTTGTTCGTTCAATTTTACCTTTAAAACCCTTGTACCAAGGTGCCAAGCCAATGGTGTAATGTCTAGTGCTCCGGGATGTTAAAATGTCCCTTAATCCTAGGCCAATCAATATATCATAATAAAGTGATAAAAAATATACATATCATTGCATAGGTTCAAATCATATCCGGATCCATAAGCTTGTATAGTTTATATGAGGATAGTGTTTCCCTAATCTACATTATCTCATATTGGTCTTTTATAAAAGGTACGTTTCAGTGTTACTCTAGTGTATACTACAATCTCCATATTCATCATACAGGTTAAGGATAGAGTAATAGCATACAATATTCTACCTAATAAATCATCTTGTATTTCAATAACTAATGTGGACATAGGTGTAATGTAAGCTCAATACTGAGATATGCTTGTTCCTGTTCTAGCTCGATATCATTGAATACGCTCTTTCCAACTTTGATTAGTGAAAAGAGTTGGATTATCTTAAGCTGAGTAATGTATTCACCCTTATCTCTCTTCTATTATTCCCATGTATTAGTTACAATGATAACAGTTATATGATACTAAAATCAGATTGGTATATATAAGAGACCGTATCGTACCTATGATGCCCATCTTAAGCTTAGTAACTATCACTATATCACCTTACTTAAGCTAGTAGTAAGCTCTATTGAATCTATAAGCTTATTGATTTCACTATGCTATTAGTACTAATGAATCAAGTCCATTGAATTAGTGACCAAGCTTTTCTTGATGTAACTACACGTAATGGAATAACACATATTCATATAAACATGATATCCTTAATACAGGTCTTAGATTACAGTGACCAGGAACTCCATATTCAAGCTACGCTCCTTGTTATGACGTAATGATCTCTCTTTCCATATTCATTTCATACCTTATTAACACTGACTAGAATCATAGTAATAAGTACATAGCCTTACTAGCTCTATGCCAACATGTGTATCTTATAAACCTTAAGTAGAAACAAAGTTTGATTGCTAATGTTTATATAATAGCCGATCTTGTATGATTCGTTAAGCTTAGCATTGATATGAGTGAACCATTATGCAAGCCATAGTGAAAGATATCTACATGTATCATGACCATATGAAGTTGATATCTTTAGCAGTCTATGTTTCCCTATTCAACACTCTCTAAGATATATCTTAACCATATTCAATCTATTACACAGATCAGTCTAAGCTTAGTAATTGATGTTGATGTTGATCCATCCAGATATTCTCTCCATGATTCATACTCAAGCATGGTATAGAAAGACAATACCCGTCACATTAACAACCCTCGTTTGACTTCTGGCTAGATCTCGTCCTACTCAAGGGGGGGCTTCTCCCTAAGATAGGATTGCTAGGGTTTTAAAGGTTTTGAAGATAATTTCTAGATTTTTGTTCAAATGCTCCTATGGTTGATTGAAAGGCTTAGATCAACTGAAATAACCTCAAGAAAGGTTCCCAACACACACACAATCAAGAAATTACAAGGCAATTTCGAAGAATAAACCCCTACAAAATGGTTTAAAACATCTTTAAAAGGAAAAAAGGTGATGGACAGTTGAGGATCAGTGCGTTAGTTTTCCAGTATATTTTTTGTGCATATGGAGTTTCAAGATTAACACAATTGTAGAGAAATTAGAATGGATTTAGGTTCAAATACTAAGGAAGACATTACTTGTATCTGTTAGAGGTTTGACCTAGACATTCTACAGTCTTCAAGGATAGTTAAGGGAGGGAGCTTTCACATAATTTATGACCGTATGGGTGCCTTGTGCATGTTCGTTCAGCCCATTTTCCGTTTTCTCCCTTGTGCCTTTATTTATTCAGGCACACTGTGTCATTTCGTTTGAGGGCGCCCGCCCAAACCTGTTCGTGCCGGGTCGTTTCGATTGAGGGCTCCTGCCCAAATGCACTCGGGCATGGTTCTTAGAGACACCCAACCAGTAAAATTGAATAGATGTCTTGTTGCTACATATGCACATATTGACAGTAAAGAGATATTTCAGTTCATGAGCATGTGGCGTGGGAACAAAACCTATGTAATCCCTATGTGTGGGGTTAATTAACCCTATGCCTACAATGTTTACTGTTTTCATATAGGATTGTGTGGGGGTAGAAAACTCGTCGCCATATCACAGAGGCCCCATTCACTTACGAAGGTTCCCCAAACTCTGCCCCCAATTTGGTTGATCTTGCTCAGCTTGAAAATTTTGAATTTTCATTGATGATTGATTTTCCTCTCGCTCGAATGAAAAAGGAAGATGAATTTCATATTTTTCCTCCATAATTTCCACATTTGACATCTATTATAGCCATTCATCTATGCTCATCTGGAATCACCACAAGTTGTACCTTTTTTTTGCAATGGATTCTTGATGTTGATCTCGACGAGATTTTTCCTCCTCAAAAAACATATCTTGCTTGTAAGCATGGTTGTGGTATGTTGATATTCAGACCAAAAATACAACTTGTAGCCCTTGATCTGCTAGGGGTTACCTGATATTAACGGTGGTGTATTCATACTCCTTTTGAATAACCAATAAAGGGTCAAGGAAATTGACCAATATGTTTTCAAGTTTTATCTTATCCATCTCTGGGGCAAGCTGCTTTTTGGCTAACTCCACTTCTTTTGATCTCAATTTTTCCAATTGCTTCCTTCTCTCATATGATACCTGAGCCTTTTCCTTTCTCTTCCCTTCTAATTCCGTAATAGTGTCATAGTGATCAGCCAACTTCTTTGGAAAGCCTTGCTAGCAGACAATACTTGTGACCTCGTTGAAGCATCAACACTTTCAGAGCATCTGGAATGACCATTCTCTTCTTCTAGTCATATGGTGGGGGAACCCCTTCAAAATCCCTTAACATAGAAAGTGTTGCAGCACCACGCTTGGTTTTGTGTGGAATCACTCCTCTAATTGTCCAGTAGTCAAATCCTTCTCTTTCTTTATTGTCATTTTCCCATACCTAACCAATGAGAGCACAAGAACACCTATTTCTATAAAAGCACCTATAACTTCACTTACTTTATTTTAATTTGTCCATAAATAACTAATGAGAACACAAGAACACCTATTTATATAAAATCACCTATAATACTTTTTTTGGTTTCACTAATATCCCTTTAGTTAGTGTGTGCACAGTAGCCTAGATCCTAAAGTGAATCCCGTACAATGATAATCCACTAGGTGTATTTGTTCTTAAAAAACTATGTATGGATAGATGTTCCATTTATGGCCAAGTTCCACCAAAATGTTTCCCCCTACCTACCTAGTAACTACATTACATTTATTTCATGACAAGACTACCCTACAACCAACCAAATTTCTATCATATCCTTGACGCCAACAACAATTTGTTGTTCAAGATATAGCTAAGTTGGAACAAACTTAGCTCTAGAGCTTAGGATATTTTTCCACCTCTAATGTTTATAAACCAATAGATATAAAATTCCTAAAGCATGTGGGAGCCCTTTAAGTATCACCTTTCCTATATTGACTCCATCTTAAAAATCATGGAAAATTTCCATAGAGGAGTTAAGTTTCTTTGTTTATCCAATGATAATGTAATGCCCTTTAAGTTTCTTTGGTTATTTGTTTTCCCATTTGGTTTTTTTTACTTTATACTTCTGCCCATTTGGTTATGGTGCATTTTATTAGCTATGATAATTTTTGGTTGGCTTCTGCGGCAATGGCTATTTGGTTTTTATATGTTTTGGTTTGTTGATATGCCCATTTCATTATTTTGTGTATGTTATTGTAATAATTTCTTGCTTGCATTTGCGGCAATGGTTTTTTGGTTTCTCTTTGTTTTAGTTTGCTAATATGCCCATTTGGTTAATCTTTTACATGTAACTTTGAAGTTTTGGTTTGCAATGTGCAGCAATGTGTATCTAGTATCAATGTGTTTACATTAGCTGATATGCTCATTTGGTTAATTTTCCCTTATATTTGCGAGAAGTTTTAGTTTGCATCTGTAGCAATGGCTATTTGGTTTCGATGTGTTTTAGTTTACCCATAGGGTTTTGATGTTTTTTTTTCAGCATTTGCTTCAATGGCCTTTTGGGTTTTGATGTATTTTTAGCTCCAGAGTGTCTGGTTTCCCTAATGGATAACGCGGAGTTGGTCCTAGGACCCGATAACTCTTCCTTGACTGATTTTATGGTTATTCCTGTCCTCCCAAAACTTATACCAAGTGAAGAAGTAGACAAGGATTTTTCCAGAAATGTGAAGAGGCAAAGAAAGAGGAGAACATAAGTTATTGATACCTTGATTGAGAATATTTTTACAACTTTTTCCATCTAAATCCAGACAAGGCAGATGAGAACAATAGAACTACTTCATGTTTTCTAGAAATCCATATAAAATGCAACAAGTGATTGACAAAACATAAAATTTCTGTGAAAATTCACATTAACAGGCTCACACAGTCACAAATCAAATTTGGCCACTCTGTAGTTGATGCTTGTGTGCTAGAAAAGGGTTCATAATCCAACTGAGCACTTTAAATCAAATTGGCACACTTGCATCAACATTCTTGAAGGGAAAATCTTTGAATATCTAGCACATTAAGTATTCAGGGTTACACTATTAAACTAGAGTCTACATTATGCATCTAATAGCATACCCTTCAGTTTTCGGCCTCTCGTAAGATGATATAATACCCTATACTATGCTTCATATATGTAGCATTCATGTCATGTAACAGAGTACACATCACTTTTGTCCTGGATGTTTTTTCTTTGCATACATCACTAAAGAAAATGTGTCCAAATACAACACTGCATGTTGCAATATCCTCTTATATCACCAATAATCACCACATGAGCATGAGCCCTCCCTAAAATGATGGAATTGATTCGCATCCCTTACAACCAATTCTCGTCCTACAATTCTGGAGTTGAACTTGATAGCAATATGATAGTCCCCACACATACTTATTTCTAGCCATTTCCAGTTAAAATTGATTGTGATTTGGTGGAATGACTTGACCTTTCATGAAATACTCTAAATTTGGGCTTAAGATCGTCTATTTTGTCCTAGGATGCATCTGTAATGTTCCAAATTTTGCAATAAGGTAATTGGAACATTAATTTTGCTTTTATGATAATAAAAGGAATAAAATGGGTAAGGGAGCCCATGTAGCAACATAATAAAACTCTCCTAAGGTGCATGAGTCACTTAAGTGGCTAAATTTGGCAGTCCCTAGTGTGAAAAGGGCCAAAAGCAAGTAAACTAGGCCATGGTTGACCAAGTCAACAACATAGTTAAGAGAGGAAGCTTGCTCAAGAAGACTACACAGTTTTAGATTGAGGGAAAATAGAGGATGAGAGAAACCCGAATGGGTGGGTTCCATGGCAAGGAAGCATTCCTTCCATAAAAAGTTGAAGGAGAGCCATTGCTCATTCATGCTAGAGAATTTCAATTTTCTCTCTTCAGTTGTTCAACTAAGATAGCTTGTGCTGCTTAGCAAAAGAGTGATTCATGTTTAGGAGTTTCCTCCTCTTCCTTGGGAGGCCTTGGAGGAGTTTTTCTTCATCTTATTCACATCTTGGCTTGAGGCCAAAGAATTCATCTTCAGCTACTGCATTATTCTGTTGGGCAGAAACACTGGAGTTGCTGGTGTTGCAGTGAGGGACCATTCACACTCATTGTCGGAGCTTGTTTTGTAGAGGAGGAGCCATATCTTTCTCTAGGAGAACATCAAAGGAGATACCGGAGCTTCTATTGCATATTTTGGCATTAGGCCAGTGTTTCATCTCATTCCCAGTGTAGTCCCTTCCTCTTACAGCGTTATTTTTAGAGAGGGTTTGCAGGAGGAGTTCACATGGTGCACTAGAGAGTGCAATCTTCAGTGAGAAGTGCATCCTTTCACTTTGGAGATCATTGGAGGAGATTTATACTATTTTTTTAGCATTCACATCCTTCTCCCATGCTGTATTTTATTTGAGTTATAGTTGCTGCTACTAAAACTCCAACATTTTGTATATTTATCATTCTTGTATAGATTTCAACCAATCCTCTTAAAGGATTGATGTCTTGTATTTTATGGGGTTGAGATCACTCCCCCTTATTTATTTGAGCTCATATTGTCACATCATCTTGTATATTTCATTCTGCAGTCATTTTCCCCTATAGAATGCGCAGTTATAGAGTTGTTGGGTTATGTAGTAGGGTGTTTTGTCCATTGCATGTACATTTTCCTTTGAGGTTGATTTGAGCCCACCTTGAGAGGTATTTTCCTAAAGGATATTGTATACTATTTGCTGCTACAGATTATATATCAGTTTTTCACTCTTCTTACATTTCATGAATATATGTATTTCATTATTGATGCTGCTTGTTAAAGTTCAGGTGTTGATGTAGCTCATCCGTTGAGCAAGATCTTCCTAAAGGAAGAAATATTCGCATAGCTATAGGCAGAGTCTGAGAAAGGGCTAGGAAGCCTTCGATTCTCATCCTCTCTTTAGAGGTGAAATAACTGGTAAAAAACCTCTCAGTCCATCTCTGACATAGCCTTGTTCATATTTCCGACAAAGGAGTTCTTCAGCAGTGAAAAAGCTGTTGATTTCAATTTCAGAATATTACAGTGGTATCAGAGCACCTTTCTTGGCTCAGCCTATGGCCTTCAAGCCCAAGAAAGAAGAAGAAGAATATGATGTAGAGGATGAGATTAATCTCAGCAATTTTCAGGTCCAACAACAACCTTGAGGAGACAGAAAAAGGAGAAGAGGAAGGACCATGAACTTCCTATTCTCATAGAGAATCAAAGCAGAAGCATGAAGATCACTTGGAATTCGAAGTTCTAAGTGGGTACCTTGCTAAATACAGAAAAAAACCTAGAGTCTTCCAAGAGACTCTATCTTTCCCTCACTATATTCAGCAGAAGGAGGAAGAAAGACCCTACAGTCATGGGATGATGAAAGACAATAGATTTTTTTTGTCTACATTTGATGGGTCACTCACATGTGCAGCATAGGCTTGGGTGAAGAAGCTAGAGGCTTTCTCCCTACTACGGTAGATAGAGAGGCTATATAAATTGCAGCGTTGCACCTTGAGGGAGAAGCAAAGGCTTGGTGGTTCAGCCATGGGAGACATGCAAGGGTTTCTACTCTTGCTGATTTTTCTCAGATCTTGATTAGAAGATTTGGCCAAAGAAGCGAGGAGCCCTCACCACCAGTTGAAGAAGCACATACCAGGGCTATCATAATCATGGAAGAACATCCTTAATCTTCAGTAATGGAGGCAGCCAACCCACTTGAGGAAGATAATCTTGCAGAAACACAAGATTCTTCCAAATCCCTCCAAGGTATGCATGATTTTTTATCTATCATGGAGGATTGTACATTATTGCATGCTGATTGTCTTGAGGAGGAAACGTTCACTGCAATGTGCCATCATTCTCATACACCCTTGATGATTCATGCACCACACATGAGGTTAGGGTTTGAGACATGGACCATGGAGGAGATTTCGTTTCAATTCCCCATGAAATGCAAAGATGGAGATCTGTTTTGAGGAGATGGTATACCTCATTGGAGGAATACCAAGTTGCAGAAATATGGGAAGCATCCACTAGGAGCTGAGTGGATGTGGATGGGAGGCAAGAGGATGGTGAGCTTCTTGTAGATTTATGATATAGGGCAGCACGAAGCCATGATGTGTTGGTTCCTCTTGAGGGAGTTTTGCCAACATGTGACCTATTCCTTTTCATGGGGTTTGAGAGGGAAGAGGATATGGCAGGGTACTTACACCATGGAGCAAAAAGGAGCATGGGTTCATTATGATGGGATGGCATTCTTCTTACCATTCATCATGTTCCCATCTCACATTTGGTATGGTGGGAGTATGGAGGAGCAACAAACATTCTTGTTGCTCAAATTTTTTCTGGATGTTGCGGGAGTAAGAGGAGGCACTAGCATGGTGCAAGGGGATTGCTCTTTGATGTTGGATGCCCAAGCAGCACCTTCTTCATGGGAAGGGCTCTACATTTGTAGCAACATTATGGGAGGAGTCTTTGACAAGATTCATGTCAAAGAGGGGAGGTTTGAGATGACAGTGGCCCTACTCCAAAGGCCAGCAGCGCTGTCACTTGAGAGCTTGGATTACTTGCTGAAGTGTTCTCAAAACCAATTCACAAGTGATTTGTCTTGGAGGCATGTAGGAGATGAGGATGAGGAAGTAATGGATTGTAGCATCCCTTGCTATGTTTTTATCATCTTATCTTGGGCTCACAAGCACAAGAAGAGACACCTACATGCAACAACTTTGGATTCTTCTTCCAGGAATTTTCATGCATACTATTTACCGATGGAGGAGCCCACTTGGGAGAGAATCCTAATGGATATATATCAGCATATGGCTAGATGCATAGCCCAAGAGATGATGAGATGGTTGGCACAACCACTCCCCTACTATGTTGCAGTAAAGGGGACTTTTCACTTGAGCCATTTCAGCTCAAAGACCAAAGTACATGATGAGGGAGGTAACCATTTGCTTTATGTTTGGCACTCTCTTATTCTTATGAGCAGCATATTATATCAAGGAGTATCTTTCCTTCTTGTACACTATGTTTGGTTATGCTCATGGTATATTGCAGCAAATATGATGGCTATTTTAGCAGTGGATTGTGGGGGAAAGCCACATGATTTTTTGTGTACACCCATTACACCATTTTGTACTTTCATGCATACATCTTTGAGATGATTGTGGAAGCTAACAAGTGGTTGGGAGAGCACTTGTTAATTTCTATTTTTATGCAGGAAACAAGTGCACTACATAGTTCCCATTGGTGGGACAATGATCCACTTTCCGGTTGTCATGTGACAACTTGCTTCCATGCATTGCAGATTTTTCTTGGTACATGGAGAGCTTTTTTTGGAAAGTGGGACATGAGTTGATGATGCCCATTAGGAGTATGATTCTCCATATTTTACATGTTTTATGTTTAAGGAGAAACAATGGGAAACCCATGATTTCCAAGCTTTATCTCTTTCCTTCATGTGGGAGGAGCTATTTGGAGAGTTTGAGTTTTTGGAGGAGGCACTTCATGGTTTATATATTTGATGGGGTGGCTTGTGTCTCTTTGAAGACCATTTCATTTCATCCATATATCAGCAGCAGCCCCATATGTATCGTGAGGAGGGAGGAACTCATAGGGTGGATGTGCCCTTTGGGAGGAGAGACCTCCATTCTTTTTGCAGCACATGCTCCAAGGGGAGTATGGGAGATGATATGGTCACCATGTTCAGACATTCATTTCTCTTGGAGGTGAGCCATATTATTGGTTGGATTCCATATGATGATGAATTCCAACTCATCACATATGAGATGATTTGGGCCAGCATGATTTGCAGTGTTGGAGAAGAGATCCTTGGAGATCTAGTCTTCATATTTCCACTTGAGGGCAAGTAGTTTACAGCCCAGGATCAGCATACACTCTTCACTTATCCTAAGCGGAGAAGAGGAAAACATGGGGTAGGCTATTTTGTCTACCAGGATCAGAATTTCAACCCACCTTTTATACTTGATCACAAGGTGGAGGAATATTTTCAGGAGTTTCCTAGTTGGAGGGTGACTCATTTTTCTTGGTTGATTGCTTGGGGATGGAGGATCTACATGAGGATACTTCAAACTCCATGCCTTGAGTGGAGGACCTTGTTTTTAGTTTATCCTTGCTCTTGCTTGAGGACAAGCAAGTTTTGGGAGGGGAGGACTGTAATGTTCCAAATTTTGCAATAAGGTAATTGGAACATTAATTTTTCTTTTATGATAATAAAAGGAATGAAATGGGTAAGGGATCCCATGTAGCAGCATAATAAAACTCTCCTAAGTTGCATGAGTCACTTAAGTGGCTAAATTTGGTAGTCCCTAGTGTGAAAAGGGCCAGAAGCAAGTAAACTAGGCCATGGTTGACCAAGTCAACAACGTGGTTAAGAGAGGAAGCTTGCTCAAGAAGACTGCGCAGTTTTAGATTGAGGGAAAATAGAGGATGAGAGAAACCTGAATGGGTGGGGTCCATGGCAAGGAAGCATTCCTTGCATAAAAAGGTAAAGGAGAGCCATTTTTCATTCATGCTAGAGAATTTCGATTTGCTCTCTTCAGTGGTTCAACTGAGATATCTTATGTTGCTTAGCACAAGACGGATTCTTGTTTAGGAGTTTCTTCCTCTTCCTTGGGAGGCCTTGGAGGAGTTGTTCTTCATCTTCCTCACATCTTGGCTTCAGGCCAAAGAATTCATCTTCAGCTAATACGTTATTATGTTGGGTAGAAACACTGGAGTTGCTGGTGTTGCAGTGAGGGACCATTCACACTCATTGCCAGAGCTTTTCTTGTAGAGGAGGAGCCATCTCTTTCTCTAGGATATTAGAAAAGGAGGTCCCAGAGCTTATATTACATATTTTGGCATTAGGTCATTGTTTCATCTCATTCCTTGCGCAGTCCCTTCCTCTTACAGCATTATTTTCAGAGAGGGTTTGCAAGAGGAGTTCACATGGTGCACTAGAGAGTGAAATCTTTAGTGAGAGGTGCATCCTTTCACTTCGGAGATCATTGGAGGAGGTTTCTACTATTGTTTTAGCATTCAAATCCTTCTCCCATGTTGTATTGTATTTGAGTTGTAGTTGCTGCTGCTGCAACTCCGGTATTTTGTATATTTATCATTCTTGTATAGATTTTAGCCAATCCTCTTAAAGGATTGATGTCTTTTATTTTATGGGGTTGATATCTCGCTCCCCCTTCTTTATTTGACCTCATATTGTCACATCATCTTGTATATTTTAGTCTGCAGTTATTTTCCCCTATAGACTGCGCAGTTATAGAGTTTTTGGGTTATGTAGCAGGGTGTTTTCTCCATTGCATGTACATTTTCCTTTGAGGTTGATTTGAGCCCACCTTGAGAGGTATTTTCCTCAAGGATCTTGTATACCATTTGTTGCTACAGATTATATATCAGTTTTACACTCTTCTTACATTTCATGAATAAATGTATTTCATTGTTGCTACTGCTTGTTAAAGTTCAGGTGTTGCTATAGCTCATCCGTTGAGCAAGATCTTCCTGAAGGAAGAAATATTTTCATAGCTATAGGCAGATTCTGAGAAAGGGCCAGGAAGCCTCCAGTTCTCATCCTCTCTTTAGAGGTGAAATACCTGGTAAAAGCCCTCTCAGTCCATCTCTGACATAGCCTTGTTCATATTTCCGAAAAAGGAGTTATTCATCGGTGAAAAAGCTGGTGATTTCTGTTATTGCCTAAATCTACCTCAGGCTGAAGGAAGGCAGAGTTCAGGGTAACATCAAACCACACTCAGTCTGGTAGCTAGCCCTACCAGATCAGGAGAGGGCTCTCTTTGGGTCAATCTCAGCAAATATAATCAATAAGGCTTGAGATGACTTGAAATAAAGGCTAATTTTAGGCTATGTATATAAGTAAAAGAGTTTGATTTTGATTTTGGGGGTTTTGTTGGAATCAAATGGAAAGGCAGTTTTGGGTCCGGGGATGAGGCCTAGTTTTTGTAGAGTTCTGAATGGGGAAAGGAATGGAATTGTTTTTATGCTTTGGATTGAATGAATGGATAGTTCAAAATAGTGAGGAGCTGAAGAGGGCAAGAGGCTTTCAAGAATCCTCTTCAAACAGATGAAAACATGGAAAATTAAACAAAACTCAAGGCAGAGCAAAGTAATCTAATGAATTCCACCTTTATCACTCATTTGTTTAATTTAAGAAGAAAGGAGAAGGGAAACGATACACATAAAACATCAGTGAACTTACAATAACATAGATAAACACGCCATCAAAACAAAGAGCCACAAGGATCCTGAAGAGTGCTGCAAACCCTGGTCTATTCCTTTGCCAAAATTGTAGAGATGAAATGTACAATGAAGTGCCAAGCAATCCCAAGTGTCCAACCTCTGAAAATGAATGAGAAAATACAAGATATAGAAAAGAATAACTCATCCCCATGCCTCTAGGGATCGAGCTCACCATTCTAGGAGCTGTTTCAACAAGATCTAAACTAAGAACTGGAAAATAGGCAGTGGAACAGCTTGCCTCTATATGATAGGAAACTGATTCATTCACTTACATTTAACTGTTTGGTGAATGAATCTACTTGGATGAGTAAAAATGTGCCAAAATTACATCAAAGTCATGAAATTACATCAAGTTACATGAAAAAGTCAAACTATCCAAAACTAGGCGAAAAACTGAGCTGCTGAGTGAAAACTAGGCCAAATTTCCCAATGCGTTGCGCTTGAAATCCCTATGCGTAGCACAAATTTGATGCTGATTTTGAGGGCCTTCCCAAAGTCCAAATTGAGTGGAGGATAGCTCGTTGGAAATCTCTTCCTGTCTATTTTCCAACCCAAGTGGAATTTCAGAATTTGGTTGCCATTTGCCCCTCTAAAAATGAGTTTTCCCAACACTGCTTCTTGTGTGTCCAAAAAGTGGCAGAAAGGTCATTTTTAGGGTGTTTTTGACCCTTTAGGCAACCCAAAACTTGTCAAAATCCTTATAATCACGTGCCAAGTGGTGCTATGCATCGGGCGGAAAAATCTATGTTAAGGCCAAAAAAATCAAAATTGACAAAAGGTTTCCCAAATTTCTTGAAATTTGGGTTGAATGTCCACCATCAAGCACTATGCTGGGCCAAAGAAGATTCGGCCAAAATTTGGAGTCTTTCCTTTTGCGATGCTTTAGTGCCCTCTTTATTTTTTCCTTCAGGATCTTGATTCACGCCTTGCAAGCATGATTTCGTGCCAAATAATGGTTCTTCATGTGCCTGAGCATGTTCTTTTCCTTGTTGGCCTTCTCCAACAACTTTTGGTCTCCTTGGTGCATGCAATTTGGTTGTAGAGTCACTGCCTCAGTCATAAGAGGAATCTCTCTCCATGTTTGCCAAAGTTTGTGTTGTCTTGTATGAGAATTTTGGTGTCTTTGATTGGATTGCCAAATATGGTAGTATGGGAGGGACTGTAGGGGAAATAGAGCAGTGGGGACAATGAGGTTTAATCAAGTGATAATTTTCCTTTTGAAAACTCTGATTTGATAATTTTAGGGACAAGGGACAGCCACTTGATTTTTTGGGAAACTTGGGGTTTGGGAACTTTTACAAGTGAGATGGGAAAGTGAAAATGATAGGAAATGAAATGACTTAGGGATAGGGAAATGGGGCTTAGGAGTAAGTGAATTTTAGAGATGTAGGGAGATGGGAAATGGACTGTAATGATAATATAACAGTGAGAGGGAGGAATAAACAAGTGAGGAATGAAGTATTTGGCACCAAAATCAATTTTAAAACTCCAATTTCAGAACCCTAAGGGAGAAATTCTTAACAAGATGATAGGGTTTGAGTTTTTGGCATTCAAACTCTCATATTTAATCTCAATCAACACCAAACATTGGTTAATAGAAATTACAAAGTCTTATAAAATTACTTGGAGCAAAGGAGGTAGAATCGTTTTGAAAATTTTGGAGGCAATGACAAAAATTTGGTCATCGGCTCAATGTGCCGCGAGCACTGCCCAGTGCGTCGCACTCCTTCTATGCACCACGACAGTTCAAAAATACACAAAGATGAGCGGCCTTATGCGCCGCGCTCAGTCAGTGTGCTGCAACAACTACCCAATGCATCGTGCTCCCTCTATGCACCGCGCTGGTTCAAAAATACACAGTGCAAGGTGGCCCTATGCGCTGCGCTCAGCGAGTGCGCCGCACCAGTTGCCCGGTGCGCCGCGACCACAAATTACACACAGTTCGGCCTTCAAAAGCTGGCTTTGCTCCTCCATGATGTTTCTTGGCTTCACTCTTGTCTCTTGGCATGTAAATGGGGTTTGAATATGAAAATATCTTATATATATCAAAGAATTTGATTTTTCCTTTGAGCAAACCCACCTTCTAATGTTGCAGACTTTGGCACTTTTTAAATGAAATCTGTTTTTGTTTCCTTTGTGCTTTTTACTGATGAAGAAATTCTTGTCTGTCTTTGCAAGGATAGCTGGCATGGGGTTTTGGCAAAGGTGACCAGGGCTGCGCATGGAGTACTTTACAACTAAAAAAAACTTTGAGAATTACACTGAATTTATTACAAAAGGATAAAATAGACAATTTTTCTTCAAAACAGAGTTTTGAAGAAAAATCACTATCAAGCATTATGATGATGAAAATTTTTTCACTGAAACCTTATTTAAAGTTTCCTCATGTTCCTGCTAACATTATTAGACATTTTGAAGGCCAAATTAATGAAACCCTAGACCTAATGAGACTAAAAACCCTAAAATGACTCTTTGCTAACCAAGAGACCAAACATGACTGTAAATGATTTTGATGAATTTTGATGAACAGAACTAGGCCAAGGCTAGTAGGTACAAGACATGAGGGATATGAGTGACAAGACCCTTTCGTCAGATAATCAATGCTCCTAATGGAATGAAGCTGATTGAACTGAATGAGACACCTAAAATGAAATGCAACAAGAGATATTTTGATCTCTCACGGAGGGATGAAGATACCGACTCTAACATTGGCTCTAATGGGGATGGTAGCTCCTTGGAGGTGCCAAAAGCTACAGATCTTTGGAAAGCAGACAGTGCCTTCATCCATTAGGCAATGGAGTCAAAAACTCAAGCTGAAATGCATGACTGGAAACTGATGACTTGATGACACAAATTGACTCTCACTCAACTAAGAACTAACTCGATACTTAAACACAACTGAAAAACTGGAAATATGCTCAATATGAAGCTTATTCAATACAACCTACTCTAAAAGTTTCATTCATCACCTGATCAAGTGAAATGAAATAACCAATGCAGCCATGTAAGCATTCCGGCTGCTGTTTGGATTCTCCGCAAGTGCTCGTTTATGAACAACAAGAGAGAACTACTGAAAGGCAACTCCCATGAAAACTTGGAAACAGATCCGTGGAATACTATGGATTCTCTATTCGCCTCCAAAAGCACTGCATAAGGATCTTGAAATTCATGCACACTGGGACTTAGCTCGTCTAATGAATTACTTCTTTTCTCCTCATACCAGAAATGTAAACTTTGTTTTGAGCTTTGTGACAAGACTCCTGCTAAAAATGACAAAGAGATCGGCTATTGGATCAAGTTTGTATCAGCACACGTTTCAAGTTTACATGTATTCAATGGAGAAAGGCTTTGACTGCAGACATCATCCAACACATCAGCTATTGGACCGTGAAAAACTTGAAAATACTATTGTAACCCATTTTCTATTGGTTCCGATGAGATTACATGATTTCCTACAGGTTTCTCATTTGAAGATTTACTATGCAATTTACCCTTCAAAAAATGAAATGATTCAAAACAAATTGGTACGGAATCATCTTGTATCATTTTATCATATGTGCTAGCTTCTGAGTCTTCATCAGAAACTTGACAATCAATGGCATTCGGGGGTTGCAAATCTAGATATGAGAAGTCTTGAACAAGGTTTTCATTGCCCTCAAGATGGTCCAAATCAAGACTTGTTGACATTTGATTTCTGATTGCATGGAAGTTGTCTCTAATGAACTGAAATGAATCAAAACAAAAAGGCAAATATCCTTCACTTACTTCAAAATTTGCTGCACTTTCCTCGTCATCATCATAGCTGATATGCATCGGTTGATCATTGTACTCAAGTTGTTAAAAGTGAACTTCCTCCTTCCACAAACTAGTTGTTGATTTGTCTGCAAGATTAGCTTCTATTTGGAGAACATAATCATCATCATACTGATCAAACTGAGGCAAATCATCGGTATAAAACACATCATCAAGCATACATGTCAAATCAACAAATATCTCTTCTCGAAGATGATCTACAAAACAATCATTATCAGATCTATGACAACTGGGATAAGAAAAAAAATGTTTTGGATCAACAACTTGTTCTTCTTCAATCAATGAGCCATGGGCTTGAACATTATACTCATTCCTTGTGGTGATATTTTGCATCATCTCTTCTACTGCACTTACCAACATGTCGAGCTTTACCTCTAGAGATGTCAATTTCTCTAAATCTATGTTTTTCATTTCTTCTTCCTTCAACCTTGCCCTTCGAATCTACAAATGAGCCTCTACATCTACTGCACTATTTTTCATCTCTTCAAGTGTTGCAAGATTCCTTTCTCTCAATTGAAACTCCATTTCCAGATCAAAGGTACTCAGGTAGTGCAAGAGAGCGGATCCAAGAGGAGGTTTTATATCAACTGGCATCAAATAATAAACTTGGTTAAATCTGGCAGAAAACTATTGTAATATCTCCCCTGGCAGTCTTTTCAGCTGGTTATACTCTTCTATAATCAAGAAAGGGTTATGTCTGATCACCCACCTGTCGAGGAAAACTTTGACAAACTGCTGGAAATATGAGATGCTCGCATCAGGCAGGGCTTTGAACCAACTCTTGACTTTGCCTTGAAAAGAGAGAGCAAAAATCCTAATACTAACATCCTCTTCATCAACTTCAAAAAGGTCAAGAAAAGACTCAAAATTTAGAACATGTCTCTCAGCAGTGATGTTGTCGTGTTCACCATCAAAACTTGGTAGATATAGGTCATGATTTTTAGGGAAAGCATGGGATATATAAGGTAAAATCAGAGGCTTGTATCGATATGGAATTTTACAAGGTATAGGGGTATGTAAAAATTTTGTAGAATCAGTCTTGGTCTCTTGAGGCTCATCAATTTGAAGATGGTCATCACAAGATTCGGAAGAAAGGTTTTGATCAAGCTCAAAAGCATGCAAATCTTTGGTATTTACAATCTTCAAAGGGAAGGAATCAAATGTAGGCCGAGGATATTTTCTCAAATACAATATACTTTGCAAAGCCTTCTTGACATTCCTGGGAAAAGAGAAGAAATAATTTATGACAAAGAACAAAATGTCTTGGATGAAATTCCAACTTGAATACCTGATATTTCCATATTGTCCTTTCATGTTTCTGCTAATCAGGTTCATCCTCCAGTGGAGTCCTTGGATCTGATCTCGAAACTGATTTAGAGTCTCCAGGTGAATGATTTCAGCCTTTCGATGTCTGATCGTTGTCCACCATCAACAATCAAATCTGAACTTGATTAGATCTTACTGAGGAAATCAGATGTTCAGTTCATAAACTAGACCGGAGATTGACTGAAGCGGCATTCATCTACTCTCGCTAATGCAAAGCAAGAGCGTTTCGAAGGCTACCTGGCTAACTTCAGGCTTCGTCTATAGTTTATAAAGCAAACAACAAACTTTCCTTCCCCAATATGGTCACCACTATGTTATTGCCTAAATATACCTCAGGCTGAAGGAAGGCAGAGTTCAGGGTAACATCAAACCACACTCAGTCTGGTAGCTAGCCCTACCAGATCAGGAGAGGGCTCTCTCCGGGTCAATCTCAGCAAAGATAATCAATAAGGCTTGAGATGACTTGAAATAAAGGCTGATTTTAGGCTAGGTATATAAGTAAAAGAGTTTGTTTTTGATTTTGGGGGTTTTGTTGGAATCAAAGGGAAAGGGAATTTTGGATCCGGGGATGAGGCCTAGTTTTTGCAGAGTTCTGAATGGGGAAAGGAAGGAAATTATTTTGATGCTTTGGATTGAATTAATGGATAGTTTAGACTGGTGAGGAGCTGAAGAGGGAAAGAGGCTTTCAATAATCCTCTTCAAATAGATGAAAACATGGAAAATTAAACAAAACTCAAGGCATAGCAAAGCAATCTAATGAATTCCACCTTTATCACTCATTTGTTTAATTTAAGAAGAAAGGAGAAGGGAAATGATACACATAAAACATTAGTGAACTTAAAATCACATAGAGAAACACACCATCAAAACATAGAGCCACAAGGATCCCAAAGAGTGCTACAAACCCTGGTCTATTCCTTTGCCAAAATTGCAGAGATGAAATGTACAATGAAGTGCCAAGCAATCCCAAGTGTCCAACCTCTGAAAATGACTGAGAAAATACAAGATATAGACAAGAATAACTCATACCCATGCCTCTAGGGGTCGAGCTCACCATTCTAGGAGTTGTTTCAACAAGAACTAAACTAAGAACTGGAAAATAGGCAGTGGAACAGCTTGCCTCTATATGATAGGAAACTGATTCATTCACTTACATTTCACTTTTTGGTGAATGAATCTACTTGGATGAGTAAAAATGTGCAAAATTACATCAAATTCATGAAATTACATCAAGTTACATCAAGAGTTACATGAAAAATTCAAACTAGCCAAAACTAGGCGAAAAACTGAGCTGCTGAGTGAAAACTAGGCCAAATTTCCCAATGTGCCGCGCCTGAAATCCCTATGCATAGCACAAATTTGATGCTGATGTTTAGGGCCTTCCCAAAGTCCAAATTGAGCACAAGATAGCTCTTTGGAAATATCTACCTGTCTAATTTCCAACCCAAGTGGAATTTCGGAATTTGGTTGCCATTTGCCCCTCCAAAAATGAGTTTTCCCAACACTGCTTCCTGTGTGTCCAAAAAGTGGCAGAAAGGTCATTTTTAGGGTGTTTTTGACCCTTTAGGCAACCCAAAACTTTTCAAACTCCTTACGTAATGGGTAGGAATGCATAAATTTTCATGAAAAATCTAGAAATAAAAATTTTTCTTCAAGAAGATCTTCCAATTATAAGCACGCGCCAAGTGGCACTACGCATCAGGCAGAAAAATCTGTGTTAAGGCCAGAAAAATCAAAATTGACAAAAAGTTCCCCAAATTTCTTGAAATTTGGGCTGAATGTCCACCATCAAGCACTATGCTGGGCCAAAGAAGCTTTGGCCAAAATTTGGAGTCTATCATTCCTTTTGCGACGCTTTAGTGCCCTCTTTAGTTTTGCCTTCAGGATCTTGATTCACGCCTTGCAAACATGATTTCGCGCCCAATAATGGTTCTTCATGTGCCTGAGCATGTTCTTTTCCTTGTTGGCCTTCTCCAATAGCTTTTGGTCTCCTTGGTGCATTCAATTCGGTTGTAGATTCACTGTCTCGATCATAAGAGGAATCTGTCTCCATGTTTGCCAAAGTCTGTGTTGTCTTGTATGAGAATTTTGGTGTCTTTGATTGGATTTCCAAATATGGTAGTATGGGAGGGACTGTAGGGGAAATAGGGCAGTGGGGATAATGGGGTTTAATCAAGTGATAATTTTCCTTTTGAAAACTCTAATTTGATAAGTTTAGGGACAAGGGACAGCCACTTGATTGTTTGGGAAACTTGGGGTTTGGGAACTTTCACAAGTGAGATGGGAAAGTGAAAATGATAGGAAATGAAATGACTTAGGAATAGGGAAATGGGGCCTAGGAGTAAGTGACTTTTAGAGATGTAGGGAGATGGGAAATGGACTATAATGATAATATAATAGTGATAGGGAGGAATAAACAAGTGAGGAATGAAGTATTTGGCACCAAAATCAATTTTAAAACTCCAATTTCAAAACCCTAAGGGTGCAATTCTTAACAAGATGATAGGGTTTAAGTTTTTGGAATTCAAACCCTCATATTTAATCTCAATCAACACCAAAAATTTTTTAATATCAATTACAAAGTCTCATTAACTTACTTGGAGCAAAGGAGGCGTTTTGAAATTTTTGGAGGCAATGACAAAAATTTGGCCGTCGGCTCAATGCGTCGCGACCACTGCCCAGTGCGTCGCGCTCCTTCTATGTGCCACGATAGTTCAAAAATACACTGAGATGAGATTACCTATGTGCCGCACTCATTCAGTGCGTCGCGCTCCCTCTATGTGCCGTGCTGGTTCAAAAGTACACAGTGCAAGGCAGCCCTATGCGCTGCGCCAGTTGCCCAGTGCGCCGCGACCACAAATTACACATAGTTCGGCCTTAAAACGCTGGCTTTGCTCCTCCATGATTTTTCTTGGCTTCACTCTTGTCTCTTGGCATGTAAATGGGGTTTTAATATGAAAATATCTTATATATATCAAATAATTTGATTTTTCTTTTGGGCAAACCCACTTTCTAATGTTGCAGACATTGGCACTTTTTAAATGAACTATGTTTTTGTTTCCTTTGTGCTTTTGACTGATGAAGAACTTCTTTTCTGTCTTTACAGGGATAGATGGCATGGGGTTTTGGCAAAGGTGACCAGGTTTTCGCATGGAGTACTTTACAACTAAAAAAAACTTTGAGAATTACACTGCATTTATTACAATAGGATAAAATAGACAATTTTTCTTCAAAACAATGTTTTGAAGAAAAATCACTATCAAGCATTATGATGATGAAAATTTTTGCACTGAAACCTTATTTGAAGCTTCCTCAGGTGCCTGCTTACATTATTAGACATTTTTAAGGCCAAATTAACGAAACCCTAGACCTAATGAGACTAAAAACCCTAAAATGACTCTTTGCTAACCAAGAGACCAAACATGACTGTAAATGATTTTGATGAATTTTGATGAACAGAACTAGGCCAAGGCCAGTAGGTACAAGACATGAGAGATATGAGTGACAAGACCCTTCCGTCAGATGATCCATGCTCCTAATGGAATGCAGCTGACTGAACTGAATGAGACACCTAAAATGAAATGCAACAAGATATATTTTGATCTCTGACGGAGGGATGAAGATACTGACTCTAACAATTTCCATTTCGGAATATTACAGCATCAAAAATGCAGAGAAATCACAAGCAGAAGTTATGTTCATTGATTTCATGATTGGTATCAGTGTACAATATTTCAAGTGAGTTCTTTCATAATTCTTAAATTTAAACCTGTAAGCATAGTAAATGAAGATGTGAGAAGAAGAAGTATCTGTTTCATGAATCCTTTAGCTATGTGAATGAAATATAAAGTTGTTGTGCATGGTTGAGTGCAAGAGAATCTTAGGTCAATGGAAGCCAACCCAAGCTCAAATCATAAGAATATCAATGGCATAAGAATATTGTGTGAAGAATAATTAGGTAGTAATTATCTGGCAGAAAATAGTATTCTACTCTGCTGTTGTAGAAAATTCAACACCATTCTCATTGGTTGAGTAGACCAGATGTAATAAAACATTGACTAGAGCATGGATAGGAGATTTCTAAGGCTAGGCATCCATGGATTATCATAAGGCTCTTGGCTGGCAAGCTGAAATAATAGGAGAATTTGTTTCTCATAGGGTTTACCCACTTGGGTAGGAAACAATCCCTTTATATAACATGATGTGACCATAAAAAACATCTTATAAATTATAATAAGCTAGTTGCTTCAACCATCTTTGTAACAATCTCGTAAAATATCGCAAGTGATCCCATGAGATTCTCATCACTAAATTCTCTCTTTTTTTTTCATTCTTGGTTTGTATATACTCATTTTTTCATGATTTACATTATTAAATATCTTCTTTTTTTCATTCTTGGTTTTTTATTGTACCCATTGGTGCATAATTTACATGATTAAATATCACAAGTATGAATTATTCCTTCATATATATGCTTGCATTTACTGGAAGAGCTGTTTTAAAATTTTTAATTTTGAAATCTAACCACCTATAGCAATAAATAATTGTTTCCATTCAAGTGTAAAGGCCTTAATTGATAGCAAAATTTGTGCACATGAAATACAATAGCAGGCTAGAACATTAATGAGTGCTTATTTAAGTGCTTGTTGTGGAGGGCTTGACTGGTGTTTTGCCTTCATTGTCTTGATCCTCTAGCTTCGATGTCCTTTGCCATTATTAATTATTGACATGATGCTCAATGTTGACCTATCTAGATCCTTGCTGGCAGTAATGAGTGAGGTTGGTGTTGGACTATCCGTTCACTTATTTTTTTTGTCGTTTCTTATGTTGCAGCCATATTAAAGAAAACACTTTGTTGGTTATAACTTATAATAGTAGCATAGCCACACAGGTTACATAAAAATACTTTTAAAATAATGAAAATAAATTTGATAAACTAGAGAAGCCATGGATGGCTTACATGATCTCAAATAATTTAAAGGGCTAGGCATGTTGGATTGCTTTGCATTGGCATGCTTGTCGATTGTTGCATCCAAACTAGGTGAATTTGGAGATTGATAACACATAATTGTAATTGTTGAGCCTCAAATTTGTGTTTTCCTTCACCTCATTTTACTTCATTCTCCCTTGTCCATTTCTATTTTAAACCCAATTGATCAATAAAAATAGTTAAAATTACTTCTAGAATAGTTTACATGACTGACTTGTTGAATTTTGTGATTGTTGCCATTGTTAAGCATTTTGACCGGAATTAGCTGCAGAATGCAGACATTCCGTAGCTAACCGGCGATTCTGCAGCTACCTTCATGTTTGAGTATGTTCCAGGTGGCCTCTTGAGGAAAAACGCATATGGGCATGATCCACGTCGTGCCTACATGGTTTGTTTCTCATCATGGAAGAGGAAATGAATTCTGGGTACGGTTATGCACGTGGGAACACATTTGTGAAGGAAGACTCCTACTAGGACTGTCTCAGTCCAGGTGTCTTTTCTTCTTCACGTAGCCACCTCAAAGACTCCTAAGATGATTCGGATAAGGAAAGACATTATTCCTAAATTGTTGCAATTATTGTTACTTGCATTTACTTTATAAACTCTTGAGTAGACCGAGAGCTTAGTTAGAGATTTTATGTTAGATTTGCTGCTAGATTTTGTTCAAACTCTGTGATACATTCCTAAAAACGCAGAGTGTCATGTTCAAAATTTTGCATCGTTAATGGAGCAGACAAAGTTATTTTGAAGGCGTGATTTAATTTGGAGTTGAATGCCGTCAAGTGGTAGAGGGCCCCTGCCTCTTGCACGGATTTCTTTTGCGTTAATTAGATAAGTTTTTCCTAGCTGCCTTTACACTTTGCATTTGAATTAATAGTTGTTTTTGTTAGCTGCTGTAGACGTTCTCATTCTAACTCTTCCACCAGAAGATACTCTTCCAAAAGACCATAATGATGAATGTTGAATGACTATGGTATTGTAGGATAGGAGTTAAATTTGTATTTGTTTAACTAGCTACTGTAGTCATATTCGTTCCAGCTCTTCCACAAGGAGACACTCTTCCAACAGACCAAAATGATGAATGATTAATGACTATGGTATTGTAGGATAGGAGTTAAATTTGTATTTGTTTTTAACTAGATACTGTAGTTATATTCATTCCAGCTCTTCCATAAGAAGACATTCTTCCAACAGATTATAATGATGAATGATGAAAAGCTATAGTATTGTAGGAATTAGTTGTAGTTTTTGCTATTCACTATCACAATCACACTTGTTCTAATCACTCTTCCACAAGAAGAAATTCTTCCAAGACATCCTTAAGAAGTTCAAGACATAACCGTGATAATGAATGATTTAGTTGTGTGTTTGTACTAAGTGTCATCTCTGATCTTGCTCTTAAACGCTTGCCCAATACATCATAAGAACGAGTAGGGTATGGATGTGATAACTTAGTTTTTCATTTGCTTTTAGTTCATTTGTTTTCAATTGCATACAAGTCCACAGTCAGAATTGTTCTACCTCTTCCACAAGAAGGAACTCTTCCAAAATATCACTAATGATGAACAAACAGATTGTGTAACTTCATAGAATAATGCATGTTAGTATAGCTAGAAAGCTCCGGAGTTCATTGCATTTAATTCATGATCAGTTACTTCATTTCAAGTTTGATGATGACTTATAGTTCAACATTGTTCTAGTTTAGTAGCATCTTAGGTTCATTCTTAGATTAACTCATTGCACTTGCATCTCATATTCACATTGTCATCCTTTGCACAATAGATTACTTTAGTTGTTAGGATTCACAAGACAGCCTTCATTATTTACAAACATCGTTTTGTTCTGAAAACTACAAAGTGATACATAATCATAGGAACAGAAGATAACATCACTATAAGGTCTGAAATATCTCTGCAAATTCCTCATCATTTTATAAACATAACTCTTCCTCAAAAGAACTACTTTGAACTGGAATCCAATAACTTCTTGAGTATAAGTTCTGTGACATTCAATTAAATTGCAAAATAGAACTAGGAATTAATCATAGAATAAAAGAGCTTAGGACAGAGTATTGCATCATTAGTGTTTAATTGTTTAGTTAGAGGATTTGCATATTTAATGATCATTTCTCAAGTTAAGTTTGTGTCATCTGCCTAAAAAGTCATTATCAAGCTTTTGCTTTCATTTAGTCATAGTTCAGATTCTGCTTCATTGTTTTCAATTGCATTTACCATTCCATACATTAGGCTTAACTCTGTTTTTGACCACCAACTTCTTTCCATTAGTTTTCTAGGCATTTTCATTGTGAGCATAAAATATCAAAAGACCAAAAACATCAAAAATCAACATAAAAGACCAAACGCATTAGGAAACAAGCACCTAGGTACATATGGTACACTTCACTTCAGCAGTTTACAAATCCTGGTTGACAATTAAATGAACTCAGTTTAGGAGACTAGATTGAGACCCAACAGTAATCTTAATCTTAGTACTGTCATTTTCAATAGGGAAATAGATATACCTTTGCTGTTGGGTTGGAAATTTGGAAAACCTTACTACTTTAGACTTTTCTACTATCATAGTTATTAGGTCAGTAATTTCCTAGTTCTTGGGGAATTATTCTAAGTTTTGAAAGAAAAATGCATCTAGACCCAGTATTCTTGTCAGTCATTTTTGCAAGGTATTAAATGCAAGCTTTTATATTGCATTCTATTTGCGTCACATTTATGAGCATGTTTGATTCTTTTTAATAACTTGTATGTGTCTGCCATTATGTGATATTCTAACTTTGTTGGTAGAAGAACATGAATTTAGAATTTCGAATCACCAAGTGTCCAAAGCATTGTCAGCATTTTCATTTTTACTTCATCATCAATTCTCTCATGATAGACTGGAGTGCTGAATTCAGCATTTCCTAAATATCCAAATTAATGTCATATAAGGCCATGAGAAGCATTTGATCCCAAGTTGCTATGTTACAGAATTCATCGTCATTGAGGCAATAACTTATGAAACACAATAACCTCATTAAATATGTTGAGAATATGAAAAGTAAATTCCTTGAGGCAAGCAGTTCATCGCCACTTCTCAGATTTGTTCCGAGATTTTCCAGCAGCTCAAGGATAGGTAAGTCACCAACTTCCTATGGAGGTGAAAATCATTCATTAACATAAAAGATCAGTAATAAATGATAGTATTAGAGGTGAAGGAGGATGCCTAGAGGCCAAAGGAGAGAACCAAGGTCATCCATGTGGGATTTATCTAAATAATGTTTTTTAAATATTTTTTTGTTTCCGTCAGAATTGCGACGATGTAAACGTCAGAAGACATTTTCTATATTCATCGAAAGAGATACGCTAACGCCGTCGGAAGTGCGACACTTTAAACGTCGTAAGAGATAACATCAGACTTGCAATGGTATAAATGTAGGAAGAGAGTTTCTATATATGTTGGAAAAGCGACGCTAATGCCGTCGGAAGTGTGACGCTTTAAACGTAGGAAGAGCGACGTTAAATGACGTTTAATGATGTTTAATTTTCGTCATTAGAGCGATGTGTAGGTTCCGTCAGAAGAGAGAAATTTAATTTTAGTCAGAAGAGGGACATTTTTTTTGTCGAATGAGAGAAATTTTGTTTTCGTTGGAAGAGCGACGTTTTGTTTTTGTTGGAAGAGTGACGTTTTGGATAATGTCGGAAGAGTGACAATGGTCTGGAAATGTCGGAAAAAGTGTCGCTATTCTGACACTTTATTGAAGTGTCGGAATTGAAACTCTAAGGCTAACCACGTTTTATCCCGCCTCATAGTGGCGCTCTTCCAACGGTGATGTGTGGCAATAGAGACACTTTGGCCGTAAAAAATTGGGCCAAATGTGCTAGTGTGTGGAGCAATAGTTACCCATTTTACAATGTGATCTTGCGGCGACAATAGCGGACAATCCGACAGACCAATCTCGAATCCGTTAGTTCTGGGTAAGAGTCGATATCTCTCCCTTGATTTTAAGTCCTCTTTTACTGCCTACAACCCTCAATTTCGATTTTTGGGGGAGGAAATGTAATTTTTAGGGCACGGTGGTTGGTGCAAGTTTTGGGCACAGACTCACGCCAATCGCCCATTTTTCTGAACTAGGGCACGCCCATTGGTGCGACTGTTTGAGAAACAGGCGCACCAATCGCGCAGACCACTTTTGTGTAAAAAATGGAAGTTAAAGACCCATTTTTTTTACAGATCCAAGTTTCTAAAATAGATAACACTACCCATATGCACATGTTTTCAGGTAGAAAGTAACAGAATGGTAATCGAATGGAAAGAACGGAAACATAGCGAAGAGGACGAGCTTGCCATGGAAAATGAGAGATGCATGGAAGCTCTCAGAGACTGTGGATTGAAGAAGTTCTTCTTAACACCGTGTCTCTGAGCTCAACCATAGCTACTACAGTATTTGATTAGCATATGGGATGAGAATCAGGAAAAGTTCATCCTTCGAGATCAGGAACTTGAGATTGATGTTTCTGATGTCTACTTCATAACAGGACTGTCGTGAAGGGGAACAGCACAAATCCTAACCGACACTTGGCCTTGCATGGAGAGCATGTCCATGGTGATTGACAGGGTATGCCTAGGGGCACAGAAGGGATCAGGAAGTGGGAAATTAAATATCCAGAATATCACAGACTTGGCACTAAGATTAGTGCTACATACCATCACATGAGTGGCAGGATCACAAGAATCGCAAAAAGCAACAAAAACACAGTTGCTTCTTGCTGTAGATTGCTTGAAACTGACCATCTGCAACTGGGCAAAGGCTGTGACAATAAACATGAAATGCTAGCTAACAAAGTGCAATAAGCCAAATTGAAGAAATTTGGTTATGGGTCTATCCTAGTATAGTTCTGCCTGGAACGACTACCAATATTTTAGCATCAAGAATTCATAGTCCCAACACCACCAGAGAGAGAAACACGAATGGCCCGATGGGCATCTCTTATGCCAAGGGTAGGGGGTAGTCAACAGATGTCCTAGAGACCGGAGTTCTTTGTTTGACTCCACCAATAGTTGATCATCGTGGAGGACTGGCCCTACTCTGGTACAGATTTTACTGGTGATCTGGACCTCCCACTCCCAGAGAGAGAGGATTGGGATGAAGATTTGGGTAAGACTCATTTTTTTAATTTTCATGAGTGTTATGATTTTTTTTAATTATGTATGTTTTGATGTTAAATCCATGCATTCGCAGATTTTGGCCCAGAGAGACCCGCAGGCATGTCTCCGATAGCGAGGCAAATCCCTCACAATTTTGACGCTCATGGCGAGGGACGCAAGGACGAGGAGATCGTGCGCAACCTAGAGGGAATCACACGTGGAGTCCCGAACTATGCACAATTTGACGATGTTCCTCGTGCCTACCAGAGACATACCATAGGGGTGCCAAGCTTCATTCACCACTTACTTAGGCAGCTCGTACAAGTAGTGACATGCTACCATGAGCATCACACCGATTAGACACCTAGGAGCTTGTTGAAGCCTCGAAAATCAAGTCTACAACAAGAGGGATACCCACCCGGTCCGGACCTTGGTTAGCAGCTTCTTTTCCGTTTGGTGTAGTGGGTCCAACTGGGGATAATGGGACCAGTTTCCCAATATGTGTGTGTGTGTTGAAAATAGATATTTCCTCTCTAAAAAAGTTCCTAAGTGAAATGATTTTATTCTATTTCTAATCTAATTATATGCAAATTGTATTCTAATTTAAACAGAAATATCTAATTCTAAACTAAACTTGGGATAAAATCTTTTTTATGCGATCTAAAATAATTTTGAATAAAAAATGTTAATAAAGATTGTTCAACTGTTATAAGAAAAGAATTCAATAAAGATAAACCACTTCATATAAAAAGTTAGATGAAACAGTTTTGAAAAACATATCGCATAATAAGCTATTCATACATTAAGCATAAATAAATAATTATCACCACACAAAAGTGCCAAATGATAACTTAAGCATTCAAGCATCAATATATAAAAAACTGAAAATAAATATTACTTTAACACAGAAGCAGAAATAGTTAAGAGATAAAAGTACCATTTATAACTGGTTCCACTCATGAGCTAAAAGCAATAATGATTTATCTCTTCTTAATCCAACATCTATTAAGAGTACAAAAATGCAACATCAGTAGCAGATATTAGACACAGATATCAATAAATCTTGTTCCATTCATTCATCAAAACCTCCTCTGAGGGTGCAGAAGTGCATGTTCTGAAGATAAGTTTTTGACAAATTTCTGGACCCCTCTCTAAATGCATGAGAAGGGTTTAAATACTACTAACTAAGTCTAATTATCATTTATTACAAAAATTTAGGATTCGGTTTAAATGACCGTCCTTTTTCTATGCAAAAATAAAGTAAAACTAAAACTAAATCTAAAATTAAAAACTATTAACTAACTACTTATGAATCTGGCCTTTGAATTTGCAAGCATCCAACATTGATTTGAGAAGAGGGGGCTGGACGACTTCAGATTTTAATTGTCCCGAAAAGACGGAATCAGCAAGTGTTGGCGCGATCTTCTCAGCAGAATTAATGATGTAATTAAGAGCGTTGCATTGGCTGTGTGGTTTAACCAGGCACATCCAGTAAGAATCCCAATTTAATTTTTTCAATCCTTGAATTGATTTTGCCTTTTCTTCAGCTTTCTGTTTCAACTCTTTTTGCAATTGTTGTGCTTGTGGTAGGTATCGTGGAATAGTTTCCGAAATCAAATTAACTTTGTGAAAATTTTCATTTACACAATCATTCATGTTACTTGTTGCTGTAGTTGCTTCCTCTGCTGCTTTTTCTGCCTCTCTGATCTGTGCATCCCAATTATTGAAGAGTATTTCTTTATGACCATCATTGATAATTGGTGCTCCTACTCTTTTTCCTTCCTCTGTCTTTCGCCATGACAAATAATTAGAAACTTTTTCATTAGTTAAATTATAATCATGTCGTAATTCTATGACATGATTAGTGATTTTATCACTTTCTTGACAAAAAGAGTTCCATTGCGAGATTTTCTGGCATCATATATCTTGTTGTTGCAGTAGTTGATTATTCAAAGAAATAGATTCTGAGATGAACTCTGTAAGCTTGGGGTTGTCTTTATGCATCTCTTGCATAATTTGTATTTGTTTTTCTTTTTCGGCCAAGCTTTTCTGATATCCGATCTGCATTTGTTGAAACTCTTCCTGTAATTTTTCAAATCGTATTTGTGCTTCACTGTTGGCATGTGCTTGTTGCAATTGTTGTTGCAGAACTTGTATTTGATCCTCTTTTTCATTTAATAATAGTTGTACCTCAGATGCTTTGTCAATAGTTACGGAGGCATAAGCTCCTATAATCTGAGATAATTTAGTAAGATTTTCAGTGGGATCCGTAGTAGGATCTTTCCATAAAACATCCAATTGTTCTGCATCAGTAGAGAGTGCACTTTCTAATTTTCTCTTCTTTCTTTGCTTCCTTACTACTGCTCTATGTTGTGGGCTATAAAATATATCCAGAGGAGGATTTTCCTCTATTTTAAGTACAAGCTCGGAAGAGGGAGTAATGGGTATATGTTCTGTTTCTGTGACATTGCCACTTATTTCAGTAACCAAACCTTTTGTTGTCTGAACAGGAGTTTGTATATTTTGTCCTTCAACATTAATCAAATCATTAAATGTTTCCCATTCTTTATCTAACTGAGTGCTGATGGATGGTTGTTGTACATTACGAGGTGGAAGATTCAACTGTGGAGTAGTTGAAGTCTGTTGTTGTGAGAGCTCTTTTGATTGAGTTGTATCCTTCACTGAGCCTTCACTTTTATCCTAATCAGATTTTTTAGAATGTTCAGAAATTTCTTTCTCAGAATTTGACTTAGACCTTTCTGAATCTGAGTTGCCACTGAGACTAACACTAGGAGTTGGTTCCCTTGCAGGTTCCAAATGAAAATTATCCAAAGGGATAGTGGTCAATCTTCTTTCTCTGTATACTTTAAACTCTTGAAATTCTTCTGGGGAGAACCGTGTTTGAGCTAAATGCAAAATTTCTTTAAATGAACATTTTTCTTGAAACATATCATCAAAAAGATCTTCTTCTCCAGAAAATACTCTTACTTTGACTGCAATGGTGAAATCCTTGACAACATCATAGGGGTCGAATAAAATTTTCAGAAACTTAAACAATTGTAAACATGTAATATTGTTTACTTCCTTAAATGTATGACCAACATCAAATAATGAAAATTCTCCGCAGGAAACAGGAAATTGTGGCCAGATGGCCTTCTTTTTATCATTCAATTCTTTTGTCAAACCTCCCTCTCCACAGGTTTGGTATGCAATTTCCCGAGCTATAAGTTTATCCGTAACATACAAGGGTAGAACATGAGGAGAAGCAAAGCTTCCAAAAACCCTCACATAGGTAAACAATTCTTCTCCAAACCATTTTGCAACAGGGAGAATGTCTACTTCTGCTTCATGGGAGAACCTTGGAGCATCCTTATTATACAACACTCTATACAGAGGCAACATTATGCCATGGAAAATTTTATAAAAATGAGGAATAAATTTTTATTCCCACAACTCTTTGTGATAGACATGAATGGAAAAGGGATCATGAATTGTCCATTGCCAACCCATTAAAGGTAAATTAGAAACAAAGCAGATTGAATCCATAACATAGTCAGATAGATAAAAAGGAGGATAAATCCTCTGAGAGACAGTTCGTTTAGACCGGTAATTGAAAATAGCCATGGCTAAGTTATCAGACAATATTTTAGCCCAGTCCACAATGGTAGCGTTAATAGCAACATTCAATAAGGGAAGCCATTCAGGTAAAAACTTATTAATGTTAGGCTTTCCAAAAATCCTACATAACATAGCAGCAGCAAAACAATATGGAGAAGTGAGTGAACCGGTACTGTACATACCGTGTTTATCTTTCGTCAGTGGTTCATCTCTTCTGGACCATTCTTTAGTGCATTCTACTAAGTTTGAATTTTCCTTGGCAAATTTTTGCATAAATTGTTTGTTGTAAGTTGCCTGAGGCTCCGGAAAATGATACATAAGCCTCAAATCTTATGGAGTGAATGACCCGATGAGCTCTTGACTTTGAGTTTTGAACTGTCTGTCCATAATATCAGTGCTATCCAACACCCATTTTACCATGTCTTTATATGGAATAATTCTAGGTCTTGCTGCTATCCGGTGCAAAAATGAACAAGCCAGCTCTGTAAGAGATGATTCAGAGGAATTACTTGAACCTGCAGTAGCCGTAACATCCATTACTCTTGGGTTTTCTTCTTCAAGCAAATTAAACATACCCTCCCAAGTGGTGATGCCAGCGTCTTTATTGCAAGCAGTGTCTGCGTACAAGGATACCATCTCTTTATTTTCAGAACTCGGAGCTTTCTCTTTCTTTCCCATAATGCTATGAATATTGCTTTGTATAGTCTCATGTTCTTCGCGCCTACAGTTTTACGAATTAAGTGAGAATAATGATATGAGAAAGGTGACAGGATAGTTTTAAATGCTGAAGGTGTATGAAATATATTATTTAATCGTGAAATAACCTTTCGATCAAAACAAAATCCTTTTTCATTAATAATTGACAATCCATTCATTAACTTGACATTAAGGTGCATAATGGGTCTCGATTTACAAAAAGATTTTCTTCGTACAACGAGCCCTTGAGAATTTGCGATAATGCAATCTGCGATTTGCTTTGCAATATCGCAAAATTGCAATATCACAAATCGCAACTTTCGCAAATTGCAACTTACGCAAATCGTAATTTACGCAAATCACAATCAGTAACATCGTGGCATCGCAATATCGCGGCATCGCAATATCGCGAAATCGCAATATCACAAAATATAACATATGAAAAATATATGTTAATATATTTTCTGCGATATGCGATTTGCGACAAATATTTTAATGCATAGTTATTGGATCGCGCTTATCGCAGTTTAGAAGATTCTTCTTTGCAAAAGATATCTTGTACTTTTTGTTGCGATGGATGTGATATTTTCTTCAAATAAAGGTTTTATTCTAATCTATCATAAACTTAAGTTTATTTAAAGATTTTCCAAATAATTTTCTTAAGTTAATGATAGTAAGTTTTATTAAAAATGAAAACAAACATCAATTTATTTTTTGGATTTTTAAACTAAGGGTCCCCACTTATTTAGTATTATTACTAATACTAAATAAGGAGGGGGTTGTTTCTGGCCACAACAATTGGCGATTCACTTGGAAGAACCAGTTATCTCTGCTTTTCTTTTAAATTTTCTAAACTTTTCAAAACAGAAAATTTTCCAGGAAATTAAACTTTATTATAAAAGACAAAGTACATTATGCTTTAATCTATAAAAAATATTCATTTCTTTTATATTCAACTTTTACTATTCAGTTCCCTAAGCTAGTCCTTGTATCTACATCAATCATTACTTGGTTTAAAAAGATAAAAACAAAAGAATTCTCTGTAAATCAGTTTTAAATATGCTCATTTGTCATAGGTAGAGCCACTGCTGCTAGCAAGCGTCTATAGCTTCGACAGGGTTACCTATTACCCAACAATGATCTTGTGTCCTACTTAGAGAAATATACAATTTTCAAAGAGAAATCCATATTCACACTTATTGCTTTTTATTTTCTTTTTTACCCTTAAAGAACAATGTCTTGGTTTGGTAGCCAATTTATGACAATGCCATTCACTTGATTTATAACTTTGCTGAACAAGCTGGCTCGTGATGAGACCCCTTGCCTTTCAATTGCAATAATCTTGAGTCATTGCCCTGTTGTGGTATGCAGTATTGGAAAAGTTAGCAAGCTATAATATCTATGATCATGATAAGTTGGCTCGTGATGAGACCTCTTACTCTTTAAGTTAAAAGTGTATCATTAGATTATTCCATGAAATTTGTAATTTTCTAGGTGGGGAGGAAGTCATTGTTTCCTTAAGATAGCTCTGGACGACAATAATAGAGTTTTCGGGAAAGAACTTTTCTACAGAGAACTTTCGTTTTGTTATTGATACCTTTCATTGGACTGATATAAAACAATCTTTCACCAAAAGTTGTTTTTCATCAAAATTTTCAAAGTTGAAACTAATATTATTTCTAGATTTAAAACTTTTAACTGTATCTTTGAATAATAATGATCAATATTCTAAAAACAATTCTATTTATATAAGTGAAGAAATAAAATCTAAAAAGAGAACTTGTATCTTTTTCATGAATTCCAAATGTAACCATTAACAACTGGTTTTATTATGACAAATAAAGAAAACTAATCTACAAAATAGAAGAATGATCTCCTATGGAAAATATTTTTTAAGGATCTGTCCATTAACAGGTAAAGACTCTCTTTTCCCTGTTAAATCCTGTAACATGAAAGTAGATGGACCTATGATCTCTGCAATTTGAAAAGAACCAAGCCACATTCGTTGAAATTTTGTATGTTTTCCTTTTTCCTCATGGGCCTTGTCCCATTTTAGAACTAAATCTCCTATCTGAAAGTCCTTTCTGGTTATCATGTTTGAATCAAAAGAAGCTTTAACTAATGCTTGATGATGAGCATGAGTTACTTTGGCTTTTTCTTGTTGTTCTTATAACTTAATTATTTCCATTTGCCTTAATTGTAAAGAAGAAGTTGGTTCTTCATCAATATACTGAACTAAGGCTAGAGAAGGAATCACTAAATGAGTTGGAAGAACCACTTCTCTCCCATAAACTAAATTAAAGGGAGAAGTGCCAATAGAAGCCTTTTGCGTTATTCGATCTGCCCATAAAACATATATTAAATATTTATGCCAATTTTTATGATTTTGATCAATGGTTCACTTAATGATTCTGATTAAATTTTTATTTTTGGATTCAGCTAACCCATTTCCCTATGGATAATAATTGGTAGAATATTTAAGTTTAAAACCTCTCTTGAGTGCAAATTCATTCATAGCATTACCAGAAAAATACGATGCATTATCAAACATTAAGGCAGAAGGTAAACCAAACCTGGTGATTATGAACTGATCTATAAATTCGATGATATGCTCAGCTTTAGCAGTCTTGAGAGGGACTGCTTCTACCCATTTCGTAAAATAATCAGTTGTTGTAATGATATAACTATGTTGTTTAAAAGAGTGAGGAACGATCTCACCTATTATGTCCAATCCCCATTGATCAAACGGCTGCTCAATGTTGACTGGTTGTAATGGTAATGATGGTTTCTTTTGTCTTCCAGCTGCAGTTTGACAAATTTGACATTTCCTTTCATATTTATGTGAATATTTAAATAGTGTGGGCCAGTAATAGCCTGCAGGAAGGATCTTATGTGCAGTAGCATCTCCAGCATAATGTCCACCTATTGGCCCATCATAAAGTTCCTGCAAGACTTTTTCAACTTCAGATTTCTCCAAACATCTAAGAAGAGCAGAATCATAATTCATCTTAAAAAGAACATCATTCACAAGCTGATATTTTTTAGCCTTCAACCTTAGAGCTCTTTTCTTGGTGTGATTGAGATTTGGAGGAGCATATCCATTCTTCAGATAAAATATGATATCAGCATATAATGATTCAACATCGTTTAGGCTTACCTCATATGTTTGTATCTCTTCATATGGTTTTTCAGAAATAATCGATGCCCCAGCTAGTATTTTGCAAAAGCCTTGACCTCTTACAATACTTGCCGGTTTGATTTCTACATCATATTCTTGTAAAGGAGTAACCCAATTGGCTCTTTTCTCACCCACATCTTTTTGAACTAAAAGATTTCTTACCACTGGAAACGGTACTATGATTTTTGTATGGGTTTTAAGTAAAAAGGGTCTGAAATATTTAACTGCTTTGAAAACAGCATAAGCTTGTTTCTCCACATCTGAATAATTCAATTCAGCACCCTGTAAATTTGAACTGAAAAAGAAATTGGAGCTTTTGCTTTGTCTTGATTTTCTTGAGTGAGTATTGTAGCATAAGATTTATCAGAGGCAAATGTGTACAAAATAAAAGGATCGGAAAAATTTGGAGTTGCTAAAGATGGAGCATTGATAATTGCTTATTTGATCAGATTGAATGCCTCATATTCATCTTTACCCCATTTGAAGTTTGAATTATTTTTAATCATTGCTTGCAAGGATGATACAATTCTCGAAAAATCTGGCACAAATATTTTTACAAAATTAATCTGACCAAGAAAATATTGCATAGCTTTCTTGTTGTGAGGTAATGGTATTTCAGAAATTTCTTTGATTCTATCAGGATCAATATGAATTCCAGATTTTGATACTATGAATCCAAGAATTTTTCCTTCACTTAAAGCAAAAAAATATTTTTTCGGATTAAGTGAAATTCCATACCTTTGACCACGTTGGAAGATCTATTTCAAATCTCTAAGATGATTGCTTCGTTTTTTGGAATATACAGTTATATCATCCAAGTAAATTACCACTTATTTGTTAACTAATCCCTTGAAAGTAATATCCATGGCTCTTTGAAATGTGGCACCAGCATTGATTAGACCAAAAGGCATCTTTTGATATGCATAAGTGCCCCATTTGGTTCTGAATGTAGTTTTCAATTGATCATCAGGATGGACTAACACTTGATTGTATCCAGAAAAACCATATAAGAAAGACATTAATTCTGATCTTGCAACTGCCTATAATATTTTCTCCATAGGAGGCAAAGGAAAATTATCTTTTTGGCAGGCTTTTTTAAGATTTCGAAAGTCGATACAAATTCTAATGTCTTCGTTCTTCTTTCTAATAGGAACCATATTGGAAACCCATTTATAATGTTGGACAGGAAAAATAATCTTGGCTTTCAATAACTTATTGAGTTTAGATTTGATCTGATTTTCTAGATTGGGGTGGATCTTTCTCAACTTTTGTTGGACAGGTTTTTCATCATTGATCATTGGGATAGTATGTTGGATGATAGAAGTGTCATAAGTTTTGACTTCATCGTAGTTCCAAGAAAAGACACTTTTATATTGTTTCAAAAGATGAACATACGCTAATTTTTCTTCAGGAGCTAGGCCAAGGCCTAGGTTGATATTCTGTGGTTTGGCATCAGTTCCTAGATTTACTAATTCATAATTCAAAGTTGAACTTTGCAGTTTTGAATTGGTAGATCTTTTAAATCGATCTTTCAAATCATAAAGGTCTTCTAACTTGACTATTGACTTTGTTATAGCATTATTGGTGTTATCTTGGAGCAATTGTCTATCATGTTGGGCTTCATCAATTATCTGATTGGTGTAAGATCCTTTAGATGTGAGAAAAATTACAATATCAGGATCATCATTGAAAATCCTCCAATTGGTAACGTTATCAGGAATCGAGGGTCTAAAGATTAATTCGATTGAAAATCGATCAGGACTAAAGTCTTCTACAGGAATGAGCTTGGAAGCTACATTAGCTAGGAGGTCTGAACTAGCATTCTGAATTCTGGGAATTGATGAAATGTTAAACGCTATAAAGTGTTCAGTCAGATCTTGGACTAAAGATTGATAATGCTTTAAATGACCTGATAAACAATGTATAGTATTGTGTACCTATTTAATTACAATTTCCGAATCTCCAAAAACTTGTAGATATTTGATGTCTAATCTGATTGCTTTGTATAGTCCTTGGACTAAAGCCTCGTATTCTACGGTGTTATTAGTGCAATCGAATTCGAGTCTGCAAGTTAGCATAATTTTGTTTCCCTTTGGACTAACCAAAACACATCCTGCTCTTGCTCCTTCATTAGACTTAGAACCATCAAAAAATAATTTCCAAAATAAAGATTTATTTACAAGAGTATCTATAAAATTAATACATTTAGAACTATCTATTTGAGAAAAATTTTCTATTTGAGATAAAACAAAATGTTCTAAATAAGGTGAAGCATGAGCATTGAAATTTCCTAAGAAAGAATCAACTGAGTAATTGCCAATGATATTACTGTTGTATGCAACTGGTTCATTCTCTCCTTCGAGTTTTGTTACTATGTATTTCTGATGTTTTTCTCGTTCAACCTTTATCTGATTTGGTTTACCATTGTAAGGAAGCCACATATGACACCAATCAGTTGCAAAATATCCATGAAGTTTTTCTGACCAATCTCTGCTAACAATTAAGCCATAAAATTCTAGAATATCGGCAACTAAAATATCAATGACTTGACATACCTTTGGATTTGATGACAATCTTATGGTAACCTGATTTAATTCGCCAATCACTTCAACTTGCGATCGATCTAGCTAGACTATGCGCACAACAGATTTTTGTGGTTGAATGTTCAGCTTTGCACATATTGATTTTGGTAGAATATTAGATGAAGCTCCAGAATCCACTAAACAATTATGCAAATTTTTATTGAAAACTTCATAAGTAAGAAGAAATGGAGGAGTATGAGATCTCGACCTTCCTCCAATTAAAGCGATATTTTCTAGATCAACTTTACTGATCGCATTAGCTGGAGGTCTTCCCATCTCGTTGGAAGCTTGAGAAATCATAGGATCAGGTAAAGGTTTTTCTGGTACAGCATGTAATTCTTTCAAAAGTACCTTTTGTTGGTGTTTTAACTTGCTCAATTCATAAAAAGTGATGTTAGCCCTAGTATTTTTCATGTCTTCTATGATATTATACTCCATTTCATCTGGAAAAATCAGTGTTCTTGATGAAATTGATGAATCTGTCTGAACTGAGCTAGTTTGAATTGCTTTAGATGTCGTTTTCTTAGGTGCAATTTTATCCTTAGTCAATGAGCTTGCGCTTTTTGAATTAGGAGTAGTTTGAGGAGGATCAAGTTGATTTCTACATCGTGTACTAACTAGGGATGCTTCTTGATCTTCCTCATTTGGAAGGATGAAATCCCACATACCTTGTACTTCTACGACTTCCTCTTCATCGACAGTTTCTTCAGTAGCGGTTTCTTCTTCTTCTTCTTCTGATTCAGCATTAGTTATATCATTTGGTGGCTTTGGATCAGTTGAAGGATTTATTCTAAAAGGCTTGAAAGAATTTTTAGAAGATGTTTCTGCCACTTGTTTCTTAATGTCAACCATTTCGTTAGACATGGTTTTCAAAACTTTCTGCAATCCTTCTAAATATAATGGATCTTTTGATTTTTTTTTCTTGGGATCCTCCTTAAAAGTAACCTTCTTGGATTTTCATTCTTCTATCACATTTTTCTTATCTAAAGCAATGACACGTTTCTCTACCACTATTTCCTCCTTCATTTTTTCTTCTAAAGTTGTTTTGTTAGCCCTATCAACAAATATTTCTATGTTTGATGGTAAAGCATAAATGTACCATTCACTTCGCACTTCTTCGCTAGGCTTGGAAGAAGTAGAAATTTTGTTTAACAATTTATTGAAACGTGAATTAAAATCCTTGACAAGTTCTTTTGAATCAGCTCTAAGATTAGAAAGATCATTGATTAATGTCGTTGTAGACCTGTCATCACCAAATTTAGTCAAAAATTGATCTTGAAAGATATCCCAACTAGTGATGGATCCAGATGGTAATGAGAAATACCATGATCCAGCTGCTCCTTGTAGAGTATAAGGGAAAAGTTGGACAACAACATCTTCATTAATAACTCCATTGAGATTTATGGACAGCATAAAATTGTTTATATGTTCTTCTGCTAGCATGCCTGCTTCGGGATTAAACTTAGGCAGCCATTTTTCAGGATGGGCTGGTAATTGACTCAAGGGTGCAGGCATTAATACTACCCTTAGATTATTCCATGGAATTTGGGCCATCGCTGAACTACTAACAGAGGAAAGCGTAGAAGATGATGTCTGTGATTGGGAAGATGAAGATATTACAATTATAGATGATTGAGAAGGTGATGTGGAAGTTCTAGTGGAGTGAGGGACAATGGTCTGAAGTGGAGGGGTGGATGGTTGACTTCACGGTGAAGAGGTTGAGATGGATGATGATGATGAAAGAGTCTTGCTATCAGACCCTTTAGGTGATTTCCTTGCTCTTTTCCTTGTGGATAAAGGTAATTCAGTTGGCTGAATGCCAAGCTTCTCACTCTATAATCTGGTAAGAGGATGAGCAGGGTTATATTGTGAAGTCACACTGCCTTGAGATTTATCATATATTTGAGGTGATATTGAAAATCGCTGAAGTTTATGAATCAAATATTCAACTTCAGGAGGTTCAATAGAAGATTCTTCTGAAAAGTCAGGGTTTGTAGCAGTGTCTGTTCTTCTTTCGACTTCTGGATCTAGATTTAAAATTTTTGAGTGCGATGGAGAAGTCGGGGGAGATGGTGAGGGTGATTTACTCTCAAAATGGTATTTATATTTAGATTTACTTTCCATTCATAGTTCGTGGCCCTCCTTCTAGCGCCAAATATGTTGAAGACCCAAAAATCGGGTCTACAACAAGAGGGATACCCACCCGGTCCGGACCTTGGTTAGCAGCTCCTTTTCCGTTTGGTGTAGTGGGTCCAATTTGGGATAATGGGACCAGTTTCCCAATATGTGTGTGTGTGTTGAAAATAGATATTTCCTCTCTAAAAAAGTTCCTAAGTGAAATGCTTTTATTCTATTTGTAATCTAATTATATGCTAATTGTATTCTAATTTAAATAGAAATATCTAATTCTAAAATAAAACCAGGATAAAATCTTGTTTATGCGATCTAAAATAATTTCGAATAACAACTGATAATAAAGATTGTTCAACTGTTATAAGAAAAGAATTCAATAAAGATAAACCAGTTCATATAAGAAGTTAGATGAAACAGTTGTGAAAAAAATATCGCATAGAAAGCTATTCATACATTAAACATAAATAAATAATTATCACCGTACAAAAGTGCCGAATGATAAATTAAGCATTCAAGCATCAATATATAAACAACTGAAAATAAATATTACTTTAACACAGAAGCAGAAATAGTTAAGAGATAAAAGTACCATTTATAACTGGTTCTACTCATGAGCTAAAAGCAATAATGATTTATCTCTTCTTAATCCAACATCTACTAAGAGTACAGAAATGCAACATCAGTAGCAGATATTAGACACATATATCAATAAATCTCGTTCCATTCATTCATCAAAACCTCCTCTGAGGGTGCAGAAGTGCATGTTCTGAGGATAAGTTTTTGACAAATTTCTGGACCCTTCTCTAAATGCATGAGAAGGGTTTAAATACTACTAAATAAATCAAATTATAGTTTATTACAAAAATTTAGGATTCGGTTTAAATGACCGTCCTTTTTCTATGCAAAAATAAAGTAAAACTAAAAATAAATCTAAAATTAAAAATTATTAACTAACTACTTATGAATCTGGTCTTTGAATTTGCAAGAATCCAGCATTGATTTGAGAAGAGGGGGCTAGCCGACTTCAGATTTTAATTGTCCCGAAAAGATGGAATCAACAAGTGTTGGTGCGATCTTCTCAGCAGAATTAATGATGCAATTAAGAGCGCTGCATTGGTTTTGTGGTTTAACTAGGCACGTCCAGTAAGAATCTCAATTTAATTTTGTCAATCCTTGAATTGATTTTTCCTTCTCTTCAGCTTTCTGTTTCCACTCTATTTGCAATTGATGTACTTGTGGTAGGTATCGTGGAATAGTTTCCGAAATCAAATTAACTTTGTGCAAATTTTCATTTACACAATCAGTCATGTTACTTGCTGCTGTAGATGCTTCCTCTGCTGCTTTTTCTGCCTCTCTGATCTGTGCATCCCAATTATTGAAGAGTATTTCTTTATGACCATCATTGATAATTGGTGCTCCTACTCTTTTTCCTTCCTCTGTCTTTTGCGATGCCAAATAATTATTAAATTTTTTATTAGTTAAATCATAATCATGTCATAATTCTACGACATGATTAGTGATTTTATCACTTTCTTGACAAAAAGAGTTCCATTGCGAGATTTTCTAGCATAATATATCTTGTTGTTGCAGTAGTTGATTATTCAAAGAAATAGATTCTGAGATGAACTCTGTAAGCTTAGGGTCGTCTTTATGCATCTCTTGCATAATCTGTATTTGTTTTTCTTTTTCGGACAAGCTTTTCTGATATCCGATCTGCATTTGTTGAAACTCTTGCTGCAACTTTTCAAATCGTATCTGTGCTTCACTGTTGGCATGTGCTTGTTGCAATTTTTGTTGCAGAACTTGTATTTGATCCTCTTTTTCATTTAATAACATTCGTACCTCAGATTCTTTGTCAATAGTTGTGGAGCCAAAAGCTCCTGTAATCTAAGATAATTTAGTAAGATTTTCAGTGGGATCCATAGTAGGATCTTTCCATAAAACATCCAATTGTTCTGCATCAGTAGAGAGCGCACTTTCTAATTTTCTCTTATTTATTTTCTTCTTTACTACTTCTTTATGTTGTGGGCTATAAAATATATCCAGAGGAGGAATTTCCTCTATTTTAAGTACAACCTCGGCAGAGGGAGTAATGGGTATATGTTCTGTTTCTGTGACATTGCCACTTATTTCTGTAGCCAAACCTTTTGTTGTCTATACAGGAGTTTGTGTATTTTGTCCTTCAACATTAATCAAATCATTAAATGTTTCCCATTCTTTATCTAGCTGAGTGCTGATGGATGGTTGTTGTACATTAAGAGGTGGAAGATTCAACTGTGGAGTAGTTGAAGTCTGTTGTTGTGAGAGCTCTTTTGATTGAGTTGTATCCTTTACTGAGCCTTCACTTTTATCCTGATCGAATTTTTTAGAATGTTCAGAAATTTCTTTGTCAGACTTTGACTTAGACCTTTCTGAATCTGAGCTGCCACTGAGACTGACACTAGGAGTTGGTTCCCTTGCAGGTTCCAAATGCAAATTATCCAAAGGGATAGTGGTCAATCTTCTTTCTCTGTATACTTTAAACTCTTGAAATTCTTCTGGGGAGAACCGTGTTTGAGCTAAATGAAAATTTTCTTTAAATGAACATTTTTCTTGAAACATATCATCAAAAAGATCTTCTTCTCCAGAAAATACTCTTACTTTGACTGTAGTGGTGAAATCCTTGACAACATCATAGGGGTCGAATAACCTTTTCGGAAACTTAAACAATTGTAAACATGTAATATTGTTTACTTTTTTAAATGCATGACCAACATCAAATAATGAAAATGCTTCACAAGAAACAGGAAATTATGGCCAGATGGCCTTTTTTTTATCCTTTAATTCTTTTGTCAAACCTCCCTCTCCACAGGTTTGGTATGAAATTTCCTAAGCTATAAGTTTATCCGGAACATACAAGGGTAGAACATGAGGATAAGAAAAGCTTCCAAAAACCCTCACATAGGTAAAAAATTCTTCTCGAAACCATCTTGCGATAGGGAGAATGTCTACTTATGCTTCAGGGGAGAACCTTGGAGCATCCTTATTATAAAACACTCTGTACAGAGGCAACATTATGCCATGGCAAATTTTATAAAAATGAGGAATAAATTTTGATTCCCACAACTCTTTGTGATAGACATGAATGGGCAAGGGATCATGAATGTCCATTTCCAACCCATTAAAGGGAACTTAGAAACAAATCAGATTGAATCCATAACATAGGTAGATAGATAAAAAGGAGTATAAATCCTCTGAGAGACAGTTCGTTTAGACCGGTAATTGAAAATATATGTGGCTAAGTTATCAGACAATATTTTAGCCCAGTCCACAATGGTAGCATTAACAGCAGCATTCAATAAGGGAAGCCATTCAGGCAAAAGCTTATTAATGTCAGGCTTTCCAAAAAGCCTACATAACATAACAGCAGAAAAACAATATGGAGAAGTGAGTGAACCGGTACTGTACATACCTTGTTTATCTTTCTTCAGTGGTTCATCTCTTCTGGACCATTCTTTAGTGCATTCCGCTAAGTTTGCATTTTCCTTGGCAAATTACTCCATAAATTGTTTGTTGTAAGTTGCCTGAGGCTCCGACAAATGATACATAAGCCTCAAATCTTCTGGAGTGAATGACCCGATGAGCTCTTGACCTTGAGTTTTGAATTTTCTGTCCATAATATCAGTGCTATCCAACACCCATTTTACCATGTCTGTATATGGAAGAATTCTAGGTCTTGCTGTTATCCGGTGCAAAAATGAACAAGTCAGCTCTGTAAGAGATGCTTCAGAGGAATTACTTGAACTTGCAGTAGCTGCAACATCAATTACTCTTGGGTTTTCTTCTTCAAGGAAATTAAACATACCCTCCCAAGTGGTGATTCCAGCGTCTTTGTTGCAAGCAATGTCTGCATATAAGGATGCCATATATTTATTTTCAGAACTTGGAACTTTCTCTTTCTTTCCCATAATGCTCTGAATATTTCTTTGTATAGTCTCTTGTTCTTCGCGCCTGCAGTTTTACGAATTAAGTGAGAATAATGATATGAGAAAGGTGATGGGATAGTTTTAAATGCTGAAGGCGTATGAAATATATTATTTAATCGTGAAATAACCTTTCGATCAAAACAAAATCCTTTTTCATTAATAATTGACAATCCATTCATTAACTTGACATTAAGGCGCATAAAGGGTCTCGATTTACAGAAATATTTTCTTCGTACAACGAGCTTTTGAGAATCTGCGATAATGTGATCTACGATTTGCTTTGCAATATCGCAAAATCGTAATATCGCAAATCGCAACTTTCGCAAATCGCAACTTATGCAAATCGCAATTTACGCAAATCACAATCAGTAACATCACGGCATCGCAATATCGTGGCATCGCAATATCATGAAATCGCAATATCGCGAAATCACAATATCGCAAAATATAACATATGAAAAATATCCGTTAATATATTTTCTGCGATATGCAATTTGCGACAAATATTTTAATGCATAGTTATTGGATCATGCTTATCGCAATTCAGAAGATTCTACTTTGCCAAAGATATCTTGTACTTTTTTTTGCGATGGATGCGATATTTTCTTCAAAGAAAGGTTTTATTCTAATCTATCATAAACTTAAGTTTATTTAAATATTTTCCAAAGAATTTTCTTAAGTTAGTGATAGTAAGTTTTATTAGAAATGAAAACAAACATCAATTAATTTTTTGGATTTTAAACTAAGGGTCCCCACTTATTTAGTATTATTACTAATACTAAATAAGGAGGGGGTTCTTGCTGGCCACAAGAGAGCTATATCTACATATTTTCAGAGACATGGTGTTTCGGGATGTAACAAAAACACACATATTTTTTGAATTTATGATGCACACTGATGCAAAACATATGTTATATATACACACACACACACACATCTATTTTCCTACATGTATCTTTTACATATGATGATGATTTTACAAATTACGCAAATGTCTATCTAACACAATGTTAGCCACTATATCAATTAATGCATTCATTCGTCTAGGAATATGTTGATATTTGATAAAATAAAAATGTCTTTCGAACAAACGAACACGTAAATACAATCTCAGAATGCACGGGTTTCTAACCTAATAATGACCATTGATTTACAGAACAACAAGTTGTGAGTCTAGATTTACAAGCAATGTGCGTATGTCGAGGTTTATTGCCTTGGTTAATAGTTCAAGGACAGCACTTCAGTGACATTATTTGTATGCCTTCCTAGACAAATCCCTTGCAGATCTATCAAGTCACCAGCAGGATCATAAATTACCCAGGCTGCTGAAGACAAATTCCTGGTATTGCGAGAAGCACCATCCACAAAACCAACATAAGGGGTAACAGACATCTGCACAAATAAGAAAGACCCAATAAGCAGTAAAATTATTACAAAACACACCAAATCAAAACATGTACAAAAAATTAAAATAACACCTATGTACACAAATCATGCATGAATGACTCATGCATAATATTTTTTGAGATACAACCCATTTTAGGGTTGTTCTAGAGGATGACCTTCATAATCAATGAGCTCATAGGCCCCATTCTACAACTCACATTTAATAAAGTAGGGCCCATGCCACATGGGTTGAAATTTGGTTTCCCCCAGCTTATCATGAGCTTGGTCGTATAGGAGGATGAGATCTCCTTCAACGAAATAACGAGGGGAAACTAATTGGTTAAAATGAGCTTTGACCCACTTATTATGTGCTTCGATTACCTTAGCAGCAAAGCGGCGGGTTTCATCCAACCTTTCTAAGTAAAGGAGATGCTCTTCTTCTGGCGAAGTGTTCGGAAATAATTCAACAACCAACTTGAGTGAAGGTATTTCACACTCAATCGGAAGAGTAGCTTCCAGACCATAAACCAACTGGAAAGGAGTGAATCTAGTTGCATTCTTAACTGAGGTTCGGTATGCCCAAAGAACCAAAAATAACATGAGATTCCAATTGGATTTGTGGATCCCAATCATACATTGAAGCATGGTAAAAAGAACTTTTTTCATGGCTTCAACCTACCCACTGGCCTGAGGATAGTACAGTGTTGATCTGTTGTTACATAGACCCAACTTAGAAGTCAACTCCGCCACCATGTAATGCTGAAAATGGGAACCATGATCTGTAACAATGGCTTGAGGGACACCAAACCTAGCAATGATGTGATTGAATATGAATTGAGTATCTAGTATCTTACCGTCAGTGACAAGTGTAAGCATTTCTTCAGCCCATTTGGTGAAGTAGTCCACGACTATGATAATATAAGCATTCCCCCCACTCGAGTAAGGGTTACACATCATAAAATCAGTGCCCCACTTTGCAAAGGTACCAACAATAATGACAGGATGAAGAGGTATAGGCGGGCGGGGCATGCATCTTGCATTGATAGATCTGACAATCATGACATTTACGAACTGCGACAACGTAGTCCTTAAAGATAGAAGGCCAAAAATAACCAGCACAAAGAATATTTTGTGCAGTGGTATAACCAGACATGTGACTTCCACAGGCGCCACTGTGACAATAATTTAGGGCTTTCTCAGCTTTCTCAAGATTAAAACATCGATGGAGTATGGAATCCACTCTGACATGATAAACTGTATCTCCGACTATATGATAAGGTTACGACAGATGTCAGATTCGTGGGTGGGCATCCTTCGTCAACTCAAATCTGAAAGTAGACATTTGGAGATAGATTATGATATCACCATACCACAGATCGAGGGTGTTAATCGAGAAGAGCATATCGTCTAGAATATATTCCTCAGAATGAGACGGAGTAGAGTCGGAAGGGAGGGAACATATCAAATCAGCAAAGACTAATGATTTATTTGACTTGGCAGCAGTAAATTCCAAATCGAACTCTTGGAGGATGACAATACACTTCGATTATTTCCCCCCCAGCAATTTTCGAGACAATATATAGGTCATAGGGTTGCAATTATAAATCACAGTCACAGTACGCAAAAGAATATAATGACGAAAATGCTGAACTTCTTGAACCGCAGCTAACGCTAACTTCTCGACACGTGCATAGCATGTCTCGGGATCGATAAGGTTATGAGATAAGTAATAGATAACATGCTCGTTACCATCATCATCATCTTCTACCAGAACCATGGCAATCATGCTAAAAGCAACGTCCAAATAGAGGGAAAAATCATGATGATAGTTTGAAGGACGCAACAGAGGAGCGTTGACAAGCAACGTCTTCAGTGCCTCAAAAGACTTTTGAGAAATCTCATCCCAACAGAATGGGATGCCCTTCTTTAATAATTGTGTGAATCCTTTAGCCACTTCTGCATAGTTAGGTATGAAATGGCATAGAAAATTAGCCTTCCCTTGCAAACTCTAAAACTGATGCAACGAGGAGGGAGAGGGGAGATTGATAATAGCCTCAACCTTGAGTGGATCGAGGTGAATTCCATCTTTGGACATGATAAACCCCAAGAATCTATCGGAATCAATGCAGAAGACGCACTTGTGCAGATTAATCTGAATGTTGTAACATTGAAAATGAAGAAAAATATAACTAAGATGGTCAGGATGGTCCATACACTTAGCTAAATGAGCAGGAAGGTCATCCAGAAAAGGCTAAATGATGTGACGAATATCATGAAAATCATACGACATCACTCGTTGAAATGTGGCCCCAGCATTATTTAAGCCAAAAGGGAGCTTCTTATATGCGAAATTACCCTAGGGATAGATGAAGGCAGTCTTATGTTGATTAGTTGGGAGATTGTTAATCTGATTATAACCAGAAAAACCATCCATGAGGGAAAAAATCTCACTCCCAGCACAGTCTTCAATGATTTGATCGATAAAGGGAGTAGGATAATTATCCTTGGGACAAGCCCAATTAATATCACAATAATCAATGCAAACTCAAATGGTTCCCTGTTTCTTATCTACAGGAACAATATTAGAGACCCGTTTTTTCAAAGGAATTGGATAAATGAAACCAGCTCTGAGAATCTTTTCAACTTCACCTTTAATGGCAACAACTTTTCTAGGGTGCACAGGATGAATACGTTGGCAAACAGGTTTCGAACCAGGGTAAGTAGGTATTTCATGCACCACTATACTAGGATCAATGCCGGGCATTTCTTCGTAGGACCATGCAAAGACATCATGGAACTTGCAGAAAAGGCTAGTGTAAACTTGTACTTCGTCGGAAGAACAAGTGACCCCTGGGTGCCTTTGAGAAACTAGCTCACTTCGGACCATCTAGGACAATCCTTGGTGAAGTTCTCTTCATCACAAATTAAACAAGGACACTTTGGCTTGCATTGAGAACCATTGCCAGCACGAGGTTTCTAAGAATCCTATTTCAGGGTATCGGATTTGGCCTTACCTTTACCCTTCTTTTTACCTTTAGAAGTATTATCCGCCGGATTGGCCTGAACGGCAATAACTTCTGTGGACTTACTAGAATTTGAGGTGGACTGAGAAGCAACATTATTGCAAGAAGTAGACTTTGGCTTCCCAGAGTTTGAAGAAGAAGAATTATGAGAAGTCTAAGACATGGAACCAATAATACCATCGATGGATGGAGTCGCTGGTGGTTTAGAAGCTCCAGGTCGGGGAGGATCAGGAAAGATATCATACAATGTGCCAAACTGAAAATACACAATATAAAGGTACTGGGTGTAAGAAATGGCTTGTTCCTCGGTTACACATGCCCCCATAGATATGTCTTTAGCAATCTGATTGACAAAGAAGGTGGTGAACCAATGAGTTAAAAGTTGATTAGGAATTTCAAATTTGATCATGCGACGACGACGTCACCACTCATGAATATGATCTGAGATATGAGTAGCTCGGTCTTGTTTCAATGAAGTGAGGTGTGTCCCGGTCTTATAACGGACGGGTAAATGAAAATTCGTAAGGAATTCCATGGCTAAATAATTGAAGTCTTGGAAGACACCACGAGATAGCTCAATGTACCACTTTGCAGTGACACCAGTAAGAGTTCGCTGGAAAAGACGAAGTTGAATAGAACCATCAACCCAAGAGTTATAGGAAAACCACAAATGGTAAGTCATAACATGCGCTTGGTGTTCTTCGCTAGACTTTCCCTCAAATTTAAGACAATCACCAGGAATCTTGATCGCAACCGAAGGCCAATATGGGTTATGAATAATGGGATTGTTCGTTAAATTTGACACATCGGGTAATTCCAATGTAGCAAGAAATGGTAATTGAGTGTTGAAAGTCATCAGAGGTCTCTGATAAGAACCTGTGTTCACATTCCACCCAGTCTGAGAGGGATTTTGTCCCCATACATTCTGTCCCAGAGGATTCGGATCATAGGGGTTAGAAGTAGGATAATTCGGTTGATACTGGGATTGAGGACCACGATACTGAGTTGGAGTAAACCATTGAGGTCCCTGCTGAGCAACGTATGGAGTCTAATGTGGAATGTAAGCATGTCTTTGAGATTGATGGTATACAAGTTGATTTTGAGGGTAAGAAACTTGGGACGCACTATATACCGATTGATATGAACCTTGAGGGTAATAAGCACCTTGTGGTTGAGAAGGAGGACCCTGCAGAGCAGGTTGAGCGAGCTGCTAAGCGGGTAGAACTGGCTGCTGAAACAATTGAACCAACTGAGGAGCAGGTTGAATCAATTGCTGAGCTGGTTGAACTGAGTACTGAGGGCCATCGGGTTTCCCTTGTGGGAAATTTTGGCCCGATGGTTGCGATGGACTAGGTTGTCCCTGATAACCAAGTTGACCCGGAGGAGGAGCATAGGGTTGTCCTTGTGGCACAAATTTTTGGCCATACAAAATGTCTGGTGGTGATTGTGGTGCCAAAGGTTGTCCCTATGGAAGATATATTTGTCCCCCAGGAGCATAAGATGGTCCTATTTGATTTTGAGGTTGACCAGACAGACCGTAGAGTTAACCATGTTGGACCAAAGGTTGACCTTGTGAAGGTTGGCCTTGTGGACTGTAAGGTTTTCCTTATGGACCAGAGGTAGAGCCCTGTTGAGCTAAAGGTTGTCCCAATGAGGGTTTTCCTTGCAAGCCAGAGGGTTGCACAGGTAAGGTGGGTCCAAGATGAGAAACGGTTTGATAAGGATCATAAATAGACTGATGAGAATCAATAGGAGGAAAATATACAAGATTACCATATACATCATAATGATTCGGGAATGAATATACAGGATTACCAATAGCATCATAGTGATGGAATTGAGGATTTCCAGGAGCGTGGAGCTACTGAGAACCCTGAGAGCTCTACTGCTGAACAACCAACAGATAATCTTCAAAATTAAGGCCACTAGGAATCACCGGGGTAGTGGAAACTACACTAGAAGTAGGTGGGGCCTCCACGACACTAGATTGTGTTCTATTAGGACCAATATTAACAGACCACGTATGATTGAGAAAAATAGACCTACGAGTGTGAAAAGATCCTGACGACTGAGTCGTAACAACTGGTGTGGATGAAGCCACACAGACAGTTGATTAAACTGGGACTGATGTAACAGTAACCGATGAACCAGGTGTCTAAGGTGATATTCCTAACGAAGGGAGGACCAAACTTTGAGGAGGATTTAATGTACTAGATTGTGCTATGGATGCAACACCAAACATAATCTGACTCAAGGACCTATATCCAAGCAGAAGTGACACCGATGGTGAAGAAGACTAAGTAGAAACATGAGGGACATCTTTAAGAAAAACTGATATTCTCCTGTATAAATAGGCATTCCTTCACTACCAACAGGACTAGATGAATCCATGTCTAACTCCGCGGTAAGATCTTCGAAAAGACTACGGGGACAAGGAGGTACAATAGCAGCAAAAAATGGTGAGCCTGATGTAAGAGGAGGAAAATCTCCTTCTTCCCCAAAACCTGACCAAGCACCAGAAGGAGGCCAATTGAATTCAACTGGCTCTTCAGGGGGAGATCGAGTAGCAATAGGTGGGACAAAGGAGAGAATAGGCTGCGAAAACTCGACAAACCTAGTGGACTGAGGGGTTTCAAAAGAAACATCTGGAAAATAAATACCACTAGGAGGCAGTGAGGACGACAAAATTGGTGGTTCAGCCACTATGACAGTATATCATAATAGAAACAAAAAAATATAACCAATCGAAGGCTTCCAAGATAAAAAATTAAGGAAAATAACAACAAGCCAAGTAATAAAACTTTTAATGGGTGTGTGATCGTAGGTGATTAATTTTATGACACTGAAACCAAATTTTGTTGTTTCATGTTTTAAGAGTCGAGAAACAGGAAAAATATGACTCTAGTCACTTTCAATTTTAAACGAGCGTGAAATGACAAGTGCTCAAAAATCTCTTCTCTTTTTAAAGAGTCATGAAAAGATCAAAATGACTACTCAGGTACTCTAAGCAAGAGGGTGTACCAGGTTTCTGTGAACTGTCATTTACACCTTGGTGATCAAATGAAAGATAAATTACCAAGGACTTAATGTACGTGCAGGTTACAAGGTGGCATACTCGGCTTCCCATGGATAAAAGGATTGCAACATAGAGTGGTCTCCCTTTATATACTCGATGGTACGGGGAGCACAAGTTCGTACTAGTGTTGTCTAAAGCCAGATGGCGAATGAAAGCTACTAGGTTTTAAGACGTCGAAACACATCTCTAGCCTAGACCACTAAAAATTTTGTGTTAGGTTCCAATGCTTCCTTAGGTTGATTGAATTAATTTTAAATATGATCTTGGATTATGTTTTAGTTTCAAGGCCCTACCGAATTTGGATCTCAAATTTCCTAAATTCAAGCTATATGCAAATGAACATCATCTTGATTCAATGAATGCTAGTTACGAGAAGGATAGAGGTCTTTCAAACAATAGAAAACAATGAAAGTATGCGAAGAAATCCACTAATGCATCTAACACAATCAAAAGAAAATGAAACTCTTTCCTAGACTATCAACTGCTAGTTATGCAAAAGAAGTTTTCACTTTCGATGCAAAGGAAAGAATGCAAAAAATGTTTATTTATTTATTTTTTCAATTAAAATAACTACATAATGCACTAATTACATGAAAAATGAAAACAAACACTAGCATGAGTATTGCGAATGTAAGAATCGAAATTGAATGAATCAATAAAATGCAAAGCAAACACAAGAAAACACTCAAACTAATGCTGCAATCTTTCAAACCAAAATAAAGTTTTCAAAATGACCCAAAACAAGAAATGTAATCTATGCTTGGAGCAACAAGGAGAAGAATCAATCGATCACAAAATGATCATTCAATCAAAGAAAACACTCAAAAGGATCAAGAAAACTTAGTGCAATCGACCCGAGAAAGAGACTGACAATAATAAAAAAGACTTTGTTTCCAAACAGAAGGCTCAGTGCACCAAGACACTTAGAAATCCTAAAGGCATTAATTTAAACTGATAGGAAAATAGACAAACGACTGAGAAAAACAAGCCTACAACAGTCAAAATAGTCCCAAAGGCATAATTACACACAAAAAATAACCCAAAGTCAAGCATAACTGGCCAAAAGACTCATTAAGGAGATCAAACCAAATCCTATAGGATTCAGTGTGACTGTAAGGCTGTAATCCACGCCAAACAGGGGTTGGCGTGACTGCAACAAAAGAAACCTGTGCCAATTGGTGCGACTGTTCAAACGAAAAATGCACCAAGCTAGATAACTATAGGAAAAAAGGTAAAACCAAAAATCAATGAGCATAGGTCAATCTTGACACTCTGGAGCTGAACAGAGGATATAAAATAAGCAAGAAAACCAAAAAAATATAGATAAGAAAATCAATGACTGAATTTGACCCAACAAGATGAAACGGAAAACTCACACTGATCCCTGCAGAGTCGCCAATTTATTAAGCAGGTAAATCCTCTCTGCAGATAGAGACGATCCCTCTAGGCCTAGAGTGGGTCTAGAAACAAAGAGACATGCTAGAGTGTTGATTCCTAATTACTGAATGAAAAGAGGACATGGTAGATCAACCTACCTGTAATCCAACGCTGTCGTCGTGGCTGTAGTGGTGGTGGCCTCTAGCTCCTGCCTTGGGAAGTCACAATCCTTCGGCAATCAAGCTTGGATACCTGCACATAGAACAACAAACAAGAACAACATACGACATAATAACTTAATTCATAACTAATAGCTATTCAAAGAGGGCTAATCATATTTCATTAAACATCTAACATAACACAAAATGGGAAACAAATAATAATCACATATATGTATTAATAGAAGGAAGAGTTACAACCAATGCTTTTACGTCGCAGTCTCCTCCAGTGGGGTTCAGTCGAAGTGCGTCTTATATGCTCATCAGGGGATTCAAATGGGATGAGGGCATAGACTCAAACTCTCTCAATGTAGTTGCTTCTCGTTCTATCTCTTCAATTTTTCAGCTATAGTATACTCAATTCTCGATGTTTAGCTAGCTTATGCAAAGAGAGATAGCTTCTTTTTATAGAGGAAAAGGAGGAGGTTAGGATCCCTACAAAGATGGGAGGGAGGTCTATCCTTTAGGAGTTTCCCATAAGAGGTGGAAACCATAAACTAAAGGAGGGATTCCATGGTTATTCAGTTCAACCATTCCCAATGACTCATCTTCGATTTTGTTGGAGTCGAATCTCCACCTCTATTTTTAAAAAACATTCCATAAACAGCTCAGCACAGGTGGCTAGCTGAGATAGAGCGCCAACTGGAATGGGGCCCTGTTACACTAAAAATTGTCACCATGAAATTTTACTATCTATATGGGTTCATCATTACTCATACAATACTTCCTTAGAATTCTACAAACATCAAGTTCCTAAAACCAAGCCTTGAAATTAAGAGAAAATCTTATAAAAGTCATAAAAATACTTGTACCGCAGTTTCTCTTAGTATTACCTGTGGTGCCCCATATGTTTGCTCTATAACATGCAGAACTGGCTACACTTTTTCTTCATTAAAGGTGTGGTTCCCTGTAAAAGGTAAAGTGAAGGTGGAAGTAAAATTTAGAAGCCCAGCTGGTTGAATCTGGAAGCTTTTGGAAGCAAATATTTGGTGGAAAGTTCGCTCCTTTCATGTAAATTCATCCCTCCATTAAAGGAGCCTACCCCTTCGTATGTGGAACTTAATCCCTTGAAAGAGGATTCTATCCCCTCTTATTTGGAGCTGCAACCTCTTCCCTTTTACTATAAATTAAGGCCATAGTTCAGCCTCAAGGGGAGTTAGGCTTTGAGATTTTTTAAGGATAATTGCTGGTGAAACTCAGACTCTCTTAATTGATTACCATATGGGAATGATTACACACTCATGTTTATGTTAGTCAAGAGAGTGCAAAGGCTTGTCAGAGTAGAGGAAATTCTTGTTTTGGAACCCAGAAGGACCTGTACGACATCAAGGCGAACACGGATGTAAGGCTCCTTCTTTCATCAAAGCTAATAAAAATGGATCCTATTTTCTCAATGAGTTGTTTATTTAAATGGCTTATTTCTTGAATTCCTTGATCATCAAGATAGATTTTTGGTTTATGAATTAATCTATATTATGCAGGTGCTTCTGATTCTTTCATGTTTTTTATTACAGATCCTAAAAGGAAACGTATTAAAAGCGACAGGAAATAAAACTACAATCAGTGTTGGACTACAGGTAAGTCCTAAATCCTTCACTATAGATAATTCTAGATCAAATATAATCTAGAGAAAGTAGTTTACATATGTCTGTTTGCTGTTAGTTATCATAGGATACTAGGGAGATATGTCTTGTCTGCAAGAACGATTTATCCTTCCAACAAGATGGCGACTCCACTGGGGAAGGTTGTCTTGAACTTTGTTTTCTTTTATTTTTTGACTTGTGGAATTATTTTTCTGATTTTGATTGATTGATAATGGCTTTGGTAATTTATTCCTGTAGAATTCCTGAAAAGTGTTTTAGAATTTTTTATTTTTCATTAAGTTTTCTGGTCTCCGCACTTTGTCCTTAGGCATAGTGCAGTCATCTTCGTTGATTTTTTGTATCCATAGTGCAGCACCGCACCTGTTTACAACAAAACCTGCGGATCCTCAGAAAATTTTTGGAAAAACTGAAAATTTTATTTTCTAGGATCAGCTTGCAAGGTTCTCAGTATATACCCAGACTTGTACTTTCTACCAGAAAGCCTTGCGTGAGAGTTTCTTTCAGCTTTTTCACTTTGAATGATTTTGTACAAGATCTGCATGTTATAAGTGATTTTTTCTTTGTCTTTGTGTCACTCAAAGATTAGAAACCTCTGTATACCTTAGATCATTGGTATTTCATTGTTTTCTTGTTGAGTCTTTGACTTTATAGCAGAAATTTCTTTATGAGAATTAGATCCCATTTTCTCATTTGCAAATCTTTACAAACTTTTTCATTAAGTTTTGAATTTCACTTAAAAAACCATAATTGGATGTTTTTGAGTTTTTGCTCATTTCAGCAAAGAATTTATTAGTTATATTACAAACTAAGTAAAACGTCCTCAAAATATAATAAAAGTTTTGATTTCAGATTTAATTCTTAGAATTTTTAGATCTCGAAATTAGTGTTTTTAGTTTTGAATGTTATTTCTATAAATTGTAGTTTTCTTTTGGAGAATGTTTGATTGTAGATTCGATATTGAATAATAAAGGGATTTTTTTTTTGATTAATTGATCATTCTGAGTTCTCATAACATAAGATTTATTTTCGTATGTTCTTGTTTTGAAGGAAAGAATTGTTTTCAAAGATTGCATTTCTCAACTCTTTCTTTTAGATAGAATTCATCGAAAGGAAATCAATTTTTCCTCATAATAGAGGCATTTTTAGTGTGTTTTGAGTCGGGTCGCTACATATCATCAAAGTTTCACTTTCACACCTATTGTCCTCAGAGACAGCCTATTAAAATCAACGCTTAAATTAAAATCAATTTAGTAATTTTTATATTTCTAGGACTCTTTTCACCAATATAGCTTAGGCTAGTGTCTTGGAGTAGGGAGTAATTAACTCTCCAAGATAGTTAAAACAAACAAGTAGTCAAATTTTCAGTAGGAAAAATCTAATAGTAGCTTGTATGTTATGGGAAGCTCCTCCTAAAGGAGTCAATCACGAGATCATATCTGAACCAGTGAGGTGATCAATTGCATCTCATTGGGAATGATAGAAGATGTGTGCTTATTAACAATGGTAAACCTTGGATTGACCATTGTCGAGGAGCCTGGGGTCACTTGTTGGTATACCTTGGATTATTTCAAGGATCCTTCAAGGGGATTGAGCTTTGTTACTCTGCCCTTGCGCATATATCAGATCGTAGACTATTCCCCCAGGTATATTTGTTCCTGTTGGTGACCTTAGTGGCCATAAAATTTAAGATTTTTTCCTAAGGTGACAGTGGAGGAAAGATCTCATTGTACCTAGAGAAGACGTCAACTAGACTCACTTAGAATCTCCTGAGGGTTATCTTCACTCGAGATGGTTTAAGTGGAGAAGCTTGCATCGGTCAGTTTCAATAAGCAGGTTGTCGGGGTAACTGTTCCAACCACCATTTCTATATTAGATACTATGATGTTGGATTTCATCACCAACTAGTGTTTTTAGTGTGGGAATTTATTGTTTGTGTGTGGTTTGATCTCCTAGGATTTATAAGTGTTTGATCATTTGATTGTTTCCTTAGTGACTTTAGTATTTTTTATTGAAATTTTATTTGATTGTGTTTGATCAATAATTTTTAATCGTGGTTGAATTACCAAGACAATCTTGCAGACTTCAGGGGAAACCCCCTGAGTATACACCAAGCCAACTTGAAGGACTGAAAACTCTAGTACCACATAGTATCAGAAGAATTAGATAGACAAAACCAGGAGAAACATCTATAATTACTCATCATGATTATCATGAATTAAATCAATCTCAAATAGCAGAATGTATTCAAGAGCCAATTTCAATTTCCAAAATCATTGACATTGCTTCTCAAACTAGTGAATTAGCTGAAGAACCTAAAATTTCTGAGCTATAAACTAAACCTGCTGTGTTAGAATCATCTTTAGGATTTGTTACTCCGACTTCTAGTGATCCTGATTCACCTAGAGTAAGACATCGCATTACCGAAAACCTTCCTTCTGATCTCATATGTATTGAAAAAATTGTTGGTCTGGACGAAGACGTAGTTCTTCCTGAAACCCAAGAAACTTTAAATATTAGAGAGCATTAATCAATATTCTACAGTCCTTTTAGTACTAATGCTTGGTATTTATCATTAACAGATTTTTTACAAAACACAGGTTTTACTTATTCACCACCTGGAATTCCTTTTTACCCTACACCGAGAGGTTATCAACCTTCATTAGTTATGTCGGGTGAGTCATCTATGTTTTCTGAATCTCCAGAAACATTCTTATACGGTGGTTCATCTATTCCTATGAGATACCAACCACTCTCTGGTACCTTCTCAGGAGCAGATCCTCAACCAATTGAACAAGTGTTATCATCTGGTACGAATGGAACAAACACTGGCATGTTGAACACATAATAGATTTTTATGATGTCTGGAAATATTCCAAATCCTCAACCTCAAGGAGGTCAGTTACTGCCTGGGGGGAAACCTCAAGGAAGTCAGTTACCACCTGGGGGGCAACCTCAATGTAGTCAATTACCGCCCAGAGGGCACCCTCAGGGTAATTTTTTACCACCTAGAGGTCAAATCGTAGGACAATATTTCTTGTCTGGGGAGCAACCTCAAGGACAGTACATACCTCAAGGTCAATATCAACCTCAAGGATAGTACATACCTCAAGGTCAACCCCAAGGACAGTACATACCTTAGGGTCAATATCAACCCCAGATTCCATACATGCCTCAGAGTCGATATCAACCTCAAGGTCAGTACTCAACTCAAGGTTTTCAACCTCCTTCAAGTCAACCATTATTACAAGGAGCTGGAAATTTTCCAGTTAATTATCAAACTTACGTTCAACCTAGCTATGGCCCTTCATATGCACAACCTTCTATGGGTCAATATCCCCGAATTAATATGGTGTGGGATCCATCTCAAGTTCAACAGACTTTGCAACCCAATGTGCAGTTACCTAATCAACCTGAACAGTCCATAGGTTCTAGTCCAACCCAACAATCTATCCAGCCTACCATTCAAGTCTCTGTACCTGGTCCTGTTCAGCATCCTGGGCCTAGTACACCTAGAACTCTGCCTCAAACTTTTGTTGCTGTTGCAACTTCTGTTCAACCTACCACACCTATTTTTGGAGTATCTGTAGCTCATATTTCTACTACCCTGTATCAGCGCAAATTCCTCAAGTATCTGTGCCACAGTCAGGATCTACAATTCAGACTACAGTCCAGATGCCTACAGGACAATCTGGTACAAGTACGATTCTCACTAGTCAACTGCAATTTACTTATCAACTGTACCAAGGGAAGTATAAATTTGGACATACTACACAGAATCCAACATATCAGTATCATCTGTATCCAGGGTATACTTATCAAATACCTCAAAAACACCAGTTTGGTCTGGTTAATACTGGTTTCACAGTTCCCAATGTGCATCCAATTCCAGGATATCTTGGATATCCTCCTCCTGGAACTGGTTTTATCACACAAGGTTATCAAGACACTAGCCATCGATTACTGTTCATAGAAACTTAAGATTTACTTGATTTATCGTGCCTTACGAATGATCCCATGTTTTATCTTTCATACTGGTTGTCGATGCCTCATAAGTTGCCCAGTGATATTCCAAAGTTTGAAGGTAAGTCAGGAGACGATCCATCTAATCATGTTATGACTTATCACCTCTAGTGTGCATCCAATTCACTAATCGATGATTCGATTCGATTACATATTTTTCAGAGAACTCTCATTGGTCTTGCTTCCAAATGGTACATTGAGTTACCACGAGGCTCATTTAATAATTTTAATGCACTAGATACTACTTTCTTAACCCATTTTTAGTTGCCTATCAGATACGACAATGGAACTGAATTTTTTACCTCATTAAAACAATCTACGTCTACATACATATATAATCACATTCATGAATGGCGACGTAGGAGACGTTTAGTAAAATACTTTATTCCGGATCAAATTTTAGTTGAATGGTTTATCAAATCATTATTGCCCAAAATCACTGAAGATGTGGCCAAAGGAGGCGTTGTTATAGAAGAGAAAGTCATTGCTCAAGCTCAGTACCTTGACCTTGTATATACACATTCAGGTACTCTATATGAAAAAATCCCTAATTTACCAAGACCTGGTCAGTTAACTACAACTCCTTCAAGCTCTCATGCCACTGATGATGTAATTGGTTCTATTAGCACTAGCAAGAGTAAGAAGAAATCTTCCAAGATGACTTCTCCTATTATAACTTTACCCAATTCACCTAAAGGATATTCTTCTGTTGCAACTTCTGCCGATATTCATGTTGTAGAATCATTTACAGCCAAACCTAAAACTGGTGGTAAGAAGAAAGGTAAGAATAAAAACAAAAAATCATCTTCAAAAGATAAAAACGATAAAACTGAACCAACTAACGATAAACGAAAACCTCGTTATCCTTGTCTGATCTGTGATGAGGATAATTTTACTAAAGAGTGCCTACATAGAGCCAAGGTATTGAAATTCGTTAAAGGTTCATCTACACCTACTGTCTTGAAGGATCCCTTTCCTGCTCAAGATAGTAACATTATTGGATCTTCCTCGAATACGCTAGAAAATATCTTGATGGTTGCAATGCAATCACAATATTATGGTAGTAAAAATCTTGTTGGTGGTAAAGAAGCAGAAACTTATAATTCAGCATCAACTACATCTCCCTCAGTTTTTGATCTGCTACAGATCGAGAAACCAAATCCTGACTTAGTAATCAAACTTCTTGCTAAAGGTGTACTTTGTAAATCAGCTTTCAATCCACATGTGAGAGCTGCTCAGAACTACAATATTGTTGAAGACTTGGCGATTTCCCCTTCAGCAATGTTGGCTTTGGAAGTGCTGCAATCATGCCTAGCCCAAATAAAATTACTATTCTCAGCCATAGGAGCTGTAGACCTTTAGGATTCGAACCTCATGATCTTCGATTTAGAGAATTTTACACCCTGCCTACCCCATCAAATGGCTTTTCAAATTTCGGTAATATTAAAAAAAAAACGTTGATTTTGTATTATTATTGATGAAGGGGCTTCTATGTATATCATGTCATTAAAATGTTGGAAATCACTTGGTTCTATAACACTTAACCAATCGCTGACTATCCTCAAATCTTTCTATTGAAGAGGATTCCATCCGTATGGTATTTTACAGGATCTACCGATAGAGGTCGAAGGAAAAACCATTAATCTAGATGTGGAACTGGTTGATGACCCTTTGGATTACAACCTTCTCCTGGGTCGTAGTTGGTCTTATGCTATGACTGATGTCGTATCATCGTTCTTTCATCTCATCATGTTTCCTCATCAAGGAAAGATCATAAAAATAAATCAGCTCTCATATTACTCATCCGACCCAGCCACTACTGATAGCATCCAACATGTCGGAAAAACAACTATCCCTTATAAAGATGTCGGAGTAGGTTTGATTAAAGATCCTGCTTTACTGAGAACTTTTTCCCTGCCTGCTCCCAATGTACCATCTCCTATTGCTAATATCAATATGATTACATCAAGTACTATTTCCTTTGATGATCCTTGGATAGTAACTTCAAACTCATAATTGGATTCTTTCGATGGCGCTGTTAGAGTCGGTCCTTACAGCCCTCCGTCAGAGATCATTTCGCTTTTTGCATATCATTTTTAGGTGTCTCGCTCACTTCACTTCGTTGCATTTCGCTAGGGACATGCCATTGACTGACGAAAGGGTTTGGTCTTCTTGTATTCCCTCATGCTTGTACCTGCTGGGCTAATTAAAACTCCTCAAAATTCATCGAAGTTCAGTTCACGTCATTCATGGTCATAAATGATTATTTTGGTCAACAAGAGTCTTTTAGTTTTAGAGTCTAGGGTTCAGTCTTTTGGTATGTTTAATAAATGCCCGCAGGCCATGAGGATGGTTTTCGAAGAGGTTCTTAGTTCAAATTTTTATCATCAAACACATTTGAGGACATTTCTTGTTCAAAACTCTGTTTTGAATAAGAAATTGTCGAATTCATTTTTTGTAATAATCATGTATTTTTTCCCGCCATAAAAATTTCAATACAGCCTCTGATCTTTGCCGAAGTCCAAATGCCAACATCCCTACAAAAATCAACTAATTTCATCAGTCCAAACTCAGAAAATTAGTGAAAAGCCAAAAGATAGAAGTTCAATGAAATGATAAAGTGCCAAATGAAAAACATTACAAAGTGGGTTGTGGAGGAAGTAAAAATTAAAACCAACTCTTGCAAGATATGTTCCAAAGCTATACAAATAATTTGTGTCAAATTACATTCATAAATCTTCATAGCAAAGTCGAAAATTGAGTTGGAAGAGCAAACTGGCATTTGAAGGGTCGTGACTGTGTGTGAAGAAAGAGGCGCGGTGCATAGGAACAGAGCGCGGCACACAGGATTAACATGGCGCATTGGGCCGGAATTTCCTTTGCAATTTTCCACAGGCGCGGCTCACCCAAAGGCCGCGGCACATTGGGCTTGCACGCGATGCTTAGAGCCTTAAGGCCAAAAAATCAAATCTGCTTGGTGTAAAATCGATTTGGATTCATTTCTATCTCTTTCAAGTAAGTTATCCAGGCTCCTTCAATGGTTTTAAATTGTACTTCTGTGGTTTGGAAGCAAGGGTTTAGTGTTTGAATGTTGGAAAGTTTAAACCCCATGTTTACATCCAAAATTGCTCCAAGGGTTTAAAGGGAGGTCTTTCAAAACGTGCAAATTGGTGTTTCACATCTTATGTTATTGACATATATGCTCTTGCCATCTACTGTCATTGGTGTCACTGCTTATTATACACCACAGCCTCATGGTCTCCCTCTTATTCCATCATTGCTGTCGCTATTATTACCATATAATTGTCTCACTGCTTATCATTTCTGTTATAGCACAGTCCCACAGTCCCATATTCACTATCCCATATCCCTAATACCATTTCGTTCCCATGTTTTGAGTTCCCAAACCCTATTACTTATTCCCACATCCCTCCATTGACAGAGCCTAATTGTCAGACACTGCAAGGACTATTTCTTTGTCCTTGATTTCATTTGACTCATATATATGTTTCCATTTCATTTTCACTCTTGTTCCTAATAACTACCCCCCCATCACTGCACTCATTCCTATTCATTTGTAAAATCCCCATACAAGTCAAGCAGTGGTTGTCTTCAGGTTCAAACTCACTTGATAGTCCTTTTCCCACTGTGGTTTTTATTATAGCATCTTCATGTATATGTGCGACACGTTTGGGCATTGAAACAAATACACCAATTTGCTCATTTTCTAACCAGCCAAGCATACAGTTGACAAACACATTTCAGCATCATGTCAGATACATATTCTCCATATGAACAGGGGTACGAGCAAGACTGTGACTCTACAGCAGAACTTAATGCGCCAAGGAGATCTCACAAAAGTGGCAGGCATGTCAGGGAGGAGCCCACTTCTTTGACCCAATTGCAGGCTTGCTCGCTTGCAATGGATTTTTTTCAACGTCAGTCATGTTTCCATTATTGTGAGATGATTTCCAAAACTCAGCATCATCATGAGTTAGCTCACCTATTTGTCTTACATTTGCATAACGGTCGTGCAAACCTTGTTGGGGTGGATTTTACTTTGTCACCAGAGACCATTTCAGAGGCGACTGGGATACCAAACATCGGGGAAGAGTGGAATAAGCAGCAGCAGTTGGAGAGAGCCTATTATCAGCCATATATCAGACCTAGATATATGAGGCAGCTGAGCAGGGTATTTCCTTTCCTATTTCTGAAGGATGAGTATGCACCATTGATGAAACTCATCATTCGTTATTTCAGTTGTGAAGGGCGCTTTTCACGCTTGTATGCATATCATATCCGGCTATTGATGCACTTCACGAGAGTGCGGTTGATGAACATCCCATACTTCATGTACCGTAACATAGAGCGGATGACGTTTCTTGTACAGAAGAAGACCCTAGCACAACAGCATAACAGCATATATCATTACGCGCTGATCAAAATCATGGTGGTACATCAGCTTACACAGTAGGGCATTACTTGGGAGGGGTTCATCTCCCGTGACTTCTTTGCAGTGCCACAGCTGCCTCCCGAGGTAGTTCATGATGAGGGAGAGCCTTCACACCAGTTTGATATTCCTGAGACTGAGCATATCAGTGCTCTAGTGTATGTGACATATCAGCGAGGCCACAGAGCCTTATTTGCAGCGACACGACGAGTACTATCTCCACCCGGTGTGGAAGGGGTCTCGTTGACTTCATCAGCAGCGCGAGTACTATCTCCACATGGTGTGGAAGGGGTCTTTCCTTCAAAATTAGCACAGGTACAGGTTTAGGATAGAGGCAAGAGGCCTATGCACGATGAGGGCCCTTCAGGAGGCCGAGACACTTATTTTATACTCATCGATGTTGATGCGAGCTCTCCAAGCTCGAAAATGAAAGAGATCATCCAGGAGCAAAAGGCCGAGATTGACACACTGACTGAGAAATTGCAGAGAGCTCAGTGGGTGATAAATTACTTGGATCAGTGTAATAAATAGCTGGAGGATCATCACACACTTGTATAGTTGCGGCAAATCCGTGAAGATCGACAATTGGCCCGGAAGAGACCAGGTGACATGACACCGGTTGAGCGAGAGACCTACCTCACGCATGTTAACATTCATCTGGAGAAGTTATTGGCAAAGGAAAATAGAGACAAAGACATGCTCCATCATACGAAAAATCACTATTGGGCCCGCACGCACGTTTGCAGAGAAAAAATGAAGATCCTGAAGGCAAGATTGAGCAAAGCACTGAAACGGCGAAAGAGGCCTGATCCACTCCGGATCTTGGCCGAGGCTTCGTTGGCTAAGCATGAGGCATGATGGGGGATATTCACTCCAAATTTCAGCAAATTTGGAGAAGTTTTTGTCATTTTTGAAAAATTTGGTCTCAAAACAGGTTTTTTCGCCCGACGCATTGCGCCACCCGATGCGCGCTTATGATTGGGACATCTTCTGGAGGAAAAATTTTCATTTTTGGATTTTTCATGGTAGGTTATGCATGCTCAGGAATGGCTGAAGCATTTCATCAAGTTATGGATGATCAAAAGGGCCCAAAACACCATGAAAATCACCTTTCTGCCACCTTTTGCACCAGCAGGAAGTACTTTTGGGAGATTGAATTTGTGGAGGGGCAAATGAGCTCCAAATTGAAAAATTTTACTTGGGTTGGATAACAGACATCCAAGGCTTTCCAAAGAGCTATCATGAGATCAATTTTGACTTTGGGAAGTGCTCCAAATATAGGTCCAAAGTAGCACGATGAATAGAGCTTTGGAGCGCGGCACATAGAGGAATTCAGCCTATTTTTCACCTTCCAGCTCAGAAATTCGGCCAGTATTGACTAGTTTCACCTCTTGATGTAATTTTTGATCTAGCTTGATCTAATTTGGTAACCATGATGTAATTTTGGCATGTATTTACTTGTTATAGATGATTCATTCACAAAAAAGTGAAAATCAAGTGAATGGATCAGTTTCCTAGCTTATAGAGGCAAGTTGTTTGGCTGCCTAGATTTTAGCTCTTTGTTTAGAATTGGTTCAAACTGCTCCTAGAAGCATGAGCTCGACCCATAGAGGCATGGGAAGGGGTTATACTTTTCTATTTATTGTATCTTCTGAGACACTTTCAGGGTTGGACTCTTGGGAAAAGTTTGGCACACTATTGTACATATTTTCTGCATTTTTGGCTAAGGAAAGATCAGAGGTTTTACAGCAATTGTTGGGATTCTTGTGGCTTTCAGTTTTTGATAGTGTTTTCTCTCAGTTATTTTGAAGTTATTTAATGTTTAATGTATTCCATTCCCTTATTTTTCTTCTGAAACTAAATGAATGAGTAAATGAGGTAGAATTCATTGATTCCAGTGCTCTGCCTTTAAATTTGTTTAGTTTTATATGTTTTCTCCAGTTTGGAGAGGATCCTTGTTCTCCCTTGCCCTCTTCAGCTCCTTTTCATTCTGATCCATCCATACACATAATCCAAAGCATCAAGACTACTGCCTACCTTGCCCCAATTCAAATTCTGCGAAGATCTGGCCTCATCCCCAAGCCCAAAATTGCCATTCCCATTTTTCCAACAAAAAACCAAAAAAATTAAATCAAACCCTTCCATTTGTTTACCTAGCCTAAAATCAGTATCTATTATAGGTCATCTCAGCCCCTTTGAAGAACTTTTGCCGAGATAGACCCGGAGAGAGCCCTCTCCTGTCCTCGTAGGGCTAGCTACGAGGCTGAGCTTGGTTTGATGTTGCCTTGAGTTTTACCTTATTTCAGCCTAAGGTAGATTCGAGCGCTAACAGGCGCGATGCCTTTGAGTCTTTTCGAGTTAGCATATCAGGCAGTAAATTCATTTTCTATACTCCTTCAACTAGACCTGATCTAGTGAATGTGGTCAATGAGGAATCACTTTCGATATCAAGTTCAGCTTCACCATTAATTCTGGATCCTGTTCAACAAGTATTCAATAATGATGAGAATATTCATGATTTTTTGTCTATAGAAGAATTACCATGGGAAGATCTACATCATCGATCTTCGTTATTACCTGATCTCGATAATTTTGAAACTGATTTTTCCTCCATTTTTACCATTGATTATGTCAACGAACCCTGGAATCCTCTCTCGAATTCTAACTCTGAATTGAACTTAGCAAACATTTCTATGACAATTCCTATTGACATCTTAGTAAAACCAGAAATTGTTGAAAACATTCATATAGGTGCTTCTTGTACGCCAGATGAAATCCAAGCATATAAAGCCCTATTTCAGGAATTTCGTGACATTTTTGCCTGGTCATATGAAGAAATGATAGGAATCGATCCATCAATTGTTGTTCATGAAATTAAAACATACCCAAATGCTAAACCTTTCAGATAGAGATTATGTCAGATACATCTGCAAAAAGCTATCGCTATTAAAGCAGAAGTTGAGAAATTACTTCGTGCAGGTTTTATTTATCCAATTCCTTTAACGGATTGGGTATCTAACATTGTTCCTGTTAATAAAAAAACAAGGGACAATACGAGTATGTATCGATTATAGGGATATAAATCGGGCTTGTCCAAAAGACAATTATTGATCAAATTATTTACGATTGTGCCAAAATTGAAATTTTTTCGTTTATGGATGGATTTTCAGGCTACAATCAAATCAACATACTCCTTGCTGATCAATCCAAAACAGCTTTCATTTTTCCGTGGGGAAATTTTTCTTACTGCAAATTACCTTTTGGAATTAAGAACGTTGGCACAACTTTTCAAAGGGCAATGTCTTATACATTTCATGACATTAAACACATTGTGCAACCCTATCTCGATGATTTACCTCCTCATTCATCGCGCAGAGCCAATCATATTACTCATCTACAAGCTATCTTTATGAGATGTAGGCATTACAGGATTTGTTTGAATCCTCACAAATTTTTGTTTTGTGTTGAATCTGGATGATTGTTGGGATTTGTTGTCTCAAAGGATTAAATTTGTGTCAACCCATCGAAGGTTGAGGCTATCATCAAACTACCTCCTCCTTCTACTCTTCACCAACTCCAAAGTTTGAAATGGAAAGCGAACTTTTTATGTTGATTCATTCCTAACTATGCTTAGTTAACAAAATTTTTTACCAGGTTGTTAAAGCAGAATATTCCTTTATTTTGGGATGAGATCATTGGTCGATATTTTGATGCTCTTAAACATGCATTGACCCATGCATTGTTATTGCATCCTCCCAATTACAACTAGGATTACTTTTTATACCTCGTAGCCTCCAATTCTACGATTGGTATGGCCTTAGTTCAAGAAGATGATTTCCAAAATGAAAATGTGATTTATTATCTCAGTCGCAATCTACATCTAACTGAAATCAAGTACTTACATGTGGAGAAATTGGCCATGGCAGCAGTTCAAGCTATCCAACGCTTTCGTCATTACATACTGTTACGCAAAACAACAGTGATTTCTGATTGTAACCCTATGATGTATATTTTTACCAAACAAATGTTAGGGGAAAAATACTCCAAATGGATTGTTATCCTATAGGATTTTGATTTGGAGTTTGAAAAATCCAAATCAAAGAAATCATTGGTATTCACTGAACTTATGTGTGACTTCCCAAGTAATGACATAGAAACTGTGGCAGAACATTTGATCATGGATGAATCTTTGTTTCTTATCAGTACCATCGATCCTTGGTATGGAGATATCATCATTTATCTCCAAACCCAAACTTTTCAACCGGAACTTTCACGGTCACAATGACGAAAAATCTGTTTCCAGTCGCAGCAATATCATATTGTTGGTGACACACTATACTATCATGGTGCGAACTCTGTTTTTCGACGTTTTCTAACTCTTGATGAAGTTGAAAATATTTTAAATGATTGTCACTCTGAAGCATGTGGTGTTCATATTTATGGGTATGCCACAGCCCAAAATATATTTCGCACTAGCTATTTTTTTCCATCCTTATTTAAAGATTGTATTTCACCCTATAATTTTTATCGATCATTTTTCAAAATGGGGAATTGACTTCATTACATGTAACCCTCACTCGGGCGGGGGGCATGGGTATATTATTCTCGCAGTGGATTATTTTACCAAATGGGCCGAGGTGATGGCTACATTTGCAGAAGATGGAAAAACTGTAGCTACTTTCATGTTCAATCATGTGATTGCTCATTTCGGTGTACCCCAAGAGATAATTACTGACCATGGGAGTCATTTTCAAGATATCATGATGACCGACATGACTGATCAACTTGGTCTGCGCCATGACAGTTATACACCATATTATCCATAGGCTAATGGTCTGGTTGAAGCTATCAATAAATTTTTAGTCACCATGATCAAACGAATCATTGGAATTCATAAATCGAATTGGCATACCATTTTTTTTTCGGCACTTTGGGCATATTGAACCTCAGCAAAAACATCAACAGGTTTTACCCCTTTTCAACTGGTTTATAGTTTATAAGTGGTATTACTAATTGAATGCAAGATATCGTCACTCCAACTAGCCATAGAGTTACTACCAGCCACTTCTGAAGAGGAGAAATGCTTTTTTTACTTAGCTCAATTAGATGAGAATCGGCACACCGTTGCATTAGATACCGAAACTCATGCGAAATGAATGAAAGCTCAGTATGATAGAAGTGTTACACCTCGCATTTTTTCAGAAGGAGACCTAGTCTTGGTCTATGATCAGGCTAATGACAAGCTAAGGGCTGGGAAATTTGAACCCATGTGGCATGGTCCTTATATTTTTAAGCGACAGCTTGAAAAAGGGTCCTATGAACTGATTGACTTTGACGGGGTCTCTTTAGGCAAACCCAGAAATGGGCTTTATCTGAAGAGATATTACGCTTGATTCTTGTGTGGAGATCTTCCTTGTATATTAGTTATTTTCATTAAAATGGTTTGTTGTAGATTAGAAGAGCGTGCCTAGTTTAAGTGTGCTTTAACTACTATCCCTGCTTATTTGGATCACTCTTGAGTTTGAAAATGTCGACGTCCCTTCAAACATATATTGGTTTTGCTAATGGTGCTTGTCATAGTACACGGAACATTTCTTCCGCAGCTTGGGTTATTTATTCACCCACTGATGAGTTAGTATCTATGCATGGGGTAAACCTCAGTAAAACAATGAAAAATATTGCAGAGTATAGCACAGTTATTGAGTTATTTTCTGAATCCATTTCATTTGGAATTTGATGTTTGATCGTTAGGTTGGATTTTGAACTCATTGTATTACAATTGAATAGAGTATATGTAATTAAAAACCCAGTGTTGTTAAGATTATTTTTGAAAGTTCGTCTCTTGGAATGAGAATTTGATTATATTGAGTATCAACATATTCCGAGAAATTTAAACACATTAGCTAATGCAATAGCTTCTAGTGTTATAAATAGACATTTGCGATAATTAAAGCAGTAGATCAAAATAACATTCGATAACACGTTAAGACATATAACTAGAAATAGTAGTAATATCATAGCATAAGTGTATTGTTTTCAAAAATATTACATCGTCCTTGATCATAATTTCAAAACGCCTTATGATCGGAAAAAAGTGATACAAAAAATTATACAAGTCTACAATATCAATAATCCACTATCCATGGTGATGATCACGATAAAACACTACAACCCATGCCACCTTGCTTGGAAATCTCCTGAACGGTCCTGCAACCCCGATAACATATCTCTGTAAGCAGAGTGGAATATCATCTATGGTAGTCTCTAGAATATCTAAGGTCAACCACTCCAGATGGTTCTCTAGATCGGTAAGGACCTCTGCTGTCTGATCCTGTGGTGGTGGTGGTGCTTCAGTTGGTTTCCTGTCAAAAGGAAAAAGAGTGGTTGGTCGACGTGGGCCCACATATACATTTGAAATTTTTGTCATCAGTTTTGGATGATTCAAAATATATATATATATATATATAGTTTAGAACATATCAAAATGATTTTTACCTAACTCGTCCCACTGTGTCCCTAGAGGAAGAATGTTGGAACGGGATCTCCTAACAAGCTATGAAACTGCTCCATTTTGATTATTTTTTATTATATTTAGTATAGCGCAGGGGTTTTGGGTTGGGTCAAAGCCCCAAACGCATTGTAATGGGTCAAAGGGGTAAACTAGGGATCCGAAAACCATGGGTTGTGGACCATAGGAACGTTGAGGCTAGATTGTTATAAATAGAGATTCATTTTGGATTATAAAGGATAGGAATTGATGAGCTATTGATGCGATCTGTTGTTTAAGCTATCTGTTTGGGTTTTGGGGAACGAACTCCTATTGGTTGTGTGCACGGAGATCCTAGTCCAGCTATGTGCAGACCCTGTTGCTGTGTGCACAGGTTGGGAAGGGAATTGTAAGAGGAGAATGATGAATGAATGTGAAGGATTATTTGAGATCTGAATCTATTAGTACTGTTGTATGAATTGCTGATAATTGTTGTGTTATGTATTTTCTATCTTTTCGCTGCGAAGGTTCATGTATGGAATTCTCAGATCTAGATCTACTACACTGTTTATATAATGTTGTGTTGATGTTATAGAAAGCATATAATTATATATCTAGTGCACGTGGATGCAAATAGATGCATAATTAACCCTGCGAAGAAACAAGGTAATTTGGGAATTACAGAACAAAACGTAGCTCTTCTTGCATTACCCTTCCTTTCTCAGGGTGCAGAAACCTGGCTCCAGCACCCACCCATACTACTTTGAGTGACTCTGACCTGCGAAAGCAGACCACTGTCGAAAGGGCCAGTATTATAGGGGTTTGTTGGCAAACCTTGCACACCGAACCTGGGTCAGGACCCCTCAAGCCAAAAAATGGTTCTATTTCCAAGACCGGAAGAGGTCTGAGAGAGGAATCGGGTAATGACAAGAGAATACTAGAAGCCTTAAATAAAAGAGATCGAGGACCGGTTCGAAAGACAAATCTAGGAGTTCGCAGTAAAATAAAATCACAGTAAGAAGTTAACGGTGGAAAGGTGGAAAAATAAGTATGTCTTTACTGAAAGCTACGAAATATTCTTTGTGACTTTTGCGATTGAACTCCAAGAGTGGCTGGCTAGACTGGTGGAATTCCAACAGTGCTGGAAGGACGAGTGGGTCACTTTGTGGACCCCAGAGTTGCTCAAACAACTTGAAAAAACTGATAATACTATCACATGCATGGTGGATCACTAGGTGGATAGTGTGCTGGGAGAATTTGTGACAGAATTTTCCATTGATCAGTTTGTATAATACTCTGAAGCTGAACGAATATTTTTCAAAGGATTTTGAGGAAAATTGCAGAGGACATTACCATTGTTGATCAAGAAATTACTGTGCGAAAAGAGCATTCTGTGTAGTCATACTGACTGAATGACCTCTGATCTAGATGGGAGAGTGACCCACAGTGGTAAATACTATCGGACCAACCTTGACGGAGGGAGATCTACCTAAAATCCGTTGCAGGAACCTACTGCTCACGATCCCCCGTCTGCATCGCCACCTCAGACGCGAAAAGGTAAGAGTTCACCTGTACCGCCAGCCCCCCCTAGATAGTGATATGGCTGCACATTTGAAACTACCTACCTTCAAGGGGGTAGGAGATGAGGATATGGACCGGTTTTGGTTTGTAGCAGAATCTGTCTAGACTGCACAGAACGTGGAAAGTGACACAATAAAGAGGGTGCAACTATCTTTAGCATTCGAAAACAGAGCTCTGGACTGGTATATGCGATACGTTGCCCAGAATGGGACTGACTCCATTCAAGATATCAAGGATGCTTCGAAGCAACAATTCCGGAAGTCGAAATATTATTCCCAGCTAGTAGCGGAAGTGAAGGACTTCAAACAAGGTACGTCTGAGTTAGTATGGGAGGCTAATCAGCGATTGAAGAAGGCAATTACGGAAGGAGGGTTTGAGTATGATGATGGACAACATACGAAGTGGTTCATCGCCATGTTTTTACCTCACCTGTGTACGCTGATGAGTCCTCAAACCTTTGAATCACAGGAGAAAGCTGTGGAAGTCATTATGAAATTAAAAGCTGCACCCCAGGAGCATACGTCAGCAGGGGTACAAAAAATCCAGGAATAACTTGGGGCTATGCATATGGAGATACAAAACCTGAGAAAATAGCATGCAAAGGACATCTGTGCAGATCTTTGGTGCATACATTGCTGGGTGTCTGGCCATACAAAGGATTAGTGCCCTCTGTTGACCGATTATATGCAAGCCAGAGGGCCTAGTCCAATACGCCCAGGGGAAAGTACCTGTCCTGTTGCGACCGGGATCTAGCGAATCTGTGCTATGGTGTGATGATTTTTGAGTAGCAGGCCTACATGATATGAACCATTGCCCTCGGATGGGTGTGTACTTCCCAGAACTAAAACAAAAATGGTGTCGATTTTGCCAATCAGTGGGACATGATGATCAGAACTGTCGAACATATGACTTAATGATGGATTGTTGGAACTTATATCGAGTGCAATGGGACCCTGCATCGCCAAGAATTGTTGTGCACTTCGGAGGATCACCAGCTCGAGGCAGAGGAGGTCGAGGAGTAAGCGCAGGTCGAGGATGAGGTCAACTAATCTGCTATAACTATGGAGAAATAGGGCACTTTTCCAGGGAATGCCCTAATCCTACCAGGTCGTCATGTAAATATTGTAGAAAGTTGGACCATGAGGTAGAGGACTTCCCAATTTTAATAGCCAAGATGCAGGAAAAGCAACCTACCCCTACGCAGAACGTATAGAGGGTTAAAACTGAGCTACGAGAGGCAGATCTAAGTGTAAATGTCATGACACGTAGTGGGTTGGACACCCAGGGAAAAAAAGAAGGGCTTGCCTCTAAGAAATGAGTGTCTTGCAGGGAATAAGCACCATTAGCAGCTCCCGAGCAGCTTCATATTGAAGAAGTAATTGAGCCCTTCTTAAAGGCGTGTCTGAAGTTGCTAAGGAATCCGCAGGCCATAGGAAATCTCGTAGCATTACTGAATACCTGTGCAGCTCGGCCCACCTTGATCCCTGAGACCAAGGATGTACACAAACTAAACAGCTATAAGAAATGCACCGGGAGAGAAATGTAGTTAACTGCATAGATTGGAGACTATGAAATGGATCGGGTTATCTTAGATCTCGGATCGGATGCCAGCGTATTACCAAAACAAACATGGAAATGAATGGGAGAGCCTAAACTAGAATGGTCCACTATCCAGCTATGAATGGAAAATCATCCCTCTGGGAAAGTTACCAAAGGTCATGGTTGACATTGCAGGGGTCAGGGTCCTAGATGATTTTGAATTAATAGAAATAGTTGAAGACACAGACCCCTACCTTGTGCCCCTCAGGATAAACTGGGAAATAGACATGGGAGGGGTCATCAATCTCAAGAAACACAGCATGGTGTTCGAAAACAAAGGTACGCGTGTCATAGTACCCCTAGACCTAGCAGAAGTTGCGTAGTATACAAAGCCAGCCTATGAAAAGGAGGAATTAGATCATATTTATAAGATAACTGCACAGGATGAAGATCAGGTTAACCCCATGGATGAAGGAATGCTCTGTTGGGAAAAGGACAGTGAATTTTTTTCTAACTCTGATGAGGAGTTAGAGAATTGGCAAGGTCGGTTGCATGAGGTTTCGACGTTTCGCAGCCTTCAAACCATCAGGAATTTCCATCACATATCTACCACAAAAAGAACCTTGCCCTACCAGGAGGACGTAGGTGATAACCAACAGCCTGAGAAACCTAAGATTCCCACGGAACGTAGGCCAGAAGCACTACCGCTAACCTGATGTGAAGGACCTATGTAGGGACTGGTATTATTTACTCAAGGGAAGTATTGGAGTAGGGTGATCCTGCGTATAGAAACCCCAGTGGCCAGATGGGCTCCAAGGTCAGTCGACCTACGCAGATACCTGCTGATGTGTAACACTCAAGGGTGTGATCGACCCTTGCCCGACTAGAATTACCAAGGTACCACTGACCTAAGCACGCATAGGATTACGGACCTGTCCACAACCATGTATATCCGGGAGAATTGGTGAACATATCAAGTAATAAATAATGTAAGGATGTATGACATAGCCTGCTCACACAAAGATTTCCTACCCACAAACAAAGTAAAGGCCTCGAAAATACTGCCGATCAAATTGCAGGTACACATCGCGTCAACCCTCATTCAAGGTACGCAAACAACCTACAAGCGTCATACATGGTCTAACATTCCATGGACACGACCATGAGCACGAACAATGACGGTCAACACATCCAAATTTAATAATAAAAGACACTTGCAAGCACGAAAAACCAGTGGTCGCTCATCAATGCCGCCATTTATGATAAGAACGGTCTACCAGATCGAAGGTACGTGCCACGTACAAGCTGCCTCACCATTAAATAGCTTCGGCTGGGGCGTGGGTGGCTAGAAAACTTTGAGTTAGGCTATTTATTCACCCTTCAATAGGATTTGGCTATCTGCATTCTGTTTTTTTGTGTTCATCCATACTCTCTGTAATGCTCATCTCTTTGTTCAAAAGATGGACCCCAGTCTGCCAAGGGAACTGTCAAGAGGACCTAGGAATGATGAGTGCAGTAATAGGAGTGAGCACGGTCTTCTGATAGAAAGGATTATCTGTGAACCACGCTCAGCTGGAACGCTGCAATACAGGGACATGCTATGACTTCTCCACCATTTCTGAACGCCGCCCATTAGATGCAATGTATGTTCACTTCCTCGCGCTGCCATAGTTCGCGCTCCTGACCCACCTACTGAGGATGTTCAATTATACTTAGCACAACTATCTAGTACATATTTACAAGGAATATCCTCCAGAGTGTTGCAAAAGGTTCGCCGCTGTGACCAAGATAGGCGCCAACAGTATGTCATTACCCCAGAAGAACGAGCCCAGTGGATCGTTGTGGTCATTAATGCAACGCATATTATTCAGGAGCAACTGGTGTAGGAAGCCCAATTGGTCGAAACAGCTACGCAGCTATGGACAGCAATATAGCACCATTCCACACTTCAGCATGTTAAGCAGGAATTAGAGCAGGCAGAAGCTGTTCTGGAGTAAGTCCTAGCCTCCACACCTTGCCCCGTCTCCGCGTAGCTCCTAGTTGCCATGGAGAGGATTTTGGACCTTCGCCACTCCAAGCGAGTTGTTCAAAAATTATTGAAGTCATAGTCTAATACCACATTCCATCTTGCACACAATGCTAAGTCTACCACCGCACGCCTCCACCGGCTGTTAGAACGGGTTGCGGCAGATACAGATGGGCCTGCTTCTCTCGCGCTGGTCAAAATTGTGCAAAAATATATGGCCCAAAGTCAGGACATACTCCCTCCACTTATCTACACTCTGGATACCTTGTGTGTGCAAATAGAAGCTGCACCAGTGCAGTGATTCGGGACAAGTCACAAGATTGTGTTGGGGGATTGTTGGAATGGGGTCTCCTAACAAGCTCCGAAACTGCTCCATTTTGATTATTTTTTATTATATTTAGTATAGCGTAGGGGTTTTGGGGTGGTTCAAAGCCCTAAATGCATTGTAATGGGTCAAAGGGGTAAACTAGGGATCCAAAAACCATGGGTTGTGGACCATGGGAAAGTTGAGGCTAGATTGTTATAAATAGAGATGCATTTTGGATTGTAAAGGATAGGAATTGATGAGCTATTGATGTGATCTATTTTTTAAGCTGTCTGTTTGGGTTCTAGGGAACGGACTCCTGCTGGTTGTGTGCACGGAGATCCTAGTCCAGCTGTGTGTGGACCCTGCTACTGTGTGCGCAAGTTGGGAAGGGAATTGTAAGAGGAGATTGATGAATGAATGTGAAGGATTATTTGAGATCTGAATCTGTGAGTAATGTTGTATGAATTGCTGATAATTGCTATGTTATGTATTTTTTTTCTTTTCGTTGCAAAGGTTCATGTATTGAATGCTCAGATCTAGATCTATTCTGCTCTGTTTATATAATGTTGTGTTGATGTTATAGGAAGCATATAATTATATATCTAGTGCACGTGGATGCAAATAGATGCATAATTAACCCTGCAAAGAAACAACGTAATCTGGGAATTACAGAATAAAATGCAGCTCTACTTGCCTTACCCTTCCTTTCTTAGGGTGTGGAAACCTGGTTCCAGCACCCACCCATAGTACTTCGAGTGAGACTGTGACCTATGAAATTAGGTCACTACCGAAAGGGCCAGTACTATAGGGGTTTGTTGGAAAACCTTGCACATCGAACTTGGGTCAGGACCCCTCAAGCCAACAAAGAGACATCTCTTGGTCGCCACGGAAATATATCCCAGCATAATGGAAATCTCCAATCATGAATACTTGGTTATCTAACTAATGAAAGAAAGCTGTGGTAAAATGAAAAACCTCGTCGCCTTCACTGTGACATGCCATCAATGCAACCCATCGAACTATTTGAGGCTCTTTGACTCTACCATGATCAATTGCAATAAGTTGTGGCGCCAGTAAAGGAATCCTCTCTAGAGCAAATGTAACCATGATAGCTCCATATCCAAAGTTTTTCAGCTTCGCATTTTTGCTCTAGTCAGTTGGCCTTTGACATTGGCCAACACTGCCTCACACCAATTGAAAAAGGTGTCTCTAAAGTAGTCAATGACAGTCTGCATTTGGGATCTTGTAGCGACATGTAGAGCTGCACTCCCACACAACCTGGTTACCGTAAAGGCATCCACTTTTAGCTAAGGACAAATAATGATTTTGCATTTATCCTTGGGGTCTGCTTTTTCATTGAAAAATTCTTCCTGAAGGCTAGCGACAAACTGGCCACCTACCCTAGCCCCAAACAAAGAGAGTGGCTTGCCCCTCTTTGATAAAACAGTGAGGAAGTATATATCTTCCAGATCAATTTCAAGCCGGTGACCTCCAATGATAAAGAATTTCTCTTGTACATCCCATTTGTTGACTAGCCAGGTAAGAAAATCTACCTGAGCCCTCATACCTTGAATGGCCCAAAATTTGTACAAAACACAGTCTCTTAAAACTTGTAATGTGGGCAGATGTAACATGGCTGCATCATCGACCTCCGCATGTTCTCATTCTCTCCACTCAAGCATTGAAAATATCCTGCAATGGAAAAATTGAAAGGTCAAAAACAATTTGAATGGAAAATTTGGTTTAAATTGGGAGATTTATTCATTTCATTTTTTCTTATGGCACCTCCGCATTTTATGCATAAAAACAGTGCATGGATCTGCACGTATCTTATGTGTAAGGTGCAGGACCATGACAATTTTTCCTTTGGAACATATTTTCCTCCCTAAAAATCAATTTAAGCCCTAAAATGAGAAATTAAATGGACAGAAATGAAGGTAAAGATGATTTCGATTAACTGGAACTGAATATTTTTTATTCTAACGGGCGAATCTTCCGCAATCTTCTCTGGAACGTTTTTTACCAAAAGCTCTCAATTTTCACTCTGAAGTCAAATGGTAAAAATGATTTACAAAAACTCTTTTTTCTAAGATTTTTTGAATAAATAAAATATTATTTTGTTTATTTTTCACTTTAAAAAGTGGTTTTCCAAATTATTTTTATTAATCATAAACAGGTATGTTTAATTTTTGAGTTTTTGTGCAGAATACAGGATTTTTTGGGTGAAATGGTCATTTTTGACAAACGAGTATATTTTTATCACTTCTTCAGAACTCGGTAAAAATTATTATGAAAAATCAAATGAGTATATTTTTATCACTTTTTCGAACTCGTTAAAACGTAAAGAAAAATAAAAACCACTGAGTACACTTTTATCACCTTTTTGGACTCTTTAAAATTACAAAAAAGCGAAATCTTGGAGTTCTCTTTTAAGCCCCTTTCAGACTCTATAAAGATGAAAATATTTTCGAGTACATGACTATTCGAACTCATTAAAGGAAATGAACAGTTGTCCCTTCAGTATAAGTTTACCCCTTTTCCGTACTGAAATGGACTATTTACGAAAAAGGTATACGTTGATTAATCATGGTCAATAGATTTCTCTCCTGTATTATTTTATCCTTTTCGAGCTTGAGAGACTAAATTTACCAAAAATTACACCCACAAAGTTTCCTTAAGCTTTTATTCTGACTCCCTAAAATTGAAAAACACCGAGTTTCTCCTATATTGGACTCGTTAAAATTTAACAGTAAAGGACTTGTTGATTACAAACAGGAATGAACCACTCCTTATTAGGTTCAATTTTTAAACTAAGTTGGACTCATCTGAAGGATGAGGTTATATAACAAGCAAATTTTATCCTCCTCAAGCTTGTAAAAAATAAAGAGGTACTTGCCAGAAATGGTGGGGGAAAAGAGAGAAAATGAATCTGTTTGTCACACTTTGTTTAAAAAGCATTTTACCACTCTTGAACATGACACCTTTTGTCACACTTCTACTTGGCTTGGGAAAATCCTTTGCCTATTAGTTAATCAAACCATATTGAAAGTCTTCAGCTGGTTTCTAGGTATTAGCTTAGGTCAATTGTGACCAAACCATTTATAGTGTCGTTATGCGTTCTAGAGGATAGTTCAAAATAAACCATTCATTTGCAAACATTTGTCTCCATTTGTGTTGACCATCCTTGAGTCAGTCCTTGCAAAATATTTCTACAAAACTTGATTTAATGGTTTCGTGTCGTGGGCTTTCCTACGACGGATCACTTTCTATCGACGATATCTCATCATCTAGGAAGTTGATCTAGAATCCTTCAGTACCTTGGAATCAGCATGCCTTAATGGTAGGTTTCTCGCCTTCGATGACAGGTTGCATCATTGACCTTCAATCAAACGATTACATGAAATGTTCAACTTCAGATCATATATTCACATTTCATGGATTGTACTGAGTACTTTGAGAGCATTTTCATTATTGGTGGTTTCTCTCACAATTGTTAACAATTCACATCATTGACTAGTAATCAAGTGGTTTCTACCATGCTCGACTTCGACACAATCAATCACATGGATAGAATCGTACTAGTTTAGGTAGCGGAAATCAAGACCCTGGATCTAGTTTCTGCCACCCAGGATGCGAGGAGTTTTATTATTCATTATGCAGTGGAATATTCATAAAACAGATGGATGTGTCCATACTGTGTCTACATTATTGACGTGATAGTAAAATCATTTCTACATAAGAACAAGTTTTAGTTAGTGTTTGATCTGAGTATCGGAATCCCTACCTTAGCAATGATATATATATATATATATATATATATATATATATATATATATATATATATATACATTGAATGTTTTTACAGGATTCCGATTGGGGTGTCCACAAGCTAATCCTCAAAATGATAAAGCACATCACTCTTCGAATACTCTTAGACTTTGCACTTTAGGGGGCAATCTGTTACACTAAAAATTGTCAGCATGACGTTTTACTGTCTGTACGGGTTCATCATTCCTCATAAAATACTCCCTTAGAATTCTACAAACATCAAGCTCCTAAAACCAAGCCTTGAAATTAAGAGAAAAGCTTATAAAAGTCATAAAAATAATTGTACGACACTTTCTCTTAGTATTACCTGCGGTGCCGCATCTGTTTGCTCTAGAACATGCAGAACTAGCTACACTTTTTCTTCATTAAAGGTGTGATTCCCTGTAAAAGGTAAAGTGAAGGCGGAAGTAAAATTTGGAAGCCTAGCTAGTTGAATCTGGAAGCTTCTGGAAGCAATTATTTGGTGGAAAGTTTTCTCCTTTCATCTACATTCATCCCTCCATTAAAGGAGCCTACCCCTTGGTATGTGGAACTTAATCCCTTGAAAGAGGATTCTATCCCCTCTTATTTGGAGATGCAACCTCTTCTCTTTTGCTATAAATTGAGGCCATAGTTCAGCCTCAAGGGGAGTTAGGCTTTGAGATTTTTTGAGGAGAATTGCTGGTGAAACTTAGACTCTCTTAACTAATTACCATATGGGAATGATTACACACTCATGTGTATGTTAGTTGAGAGAGTGCAAATGCTTGTCAGAGTAGAGGAAATGCTTGTTCCAAACCCTAGAAGGACCTGTACGACATCAAGGCGAACACGATTGTAAGGCTCCTTATTTATTCAAATATAATAGAAATGGACCCTATTTTCTCAATGAGTTGTTTATTTAAATGGATTATTTCTTGAATTCCTTGATCATAAAGATAGATTTGTGGTTTATGAATTAATCTATATTATGAAGGTGCTTCTGATTCTTTCATGTTTTTTATTATAGATCCTAAAAGGAAATGTATTCAAAGCGATAGGAAAGAAGACTACAATCAGCGTTGAACTACAAGTAAGTCCTAAATCCTTCATTATAGATAATTCTAGATCAAATATAATCTAGAGAAAGTAGTTTACATCTGTCTGTTTGTTGCTAGTTATCGTAGGATACTAGGGAGATTTGTCTTGTCTGCAAGAATGATTTATCCATCCAACAGGCCCACTGTTAATCTTCCTCATCGGCGCGATGGAAAAATTGACTACCTGTGCCAAACAAGGGTTTTTGAATCTATACTTAGGGAATTTTCAACAGAAGGAGTAATACTCTCATGTAAAGGGATACAATGATAGTCTTTGCAAGGCATGACACTGCTTATTGATCACAAAAATGACCCTCCAATGGGTGAGATGGGGATTGCAAGGATAGTGAAAAAATTTTGTGTAATAATTGGGCATCGAAGAGATGCTAGACTCGGGAGAGAGCTAAGACTTCAGTTCATAATATGTCAACTAATCTATGGTGATGATCTTCCTATTATGAGGAAATCACATATTATGGTGAACCGCAGATGCGACAATAGACATTACATATGTGTAGCTACAACCTAACAAGATGTTGTAATCTAAGGGGGCATCAATGACTTCATTTTCAATGCAAACAGTCCTGCCTGAAAGAGTAACGGGACAATTGTAGAACATGCCAAGGGGATGAGAAGAGTGATGTTGTGAAACCAGCTCCAAAAATAGAAGAAAAGAGATATCAATGCCTTATAAATAAGCCACTTCAAGGGGGCAACCTCCAATACATTAAATTAATGAAAATTTCTTTGATGATACAAATGAACAAAACCTCCTTCTATATATAGGAGTCCATGGTGCCACAATATAATCTTAGTGGGGCCACACTGTAATCCTAGCCGACCTAACAATAACAATTTAAGGGCATAATAATAACAATATGGGGGTTACAGTGGTACAACAATAACAATAAGGGGGGATACACTAACATAATAAGGGACTACACTATTAATATAGGGACTTAACATGCCCCTCTCCTTTAAACAAGTGTTGTCCTCAACGCTTGATTATTTCTTGATGCTTATGTATAAAATTCTCATCCTCCCATGTGGAATATTCTACAGGAAATTTCTTCCACTTGATGAGATACTCTGAAATTGATCGTACTTGTTGAGTTCTTGTTTCTGTGACTGCTTTAGAACTTCTTTCGATGTGATGTTGATATTCTTGTTGTTTCATTAGATTCTGCACCAAAGTTAGGTTATCCTTTGAGAGTTGGAGAACTTCTTGTTGATGCTCAATGTCATCTTCCACTAATTTATCATCCATATTAGCTATTATTTTATCCTTCAAACCATCCAACATAGCCTCCATTTTTTCTTTTAAACCATCTATGTCATCTTCGGTTGCTCTTCGTAAGATCGAAATTTGTTGCACTTGGTACCGTAATTTTGATATATCATACTGCAATTCTTCCTCTTCATGCGTAATAGTATGGATTTTTGAGGGAGTAATGGGTGTTGAATTATTTTTAGGAGGAATCTCAGAGCCCAATACTGAAATATATGCTCAATAGGCCCTTGGAATCACTTCAAACTGATTTTTCAAACAAGATTTATGCAATTTGAAAAAACAAATACACACCTTTTACTTGATTTTGAGGAGCTCGATATTGAAATTGAATTATCTCTATAATTTCAAATCCTAAAAATATAAAATTGAGCCCTCTGAAGCTTCTTTCAAATGCCACAGGTCTAATCGAATTTGGATTATTCAATACAAAGTTATGTCCAATCTCCCACAATGACCCAATTTTGGACTGGCTCAGTAGAGCGAACTTGTACGACTTTCCACGTGTCACTGTTTCCTCATTTGGCTCTAAAATTGATAGACAAAAAACTACAGTCTATGTACTTGTGGCCACTTTTTACATCATTCCAATCCAATGCTCAGAGAGAGATCTATGAATATTTTCCCACGATCACCTCTTTGAGATGAAATTAAAAAGCCTCAAAAAGCCCTAACTTCCATAGATCATATCTCTGAAAATATTGCGAACCAATATCTAAAATTTTGCGATGTTGTTCCTCAGAATTGTAGCTTTTCACTCTAAAAATTTCAGCTTCTGAACCTTCGTAGAAAAAAAGGTATTACAAAAATACCACAATGACCTGTTTAGGTTAAATTCAAGATCCTGCAAAATGACCTAACTTGCACAGATCATATCTTTGAAAATATTGCAAACCAAGCTCTAAAATTTTGCAACAATGTTCCTCAAGATTTTGGCTTCGCACTCTAAAAATTTCAGATTCTGAACCTTCATAGAAAAAAAATTTATAGCGAAAATTCCACAATGAACTGTTTGGAGCAGCGAAACCCTAGAATCTGAAACCTCTGATACTGAATGTTATGAAACCAGCTCCAAAAATAGAAGAAAAGAGATATCAACGCCTTAGAAATAAGCCACTTTGAGGGGGAAACCTCCAATACATTACATTAATGAACAATTCTTGGATGATATAAATGAACAAAACCTCCTTCTATTTATAGGAGTCCATGGGGCCACAATATAATCCTAGTGGGGCCATAATGTAATCCTAGCCGACCTAACAATAATAATGTAAGGGAATAATAATAACAATATGGGGGTTACAGGGGTATAAAAATAACAATAAGGGGGTCTACACTAACATAATAAGGGACTACACTATTAATATAGGGACTTAACAAGTGGCCATCCCAAGCACGCAAAGTGATAGTGGATGTGACTAACTTAAGTGATCTGAGTTGCTTCCAAATAGAGGCGGACATCACATAGGTGGATGCCCCCTCATCAATGATACAACGCCAAACATGAGCATTCTAGATCTTGACAGGTATTTGGAAGGTGTCGAATGAAGGTAAGGGGGCATGTTCTGATTTTTCAACATCAAAGATGATCAAACAATCATCTAAAGGATCCACAGAACCCAGAGCTGATAATAGATCTTTTCGTTGTGAAGGGCATAACTAGAGGACTTCTTGCATTGACATAGCAACAGGAGATTGTGCTAAGTCATCTATGATGTTATAGTTATGGGTGGCTTTGGAGGAAGTAGTTTTTCGGTGTAATGGCCCTTTGGGGATCTTGGGAAGGACCTCTGCATGTGGCTGAGGGATCTATAAAGGGACATTCGATGTCAAACTAGACTCTGTGGAAGTAGTGGTTTGAGGCTCGGTTGCAGAGGAAGTAGGTGGCTTTCCATATTGGTGTGGCCAATTTTTAAGGTTGACATCTGTGGTATTAACCACGTCAAAATTAATCATTTGAATCTGGTAATCATAGGTACCAGACTGAGAGGTTTGATAGGTGGCTTGACCTTGAGGGGGTTGGGCAGCCACATACCCTTCCTGAGGGAAGGGATCAATAAAAACAACCGGTTAAATAGGTGCAGTATTTGGAGGAGCCAAAACCAAGGCTTTTTTTCCTCTAGATGTTTCTTGTGCTTCCCACAATTGACGCATTTGGGGGCAATTGTGAGTATAATGGCCATGCACACCACAACAAGAATAAGGCTTATTCGTATGAAGAGGCATGTCCTGCTTGGGCTGAGTGCCTTGTTGCTGGTTTTTAGTGTTTAGCAAATTAGTTTGACACCCTTGATTATCTTGTGTTTGTTGATTTTGGTTACCTTTCCTCTTTTTCTTAGAGTTTTGAGGATCGGTTGCTCTCTGTCGTGCATACACCTAACTAGGAGGGGGAGGTGGCTGATGCGACAAAGTTTGAGAAGGAAAAGGAGGCTGGGGTGCTAATTCTAGAGGGGTTGGAGCACCAGGCTGTTGATACAGATAGTAAGGAGGTTGAGCAACATTGGGGTAAACAACTTGAGCAACCACACACCCTGGCATTGGATAATGTAATGGGGAAAATGTGCTTTGTCTTGGATACATGTTGTCAGGAGAGGGATAAGTACTAGAGGAGTTGGACCCTCCCTGAGAGAAACCATAGCCCATGGGAGGATGAGTATATGGATGTGAAAGAGCTCCAATGATACTTTCAGTGGCGTGAGACGCCCTCGGTGCGTTGGCACCACCAGGTCTAGGAATATTTGGTAAGATGATATAAACATAACTAGACTGAGCATAGATGAGGTCATATTTCAAGGCGATTTGGAGAGATTCTTCCTCTTTCTGAGGAAAGTGAGATGCGGCATATTTACCGATAGAGGGCAAAAGCCTCCTGAGAAACCAATCCATATAGACACAGTCGACGAATGTGGGAGCTTGATATAAGCTCCTCCTTCTACGCCATTCAAGGACATGATCAGAAATGTGGGTGGCAAAATTCAGACGGAATGCGATGAAAAATTTGGTATCGGTATCATATCGAAGAGGTAACTGGAAGTAGGATAGGTATGCTTTTGTGAGAGTCACAAAAGTGGAATGAGAGGCAGAGGCCTGGTTGACATACCACTTAGTAGCATCACCCATGAGTGTACATTGGAATAACCGAAGACAAATAGAGTCATCAGTAATGGAGTTATATGAACACCACATGTGGAAGGAGCAGACGTGATTGGTAGGGTACTCTCTAGCATTGCCTTCTAACTTTGGGATTTCATAAGTAAGCTTAGTTGGCATAACAAGCCAACCTAGATTATGGTGTATAAGGTCGTTGATTAACTACCTAAAATCGGGGAGGATCAACCTTGCCATAAAAGGTAGCAAGGGAGTAGCCGAGATGGTTCTAGTATTGGTTCCACTACTAGAAACTCCAAAGTTAGGTCCAGGGCTACCACCAACATTAGAACCAGTACCTTCATTGGCACCTGACATGGTGGGAGAATGAGTTAGAGGGGAACTGAGTTCGGAATCAGAATGAGGGTCTGATGAACTAGAATCAAAATTGGTATAGAGACTTAGTGGAGGAATTACTCAGCAACGATGAGGTGGAGTATGTATTCCTAACAGAAACTAAGGATGAAGGCCTAGGAGTCTCCAGGATAAACACCTTTGGGGTGCGATGATAGCAAGACATAGATACCCAAATAATATGGAAGAGAAATAAACAAAGGCCCATAGGGGAAGATAAATTAATTACAATGTTTATGTCATGGCTTGGCGGTGTAAATCAAGCACTATTTGCTTTAGGTGTGTGTATGTGTGATCAGTGTGTTAATTTTAATGAAGCCCAAACGGTTGTGTATAAATAAAAAATACAAAATGTTGTATAACTGTAAATAAAACTAAAAGCGACAATGAAATAAACATCTAAAGATGCATAAATTCTAACCCAAAAAGAAGTGTTTCCAAGCAACTATTCTAAAGGCAGGCGAAATTGACTCAAAACACACAAAAAGGCCAAAATATCTAAGGTCTAAGGGATAGAGATCTAATGACTCAAATCTGCTGAAAAGAGGTGAAGAAAACAACAAGAAACCAGAGGGAAAATTGCTGCAAAAAAGGAGGCAATGGGTTAAAACCCTAAGGGAGAGGTCAAAAAATACTCAAGAGGGATTTTTTTATGATGTAATAATAGATCCAAATGGATCTGAAAGAAAGAGGAATCAGACCCTAAAAAATGGCTAAAAGTGCTGCAAAATCTTAGACTACCTACTCAGCTAAAACCTTCCTAAAAAGGTGGAAGTGTATTGAATCCCTAAGAGGCTTGTTCCCACTTCAAAAAGAAAAATTGAGCATATCTAGGCCTAAGACGGGTGGAGACAAAGGTCAATCAATCCTGAACAGAACTTGCGGAAAACCTTGAAAATTGCAGAAAAAACCTAGAAAAAAACTGCAACTCGCAGGTACTGACCTATTGATTGTTGAACTCGCAATTTTTGGACTGAAATATACTATATAAGCCATGAAATCATGGGTTTGGGGCTGAAAAGTGTGAATTTTACTTCTGAGAGTCTCAGCGGCAGGTTGCAAAAAAAAAAAATTGTCTGTGTCGCGCTTGATACCTGTTACCTACAGAAAATACCCAGAAACATGTCGAAGTTATATTTTTTATTGTTTTAGGGTATAAAAGGTAAAAAATAACATTAAGAATAATAATTTAGCTGAATAAAAAAACCTAGCTCCTGAAGACATAGATGGTGACGTAGGAAAATATGAATAAAACCATGTGGAGTCGCAAATTGTTAGTATGAAATCTTAACGCAAGTGTACGAAAAGAGATCACTCTATCTACACATGAAAAAGAAACCTAACAAAAAATGTGGCTATTCAACTTCTTAGATTTGCAATAGATGGTCGAAAAAAATTTAAAATAAACCTATACCTATGTAAATAAAACAGCTAAACAACAAAATGAAATAAGAGTTTCTCTAAAATATCCAATGGACATGACAATAATTATAAAAAAAAATTGTATTATGTAACACCTGGGAAGGGAACATAGAGAGTCCCCCTTAATGGGATGGGTTCTTGGTTGTCCTCAAATGCTTCAGCTTCAGAGTTTCTCTCTCAATGGTTGTAGCATACCCAAGATGTGTATAACTCAAGGGGAGCTCAATAAGAAAAAGAAAATAAAAGTGAATCAAATATAGACAATGATAAGAGGATCAAATTTTGACCAATATAAAAATATCAAAGGTAAGAAATGAATGGAAAACCCTTCTATTCATAATAAAATATTGAGTTATCCTTGATAATGGTGCATAATAAAATATTATTAACCAAAATCTAGATCTAATTGCTTGGAATATTTTATTATATTTTGTTGGAGGGAAAAGGAATTTAAATTGGTTAAATCCCTTTAATTAGAAATAATAAACAAATAAAATATTATTTATCACTTCGAGGATGGGATCAAGGAATAATTAAACAAATAATGATTTATTTTATTATTCCTAAATGATTTAGTCAAATTTAACAAGGAATATTAATTAAATAATAATTTAATTAATTATTCCTATAGAATAATAAGATACATAATGATCTATCTAATTATTTCTCATTAATTGGGTTAAATATGACGAAGAATATAATTAAACAGAGGTTTACTTAATTATCACTAGAGGAAAACCAAATAAATAAGGATTTATTTAATTATTCCTCTTGGGGTATTCTATTTTGGACTAGAAATAACCTAATAAACTATGGTTTATTAAATTATTTCTTAGTGAAAGCAATTTTACTGAGGTGAAATTGGTCTTACATGGGTATTTCGATCCATCTAATTATAAATTTTAGGATGACCAAAAATTGGTGTAACACTAATTATGGATGGACTTAAATAAAACTTGATTACATACATATCCACTCTAGATACTTCAATGAAAATGTATGATTCTCTACCCAAGTAATTTACAATAAAAAATATTTTACAAGTGGCAAGTCTAAAGAATGAACTTCGAACTATCAAAATGACAAAAGATGATACAATGTCCTCTTACTTTGTAATAATTTCCCATATAAGAGATGAAATACAAGAAGATAATGAAATAATCCCCGATAAGGAACGTGTGATTGTTGCCCTTTTAGGACTACCAGATTCTTGGAATTCCTCTGAAGATGGAATTAGTAGTTGAAATCTTCTCCCTCCTTTGAAGAAATGTGGTTTTCCTATACTCAAGAAGAAGCTCGTATTTCCTTGACAGGAGTGTAAGAAAGAAGATGAAGAAAATATCTCAAATTCCTTTTCTTCACATTTGAAGAAGAAAGGAGGAAACAAGAAATTTGAAGGGTAAAAGAAAAATCATGACAAAATTGACCTCTTTAAAATAGAATGTTATCATTCTCACAAGATGGGACACTTTAAGAACTAATGTCCTAAAAATCCAAAGATCGAGGAAAGATAGAGATACCAATCTATAGTTGCAATTGATGGAGCTCCATTAAAGAAGTCCAAAACTAAGGATGTATAAATTATACAATATGCATGCATATCTTGGATTCACCTGATCTAAAAATATGCTAAAGTTAAATATTGAATCTCTTTTACAAATATTTGTAGAATTAAAAACACAATCGCCAATTACATGAACATGAATATAGATCAATCACACACAACACAGATAATTTCCTAGGGAAAGCTTACAGCGAAAACCCCACTATCTTCTATTGTATATTATATCATGTATCATGAAAAATTTACATACAAAAATATTTTGAAAAGAGACCTTAGTACATCAGCTAATTGTCTCACACTGTTATACAAAAATTGGAAAATCCCTTAGCCAATTTATTGTCTCCTAACAGCTTGCCTTCACTGCGTAATCCCTTTTTAATGAAATCCTTAAATTGATGCAATCCCGTCTGCCTTGACTGCACAAGTATCATGGGAACATACAATGTGTGTGTGATTTCATGTGTGCAAGCGGATAATGTCACAAATTATAGTCAACTTCCCTTTCACCTAGAACTCAACTACGTCTCCACTAGATCTGACATGCATGCAACTAATATTAAGAAATCCTCGGTTGCGTGTGAAATCATTGTTTGTGAATTAATGAATATTTAATTCACTTGATATCTCACTAGTGTATCTTCAATTACAACTATCACAACTAATTTTAACTCACTTAATTGAGTTAAAATATTTACAACTTGCGCCAACTCATGCACCACTGCACTTCCAACTCTGTTACAACTAGAATCACTCAGTTACAACTAGAATTACTCTGCATGTCCCACCAACCAACCTCTAACTCAAAATTCACTTAGCTAACTGATTTTCCACTTCAATTAACTATTTTCAAGTCCACATTGAGAATAGATTATATTTTAATTTCCATATAAATTAAGAGATAATAAAAATAGACATGCACCTAAAAATAGACTGTGGGCCCCACCCTAGTTTAGGTGCTTAATTTTCACTAGGATCACGGGTGCTGAAAATTTCTTGTTGAATCTCAACACTCCCTCTCAACAAGAAAGGGATTATCCTTCACCCCAATCTTGTCTCTATGGTATTTTAATTTTCTCCTGGTGAGCGCCTTCATCATAATATTTTCATCCAGATCTTCTGTGGGAATGTATTGAAGCAACATGATTCTCCTCTACACACAATCTCTAAGATGATGGTACCAGATGTCTATATGCTTGGAACTATCATGAAACACAGGATTAATCGAGAGTTTAATGCAACTATGAGTATCACAATGAATCACCGTCGGATCCATCTGAGAACCAAACAAACCAACCAAGATCTTTCTCATTCAGATAGCCTCACATGCAACTTGAATTGCTGCCATATATTCCGCTTCCGTTGAACTGAGTGCCATGGATATCTACTTCTTTTTGTACCAATAAAAAGTTTTAGATCCAATTCTAAAGATCCCCCATGATGTGCTCTTTCTATCTGATGGACTTCCAACCCATTTTGCATCCATGAAGCCATGAAAATTCACTCCATTCGTTCCTCTGTACCATAGACCATACTCTAATGTGCCCCTCAAGTATCTCAGGACATGCTTCCCCACCTTCCAAAATATCTTGGTAGGCTTAACCATAGATTGACTCAATTGGTTAAGCGCATAGCAAATTCCTGGTCTCGTGTTCACTAGATACATTAGCGAACCCACTAGCTATCAATAGACAGTAGCATCCACTACCTCTCCAGAAGTAGCATCCTCTTTCCTCCAATTTCCTGGAAGAGGAGTATCTATGGGTTTGTAGCTCTCCATGTTAAACTTACCCAGTATCTCCTTTGCATACTTTCCTTGAGACACAAAAATTTCACCATCCCACTGCCATATTTCCAATCCAAGGAAATAATGAAGGAGGCCCATATCCTTCATTTCAAACTCCCTTGCAAGATCCTCCTTGCATGAGTGTATCAGCTGCTCATCACCAGTCAAAATTAAATCATCAACATAAAGAAAAATGATCAATAGCTTACCCTCAACCATGATCTAGTACAGGTTTTCATCTACCTCACTTTTGGTGAAGCCCAGTCCAGTGAAATAGCTGTCTATCTAAGTGTACCAAGCACAGGGTGCTTGCTTCAGCCCATATAGCTCTCTTTTTAATTTTCACATATGTGACTCGTTGTTGAGGATATCAAAACCTTCAGGCTGACCTATGTACACCTCTTACTCAATGATCCCATTGAGAAACATAGTTTTCACATCCATCTGATTAATGCATCAGCCCATCTGTGTTGAGAGTGCAAGGATGGTACTTATGGAATAGTACCTTGTGACAAGCACAAAATTCTCATCATAATCTATCACTTCGATCTGTGAAAAACCCTGGGCCACAAATCTGGCCTTGTATTTATCCACACTCCCATCAAAAGATTGCTTTACCTTGTAGATCCATCTCGAACCTAACATTGATTTTTCAACCAGTCTTGGGACAATTTCCCATGCACTAGTTTTGACAATGGAGTCATACTCCTCCACCATTGCATCAACCCAAGTAGGCTGCTACACTTCTTCCTAAAAGGAAAATGGTTTAGTCACAATACATTTTCTCATAAGAGACATGTATCCAATAAATCGGTCAAGAGATTGTCTCTATCTGTGCTGTGAAGTAGGGGCTCCTACATTCTATGCAACATCAAGCCTCATCCTATCAGCTCCCATGGTGCACTTTCTACCATTTCTGATGGATGGCTCTTCATATGTGGCTTCCTCGACTCCATGAACCTCCTCATGTGGCTAATCCACATATTGAGACTTATCTTTGGGAACCAAAAATTCCTCCTCTACATGCAACTATAGCTCCCTCTCAAGGGACAACCACATGGCTTTCCCCTCATCACATTTTATATCCCGTCACACAACATTCATTCTGTTGTTTGGAAAATACACACGATAATTATGGGGTGTTTCTGTGTACCCCAAAAAAATCCCAACTTCAGGAGTCGGTTCCAGCTTCTTCCTAGCATCCTTAGTCACATGCATATAAACATATGAGCCAAAATTCTTAAAGTGTGAAACATCTAGTTTCTTACCAGTGAAAGCTTCTTCAGGTGTACTCATGCCAAGTACTCTATGAGAACAACGGTTTTTCACATAAACCATAGTTTTTAATGCTTCTGCCCACAAATTAATTGGTAGGCCTTAATCATGCAACATCGCTCATGTTTTACCCACGATCTTTCTATTCTTCCTCTCCACGACCCCATTCTGTTGTGGGTTATCAGGCACTATGAGTTCTCTTCGAATTTCTTCTTTGCTGCAGAAGTTCTTGAATTTGTTAGAGATGTATTCTCTACGATTACCGCTCCTAAGAGCCTTCACTTGCTTCCTCAAATCTTTATCCACCAATGCCTTAAAATCACAGAAATTATAGAGTGTTTGATCTTTCTTCTGCATGAAGAAAATCTAGCATTTACGAGAAAATTCATCAACAAATATTACATAGTACTTATTTTTTGTTGTTGAAGAAATCGAGAATGGCCCACACACATCTATGTGAACTCTCTCAAGGATCCCCAAAGCACAGTTCTCCTTCTCATGAAATGTCGACTTTACATACTTCCCCATGGTGCAACCCTTGCAATGATCTAACTAAGCAAGTGTTCCCATTGGAAGTCCAGTAGATATTTGTTGCATGACTTTCAAGGCTCCATGATGAAGATGACCCAATCGCCTGTGCCATAATTCTCCCTCATCCCAGCTCACCACTTTCTTCGCCTTGCCCACCATGGCAGCACAACCATCTACCTCCAAATTTTAGAGATTATTAACTCTAATCCATATCCTCTTGGCTTGACCCCTTGTTTTATGTCCCAGGAAAGCATTTCCATCACTAAAAACAACGTCATAGCCTCTATCCTCCTACATTGTGACTGAGACCAAATTTTTCTTTAGATCTGGAACATGCATTACATATTTTAATTGAAATGGTTTACCTGAATCCCTCTAAAAGGTAATGGTACCAATCCCGGTAGCACTTTACCATTCATTTTTGCCCATCTCAATATGCATTTGGAGATATTTCTGCTCCAAGTCACTAAAAATTTCCTTATCTCTCATCATTTGAAAGGAAGATCCACTATCCAAATAACACACCAATCCCAATGCACTTGACACAATGCATGCAATCAAGCTGAATTCAAGCTCAAATTTTTAGGCAAGGGTCTCACCAGCTGCAGATCCAACAACCTTCTTTTTCTTCCTCTTTTATGGACAGTTAGTAGCAAAATGCCCATGTTCATGACAATGAAAACACTTCACCTTGGACATGTCATACTTCTTGCCTTTAGAATCTGATTTAGAATGAAATTTCTTCCCCTTCCTCTTCTTCACCTTGGAAGCGAAAGAACAATCCTCTTCATCATCATGATTTGATGAAGAGTCATCTATGGTGTTCCACCTAAACTCCTCCTGCACCGGATCTGACCATAATCGTTACCAATCTAGAAATTTTTCCCATCCATTGACAGAGTCTTCATAATCATGCCAACTCTTAGGAAGTCCCAGGAGAGCCAAACTCACCAAATCATCTTCAGCGACAATTATTCCCACACTCCCCAGTTCATCCCGAGATTGGACAAACTCTGTGAGATACTTTGGAATGGTGTCGCCCTTTTCAATATTGATCTTCCTGATTTTATCTTTGAGTGCCAATTTTCGATGGCCATTGTTACTTTGGAATAGATCCATTAAAGCCTTCCACATAGCATATGGTGTGGCTTTCCCATGGAGGCTTCAGACAATGTGGTCTCATACTCCCTCCAACAAGATCATCCTTTCCTTTTCCACTTTATTTTTCCATGCATCAAGATTGACATCATCTACAAGATCTGGCTTAGGAACATCTCTTTCAATGAATTCCTTCAAGCCATTTCCTTTGAGTACCACCTCCATCCTATCCTTCCAAGAAATTTATTTCTAGTTGCCCTCGAGTGCATACTCTAACCTCAATCCATTGAAATCCATTTTGATCTTGAATTAGTTGTAGCACCAAGAAAGTCTTTCTGTAATTTGAATTATATCTAGTCACAAACTCATCTCCTACTTCACTTCTACAATTTCCTGTAGAAATTTGCTGAATAATGATTAATTATCCACCGAGACTATCCTGATCACATACAAATCGAATTTATATGCAACACACAATCTCTTCCAATCAACTCAGATCATCACACATGCGGAAATTAAATCAAGCGATAACACATCAAATCATCATACACATTAACACAGTATGTATGGGGAAAGCTTATAGCTGAAAACCCCGCAGCTATTGTGTATATTATAATGGAGAAATCAAGTAACAAACTCAGTACAATACTCCTGACAAGTACTCAGTACTTTCTCATACAGTTACCCACAATCTAGCTCAGTTTTGAACAAGTTACTGGTTCAAAAATCACCGCCAATTGCCTTGCCTCTATTGCGCAATCCAGGCCTGTCTATATAGAGATCCAAGGTTCGAATCTCCTTGGCTTGACTACGCAATTGTCATGGACAAATCCTCCAAGTGTGGTGCAAATATCATGCACAACTGATGTCGCCACTGATAGCTAACTCCACCCTTTCATCTACCTCTTTCACTGGTCTCCACTGAATTGATCATGCACTGTAGTGAACTGATGTGTTCCTGAGTTGAATAATGAGTTACTAATTAATGAATTAAATAATATTTAATTCACTCCACTCATAACTAATTGATTAGCTAGTTAAACTAATCTCAACTAGTTCAACTAAAATAAACATAACACAACTCCACTATCTGTCTCATTAACTCCACCAAACTTCTGCCACTGAAGTTCTAACTGAAGTCAACCATGCATGAGCTCAATACCCCATAAGAAAAGCATATTTCCTTCTAGAAATTGCATGTGCCACATCCGTAGCTCAAACTGAAGTGCTCCAAGAGAGTAAACTGTTGTTTAGAGTCCAAATATTATTAAGGGTAAATAATATTTGACTTCCATATTTTTAGGAGAGGCAGTCTAAAAATAGCCTTCGACCTCTTCGACCTAAAAAATAGAGTCTCATCTATTTTTACCAACATGACCAATGCTCCAATAATATCAAACTGGAATCCCCGAACCATGCTCCATATGTCTAAAAATAGACATAGTCTAAAAATAGACTTTGCGCCAGAATTTGCCTGCGGGCCCACTTAGTGAAGGCGACTTCATTTCACTAAGCTCCATCATCTTGCTGCATTTTCAACACTCCCTCTCAGCAAGATATGGATTATCCGCAACCCCTATCCTGCCTCTGTGGAATTCGAACTTGCTCCTGGTGAGCGCCTTCGTCAAGATGTCGGCATCCTGATCCTCCGTGGGAACATATGAAAGCATCATGATTCTCCGCTGAACACAATCTCTGATATGATGGTACTTGATGTCGATGTGTTTGGACCTATCATGAAATAATGGATTAGCCGAGAGTTTAATGCAACTCTGGTTATCACAATAGATCACTGTAGGCTCCAAATGCAACCTGAACAAACCTACGAGGATCTTCCTCATCCAAATAGCCTCGCATGCAGCCAAGCTAGCTGCCATGTACTCGGCCTCTGCTGAACTAAGTGCCACGGATCTTTGCTTCTTGCTGTACCAGGAAACTGCTGTCGACCCAATGCTAAAAGCTCCTCCAGAAGTTCTCTTTCGGTCCGTTGGGCTCCCTGCCCAATCTGCATCAGTGAAGCCAGAAAGCTTCGCTCCATCCTCCTGTCTGTACCATAGACCATATCCCGATGTGCCTCTGATATAGCACAATACATGCTTGCCTGCCTTCAAAAAGAGCTTGGTAGGCTTAACCATAGCTTGTGAAAGTTGGTTAACTGCATAGCATATATCGGGTCATGTATTGACCAGATACA